>JADLZK010008613.1:0-600000 GCA_015847255.1 Hyparrhenia diplandra | reverse complement strand
AGTAGTGAATGGACGTAAGAATCGAGCTTTCCTCCTCGATGTGATCCGCTTTGATTCACCTTCCGTCCCTATTCATTGCCAAATTGATGAAGATCCTTTTGATGCTCTTTATAATCCTATAGTTGGAATAAATATCATGGCATTATCTTTTGCTCATGAATATCTCAAAAATATGCCATTAAGTCCTACTACAAAATTATTACTAAAACCTTCGGGACAAATTATTCAAAGCTTAGGAATCCTTTATGTCTTACCAATCAAGGTAAATAACATCATGGTACATCTCGCTTTCTATATCTTTGATATCATGGAGTTTGACCTCACCGATAGGACAACCAATTGAAAGACTCACTTTTAAAGAACAACCCAAGATTTAGATTTTCAGCTAGACAAAAATCTTCAATTCACATTACCTATAGTCCAAGCTATTCATGCTAAATCCGAAGTCTTGTCCGTAACTGCATCCTATGGAGGAAGTTAAAGAGGCCACCGTAGAATATTTTGTGGAATCTAATCAAGAAGATGATTCGTAATTTTTCAT
Source organism: Hyparrhenia diplandra (assembly GCA_015847255.1). Lineage (NCBI taxonomy): Eukaryota > Viridiplantae > Streptophyta > Magnoliopsida > Poales > Poaceae > Hyparrhenia > Hyparrhenia diplandra. The sequence continues at coordinate 599,459 of JADLZK010008613.1, read as the reverse complement.
TGAAGAAGAGGATGAAAATCCTACTACTTGAGAACCTTTAGATGAATTTGAAAATCCACCTAGACCTCCCATTGAACTTAAACCTTTACCACCGGGCCTCACTTATGCTTTCCTAAATCAAGATTCGAGTCTCCAAAGGATCATAAATGATAAACTTACTCGAGCAACGACTCTCGTGCTAATTACTATCTTAGAAAAACATCGTTCAACCTTAGGCTACGCACTCGATGATTTAAAAGGAATAAGTCCCGCTCTCTCGCACCCATCGTATTCCTACTGCACTCCGGATATTCCACCATCTATAGAACCTCAAAGAAGACTCAATAATGCGATGAGAGATGTAGTGAAGAAGGAAGTTCTTAAATTATTACATGCGGGGATTATATATCCCGTGCCATATAGTGAGTGGGTAAGCCCCGCACAAGTTGTGCCTAAGAAAGGAGGCATGACAGTTATTAAAAATGATAAAAATGAATTAATTCCTCAAAGAACTGTTATGAGGAGAGAATGTGCATAGATTATAGAAAATTAAACAAAGCCACAAGGAAAGATCATTTTCCCTTGCCTTTCATTGATGAGATGTTAGAACGATTGGCAAAGCATTCTTACTTTTGTTTCCTTGATGGATATTCTGGATATCACCAAATTCCAATCCATCCTAATGATCAAAGTAAAACCACTTTTACATGCCCATATGGAACTTATGCTTATAGAAGAATGTCTTTTTTGGGTTATGTAATGCACCCGCTTCTTTTCAAAGATGTATGATGTCTATATTTTCTCAAAATGATTGGGGAAATTATGGAAGTTTTCATGGATGATTTTTCTCAGATATGGAAAAACTTTTGATGATTGTCTAGAAAACTTAGATAGAGTTTTACAAAGATGTGAAGAAAAGCACTTAGTCCTTAATTGGGAAAAATGCCACTTTATGGTTAGAGAAGGGATAGTGCTTGGTCATTTGATTTCGAAAAGGGAATAGAGGTAGATAAAGCTAAAATAGAAGTTATAGAACAATTACCACCCCCGTGAATATTAAAGGAATAAGAAGTTTTCTAGGCCATGCCGGTTTTTATCGTAGATTTAGAAAAGATTTTTCACATATTGCTAGACCACTTACCAGCTTGTTAGCCAAAGATGTTCCTTTTGATTTTAATGATAATTGTCTTAAAGCTTTTGAAAGATTGAAAAAAAGGCTCTTATTTACGCACCAATTATTCAACCCCCGATTGGTCTTTGCCTTTTGAAATTATGTGTGATGCCGATTATCTTTGGGGGCGGTGTTAGGGCAAACTAAAGACAAGAAACATCATGCTATTGCTTATGCTAGTAAAACTTTGACTGGACCACAACTTAATTATGCTACCACCGAAAAAGAGTTGCTAGCAGCTTGTTTATGCTATAGATAAGTTCGATCTTATTTGGTAGGAGCAAAAGTAATTGTTTATACCGATCATGCCGCTTTAAAATATTTGCTCGCCAAGAAAGATGCTAAACCTCGTTTAATAAGATGGATTTTGTTACTCCAAGAGTTTGATTTAGAAATTAAAGATAAGAAAGGAGTAGAAAATTTCATTTGCGGATCATTTGTCTAGAATGAACTTTGAAAAATTAAATGAATTACCTATTAATGACTCACTCCGGGATGATATGTTTTATCTGGATAACCCATACCGATCCCCGGTATGCGATCTTGTTAATTTTATGGTTGCGGGATATGTAGCACCGGGGAGCGATATAAAAAGAAGCTTATATATGAAAGTCGTCATCACTTATGGGATGAGCCATATCTCTTCTCGAGTATGTTACGATGGGCTACTTAGAAGATGTGTATCAATAAAAGAAGGACTTCAAATTATTGAAAGATGTCACTCATCACCATATAGAGGTCATTATGGGGCATTCGAACTCATGCAAAGATCCGCAAGCGTGATTTTTTTCTCGCCAACCATGTATCAAGACACCGAGATTTTATCCAGAAGATGTGGAGCTTGTCAAAGACACGGAAATATTAATACAAGAGATGCTATGCCACTAACAACCAATCTTCGGATCGAAGCTATTTGATGTCCGGGGAATTGATTATATGGGACCATTCCCAAAATCTAGAAATTATGAATATATCCTAGTGGCAAGTGGATTATGTTTCAAAATGGGTAGAAGCTTTACCATGCAAATCAGCAGATGGTAGAAGTTCAATCAAGATGTTCAAGAAACTATATTCCCAAGATTTGGAGTACCTCGAATGATAATTAGTGATGGAGGAAGCCACTTCATTGATAGAAGATTCGCACAATATTTATTGAAGCATGAAGTTCGTCACAATATTGCTACACTTACCACCCTCAAACAAGTGGACAAGCGTAGACTTCAAATAAGCAAATCAAGAATATTTTACGTAAAAAACAGCTTGAAGAAATGGGAACTAAATGGAAGGATAGACTTCCGTAAGCATTATGAGCATACATGACAAAGATATAAAACACCAATTGGAATGACACCGTATCAACTTGTTTATGGAAAGACCTGTCACTTGCCTCAGAAACTTGAGTTTAAAGCTCACTTTGGGCAATCAAGAGATGGAATATGGATTTTGATGCCGCAGGAGTTCGTGAGAAAGATGCAAATATCGAATTGAGGAATGAAGAGAGAAAGCTTATCATAATGCCAAGATTTATAAGGAGAGAACTAAGAAATGGCATGACAAGAAGATCAAGATAAAGACTTTCACTCCGTGAGATCGTATTATTATTCAATTCCGAGTAAAATTATTCGGGCATGGAAAACTTCGGAGTAAATGGGAAGGACCATTCAAGGTAGTAAATTCGTCATCACATGGAGCTATCACTCTTCAAGACTCAAGGTAAGTTATTCAAGGTAAATGGCCAACGCCTTAAAATTTTCTATGAGCCCGATAAGCCCTCGATGAAATAAATAAATTAAATGAATTAGATGAGATAGGCTTTATCCAACCCAAGATAATTAATTTTCATGAAATTTATTTTTATGAGCTGAAAGTAAAGGCATTACAATTAGAATAGATATATTAGGCCGTAGGAAAAAGGTCGAGCACGCAGCGATTGCAACAGGCACCGGCGGCCGCCCAAATGGGTCCAGCGGCCGCCAGATCGTGCCTCCTCTCTATCTCATTCTTAACTCGGAATATTCTAGAACCCGGCCCATTGTAATGACGACCATTTTGGAGTCATTTACATAAGACCATATTGTGAACCTTACTATCATATTCTATACATCCCTACCTATATAAACAAGTCTCATCCGATCATTTAATCTCATCTTATTCTTCCTTCACCAAGACCGACGACCAAGACCTCCTATTTTCATTATGAAGAACACCGAAAACCGTATGGTGATATACGATCCATCAAGGCGGCGGCTAACTTATACAATTCCATGGCTATAGTGCCATATGGACCTAAGCCTTTAGTCAAAGTCAATTCACCATCCTTGAATCGACGTTCACCGATGGACAGCTACTAGTTCAAGATCGATGGTCGCAAGGCGTGAACTTAGCCTTTTCTCTAGACGTTTAGATGCTTTGGAGAGGAAGAATTCAATGATATTTGAGAAGTTAGGAGTTCTCGGCGTCTCTTAACTAAATGAGATATGTAATACGCTCGAGAATATAAGAGCACTAGTTGAGTCAGTTATTTAGTCTATTTCTTATTTTGAATTAAAGTTAGAGTTTTGAGTCAAGATTGTGAGTCAATAAAGTTTGAATTGAATAAAGAGTGCTCTTGAATAAATTGTCGATTTATTGTCTCAATTGTTATTTTCTATATTTTGTATATGTTTTTCTTGTCTCCACCATGTTTTTGGATGAAGGATAATAAAAGATAGTGTGGGGAGACAAGACGAGCATCAAGAACAACTAAACCGAACACGAAAAGAGAAGCAAAACAATAAATACGAACGAAGATCCAACACGACAAAGCTCGGGCCAAGGGGCAGCGAGGGCTCTGGCGGCCGCCAACAAGGATTTGGCCGGCCGCCCGGCCGCCGTCTCCCCTCGTCTTCGATTTTTCCGACCCTCGGTTTGATCTCTCGAACTTTTCTTTAGTTTATATTTTGGCTTCGTTTCACGTCGGTTTGAAACCTTTTGCTTAAATGTTAAACAATAAAATAAAATATATAGATATGCTTTGTTAAAAATAAATTCACATAATATTTTTGTTGAGAAAAAGATTTTGTTAAAAAAAAAATATATCTAAGTTACTTAAAGTTGTTGTGAAATTTGAGATAGAAGATTTATGAGAACTTAATTTTTGATATCTTTTCTCATGAGAATTTATTTCAAAAATATCAAAATAATAGCTTCACTTCATCTTTATGATAAAAATTTATCTCCTATTAAACCAAAAAAAAATTATTTGCTTTGTATTGAGCTTTGTCAAATTTTGTGAACTAAGTTGAGAGACTTGCCTAAAGATCAAGATCACGTACACTTGTTTTTATTTATTTAAATGCTCCAGTTTGTTGATCTCTCTAAATTCAATAAATTATTTTTGTACATCAAGGCATGGGCTATGCAAAAGTAATTTATTTAAAAAAAGAAGAAAAAAGGAGATGAAAAATGGACAAAAGTCCTACGGGCGAGTAGAGCCTACCTCCTTGAGAAAAAAAAAAAAAAAAAAAAAAAAAAAAGGAGATGAAAAATGGACAAGTGTCCTACGGGGCGAGTAGAGTCTACCTCCCTAAATAAAGATGAATAATGGACAAGTGTCCGAGGGTCATTGAGAAACCCACATCTTTAAAAGAGAGGAAATAACGGACAAAAAGTCCGGGACCAAAGAGTCCACCTCTCTAAAAAGAAAAATAAAGATAGCCCATGATCTTGTTTGCAAAAATATTTATTCTAAAAAAGAGAGAAGAAGAAGAGCATAGTAGAATTAGCACACACATGCACATCTTGATCTAAAGACAATGTTTTTCCTTGGATCCATATTTGATTTTGCGATACATACAAAGTAATTATGCTATATTTTTGATCCTACAACTCCGCATACTGATTTTATTATAATTCTTATATATTATATTTATGTTGTGAGGATCCACAAATACCACATATATATATATATATATATATATATATTGAGTATATTTGAGATATATCATAAAAGAGAGGAGTAAAAGCTATGTTTTTTTTTCAAAAATCATTGCAAAAACTCCAGGTGAATTGATTGAAAGAATAAAGTACTCTATTTTATCTATCTTGTTTCATAATCACTTAAGTACGTGGTAAAATTAGAAAGATATAAAGTGTGCTTATGAGTTTATAATTAACCAACTTTTTATCGAGATGAGTAAAAGCCTAAGTGTGGGGAGCTTGTTGACACCTCTTAAGCTATGTTTTTATGTGTCAATTAAATATGTAATAAGGGTATAAAAAGAATAAAATACATAGAATAGGTATTATACTAACTAAGTTCCACGAGTTTTGGTGAATTATATTTTTTCGGGGACTTAACAGTAAATGCTTTGAAAAAACTTAGAGAAAACCCCTACATAATAAAAGGAATTGCCAAAGAAGGATTTCGACCGAAAAGTGAACTAAAACATTCTAGAAGACACCGAAGACACCAGGAGAGACCCGACACCTTGGGTCCACCCCGGCTTTGGCGGCCGCCGAGAGGATTAGGCCGGCCGCCGGGTGGGGCCAAGATGTCGACCTCATCTTCTTAGGGTCGGTTTCTAACCGACTTTGTGGTTGTATCTACGCCGTTGTTGAAGTCGGTTTGATCCAAGGGCTAGCATTCATCTACCAGGACTATATAAGGAGGGTCCTACCTCCAGACCATAGGCATGAAAATCATTATTCATCATACTCGGCTTTGATCATAGCTAGAGCCATACCTCTCTAATTAGAAGAGAGCTAGATCAAGTTGAGAGAGATTAGTAGAAAGTTGAGAGATAGATCAAAGAACTAGTTCTAGTTCTAGATCTGTTCTTGAGAGATAGAAAGTAGAGTTGAGGAGAAGTAAGGAGAAGTGCCGGATCTCGTGGGTGACTCTTCTACGCTTGTACCTCTGGGATCAAAGGCTTCATTGCAATTGATCTTGAGACTTCTTTGGCAGGATCAACCTTATATTTGAGTAAGTTTACTTATTTATATTTCTTTCGGTTTATGACTCATTAGAGTACTTTGATTCTTGTCGCTCTTGAATTGAAGTTGTTACCCCTAGTGTAGACGTGGTGTTTATACTAGATAACTCATAAATACACCCTACTTGCCGGATCGTGGTAGTTCGTGGTAGTGACAGTACCATTGATTCCTTTGGATTCCACGTCCCGTAAGATAGGACACGTAGGACATAGTTGCTGGGGGAATAGTAAGTTTCGACCTTACTTTCCTTTTGAGTACGTCCCCATTAAGAAATATCTTTAAGCCTTATAAGAGTATAAACTAGACAACCTTAGAATTCTTCTCACCTTTTATCCGAACTCCCGTTCCTTGCTACTATCTCGGTGTTTAGTTACTCGTTTCTTTAGTCTCACACTATTCTCTCTCTGTGGATTCGATAATTAAAACCCTCCCGTGAAGTGCTCATCGTTTACGTTAAACTGCGGACTATACAAATTATAAATAATTCTGTAGGATAACTTTTACCAACAGTTTTCTCATGCAAGGTTTTTGACGAGGCAACAAGTGCAATATAAGTGGAATGCATTATGTTATGTACTCTTTCCTCCTACCCTTTTTTCCCACTAGGTTTTTGGGCGGAGTTTTTAACGAGGCATACACATCGCATATAATTGGCCAAGGGGGAGTGTTGTAAAACCAAGTCAAAAAAGCACGTGAACACCGACTTTGTCCGGTGGCCAATTAAATGGAGATGAGGACTTAATTCAAGCCGTCATATATATCAGAGCAATATTGTAGCAAGCGAGAGGAATCCTAGGCTACTTGCTCTATATATATGAGGCTCCTTCAGTTGTAACGGATCATCATAAATGAATAAAGATACAAAGCAAGTCCCTCTTCTTCTCCAACACTCACGTGTCTCTCTATATGCTCTTGTGTTCATTAGCGTTCTTATTTGTGTGTTACATATGTGGAAAGAACGTGATTTCTAACAATCATCACCCTGTTTCTTTATAAGCGGCGGAGCCGTATGCTCAAAACCGACATGAAAAAGAAAAGAAACAAAGACTAACGAATACTAACGGTCATGGCGACTCGCGGGCGACCCCCGGCGCCCGCCGCCGCCCGGCCGCGTTGGCCGCCGCCTAAGGCCATCCCCGCCCGGTGAGGTGCTCCCCCTTCCCCAAGTGGCCTGAGTCCGGATCTGGTCCTCTTGCCACCCGTCGTCGCCGTTGCCCGGATCTAGTCGCTTCCCCTTCTTCCCCTTGGTCTCTTCGCCGGGGCCAGAGGCCATGGATGCCGGGTCCTCTTCCTGGCGGTCCTGGGCTGACCAGGTCGAGGAGGAGGAGCTGCTGGCCACGTCGCCCGGTGTATTCGCTAGGGAGGAGGCTGCCGCCACCGCCGCTTACCCGGGCGGAGGACATTGTTGGGTCGTCGGCCGCCGTGCCGCCGCCGCTGTGGAGTGTCCCGGGAGCCCCGAGGAGCGTCTGTTCCTGGGCGTCTCGGTTGACCCCTTGGAGCTCTCCGACTCCGCCTCGTCGGTGCATGCGCCGCCGGGAGGGATGGGGAAGGAGCTGTCTCAGGGCCAGCACATCGGTTGCCAGTGGGTGAAGAAGAGGAGGAGGAAGAAGAAGAGGCCGGCCCAGCGCGTGTGCTCCGCTGAGCGATGGCGTGGCTCCCCCACCCTCCCTGAGGCCGGCGCGCGTCGCCGCCGGAGGTTTCCCCCGCCCCGCCCCGCCGGAGCCGTTCCACCCCTACGCACCCCCTGCGCGAGCCATTGGCCGGCCGGACACGATCGACTTCTTCGAGGTGCGCAGCCGGCGTCTCCGACCGCCCGGCCTCCCGCTGCGCCATCACGGTCGGTCTTGGCGGACCTCGTCGGCAAGTGCTTCAATTGCTTCTCCACCTTCCACGTTCGGGCAAGGTGCCCCCATCCGCCTTGATGTTTCAACCGTCTCCAGGGAGGGGCACCGCGCCGCGGATCGCCCACTCCCCGCCCCGACATCGGGGGTGGCGGGAGCTAGGTGGCCGCGCCCTCTCGCGGCGCGCCCGCTGCACCGGCCGCCGCAGCGGCCGCAACAAAGAGCCTCCTCCGGCATCCACCACCGACGCCGACGCCGGTTGGCGGAGGGGCTCGACGGCGCCGGCATCGCACTCGGCGACGACGACGACATCGACGTGGTCGACGCCATCGGCCGTCCCCCTCGAGGGATCGCGACGACGACGGCTGACGTCGCCTACGAGCTTCTTCGTGTCGAGGTGGAGGAGGGTCCCGCCGCGCTCGGCGAGCCCTTTGCCGCCTCCTCGTGTCGTGCGATCGGCACCGTAGGAGCCGTACCTTGAGCCCGACCTCGCCGGCTCCGGTGCCCGCTGGAGCTTAGGGACTTCGACCCCATGTTGGTTGAGTTGGTGGCGCTCCCGCTCCTTTGGTGGCCGCCGCTCGTGGAAGCCCCTCGACTTGCCACCGGGGGCCGGTGGACGGCCCGGGTGGGCGGGACTTGGTTGCGGCGAAGTTCGCCCATTGCCCGTGGTAGAGGGCCACAGCGAGCCAGTGCCCGAGCTTGAGGTCGGGGATGCCCCCCCGGTACCCGACGCTGGTGGTCCTGAAGATCGTGGCGACGATGATGGCACTGCACAACGTTAGGTACCGGTACTCGTGCCTTCGGTTGATGAGTTCATAGCTCGTTTCAAGAGGCCGCTGGAGCCATCCATACTCTCCACGCCGGTCTTGAGGAAGACTCGTCCGCGCCCATCGTCTTCTGAGCTAATGCCGAAGCGTAGCGCGCGGCTCGCTGCAAAGAGTGGGTCTAGGCTTCATAGGCCAGAGGACCGGGCAAGGAGAGTTTTGCTCAAGAAGATGGGGATCGAGGTCGAGGCCGAGCATGAGGATGCGGTCTCCTTTGAGAGTTGCAGTCGGCCTTCACGGGGCCTCTTGCTGAGGTGAACAGGGAGGGCATGGAGCACTTCCTTCTAGGGAAGAAGCGGCGCCTCGGGGCCTGAGTAGTTGTAGATTGTCCTCCCGGTCTGGTCGCAGAGTTTGTTCATCATGTAATCGCCAAGTTTATTTCCAGTAGATAGGTTGTTCGTTCCCTTTTCGTTTGTTTTGATGTCGACTCGGCATCATGAACTCTATTTGTATTTGGATTTGGTTTTCCTCCTCTTAATAAAAAACGGGTGAATGGCCCGGTCGAGAAAAAAAAAACTATGACATACACTGTCCACACTCGCAAAGGCACATCACACAATTAAACACGAGCACCTACACAAAGTTAAACAAAGTCTCCATAATCAATGCTATTAGCATTGTTTTGCGTTGGTGTACAGTGGTGCCTGCACGTACACAAAGCTTTTCGTTTTTGACTAAGCGTGGAAATACCGTTTGGTTTGCTTGTACCTGTGTGGTTGACGATGGCCGGTGATGCAAGAGGGCATATGCATGCATCTTCGCTGCTTCCTTCAGTTTCTGCACCTCTTCATTCTCGTGCTTCTCCTCCTATCTGTCAATATCAATCATTCAGATACCTACTACTTTCTGTAAATGCTCGTGCATTCTCAAATGCACAAGGAAATGAAAATGGTCATTTCAAAAATGCAGCAGCAGTTCACATAATATTAATTTTCTGAAGAGAATTTGGTCGATCAACAAGAGATCTAGGTACCCTGGCCACTGTATCTGTAATTGCTGTACACTCTGATCGATGAGACAATGGACAACAAGCATATCCTTATTTATCCTACTAATCAAAACACAGATCGATGAAGTATCATTAGGTACTGGATGGTCTGTACATATCCAATCGATCAAGATGAACACGCGCGTACAGTTTCGCCTGATTGTACGCGAACCTAACTAATTTGGGGCGAAGTAGCAGTCACTAGTGGCCTGTCATCAGAGTAAAATGAGACCCATGTGGTGTACATTACGCCCGGCGCCAGCGGCAACACGCTTGAAACGCTTACACCAATCGTCTCCTGGCTTGCTAACCGCAAAAACTGGGCAACTGAGCAATCGCTTGACCTAGTGCCGGTCTCCGCTCCATTACATTCCATTTCAATGGTTCAATAATTTAGGGCCGGTCTCCGCTCCACTACATTCCATTTCAATGGTTCAATAATTTAGGGCCGGTCTCCGCTCCACTACATTCCATTTCAATGGTTCAATAATTGTCTTGCTTAGTGTTGGTGTTGCTCATCTTGATATATATACATTTTGAAAGAAACCAACTAATTTTAATACCCCTGCTACTTGCGGTTTTGTAGCAGAGCTAAAGCGCAAAGGTAAATTAAATAGAGACGGTTACAGTCAACAGTTACGGTAAAACCAACAGCAGCCGCCCCATTGCTACCTTTTTTTTTTACTGGTAATAAACGGCATCAAGACAGAGATGAAAAACCCAAACGGCTCAAAAAGAAACCCTCCAGTCCAAGCCAAAGCGACAACGAATTTCCTTCTGCATTCAGCTTCAAACACTGTATTGCACCGCTACCGCACTGAACTGAACCTGGCAATTGTACAGGATCAGCGCTTGATGGACTGGTAGATGGCCCTGACGTTCGTGCACGTCTTAAGAGTGAACAAAGTAATGGCCCGCAGCAACAAGTGCATGTTTGTTGAAGAGTGCTCGTCGTTCAACGAGCACTTGGTGTCATGACTCAGGAGAACACCCCAAGCTGTACAGTCCCCCCTCCCCTAATGACACAAGTATTGCAAATTGCAACAAAGCTTTTACCCGGTCACTGCAGAGGAGACGGCGCGAGGAAAAGCCGATTGGCGCGCGAGGAAAAGCCGATAGGCGCAACCTAGAGTCCGTGCAACTTTACATACAAGGAGGTTTTATTCCAAGTGCCAAAAGACTGGGAGGTGAGTGTCCCAAAGAGGTCGCGATCGGGCGAACGCTGAGCTTTATTTTCCAACTTTTCCACTAGATAGCCGCCGCCTCCTAGGGTTCTCTCGAAGAAAAGAGGCCGGGCGACACCGCCGCCGCCGCCGCCCGTGCGGCCCCGGCTCCTCGCCTCGGCCTCGCTGCCGGCGGTGACGAAGGAGCGGGGTCCGCCCTTCAACAAGCTGTCTTCATAGGGTTTTGATCGAGTCCTAGGTCTAGGGTTTGCTCGCCGTCGATGTTCGGCGGTGGAGTTAGGTCTTCTTGGAGGGCGTGGCTCCTCTCGTGGTTTGTTTTTCCGGCGGCGCCCGGCGATGCGAAGCGGCGGCGGCCTTGCGGAATAAATTCTCGCGGCTTCTTCCGTTCTCCGATGGCGATCTTCTCCGGCGTCAAACGGAGAGGCTGTGGGAGACCCATCCGAGAGTCGAGGGCGGCACATCGTCATCTTCTTCGGTGATGATGTTGTTGACCCTGTTAATCTCAAGGAAGATGTTCTTTGGTGAAAATCACGGGCTTTGCTCGGGGTTGCCGGCGGTGGAATCGAAGGATGCGTCATGGAGTACGGGGAGTTGGCGATGCGCTGGGAGGCGATTTTATTCTACTGATTCGCCTAGAAGTAAGTCCTCCTCTGCGGCCTCCACCTTGTGGAGTTTGGTTCTGGTGCCCCACGGCGATTGGGAAGTTTAACCGGCGGCGGTGACGAACGGATCTCTCAAGGCTTCGAGGAAGATGAACAGAGTTTTGTACTTCTTTGTAATTTTTTCTTTTCTTGAGATTTCTATTTGTAAAAGGGTCGGTGTAATGCACCAAGATTAATACATGTTCCTTCTCAAAAAAAAAAAAAAAAAAAAAAAAAAGGCTCGAGGTGAGTTTGAGAGTTGTTGGAAATGGAAAATCATGGATTGGACAGATTATAGGGTACTCTTAGAGATGCTCGTTTCCAGCGACAACAATTACAAAAAGTATGAAACGGAATGCCAAAGATGATGCTTGAACGCTTATAATTATGTATAATCACACAAATCCCAAATTTTTCAAATTTTCTCCTTATATAGAATAGAAAGGTTCATGGTTTATAAATAAACATCCACATACACAACGGAGGCGGCACAAGTAAGAGCATCTTTACGAGTTTAGTATATAGTTTTCTTGCTAAACTAGTAGATCTTCATTCTAATGTGCTAAACTAGTATATCTAGCAAGTTAACAAGATAAAAGCAACCTTAAATTTTGTCCTAATCCAAAAGTCTCTTTTATTAATGAAGGACCAGAAACGGGCGACGAGAGGGGGTGAATGGGAGCCTCAATTAAATTCTTCCGAATTAGATGACTTGTAGCTCTCCACGACCCTCGGAGCAAAAAGCACACACCACACGGTATGATCACGACCTTGGATGCAAGGTAGATGAGCTAGAGTTTGCTCTAGACTCACAGCCGGATCAACCGGAAACCCGAATCGAAACAAACACGCAAAGAGACGGGAAGAAAACAGCCTCCTGCAGAGTGGCCGGACTCACCGGCCGGACTCACCGGCGAGTCGGTCCAGCGTCCGGTCCGGGCGTCGGTCGGACGCCCTTGCGGACCTATCGCGAGCCGATCGACCGGACCGACCGGTCAACTGGTCGGCGTCCGGCCGGAGGCGTCTCCCGGTCACCCCGCTTTACGACAGACACCGAGGCGTCCCGGTCAATCCGGGGCGTCGCGTCCGGTCGTGCGTCGTCCGTCACCCCGACCCGCAACAGCACCCCCGACGGCGACTCACCCCAAAATCGATCCAAACTCACTCAAATCGAAACCTCGGGTCACAAGAATTGAGCCATAGCATCTAGGCATGTGGGTGACCATTTCCCCCTTGGAAATTTCGAGATTGATGGAGTGAATCGAGAGAAATCGCGGATCACACGAAGAACACACCCAAAAGGTCACCTTGATCCAAAACTCGCCCGATCTACGCGTGCTCGTGAGGAATTAGCTCAAACCCTTCGGTGGAAATGATCCTCTCACGTCCTAGCACGAATCAACGCAAGAAAAAAAGCGAGATCAAACGGTGCCAAATCGAAGAAATCGCGAAGAGAATAGGGGAGAGGATGAACTCGGGAAGAACAAGTGAAGAACTCAAAATCACAGCTCATGAACAACAAAGAACACCGATCAATCGATCCAAACGTCACCCCAAGACGAGGGCTAATCACAACTAGCCCTTGCTCGCAAATCTTGGTACAAATCGGTGGACCTCTCACACCTCGCCTATAACCCTAAGCGAAAAATATGAAAATGAGAGGCGAGGAGGATGAAGGGGTATGCCTCGCTAAATAGCCCCTATTCCCTCCGCCTAAACTACCCCTAGGATACATGAGTCGGTTTTGTAACCCTAAGGCTATTTCCGTCGACTCGTGGGTAATCTTCGATCCGACGGCCACCAGCGCCTTCCTCACCGGTAGCCTTGCCTCCACGCAATCTCCCGATGCCGCCATCGTGCCGTCCTTCCGTCCGCCGGAACACTTCCGGGTTTTGAGGCGCAAACCCGCGAAACCAGCGCCGTGGTTTTGAGGCCCAAACCACCAAACCCGCCCGTGGTTTTGAGGCCCAAACCACGAAACCAGCGCCGATGGTTTTGAGGGCAAACCACCAAACCTCCTCGACACGTGTCACCGCCGTCTTGACCGCCCGAGTCGCCAAGTCATCCGAGCTCCCCGCTCGCCCACCGCGCTTCGCCGTCTTGACCCGATCGACACGGGTCCTGCACGTCCTCTTGCATCCGTCGATGTCCCGGATGTCCCGGATCTTTACCATGGCTAGCCGCCCGGCACCCCCGTCCCTCGGTCCAAGCCTCCGTCGTCCGTCCTTCACCTCCACGGTCCGTCGGCCGAAGCATCCCCTCCTTGGCACCTTCACCTCTCCGTCGGCTACCATCTCCAGAGCTCCACACCTGCACAACACGAACCAAGAGATCGTCTTGACACACTCCACGTGTGCTTGGGTGAACCATAGCCGGCGAGAAAAGATAAAAGAAAATAGAGAAAATGTTGTTGAGTGTTGACAATCACTACATCAAAACTAAACACATTTGAGATAAATCAACCATGTGTTCGCAATCTCCCCTTGATGAGTGCATTGTCAACATTCAACACAAAGACGAGAATAAGATAGAAGAAAGCACATCCGTGCAAGCTAAGACAACCTAATCGGATAGCAAACTTGGAGCAAAAACTTGGTTCCCAAAGACATGGGCAAAAAGGCTCGACACAACCAAGCTAAACAGACGGCTAGTCCTCAAGAAGAGGTAGAACAGGCTCAACACCACTAGCACAGCTCCAAACCAATCTCTACCAATTTCTTTCACACACAAGCTAGACCCTCAAGACAGAGGCAAAGGCTCAACACATCTAGCTCAAAGTGGTAAAGAGATACTCCCCCTTGACTAGTGCGATCCTTTGAAGATACCAACTCAAAGTGGTAAAGAGATACTCCCCCAGAGTTACTCCCCTTGACTAGTGCAGTCACTGAAGATACCAATTAAAAGATACCAATTCACAATTCAACTGTCTTTGTATCTTTCTCCCCCTTGTTGGCACATGCACTAATTAGCGATGAAAATGCATGCAAAGTGCAATGAGTGAGCTCCAAGTTTATAGTCATCAAATGAAAAAATGCTCTGCTCTAGGTAGTGTCATGGCAACAAAATCAAGTGCTTAACACGGTGCTCAAACCGATCAAAAGATATGAGATATGACTTGAAAGCATTTTGATGCGATTTTAAGCATTTCGAGAAAAGGTGTCCACCACAAAGAATAGCACATAGCATAAGTAAGCTGAAATCTACCAAGTGCTACACATGTATATCAAGAGGACTACCCCAAGCAAAGTTTATCCATCATGCCAAAGAAAAGAACCAACACTTGCCAACAACATTTTAAGATTATCGAGAGATTTAGCGGATACAAGCATTGGTCCAAAGACATGAGTGCGAGTGGTTATCCACAACCGTCTGCCTTACTAATCAACCATGTCAAGCCTATGCATGTGAGCAATCGAGAAGCTTAAGACAATGGTGCGGGTCAAACACTACCAAGCTCGAGTTCAACTCAAGTGCAATGAGAAGCTGTCCCAAGACTTGGATGTGGGGCGGTATGGACCCATCTCGATCTTTTCCATACACTTAGCTTAAATTTCAGATTTTAGCATATGAAAGCATGTGGTCATCTAAGCAAGTGTATAACTTCGATGAATGAGACATAGTCACCTTAGCATACATAATAAGCACAAAAAGGATCTCAACAACTTAAACATGCTAGGAACTATCTCAATGGTGAACATTTTGCAAGATTCATCGTTGTTAAGCAAGTTCACATGAAAAACAGACTTTGCTCATAACATATACCAATTGAGCGGAAAGGAGCACAAGCTATAAGCACCAACAAGTAATTGTTACACTAAACGAGCATAGTCTCATTGTGATCAATATAACCAAGAAGCTCAAGATGCAAAAATGTACATGATGAATGCAATATGATACAAGATAATGCACAAAGTAAAACAAACCTAGCACTACATCGTACATCAACTACAAAGCTACCCCTCAAAAGGGATAGCACACGCCCAACTCTCCTCGAAGGCTTTGGACAAAACGGACTTGATCTAATGGCTTGGTGAAAATGTCCGCATGTCTGTTGCTCTGTGTACACATCTTTGAACATCTATATCCCCTTTCTCACGGTGATCTCTCGAAAAGTGATACCTCACCTCTATGTGTTTGGTGCAGGAATGCGGGGTGGGGTTTTTGGCTACACTCCACGGCTCCCATGCTATCACACAACAAGGGTACACGTGAAAACCTCAACCCAAAGTCTCTCAAAGTGGCAACCATCCACAACATTTGGGAACAACAAGCGGCGGCGGCAACATACTCTGCTTCAACGGTCGGAGGCGACACGACACCGGGCGCTTGCGAGGCGACCAAGACACAAGAGAAGTACCAAGAAACCGACAAGTACCGTGGACTTTCTATGCATACGATCACCGGCATAATCGAGCATCGAAATAGCCAACCGGGGAGAGAGTGGAAGAAGCCGAGTACCATAGGCCAAAGTCGGGTAAAAACGCAAGTACACGAAGATCCTCTTCCACGGCCTGAAAGTGAGAGGTCTTGCGGCGAAGACGAAACCGTCTTGCCAGAGGCACACAAAGAAAGCCGGATGTCGGGGCGTCGTCGCCGTCGAGTACAGCGGCCGAACCGATCATGCTTCATACTCCCTTTGGTCCACGACTTCTCCATCCTTGTCTTCGTCCGGGGCCGTCGTCGTCGACATGGGCGTCGAAAGAGGCTTGGCCTCACCCATGCGAAACTTTTGCGGATCATGTCCTTCGTGTACTTGCCCCGGGTGTGCGAAAATCCATCCTTGGTTTGTTTGATTTGAAGTCCAAGGAAGTAGGTCAACTCGCCCATCATGCTCATCTCGAACTCCCCGCTCATAATCTACGCAAAACTTCGATACCATAGCATGTGAAGAGCCACCAAAGATGATATCATCCACATATATCCGGACTAGGAGTATGTCATTGCCCTTCCTAAGCGAAAAACAAGGTCTTGTCTACAGCCCCCATCACAAAACCCTTAGCTAATAGGAAAGCTTTCGATCGCTCATACCGGGCTCTAGGGGCTTGTTTCGGGCCGTACAAGGCCTTGTACAACTTGTACACATAGTGCGGGTGTTTAGGATGCTCAAACCCGGGGGTTGCCTCACATACACCTCCTCCTCTATGAACCCATTCAGAAAGCACTCTTGACATCCATCCGGAAGAGTTTGAAACCCTTCAAGGCCGCGAAAGCAAGCAAGATCCTAATGGCTTCTATGCGGGCTCTGAGAGCAAAAGTTTCCTCATAGTCTATTCCCTCTTTAAACAAAACCCCCGGGCAACTAATGCGGCTTTGTTTCTCACAACCACCCCATCCTCACTCTGTTTGTTCTTAAACACCCACTTGGTTCCTATGGGATGACACCGAGCTGGAGGTGGCACTAAGACCCGAACTTGGTTTCTCTCAAAGTTTTGCAACTCTTCATGCATGGCATTGACCCAATCCGCATCGAGATAGAGGCGTGTCAAGATCTTTGGGCTCAATAGTGGAAATAAATGCGAGTGAGCAAAGTGACACATAGCATAGGTTTTGGAACGAGTTACCCTTTGATCAAGTCCTCCGATCATGGTCTCACAGGGGTGACGACGCTGAATGTCTTTGAGGCGCCGTCTTGCGAAGATGTCGCCTCCCCTCGGCCGAACGGAAACCTCCTGCGTGCGGCCGTCTCGCCACTCGAGGAGGCTGCTCCACCGGACCCCGAAGTAGTGGTAGTAGAGTGCGGTCCGTGGGCGTCGTCGTCGTCGCGAGGTCGGCCCCGGGGCAAGCGGTGGAGTAAACCGGGATCACCCCACCAACATCTTCCCCTCTCCTCCTCCACAAAAATGCTCTGCTCCATCTCTTCCTTTCCTGCACACTCAAACACGAAAGAAGAACAAGGTGCGGTTTCATCGAAGGTTACCTCACACGTCTCTACAACGGTTAGTCTCAAGGTTGAGAACCCCAGCCAGGCGTGTGAGTGCAAGGCATAACCAAGAAAGATACCATCAACGGTCGAGACTTCGAATTTGTCAAGGTTACCTTGCTTAAGAATGAAGCACACGCATCCAAACACACGGAAGTGACTCACCTTGGGCGATCTCCCAAACCGCAACTCATATGATGTCTTCTTGGTGAAAGCACGGAGGAAAAATGCGGTTGGAGACATGGCACGCCGTGTTGATTGCCTCGCCCAATACTTCCTCGAGTCTTGTGTTCATCAAGCATGGTCCTTGCCATCTCCACAAGCGTCCCGGTTCTTCCGCTCAACAATCCCGTTCTGCTGTGGAACATAAGGGCTAGAGAGCGGTGCTCGATACCCAAGTTAGTGCAAAGAGACTCAAACGAGAGTTTTTGAATTACGTGCCATTGTCACTGCGCGAATCGCTCGAATGGTCAGATCTGTCAACTCAGTCCTTAGTCTCAAAATCAAATCACGAGCAAAACCAAAAGCCTCATCCTTGCCCTCCATGAAAAAAGACCCAAGAGTATCTCGAAAAAATCGTCAACGATCACTAGACAATACCACTTCCCACCCACTCGACCTCACCCGAGATGGACCAAGCTGTGTCCATGTGAAGAATCTCTCCTGGTCTAGAGGTCATGATCCGAGTCATTGGGTGGTGGGAAGCGGAGATACCATCTTCCCGTGGCGACAAGGGTGGCAAACCAAATCCTTCTCAAATTTGAGCTTAGGCAATCCTCGGATTAGATCCATTGAACTTAACCTCGCAAGGAGATCGAAGCTCAAATGACCTAGTCTCCTATGCCACTTCCACAAGTCGAGGAGGACCCCGGCCAACAAGCAACAAGAGGTGCCAAAGCCACGAGAGAAATCAGCTCGAAAGACTTGCCCAAATGGCACGATCCGACAAAATAAGATCACCACGAGAGTCCAAAACTTCGAGAACATCCAACCTTGAAACGTACCTCATACCCGTGCGCCATGAGCCGAGAAACGCAGGCGAGAAGGTTGAAGTGCGGGTTGGAGACGAGCGCCACATCCTTGAGCACAAAGTGGTCGTTGATCCCGATCGACCCTCGTGAAAGAATCTTCCCTCTGTTCTTTGTCCCCCCGAAAGTGATGTACTCTCTTGTCTTCATGGGGGTGAGGCCGGAGAACCACCGAGTTTCGGTCATGTGTCGAGAACAACCGAGTCAATGAGCCACATGTCCTCCGGCCTTCCGGCTGCATCAACAATAGAACATGGGATGAGCAAATGGCACAACAGGGGGTTAGTAAACTTGGAAGAGTACCGGTGTTGACCATCTTGCCCCAAATATGCATTAGGCACAACAAACATCCCACGCCCCATCTTACCAAACTTCTCACCACGCATAGCAAAGCGTGGTGCACTCCTCTTCTCAACCTCAAAACTCCCAAAGCGAGGATCTACATCCACACGCGAACACGACCGCCAAACGGTCTCACAAACCGTGGCCCAAACCTCACGAGACCTCCTACCTTCAGGGCCTAGCAAAGCGCCTCTGAACCAACTCGCACACCCCTCTCATACAAGCCAAGTGGTGGGTGGTACATGTCACGGTTCTCAAACTCCACTCTACGCCTAGCATCCCTCTTCCTCCCGAAAGCAAAACTCAACCAAGTGACCATCTCTCGGCAATACTCACGGTGATACCTCACCTCTCTCTTGGGTGGTGGTTGGTTCACTCTCTTGGGTGGATGGTTCACTCTTGTTGTGGTCTTGGCTTTAGGAAGGGTTTCCCTCGGGGATCCCGGGCAAGGTGTCAAGTGGGTTCTTGAGGTGGTTCGGTTTGGGAAGCCACACTTGTTTGGGAGGTGGAGTCTTGGTGGGCTCTTGAAGAATGCCATTTTGCACAATGGGTTGGGTAGGCTTAGGTGGGGTGCTCTTGGTCAACTTGGGAGTGTTTGTGGGTTTCTCACTCGGGCTCAAACCACTTCCTTGACCAACCTTTCCATAGATAACTTCACCCTTCCACCCTATAGCAAAGCCTAATCCCGATGTGTCGGTCCCCCTCTTGAACTGACTCATCATCATGCCAAGCTGCGGCTCTCCACTAGACACCCAACTTCGGAACGCAGGCGAAGATATGTGATTTCCTCTTCAACTCTCCCCTTGTCATGCACATAAGACATGAGCTCCAACTCCAAAGCTTCACACTTAGCACATTTCAGCACCGGTGCTATCTGAGCGGCCTTCTCAAGCCACGGCAAGCTTGGCGGCCTTCTCTGCCAACTCGGATTGCAAGCCGGGACATGACTTGCACGCACTCAACAACATAGGCCTAGCCTTCACTCAACATGCTCATCTAACAAAGCGAGAATACTTGGTACGCAAAGACATGATACTAGACATATGCACAGCACAAGCATCACACTCCGTCTCATCGAAAACGACAGAACCGGCTTCCTAAGCAACTCTATCTCGATCCACCGCCATCTCCCACTTCTCCTTAAACTCTTTTCTCTCCCTAGCGCACGCTTAAGCAACTTCTCTTGACAAACAAGCGCCTCGCCCAAAGAGTCAACCTCATCGAGAAAGAGATTCGATTGTAGGAGGTACCTCGGAGGAAGGAGAAGAAGAGTCGTTCGGCGTGTGCCTTGACGCCGTCGGTCACCGCTCCATCGAGTGCCATGGTGCGAAGCCCCTCGGACTTGGAGTTGGTGAAGAAGCAAAGTCCATTGAACTTGTCCTCGACCTTGCGCTCGGACTCCTCATCGCTTGAAGAAGATTGCCCGTCCAGGAGTCGTTGTCGAGGTTGCTTGAGGGAGGCAAGGAAGGCGTGCTTGTGCTCCTTGGCACGCTTGAGGTACTTCTTCTTGATCGCCTCCTTGTCGAATCCTTCTTGGACTTGTGCTTGCCGGAGGTGTACTCGCGCTTGTCCTTGCGCTTGTCGGCGTCGTACTTGCTGGAGTAGTACTTCGCCGGAGTACTTGTCCTTGCTCTTCTTGGGGCGGCGGACAACGAAGTGGTCCTGATCTCCGCACTCGAAGCATCCGCCCTTGGAAGCACCGCCACGCCGACGGTTCATGCGGTTGTTGTGGAACCGCGAGAATCGGTGATGACTAGTGCAAGCTCATCATCCCCAAGGCTCTCCATCTCGCTCCTCTCGTCCACGGACACCAAGGAAGACAAGGCGAAAGAAATCTGTGAAGGGTTAGCGAAGAACTGAACCGCTCTTACCGAGGCGAGTGCAACATTCGGCGCGAGATGGGTTCTTGAGCCGCTGGATCACGGGCCTCAATCTCGAAGACTTGAGCTTCTTTGTAGAGCTCGTCGGGAGTGAGGGGTGTCGTAGTTGGCGGACTCCATGATCGCGGACACCTTCACATCCCACACCTTCCGATCCGGGCGTACAAGAGCCGCATCGCCTTCTCGTGCTCGTCCAACCTCTCAGAAGGCTTGTTCGCACGAAGCTTGTTGCGGTCGTCTCGAAACCTAGCAAAGAGAGAATCGATGGTCTCGCCATCAAGCTGGATGAGGTTATTGTACTCTCTCTTGTAGGTTTAAGTAGAGGCGAGCCTTGACTTGTGGGGTTCCCTCATGGTAGCTCTCTAGAGTCTTCCACACCTCTCTAGCAGATCTCACAAGTGGCTACCCTCTCAAACTCGCTATCCTTGAGGCTAGAGAACAAGACACTCCTCGCTCGGTTGTTGGCATTGTGTTGGGCTATTTGATCCTCACCCACTCGGCGGCAAGCACTTGGTAGTTCTCGTCCTCAACGATCTCCCACACTCTCCAATCTATCCCCATGAGATGCGCTTGCATCTTAATCTTCCAATAGGGATAGTTGGTGCCATCGAACTCCGGAGGCTTGCCACCAAAGTGACCAAACCTCTCCATGTCGCCTTCTCATGCGGATCAAGAACCGGTTAAGGTGGATTTGATCCTTAACCTCGCTCGATACCAATTGAAGGACCGAAACGGGCGACGGAGGGGTGAATGGGAGCCTCAATTAAATTCTTCCCCGAATTAGATGACTTGTAGCTCTCACGACCCCTCGAGCAAAAAAGCACACACCACACGGTATGATCACGACCTTGGATGCAAGGTAGATGAGCTAGAGTTTGCTCTAGACTCACGGCGGATCAACCGGAAAACCGAACGAAACAAACACGCAAGAGACGGAAGAAAACGGCCTCTGCGAGTGGCCGGACTCAGCGGCCGGGACTCACCGGGCGAACCGTCCAGCGTCCGGCCGAGGCGTCAGTCGGATCGCCCTTGCGGACCCTATCGCCCTTGACGCCGGCCGGACCGGCCGGCTCCGGGTCGTCGCGTCCGGTCGGAGCGTCTGGTCACCCCGACGCTGACAACAGCCCGGGCGTCCCAGGTCAATCCAGGGGCGTCGCGTCCGGTCGTCGCGTCCGGTCACCCCGCCCAGCGAACAGCACCCCCGACGGCGGCGACTCACCCCAAAAATCGATCCAAACTCACTCAAATCGAAACCTCGGGTCACAAGAATTGAGCCATAGCATCTAGGCATGTGGGTGACCATTTCCCCTTGGAAATTTCGAGATTGATGGAGTGAATCGAGAGAAATCGCGGATCACACGAAGAACACACCCAAAAGGTCACCTTGATCCAAAACTCGCCCGATCTACGTGCTCGTGAGGAATTAGCTCAAACCCTTCGGTGGAAAATGATCCTCTCACGTCCTAGCACGAATCAACGCAAGAAAAAAACGATCAAACGGTGCCAAATCGAAGAAATCGAGAAGAGAATAGGGGGAGAGGATGAACTCGGGAAGAACAAGTGAAGAACTCAAAATCACAGCTCATGAACAACAAAGAACACCGATCAATCGATCCAAACGTCACCCTCGTGACGGGCTAATCACAGCTAGCCCTTGCTCTGCAAATCTTGGTACAAATCGGTGGACCTCTCACACCTCGATGCTGTAACCCTAATCGAAAAATATGAAAATGAGAGGCGAGGAGGATGAAGGGGTATGCCTCTCGCTAAATAGCCCCTATTCCCTCTGCCTAAACTACCCCTAGGATACATGAGTCGGTTTTTGTAACCTAAAGGCTATTTCCGTCGACTCGGGTAATCTTCGATCCGGCGGCCACCGCGCCTTCCTCACCGGTAGCCTTGCCTCCCGCGCAATCTCCCGATGCCGCCACGTGCCGTCCTTCCGTCCGCGGAACACCGGGTTTTGAGGCGCAAACCCGCGAAACCCGCGCCGCTGTGGTTTTGAGGCCCAAACCACAAACCCGCCCGTGGTTTTGAGGCCCAAACCACGAAACCCGCGCCGATGGTTTTGAGGGCAAACCACCAAACCTCCTCGACCGCGTGTCACCGCCCGTCTTGACGCCCGAGTCGCCAAGTCATCCGAGCTCCCCGCTCCGCCTGCTGCTCGCCGTCTTGACCCGATCGACACGGTCCTGCCACGTCCTCTTGCATCCGTCGATGTCCCGGATGTCGGCCACCATGGCTAGCCGCCCGCACCCGGTCCCTCGGTCCAAGCCTCACGTCCGTCCTTCACCTCCACGGTCCGTCGGCCCGGCACGTCCTCCTTGGCACCTTCACCTCTCCGTCGCCTACCATCTCCGAGCTCCACACCTGCACAACACGAACCAAGAGATACGCCTTCGACACACTCCACGTGTGCCGGTGAACCATAGCCGGCGAGAAAAGATAAAAGAAAATAGAGAAAGAATGTTGAGTGTTGACAATCACTACATCAAAACTAAACACATTTGAGATAAATCAACCATGTGTTCGCAATTAATAGCTTTCTAAACGAGTTGGGAACCCCTGATATTTTTGGTCCTCTCGTACCGCTTCTTCATCCGGAATCCTCTATTTTTTTTTTTTTATTCACACATACGATCCAATTCACTTCAATCTCCCAACAAAAATGCCAGACAGAGAGTATATATAGAGTTACTCTCGACTGCGAAAACTTGCGAGTTGTAATGATATTTGACGAGTTTTTTGTTTTATAAGAATCTCTTTTACCAAACCGTTGGAGGACATTTTTTTTTCATTTTTGCTAAAATAGCAAAATAGGGAGATGTTCTACAAAACTTCTGGAGATGCTCTAAGTTTGGCGTTGGTAACTACTATAGCGTTGTGGACTTGTATATTTGAAAAAAGAAAAGTAATAATTGTCTGTGAGTACACGACGCGTTTCGTTTTGACTAAGCGCGTGGAAACACAGCTTCGTCTACTTGTACAGGGTAATAAATTAGTTTGAGCTTGACCCGGCTGCGGTCTATCCCACCTCACTACGTACTGGAAGCAGCAGCCATGGCTCGTCTAGCTCTAGCACTGGGCATGCGTCTTCTTCCCTCCAGCTTTCAGTTTCTTCACCTCCTCATCCTCGTCCGTCTCCTATCATCTGGCTCTAGGGCCGGCGGCGCAGCTGTTGATCACTCTAGCTTCATCTATGATGGTTTCTCTGGTGACAACATGAACCTGACCATGGATGGCCAAGCTTCGGTCGTTGATGGCCTCTTGAGGCTAACCAACGAAGAGGCCATCAACGACCTTATGTTTTCTAAAGGTCACGGTTTCTACCCCTACCCTCTCAATTTCACAGATGTGTCAAATGGCTCCTCACTAGCATCTTTCTCCACAACATTTATCTTCTCCATCATGGGGCCTTACACTGACTTGAGTGGCGATGGTCTTGCATTTGTGCTTCGTTCCACCAAAGATTTCTCTGACGCCATGTCTTCCCAGTATCTTGGCCTTCTCAATTCCACGAATAATGGCAACCCAACGAATCATCTCCTTGCTATCGAGCTTGATACCATAATGAGCACCGAGTTCAATGACATTAACGACAACCACATAGGGATTGACGTAAACAGCCTGATTTCAGTTGCCTCTTCAAGTGCAGGTTACTACACCTCTGATGGTGGGTTCCGTAACTTGAGCCTCAAAAGTGGACAGCCGATGCAGGTGTGGGTGGACTACGACAGCAAGCAGACCATGCTGAATGTCACAATAGCGCCTTTCAATCAGTCCAAACCCAGCAGGCCACTGCTAAGAAAGGTATATGATTTATCAACAATTTTGCCAACCACACCAGTGTTTGCTGGATTTTCCTCGGCGACTGGCACATTTCATAGCAGGCATTACATTTTGGGTTGGAGCTTCAAGCTGAATGGAGAAGCTGCAGCGCTAAACTACTCAGCGCTATCTTTGAAGACTATCCAAGATCTCGCAGCACAAATTGGAGCTCGCCCAAGCACGCGCATCAACAGGACAATATTATGTGCAGCCCTTGTATCAGCTCTTGGAGTCGCCATAGCGGTTTGTGCTACACTTTTCAAGATCCATAGGAAGAGGCGGTTAGAAGCAAGAAGAAATGAAATAGAGTGGGAAAGGGAGTATGGGCCTCCATCCTTCACCTACAAAGAGTTGTTGGCTGCCACCGGTGGATTCAAGGACAAGATGCTTCTGGGTAAAGGAGGCTTTGGGAGTGTCTTCAAAGGACTGCTTCCCCATTCCAAGCAAACAGTTGCCATTAAGCGCATATCGCCAGAGTCCAAGCAAGGGATGAAGGAGTTTGTGGCCGAGATCATCATTCTTGGTCGTCTCCGTCACCGTAATCTTGTGCATCTGCTTGGGTATTGTCGACACAAGCAGCAGCTCCTTTTGGTGTACGACTACATGCCCAACGGAAGCCTTGATTTTCACTTACATACTCAGGATCAGAACACCAACAATCTGTGCTGGACCCAAAGGTTCCACATCCTCAAATGTGTTGCATCCGGTGTCTTCTACCTCCATGAGGAGTGTGAGCAGGTTGTCATCCACAGAGACATCAAGACCAGCAATATCCTTCTCGACAACGAGATGAATGCGAGAATGGGCGATTTCGGCCTCGCAAGGTCACATGATCATGGAGCTGATGCTCACACCACACGTGTGGCAGGTACCTGGGGTTATATTGCCCCTGAGCTGGCTAGGCTTGGCAAGGCAACCAAGGCAACTGACGTGTTTGCCTTCGGCGTGCTGATGATGGAGGTTGCCTGCGGAAGACGGCCAACTGGGTGAACACAGAGAATGGGGAGCCTCTTGCTCGCGGACTGGGTGCTTGCTGCATGGCGGGGTGGTTCTATTGCTGGAGCTGCTGACCCAAGACTGGATGGTGATTATGTGGAGGAGGAGATGGAGCTGGTATTGAAGCTTGGCTTGCTCTGCTCACACCCCTTGCCTAATGCAAGGCCTCGAATGCGCCTTGTCATGCAGTTCCTAGAGAGGGATGCATCGCTCCCAACAGACTTGCAACCTGATACTTTGTTGAGTAGTGATCTGGGTCAGGATTACCAGGACGAAAAGCACTTTCAGGTTGCCATGTCATGTCCAATGACCGCTATAACTGATCTTTCCAAAGGGAGGTGACATGACTATGACACTTGGTGATAGACATCTACAATGTGCTCTTGCTTAATGTTGGTAATCCTCTGTGACAGCGTTTCAATTTATTTGGAGTACTTGTGAAATTCCTTGTTGTTCTTGGCTTACTACAATGCAACGAACAAGGACAATTTGTAATATCTAGCATTGAGGACATATAAGTGCTTCCAGTTGTAGCAAAGAAGTTATCTGTATCGATTTAGCATATTACCAGTTGAATGATATTAAGATTCTCACATTTGGCTTTTAAGCCCATCCAAACAGGGCCACGATGCGTATCAACCCGCAAAAATGAAATATACAACAGATTATTATTTCAATATTATATTATTCAGATTATATCATGTGCTATTCAGACCTGCTACAGCTGAAAGGTCCGAGTATTGTCATAGCATTTGCAATAATATTTCATTGCAATTTGTTGACCATAAGCTGGTTAATTGTGATATTTATATACCAGTTCATATCTAATACCGCAGTACAGTCTCCTACATTTCATATTTCAGCTTCTTGCATAACTGTAAACTCACATAATATTTCTGAAAAAAAAAAAGGTTGGATACACTACTGAGAAAATGGTTTTCGCTACCACTTACCTACCCCTACCTACTGAGTAGGATACATAGTCTGCAAGTATCCTACTGATCAAAGCACATATGAACAATCATTAGGGAGTGGACATACATCAATTGTAGCTTGTACATATCCAGCCGATCAAGCCACAAATTTCAAGCAGCGTATCATTGTGTATGACTTGACAGCGGCAAGAACAGAACCGTGTTCCACACCTCACACACCTGTAGTTTGCGGAACTACCACAAGCTTTGGCAGTAGTGGCGTCGAGATGAAGTGCTCGGTGGACCAACAACAGCACAATATGTTGGGACATGAGAAGGAACAGATTCCAAATTTGCACATTACGGTTCAGAGTGAAAAGAATTTTTAAGTATCCCACTTATAAAATAAACAAGGAAAAAACTTACAGCACAATTACTTCTTGTAGCACATCCATGAATGGATCTCACTGCCCTCTTCTCCAAAGCTTTCCCTTGCCTTGTCTTGTGTTTCATGATCTTGGATTGCTTCTTTTGCATGAGAACTGTAGAAAGGCAAGCAGAAAACAACAGATGACTTAACATCATCGAACTTTAGTTACCAGTGGGTAGAGCATTTGAGCTGAATGGACATCCAAAGATCCGTCCACAACCCAAAAGACCTATATATAAGTATATATAACGGAAATGAACAGAAACTGTGAATCCGGGAACCTTTGCAGTTTGCAAGTTGTAGCTTGTGGAGTTCAAGTGTATATAAATGACTGGCTTTAGTGGCATTCTATATGGTAATGAATAATTTGTTGTATTATTCATGACAGAAAGGAAACTAGGAAAGTATCTTTCAAACATTGCCTTTCAGGATAGTTTTAATCTTATTTGTCGAATCCTTTGCAATAACAAGAAACAGAGAATGCTGTTTTTTTTTTGCAAAATTTATACTTTTGGAAGCCGTAGTAAAATATCCCATGGACAAGTATTCTACTGGAAGCAATCTATGTTTGTTTGAGTACTCACAGTTTGAAGAGAATCAAGGCATTTTTGCATTGAGTTTCTACATGAGCTCTATCTATTGGCGTTTATTTCCACATCATGGCATCACCATATGAAGATAATAAAGGAGAAAGAAACTGACCAGGGGTCTTCCTCATCCGTGGATCCGTCCGTACTTATCATCATTAAGATCTACCACCTCAACCCCGCATTATCGCTCTCAAGAGCTTCAAGGCGAAGCTAATGCAGCCTGTATGGCATTACAGATATGAAGGTATCCATAATGGGACAGCATAACAACAAGGACAACAATTTCAGACACAATGATTGATCTGCAACCTATAAGCACGAAATGGTCCCAATCTGAATATGTAATGGAAGCTGAATTTATTTAACACACCTCGCTCAAAGTCAAATGAGGAAGGCACAGGCACCACAATACACATGGCACATAATACGCATTGCAAACCCAAGACAGAACTCTTTTTCCTAATATGTTTTCTAGAGCATGTACTTACCATTACTAAAACTACTTTTCGATGAGGCTATCTGGCCAATCATTCTTTAGAAAGCAGAGATAACAATAAGGCCAATCACTTCAAATTAAACGGTTCTTTTATACTTGCTAGACAAAATTGGAGCATTCTGAGCAAAACACATGAGGGGAGACAATGTAGCGAGAGGAGCTATCCAATTTTAAGTTCAATACAGTGAATGAGCAGATAAAAAAAAATACCCGACAAGTAAAGGGAATTTCCATCCTCATTAGCGAACGGCCACGTGAAATAGCTTGCTATACGAGGAAGAGAGGAGGGATGTAGGAGCAGTCAGCCGAATCCGTCGTTACCTGGGCACGGTTGTGAGAGCCGGCGGCGAGGGCGCCATTCGGCGTGGCCATGCGTCGGCGTCGCGGGCGCTGGTCTCCCGTGGAAGGGCCCGACATTCTCCTCCTCCCCATCCATCTTCGGTCGCCAGGGCAACAGCGGCGGGCAGCGGCGGAAGGCCCCGTCTTGGAACGAGAGAGACAGGCGTGGGCGGGCGGCGTCAGCGCGCGGCGCCCGGCGCCCGGCGCCCGGCGGTCAACCAAGTGCGGCGGCGGGTGGGGAGAGGAGGAGTCGGGATGGCTCTTGGGGCTACTTTTCGTGGGCTCTTGTCTTCCCATGTGTGTCTTGGGCCGGGTCGAGATCGAAAAACTTTCTGGGCTGCAATTTAATTCTCTGCCCCAGTAACTAACTCACTACGGATTCGACGGGCGGCGCCTCGGCAACAACCAATTCAAATCCAGCGGCGACACGCAAACAGCAAGCGTCAGGTGCGGCGGCTGCGCTGCGGGACTTCGGCACGCGTCAGCCTCAGCGTGGGCGGCGCGCACAGTAGCTGTGATCCAAGGCCGGCCCGCCAGCAACCAGGCGCCGAGCTGCACAGACCAGGAAGCTAGGCCGGCCGAGCTGCTGCGGTCACGCCGCGTGGGCGCGAAACGGTCGTCGGCAGCTACTGACGTGACGGAGGCAAGGCGTTTTCCGGTTAGGCTGCAGGCACGGCCGCATGGAGGCAGGCGGTGCGGCACTGCGGCAGGAGCCATGGCCCTTGGGCGCGCACTAACTTTTGGGATGAACCATGGTGGAGTCTGCCTCGCAGACCATGTGTTATTCGACGAAATGCATCAACGGTGAGGTGAGTTGTTAGTTTCTATTTTACTAGCTAATGTTTCATGGAGCAACACAATTTAGCATAGCAATGGTAATAATCGTATCGTACGTGACATTGACAGTTACAACTCATCTCTAGTTTGAGATGCATGCCATTTTATCTGTACATAGATTATTGAAAGGAGTTAATGGAAACAAATTAAGATGACCTCTTGTAATTTCATACATATGTCTATCTAATAATGCAAATATTAATTGACATCTCAAAAATTTGTACACTAAATATGGCCTTTTCTATTTAGTGACTAATTTGAGCACTTAATGTTTTGTTGCTTTGTCAATGGCTTTGCATTAATTTCCGCTTGAAAAAAATCGATTGAAAGGTGGAAAAATGGCATATATTTGTTGTTTGCTGCAACATGCACATGGATGATAGTTGCTAACAGTAGAATACCGTGTGGGTAGTTTAAGTGTGTAGATGTTGCCCTTAGCATTGCCAAAAGCATAGCTTCATGGCTTCACCACTGTTATCATCCCACAACTATTTTGCGGGGGTGCTAGGAAAGTCAAATGGCCCGTGTCACTAGTTATTACTATGACAAAGGCCAAATTAAATGTAATCTGATGGATATATTACTATGTTACTACTGCAACTTACGTGTTTAGAGATGCCACCTGATGTTGCAATTATCAAATGAAGGAAAACACTACTGGAAAGTTGGAAACTAGCGACTAGTTAGGTGATGATGACCCATTCAAATTTCAAACATTACAGTGCAGCTTTGGAAAAGAACATTACATAAGGGAAGTGGAAACAAGCCACATAATGAAGTTTCTTAGAGTAGCAAACCCTCAATAGACTTGCAGACCAAATGACTACTAGTAATTGGATTAGGCCAGGACCAGGAGTCAAACCATGTTGTCTTCGTCCATGCAAATTTCGGAAGTCAATGGAGCGGCATCGGCATCGGTGGCCAAGATGTCGTCGATGATGCAGATGTCAGAAATTGATTTAGTGCCGGTGCCGGTGGTGGAGAAGCAGCAGAAATCAGTGGCTATGTGCCAGAGGACACTCTCATCGAAGGGCCTCTTTCTCATGGATGGAACTTTGAGATATCTGCTGCTGCTGCAGTGGCTGTTGTGGTCAAGATGAAGATGCAGATGCAGCAGCCAGTGTGTGGTGTGGTCGTTGAACCTGCCGTAGCTAGGAGGGTCTTGTATTCCTTCCTTCCACCCATCTTTGAGATATCCAAGAACTGAAGTTTTTCAGACCATCGTATTGTTTGATGTCTGGGTCTGCCCTTTCAAAAAATTTAAGTCTTGGTCAACTTTCATGCTTTTCTGATGATTACTTGGGGACATCTAAGAGCTGCTTCCAATTAGCACAATCTAGTAGCTTTCTAAATGCTATCAACATGTACTCTGTTCAGAGTTCAGACTTGAGACTTGTCCTCTGCTTACAGGATCAGCACTAGCATTTGACTAGTATTCTTAGGAATGGCAGTATCAGGATGGTCTCTGTGGTCTGCTTATACTGAATTTATATGGTTAATTAGGATATTCATTCACGTACCAATTGACATCACTTATCACAGTCTAGTTGTCTATATTTGATTCATAAAAAAAACTATCAATATCATTCAGATACCTACTTGTCGTTGTGATACTAAACAAGATAAGGAAGGATTATTCTCTTTCTACAGCAGTAGCAAGCCCCACATAATTTGGTACTGACGATAGCATTTAAATTTGTATGTAAACACTAAACATGAATTGAGCATGTACAAATAGCATTTCTTGTTGTTAGATGCACTGCTAGTCATTGAACTTTCGAGTAACAGATAATAACAGTGAAAAGAGATGTATGGTGTATCCTGATTCTTCAGAGTATACTGTGTATGATCAGACTTCCTCACCTCCTATACAGGAATTTCCATTGTTATACAAATTGAAACAGAGATGATCTACTTGCAGAAAAAGTTCCTGAACTCTCAAATTAACACCAAAGCATTACAGGGTGCAGAAGAAAGTGAGACTTATTACCACAGCATAAGTGTTGCTACTCACATAACATTTCTGATGAAGGAATGGCTAGCCTGCAAGAGATCTACCTAGCAATTTCAACTGCAGTACATAGCCAACAAAAACAGTTTCCTGCCACTTAACTACCTCGTCCTACAGAGTATACAACATACACAATAATAATAATACCCTACTGATCAAACCACAGATTAGCAAGCATTAGGGAGTGGACAATGGACATACACCAATGTAGCTTTTATATCCAGTAGATCAAGCCACAAATTTCAGGCAGTGTGTATCATTGTGTATCCTGATGGAGTGCTAATGTTGCAACTGCAATTTACATGTTCAGAGATGCCATCTGATGTTTGGCAAGTTGCAGTTATCAACTGATGCAAAAACACTAGTGCAATGCAAAGTTGGAAACTGGCAACTAGGTGATAACACACTGAAATTTCAAGCATTACAGTACACCTTCAGGATTCAGGAAACAACACACAGAACGGAATGAATACATTACAAAAAGAGGGAAACAAACAACAACGTAGCTTTTCGATTACAGACAGTGAAAGTGACACAGATGAGGAGCAAGATCAGTAGAGAGCAGAATGCCGACAGACAGACTTGCGAATTAAACACTACTAGTAATTACGAAAAGGGCTGGAAATCGGATTAACCATCAGGGTGGACGAGGTGCAGCAAAATCAAACCATGTCGTCTTCAGCCATGCGGATCTCGGAAGTCGATGGCGGGTCGCTGGCACCAGCAGCATCGATTTGGGCCTCGGAAGCCGGTGCAGCGGTGCCGCCGGTGGTGGAGAACCGCCGCCTGAAGTCGATGTTGTTGGACTGGCGGTGGCATTGTTCCCAGTCCCAGTCCCAGCAGCTTCATGACTTGGAAGGTCCTCCCTCTGCAGCTTGTCGGTGAAGGTCTCCATCCCCATGTAGAACATCAGGAGCCAAACATAGGAGAGGAACTCGCCGCCTTTGCCCAAAGCCTTGGCGTGGAGATACCCTCTGCATCTGCCGGCGGAGTAGCAGAGCATCTCAACCCAGACGCCCTGGATCACCTCCCACATCTTCTGCTCGCCTAAGTTCTGCAACGCTTGAGCTAGCTTCCAAGCCTCGTGGATGAAAGTTTCTGGGGGTGCGGGGCCAGAGCCTCCTTGTTGTGACGATGATGACGACCGTAGCTTGCTGGCAATCTTCTCTGCAAGTGCTCTCTTATCCAAACCCGGTGGTGGCTTGTCACCGTTGTTCTTGAATATGTCCTCAAGCTCTTCCTGGGCTCTTGTCCAGAGATTCCGTCTGGAGCCAGGCAACAGCATCTCAGGATCAACCAACAAGAGGTAGGCCATGTAGTTGGACATCTGCCTGGATATGACCGATTTACAGTCGGTCGATTCTTCTCCACATTCAGGATACCATATCAATGGTGTATTATCAAAGGCATAAATGGCATAGAAACATGAATGATCTGAAGACGATGGGCTGAGGAAGAAGCAGAAATCTGTGGCGATGTGCCAGAGGAGGACGCTCTCATCGAATGGCTGCTTTATGCTCCAGCCGAGGTGTTCGTTGCCCTCGATCGCCCAATGGCCCCGGTTGTCGTTAAACCTGCGGTAGCTAGCAGCGTCATGCATTTTTTGCATCAAGCCAGCCTTGAGATATTGGTGCACTAACCCTGTGATTCTGGGGGACGAAAAGCCCGGCCTTACGCACCAGTGTTGTTGGTCCAGGAAATCCTTGCATCCAAGCAGACGGCACACGATCCTCATGATCTTGTTGCTGTGCTTTGTGCTGCGGGCAACGTATCCTATGAAGCTGCGTTGACCGACCATCTCTGGCCACTGTTCCCCAGCCACCCCAGTGGGCGTTAGCTGATTATCATCAGAAAAGAAACTAATGGAACAAGCTTCTAGCGCTGCAGTAGAACAAAGTATGACGTATGTAATCTTGACATCAATATCGTTGTAAGCACCTCTGTGGCTGTGGTGGAAGAGGCCGATGGCTGCCCACGGTAGCACCATACGTGACAGCTGTATCGGTGAGATAAAAAAGGATATCACTTGTGTCCTTATGTCAGCTTCTTCATCACAATCATCCACATCCACTGTCTTGAGTTTGGTGTAGAGAAGAAGGAACGCAGTAGCTAGCCCTTGTCGCACGGAGCCATATGCTCTCTTCTCCGTGAACCCGCAGAAATGCTCAAGGATGCTAAGCTGACGAGAATATGGAGATGAAAGGTCTACAAATAACATAGACGTCTCATTTTGCACTTGAAGCGTTTCTCTTATCCTTTCTGCTGTGCCTGTGCCTGTGCCTGTTGTATATTCCAGAAATAAATCAATAAATATATTTTAGAGATTTGGAGATCAAATTAAAGTATGTACGTACATTACATTTACACACATACTGTACAGATTAATAATAAACAGCTAGCTTACCGGCGGGCTCCGCCATGTCGTTGAGGCTTGGACGACGGCCTTCATCCTCCATTGCTCCTTGCGCCTCACCTTCTTCCGTTTGTTGTCGGATGACAAAATCCTTGGCTTTTCTCACATACCCCTCGGCCTTCATCTCCCCTTCCTTTTGCTTTACAGCAACAGGTGAGCTGACGAGGCTGTAAATGCTCGCACTCTTGAGAGCCCAGGGTTTGTGGAAGCATTTGAGAACCCCAGGGACGAACAACAGGATTGCGGCCTGCAACAGCCTCTTGTCACCGCCTGGTGGCCAGGTTTTGCAGAAAACATAGATGGCAACGGTGACCTGAGACACTGCAGTGAGCAAGTGCCTGCTCCATAGCTCGTTGTCTTCGATGTTGTAGGCGGTGATGCCATCATCTCCGCCAAGGTGAATAAGGAGCACGGGCGCCCAGACCACCTCCAGCATGCCGCTGCTGCCTCCACCATCTTCACCCGCAGCCTTGTGGTTGTGGTGATTGAAGAGCGTGGCGAGGGCGTATATCGCCACAGCATCGCCGGCGAGGTATGCCAGCCACAAGGTGAATCTCAACCACCCAGGAATGTAGTGCCTACGCAAGAAGGAAAAGATGAAGAGAAGGACTTGGACGGCCAGGCTGGTGAGGACAAGAACACGCAGCTGCCACTCCTCCCACCAGTCCAGAGCAGCTGTGAGAACCCCCATCTTTCTCTCTTGCAAACACGCACGCACGGCCGGCCGGCCGGCCCGCTAATGTATATAACTAAGTAAATTCCACGCGCGTTGCTGTGGGTATACAAAAAATAAATTTAATCTAGCTAAGAGGAATTTAAAAATAATTTCAATAATGAACTAAACAAAAGACATCATCTTAATCTTGGATATGTTGAAAAGCTATATATGTGAGCGATCTCTTGATAAAAATTATAGAGTTTTAGTCCCTCTTTGATTAATTAATGGATGGAAAAGAAAAAACAATAAAACATATATGTAATAGATAGAATGAACTAAACAAAAGACATCATCTTAATCTTGGATATGTTGAAAAGCTATATATGTGAGCGATCTCTTGATAAAAATTATAGAGTTTTAGTCCCTCTTTGATTAATTAATGGATGGAAAAGAAAAAACAATAAAACATATATTTAATAGATAGAAAATGTGCACGACGCCGATGAAAGTGAAGCAAGGTATTAAAGATACTATCGATGGCAATATTAACTAAAGGTTGCTAAATTATGAAAGATAATATATAGGTACACTGAAATTAAAATCTGACATGATGCTATATTTTGAAGATATTATCAATATTTGTATCACATGTTTGGCTGTTTAATGGGTTTGACGTGGGTTATGTGGGCCCCACGGTTAATAGAAAAAAAAAAAACAGCTCACCCATCCTTATCTTCAAGACCTCAGCCGCATTTCCTCATCCTCTCACGAGATCCCCAAGAACCGAGATGAGTGAGCGATGGTCGTGGCTCCTCCGACGCCACCAGGCCCCTCCGACCGTCCCGCGAACCACGTGGCATTAGCGTTGGGCTCCGATCACTGTTGACGGTAACCAACTACATAATTTAAACGTCAACATACTACCAAAAGGGGAGTAAAACTATACTTTATCATGCTCATATACTTTTATTACTAATATATTTCCACTTGTAGTGTCCAAATTATTATTGTGCGAGATATTATACAAATACAGTGAAAACACGGCCAAAATGTGCGACCACTGAAAAGCGTACTTTCGAATATCACAAGCCCGGGAAGGAAATGGGCCAAATCGACATAATCAAAGCCGAGTCAACCCCGCCCACACATTTTTCAAGATGGTGGGCGCCCGGCCGCCAAGGCCCGGCCCGAGCCGAGCCCGGGGTGGTGCGGCCGCCCCCGGTGCGGCCGCACCACCCTAGAGGCGGTTCGTGCCCCGGCCGGCAGGTCGGTTCCATCAATGCCCCGGAGGGCGGTGCGGGGGTGCGCTGGCGGTTCGGTGTACCTAGACGTGTTCCTTAAGTCGGTTTAGGTAGTTTTAGCACTTAGCCTCCTCTCCCATGTGTATAAGTAGCTCTCCTCTCTCCCTCTCTCAACACACACCACAAGGGAGTTCACCTACACCAAAGACACTACCTCTCCCCTACCACCACCACCTCTTTCTTCTTCTTCTTCTTCTTCTTATTTCTTGGTTAGTACTTGGAGTAGAAGAGCTACAAGGAGGGCTTGTCTCCTAGAAGAAAGTGCCTTGGTAATATACATCTTCTCTTATGGAGCATTCTTCTTGCAAGTCCCTATTCTATGTTCTTGGCCTAACTTATGAATTAGAGTATAGTCATGATCATGTTCTTGTGTTGGTATATGGACTAGCATATAGTTGGTATATCATAATCTTGACATCTTCATATTTGTTCTTCATCGATCATCATATGCCTAACATGATTAGAGGTGGGGTAATGGTTCGTTGTTCCTTCGTGTTTGCTCTTGTTCTAGTCCGTCCATTCGCATGCAGTGGGGATCCTAGGGGACAAGAGTAGTGCTCGATATCTTGGGCATGGTGCACAGGTATTACGACACTGCAAATATAAAAGCATGCCATGGTTGAGGGGGTAGGCGGTGGGTCGTGACAAGCCTTGACCATCCCTTGAAATCCTCCCACGTTCGTATGTGATGTAGAAGTTCATAAATGCCTTGGTGGGTAGCGACTACTACACGGTGGGGTCTCCCGTTATCCTAAACCTAACAATGCTTATATCGTGTTGCATATGATGCTAACTATTCATTTGTATGGTCATGACTAGATACATTAGATTACTCCATTAGGTTATTCATTTATTCTTTCTCTATTTTCTTTATCCTTAAGAGGTGGATTCCTATGTGTGTGTCACACTATCCATGAACCATTTACACTTACTCCTGTTATGAACAAGTTGGTCTTAAGCGTCTCATTATTCAGATGCCATGCTAGCTTCTTATGCACAAGCCTTCCTTTGGGAAAATATAAATAACGATACCACTGAATATTTCCGGGTGAAATGCTACAATGATAAATCCGTGGCGCTGCGGATGAAACATCTATTATTGCAAGATCTATCCCGTTGATGTTCCCAGTCGGATCACCGACATGGTGGTTTCACTTGGGGATGTCAACGGCGCATTTCTGAGCGTCGTCATTAGAGATGGGTTCTAAACCTGTTTCTAGTGATTGCGCTTAAGAAATGCAACAAGCATTTCGACGCCGTTGCTTGGGGAAGGCAATGTCATAAGAAATCACTAGCCCGCCTATGAATATGAACTGTGTGCGTGGCTACCACTTGCTCATACAAAGCTAAACTTTTTATGTTTTCTCCTGTTGTGAATGAAAACGAGGATAGTGTATGTCGGGTTTCCAACCGTCGGAAAACTACATCGAGAATCCATAGGCACTCCTAAGGAAGAACAGGTCCCTTACCTCTTCTTCTTCAGCCGGAACCCCGATAGTTGCAACCGACATCCCTACACCAACCGTACCGCAAGCTATGGCTCAAAAGTCGCTTCGCGATTTCTCTGTTCCCACTGTCGCCAACGTGCCCACTAGGCCGGTGGTCAATGTGGCGGACAAGAACTTCGAAAGTTAGCGTCTTGGGGCGATTACCATGGTGCGGGCATCCATTACGTGGGACTGCCTAGCGAGGACGCCAATGCTCATCTCCAACACTTCCTTGAGCTGTGCGATACTATTGTCATCAAGGACGTCGAGCCCGACGTTATCAGGCTCCGCTTGTTCCCCTTCTCCCTCGTGGGGAAGGTGAAACAGTGGTTCTACAAGGACAAGGAAGCTGTCAATATGTGGACCAAGTGCTCCACGGCGTGCTTAGCTAAGTTCTTCCCTATGGGCAAAAACCAATGCCCCGAGGGGAGAATTGCCAACTTCCAGCATACATCGATGGAACCCATTCCGGAGGCATGAGAAAGGCTGCAAGAATACATTCTAGCATGCCCGCATCACGGGATGAAGAATTGGCTGGTGCTCCAAAACTTCTATAATGGTCTCACGGCCATATCGAAGGGGCACCTCGATGCCGCCGCCGGTGGTGCATTTCTATCGCTCACCATCGATCAAGCAATAGCCCCGATCGACAAGATGGTGGCAAACCGTAGCCGGGGAGGACAAAACCCTAGCTAAAACACAAAAAGGCATGCACACCGTGGAAGGAGGCGGATATGCTTGCCGCAAAAATGGATCTATTGTTGAAGAAACCGGAAGAGCGCTCCCCAACACCGATATCCAACAACGCCTGTTTACGTCACGAGATGCTCACATGACTTATGAGACATGTGGTGAAGTTGGCCACTCGGGGGATAATTGCCCCGAGACCCGTGAAGAAGCTGCCTTCATCAACAACAGCAATGGGTATCGCCAACAGCAGCAAGGCTGGAACAACCAGTCCAGGCCACCATTCCAAGGTAACCAGGGCTACAATTCTAATTATAACCCCGGTCAACCTTCACTCAAGGACCTAGTATTGGGCCAAGCCAAGATCAACGAAATTCTCACCAAAAAGATGAGCCAGAATGATAGCATTCTAGAAGGGGTCAGCAGCAAGTTGGATGGATTAACTTCTACCCCGAAGGATCGGCTAAACTTCAACAAAATGATCGAGACACAAATATCCCAACTAGGCGCTTTCGTCTCCCTACCATGGTTGGGGAGAAGACGTCAGGGCAATCTGCAGTTCCTCATGAAAAGATTAATGCAGTGACTACAAGAGGTGGCAAGTCTACTCGTGACCCACCAAATCCTAACCATGTGGTGAGAAAGCAAAAAGAAAAGCAACCTGAAGAGGTAACCCCACAAGTAGCAGACAAACCAGAAGTAGAGGTAGTACCGTTGGAATACACAGATACAATGTACCTACCATTCACTACAAGAACAAGAAAGCAGGCATTGGATGAGCAGTTCACCAGGTTCGTGGAAATGATCCAGAAAGTACACGTAAGTGTACCACTCCTGGATGTTCTCCATGTTCCCTCATATGCCAAGTATATCAAAGACATCATCCAGAACAAGCGACCACTACCAACAACAGAAGTTGTGAAGCTGACAGAAGAATGTAGTGCCACTATCCTAAACCGCCTGCCAGAAAAGAAGAAGGATCCAGGGTGTCCTACAATCCCTTGCTCAATCAGGACACAGACATTCAACCATGCCTTATGCGACTTGGGTGCCAGTGTGAGTGTCATGCCCAAATCAGTCTTCGACAAGCTCAAACATACAAATCTAGAGCCAACAGCTATGACACTCCAGCTAGCAGATTCATCCATAAGGTACCCAGCAGGGATTGCAGAAGACATACCAGTAAAGATCCAGGGGTATTTCGTCCCAGTTCACTTCGTGGTGTTGGATATGGAATTTACCAAAGATACACCACTCATCCTTGGGCGACCTTTCCTGAGCACAGCCGGGGCGCAAATTGATGTTGGAGCAGGAGAAATCCACTTCAATATCAACAACAATGAAGAAAAATTTGAATTTAGGCCCCGGATCTCGGAAGAGTGCAAAATGATCCGGATAAAGTATGGGGAGCAAGGCATTAAGGAGATAGAAATCCAGCCCCCAAAAAAGCTGCGGCACTCCCAAGACAGTCAACAAAAGGTGGGAACAAAAGAAAAAGATAGCTTCTAAGCAAAAAAAAGGAGCGAGAAAAAGGTTCCCATCATTACAAAGGGACAAAAGAAAGAAAAAGCCCCAGAAGAAAAAGCTCCACACCAAAAGAAGCAAAGAAGGAGCCAAAACAAAAGAAGAAATCAAAATACGCTCCTCTTCAAAAGGTGTGGAAGCTCAAAGAGGTACAGATCCCACGGTCTTCGTGGGATGGATACACCGTCGACCGGCAAAATTGGAGAAAGTCCTAATCCACGGACTAAAAAATGTGGACCCTCCGTCAAGGCAAAAGCGGCAACTATCTCAAAAAAGACAAAATAAATAAGATACCCACGGGCCTCCGATAGCTTGGGAGAGGACCCCCACGGGTATCATTGCATTGCATATTTACTTTCAACAAGATTTATTTTATTTTAGCATGTTTAAATTTCAGCAACCATGCATTCAAAAAAAATATCCAAAAATAGAATAAGTTGCTCTTCTATGTGCTTTCATGCTTATACATATGAGCTATGGCAATGTTTAGTTTTTAGTCCCTTGTTGAAATGATGAATAGTTGCTCGTCTTATGTTTTGCCTGTGCCTACTTTATAACTTAAATTTTTCTCTAGTTTGGGTTTAGTGGCTAAGTATGATTCACCTTGAAAAGCCTGATTCATGTGGGTAGCATAAGCAATATCTGATCTAAGTAGTTGACGGTTATGATATGGTGAAATGAACTTGCTATGACATTGTTTTTAGAATGACTTGATATCCGAGTTTTCTTTTTAAAATCAAAATTAAAAAGTTCCTCAATGATATGCACGGTCCCACCAGAGCCATATGGCATGATCTATGATCTTATATGAAAAACCTTAGTCATATCTTTGCTTGTTTTCATGGTGAGCCTTTGTCAAAATGTCTGTAACCTATTGTTGAGATTCTTTTCATATGCCCATGATCAAGATTCACTTGCACCCAGAAATAAACGCCAACTCTCACACTGAGAGTTGCGCACAACATGCACTCATCCATCCACCAAAAAATAATACTCCACTCGTTCTATCATGCTCTCTCACAAAAAAAAAACTCTTGATTGCAAAAAGGAGAAGTATGGGCTATCTTTGAAAAAGAAAGAAAAAGAAAGATGGACAAATGTCCCAATAAAGACAAGGAAGTCGAGTACTCGTCCAAAAAAATGAATGATGGAAAAGAAAAGAATAATAAAAGGTAGCCCATACCTCCTTCCTCCAAAAAACAAGAGAGAGTCATGATACTTTCGAGTCCACCAAATACCAAAAAAATATATTCCACACACTTGCACATCTTGATCAAGGCATATGACTAGTCTCTCCAGGTGGTTTGGTCTTTGACGAGGGCAACATGACATGAAACAGTATGCCAATCTTTTACCTACCCAAAGCTCCACATATCAGCCTTATAGTTGGTAGAAAAAAGAAAGGCAACTCTAAGCCTTTGGTGAGGATCAACCACTTACAAATATTGAGTGATCGAGTGATCATTCGAGGAACTATTTTTCTTTGCAAAAACTTTCAAAACCTCTGGATTAATAGTCACTCGAAAGAATGAAAGATAAGCAAGTTTGTGGAACTGTTCTATTTGGCAACCACCCAAGACTCGGAGACGGCTAAAAAGCCCCACAAACGATGAAAGGTAATAAAGGGTGGATAAACATGCCATTTTATTCAAACTCTAGAAAACTTTTTGTTATAACCCTAGCACTTGAAAAACATAATCGGCATAGTAGCAACTCCTGATCAACTACCAAGTATTTATCTTTTGCTCGAGGACGCAAAAAGGGTAAGCTTGGGGGAGTTTGTTGACGGTAACCAACTACATAATTTAAACGTCAACATTCTACCAAAAGGGGGTAAAACTATACTTTATCATGCTCATATACTTTTATTACTAATATATTTCCACTTGTAGTGTCCAAATTATTATTGTGCAGATATTATACAAATACAGGTGGAAATACGGCCAAAATGCGCAACCCTGAAAAGCGTACTTTCGAAGATCACAAGCCCAGGGAGAAAATGGGCCAAATCGACATAACCAGGCCGAGTCAACCCTGCCCACACACTTTTCAAGATGGTGGACGCCAGCCTGCCAAGGCCCGGCCCAAGCCGAGCCCAGGAGGGTGCACCGCACGGTTCGGTGTACCTAGACATGTTCCTTAGGTCGGTTTAGGTAGTTTTAGCACTTAGCCCCCTCTCCCATGTGTATAAGTAGCTCTCCTCTCTCCCTCTCTCAACACACACCACAAGGAGTTCACCTACACCAGCACACTACCTCTCCCTACCACCACCACCTCTCTCTTCTTCTTCTTCTTCTTATTTCTTGGTTAGTACTTGGAGTAGAAGAGCTACAAGGAGGGCTTGTCTCCTAGAAGAAAGTGCCTTGGTAATATACATCTTCTCTTATGGAGCATTCTTCTTGCAAGTCCCTATTCTATGTTCTTGGCCTAACTTATGAATTAGAGTATAGTCATGATCATGTTCTTGTGTTGGTATATGGACTAGCATATAGTTGGTATATCATAATCTTGACATGTTCATATTTGTTCTTCATCGATCATCATATGCCTAACATGATTAGAGGTGGGGTAATGGTTCATTGTTCCTTCGGGTTTGCTCTTGTTCTAGTCCGTCCATTAAATGCATTAAGGGGATCCCGGGGGACAAGAGTAGTGCTCTGATATGCGGGCATGGTGCCTGGCTATTACGACACCTGCGAATATAAAAGCATGCCACGGTTGAGGGGGTAGGCGGCTGGGTCGTGACAAGCCTTGACCGTCCCTTGAAATCCCCCCACGTTCGTATGTGATGTAGAAGTTCATAAATGCCTTGGTGGGTAGCAGACTGCCTGGTGGGGTCTCCCCGTTATCCTAGACCTAACAATGCTTATATCGTGTTGCATATGATGCTAACTATTCATTTGTATGGCCATGACTAGATACATTAGATTACTCCATTAGGCTATTCATTTATTCTTTCTCTATTTTCTTTATCCTTAAGAGGTGGATTCCTATGTGTGTGTCACACTATCAATGAACCGTTTACACTTACTCGTGTTATGAACAAGTTGGTCTTAAGCGTCTCATTATTCAGATGCCATGCTAGCTTCTTATGCACAAGCCTTCCTTTGGGAAAATATAAATAACGATACCCTGAATATTTTCGGGTGAAATGCTACAATGATAGATCCGTGCGCTTGCGGATGAAACATCTGTTATGGCAAGATCTATCCCGTTGATGTTCCCAGTCGGATCACCGACATGGTGGTTTGACTTGGGTATGTCAACGGCGCATTTCTGAGCGTCGTCATTAGATATGGGTTCTAAACCTGTTTCTAGTGATTGCGCTTAAGAAATGCAACAACCACCATGCGTGAGCACAATGGCGACGATGGCCACCACGCGAGGCAACAGCAGGCCAGACCACCACCATGCATTGCGAATGCTTCTCCAGCCCCCACGAGGCCGCGGCGATGGTGCTCTAGCAACCGCGACGAGGCGAGCAACAGCTCCAGCCTGAACGGTAAGACCCGGCCGGCCATGCGCCCGCTACCTCTGTCTCTTCACGCTGCCCCCGCATAGGTGATTCCCCCGCCTCGCACACCATGCACTTGTCGCTTCCCCCCATTGCCCGCCCAAGCCATGCGCCCGCGCGCACCTCCACCTCGTCGCGGCCCGGCGCCCGTCGCCGCCATACACCCGAGGCAGCGAGAAATCGCGGATCCGCACATGAGCAGCGCGGGACATAATTTTGCTCTCCCGCGCTGATTTTCCCGGGGGCGGAGGTGCTGTGGGCGAGGCATAGGCCCGGGGCCAATTTATGAAGACAGGTGGGGAGGCAGCAGGGAGGCTAGGGGGCACGCAGCTGATCGACAGGGGATGGATGGGCGTGGCGGCAAATTGATGATCATGCTCATGCATGCATTCAAGTAGAATTGGAGTTGGAGTTGTGAGTGGGCGGCAAATTCATAGCATAGGTGCCAGCGGCTTGGCCATGGATGGCGGTTCATGCATGCATGGAAGGAAGGTCAAAGGGGATGCTGAGGTGTCATTATGTATATTTACAAAAGCTTATTAGCGACAGACAGATGAGACGTTGCTGTCATCGATGTGGCGTGCCGTGCCGGCCTCCTATTTTTCTAATATCGATCATATGTTAGTCCAGCAAGAGAGCAGGTTGGCTAAATCATAATTTTTCTTGACTTTTTTAAAAAACCCAAGGAGAATCCCCATTTCCATTACTTTGAGATAACGGAAATACAAGAATTTGGATCCATCAGCATAGATGTCCTAAGAAGAGAAAGTAAGGTCCAGAGATATGATTCAACTCAAATGAGCTGAATATTACAAGAAGAAACTACCAGACATCCTAACGGTAGCCACTTAAAAAACAACATATCTAGTGCCTC
This sequence comes from Hyparrhenia diplandra, assembly GCA_015847255.1. Taxonomy (NCBI): domain Eukaryota; kingdom Viridiplantae; phylum Streptophyta; class Magnoliopsida; order Poales; family Poaceae; genus Hyparrhenia; species Hyparrhenia diplandra. Next base: position 555,788 of record JADLZK010008613.1, on the reverse strand, counting down.
AGCAGGCTTAGCAGAACGATATACTACATATCAAATTCAGCAACGCAAAAGACATGCAGACATTCCTTTTCACATCCAGTCTTCCTCCCAGAGCAAAAGGTTGAGCTTCAGTTATCGCCATCACTCTGATGTCCATCCGCCGTCAGCTTAGGTTCTATCTTCGGTTTCTTCTTGACCAGCTTTCGCAGCCACCTTCAACATTGTGTTTATCCCTTCGATGAGCGCCTCCTTGTCTCCCTCGAAGTACAAACCTGCCCAATATTTCATAAGCATACAGGCATAACACACTATCTGAGCAGGGTCCTGAATGAGATTGTTTTCAAAATATGCTTTGTTCTGAGTTTTCCATATTGCCCAGCATACCGCTGCAATACCAAAAGTGTAGAACTTTTTCCAGCCTTGTAACCAAATGTCACACCAGCTCCAACATTGGTTAAGTGAGCCTGGGATCTTATTGGCCCCTAGACACACAGCCACTATGGCCCAGACTGACTTGGCAGTTATTACAACTAAAGAACAAATGATTTACATCTTCAGGTTGAGAACAGAAATAGCAAGTTGGTTCACCATGCCAGTTTCTTTTGATCAAATTGTTTTTAGTCAAAATTGCATTGTCTAACATTAGCCACATAAAAATCTTTATTTTTGGAGGGATTTTCCCTTTCCAGATCTGTTTGTTAGCAACCGGCATCATTTGAAGTTAAGGCCACATATACTGACTTAACAACGAATTTTCCTTTACTCCCAAGTTTCTAGATTATCATATCACCTCCTGTGGTTAACCCATAATTACCAACATCATTAAGAATTTTTATCCCATCTATTTTTTAGATCATTAGTTAACCACCTACTGAACCTCACTCTTTGAGGATCTAATTTGATTTGTTCCATAGTAAGATTCTTTTGCAGACAGATATTGAAAAGTTCAGGGTGGAGTAGATTTATTGGTTTATCATATAGCCATGTATCAATCCAGAAAATGTCTTCTTACCATCCCTCACTTTAACCTTTCTCCCTTGCAGATATATGTGTCTGATTTTCAACGGTTCAGACCAAATCGCTGAGTCGTTCTGCCTGTGTTTCACAGTGCAGATTGACTGATTTCTAATGTATTTATACTGAATAATGTCTTGCCATAATCCTTTTTCATTCTAACTTCCTCCACCACCTGCACAGCAAGCTAATATTGGTGAGATTGATGTCTTTAATACCAAGACCACCCCTCTTTTTACTTTTACAAATTTTAGTCCATCTGACTAGGTGATACTTTCTCTTGGTACCTCCTATGTTATGGGTGTAGTTGGAACTGAGGAACAAGAAAGGGGAGGGCGGTTGCTACAGTACCCGCAATGCTACAGTTCCACGGGTACTGTTCATGAACTTGCAGCAGCTAGGGTTTGGGGGCGCTAGGACGCCGGCCGCGGGACTCGCCCACGGCCGGCAAGAGAAAGGGATTTCCTTCTAATCTCTTGCTTGAATTAGATTGATACATCTTCTCTCATTATATAGAGAGGTCTTACTTGGCCCCTAAGCAAGCTACTAATTAACCATAACGGGCTAAGGCCCAATAGGCCCTTGACTCCTCTAACACTACTCCCCATCTGGACATGCAGCTCATCCTCGAGCTGCAACATAACGACGACACTAACGATGCCTCCACTAGACACAAACCAACACCTAAAAATAAGCCTTTTACATGTCGGCTCATTTTATTGACAGAAAATAAATTGTGACTCTTTATTTTTGACTCCTAAAGATAAGGTGGATGACCTCTGCATGTGTGTCACCACCTGGATCCCATGGAGACCATCGGAACGAGAGGGGTGCACGGGTACGACCACCTATAATTAGTTGGAACTGCGACCGGCGGAGACGTCCTCGCGGCGGTAGTAGTAGAAAGCGGTGGCGCTAAGCGGTGCATCCCTCCCGGTGACAAAGAGGGAAACCGCTTTGCAGCGAGAGGTGGAACTCACCGACCATGGAAACAACACAATTCTCGTGCATGAAGACAAAGCGGTTCAGCACGGATCTTTGGAGGCCGTCGACAAGGTGAGGATGTGCCCCGTTGCGGGTCGACCACTATCAAGGCCACCTCATGCATCTGCCGGCGCGCAACTCCCCGCACCCGCCAACACGCTAAGAGGCCACGCGCGGCAAGCTGAAAAAGCCGCACCTTTGCCGACACCCAAATCTGGCTGGGCGCCGGTGCCCCTATAGAAGATCCCATCGGTGAATGGGTGTTGAAGGCTCGCCCACCAGGAAGGACAACAACGCCAACCGCTGTCAGCAGCATCCATGGCTGCGGTGGCAGCAGCGGTGGAGTAGATGGTGGTGCTGGTGGTAGGGGTTGAACTAGCCCTGCCCGGGCCGACTACATGGCCGCCACGTTGCGGCGGTTTCGGCGACACCGGGGGACGGTCGGCGACGCCGCGGTTCAGATCGGCAACGTTGCGGCCCATCTCGGCGACCATGCCGGCTAGGGACTCAAGGTCGGGGACCGACCCGGAGGGGCGTGGTGCGGCTGGAGATCTTCGACGAGGCCGTCATGGCGACCGCCGAGGGCACTGGCGGCGGGCGAAGAGGGAGGGGCGCCGAGGCGCCGGAGAATGGGCGGCGCAGCCCCGGGGGATGTGCCCGAGGAGTGTGGAGATGGGCACAAATGACGAAGGATCCAGCCATGGTCCCGGACATGCAGAGCTGATACCAAATGTTATGGGTGTAGTTGGAACTGAGGAAGAAGAGAGATGAGGGTGACTGCTACAGTAGCCGCAGTACTATTCAAGAACTGCGGCGGCTAGGGGTTTGGGGCGCTAGGAACGACGGCCGCGGGGCTCTGCCCAATACCGGCAAGAGAGAGGGATTTCCTTCTAATCTCTTCTTTGGATTAGATTGATACATCTCCTCTCATTATATAGAGAGGTCTTACTTGGCCCCCGTTGATGGTAGTTAATGTCAACTTTTTACCATCAACTTTTGCATGAAATGATAGAAAAGGAATCACAAACACTAGATATAGGGTTTGATTCTAACAAGTTCCATGAGTTTGGTGTTCTCATTTGTCTTGTAGGTTTTCACTGAATAAAAAGTATCTCAAATGATGGATTAGAGTGGACCATTACGAAGGGCTCGCTGAGACGATCGAAACGGACATATTACTTGCCACATTTGGAGTCCAGAATCAAAAGTTATGAACCATGACCATTAGTATGAATTCCAAGGATCTAGAAGACACCAGAAAACTCCACGCCGAAGTCTGGGCCCACCTGTCATAGGGTGGGGCCACCCGGCACCATCGCGAGGCACCCCCCGGAGGAACCACGTGTCCAAATTTTCGGAACCTTCTTCCACCGACCTAATGGATTGTCAGAATCTTATCTAGCCGTTGATTTAAGTCGGTTTTAGGTCGGTTTGATCTAACGGCTCAGATTCATCCCTCAGGACTATAAATACAGGGGCAGACCTGACCCCTGAAACCCTAGAATTCATTATTCATCTCATCTCATTGATTAGAGAGAGGTCCCAATGTAAGGAACTCTCTCTCTTCAATGTAGATCTAGGGTTAGACTTTCCAATGTAATAGATTAGATCTAGTTGAGAGTTAGGGAGAGAGGAGCTGCGCTTCAGTTCTGGAGAGTCTTCAGAGTTTGGTATCTCTTTGTATCTATTCTTTACAAGACTTATGCTTTAATATATATTTATCTTCTCTATTTACTTTTGTGCCTTTCATATATATGTTTAGTATAGTGTTTATGCCTTTGCATGGTATCTTTGCTCATATTGAGTTCTCTAGTTATTCGCGGTAGCTAGAGTAGTAATCTATAGTATAGACATGGTATTTAGACTATAGGTTACCTGAGGTTGCGTTCAATCCTCCGGTTAGTTATGGTAGCCCCAGGGGTGATAGCTCTGTAAGGCCTTTGTAATCCACCACGTTAGGGTTGATGTTCGTAGAGCTTTTGGCGACCTTCCCCCAACTACTTCTTCTCGGTTTTTCTCGAGAGTTGGAAAGGTACTTGTTGCTCCAAAGTGCATTTGTGTGATTGCTATATCTATCCATACTTCAGTTATCCTAGAACCAAAGTAATAGAGAAGTGTCTAGGAACCTTGATCTCTTCCGTTGTCCTCTTGATTAGCTAATCTATTCATTTATCATATTATTCTTTTAGGTATATTATTTTATGTTTTATTATTCAGAGCTTTATTTATCATTTATCACTTACCCCTCTTTAGTCTAGCTGGTTTGCTAAGTTAGCGAGATACATGATTGTGAGTTATTAGAATTCTTTACCATTAGCTTCCCGTGGATACAATACTCTAGAATACTCACCTAGGGAAAAGTTATGATGGTGTTACGTGTGCTTGCGAGAATTCTTCATATTCTTTTAGCAATTAACAAACATCAACAGGCCCTAAGCAAGCTACTAATTAACCCTAACGGGCTAAGGCCCAATAGGTTCTTGACTCCTCTAACATCCACCTTGTCAAAAAAAAGGTGTGTCTGATTTTGTCCAGTACCAATAATGGTTTTAGGTAATCTGTATATAGACATATGGTATATAGGAGAGTTGTTAAGACTAGAGCTTATCATGGTGGATCTGCCAGCTATGGACATAGTCCCACCTTTCCAGGCATCCATCTTCTTGGCACTTTTTTCTACAAGAGGTGTCCAATCTACTATATGCAATCCACTTGGACTGACCGGCACACCCAAGTACTTAATTGGAAATGCATCCATTTGACAATTAAAAATCTCAGCATATGTTTCAGTCCAAGAATCATTGTCATTAATGACTATTACCTCACTCTTATCAAAGTTTATTTTGAGTCCTGCCATTAATTCAAACATATATAATAATAGTTTCAGATTTCGGCCCCTCCAAGTCAGGCTTCGGACATATTATAGTGTCATCTACATCTTGTAAAACAGCAATCCCTTTTTTCTATGATGTGATCAATCAACCCATGAAACATGTCGTTAGATTGTGCTTTGCTTATCATTCTAGTTAGCCCATCTGCTACAAAGTTGAAGAGGATAGGGGATAGAGGGTCCCCTTACCTCACTCCTTTGTGGTTTTTAATATATGGCCCAATTGTATCATTCATTTTCACACTAACCATACCACCGAGAGACTACCTGTTGTATCTATTCACACCATTGATCGAGAAAGACCCTTTCTCTAAGACATTCAAATAAAAAATTCCATTGTACCTTGTCATAAGCTTTTTTGAAATCAAGTTTCAAAATTATTCCTATTTGATTCTTCCTCTGTCTCATGAAGAATTTCATGTAAAATCATGACTCCACTCATGATGTTTCTCCCTTTCATAAAAGCTGTTTGATTGGGTGTGATCAATTTATCGACCACTATTTCAAATCTCAAGGTTAAGACTTTTGTTATCAATTTATATAAGCAATTGGGTAGACAAATGGGTCTAAATTGTTGTATTCTTTGTGCATCGACACTTTTGGGAGTAGGGTAATAATTCCATAATTTAGTCTCTGATGTTCAAACTTGTTACCATGAAATTCATGGAACATTTGGACAATATCATCTTTGATAACCTCCCAAAGAAACTTGATAGAACTCTATAGGTATCTTATCTAGACCTGGTGCCTTGTTTTTCCATTTTACAGGGGGGCACTCTTGATTTCTTCTTACGTGAAAGGTTTACACAATTCCATATTTTCACTGTCAGTGACCCTTTCAGCATCCATCCATATTTGTGGGTCAATATGAATATTGTGATTTGTTTGAGGACCGAACAACATTGTGTAGTATTGAGTAGCATATTTCAGCAGATTTTCATCCCCTGAATAATATCACCATCATTTTCCAAAGAAATGACGGTTTTTTCCTTTTCCTACCATTAGCCACCTTATGAAAGTAATTGGTATTATTATCCCCCTTCAACAACCATTGTTCATGGCTTCTATTCCTCCAATATGTTTCTTCTTGATCTAATAATTCTAAATTTTCTTTTAAGAGATCCATCTTTCTAGATATTTGATCCCCATCAAGGCCCCCTGTTTCTTCTAACACTTCGGATCGGCCGGTTACGTATTAATGGCAACTCTTATCTTTCTAATTTCTCCTTACAAGTTGAAACCCCACCCCTTAAAATGTTGCTTTATCATTTTCAATTTAATTTGGATTCTATCAAAAGCACATGAAGGTGGAGGAAGATGGTGACATGCATCCAAAAGATAGCTTCAAGAGTTTGGGTTGAGTCAAGGCAAATGAAGCGCTTGATTAAAGACACTTGGTGGTGGAACGAAGATGTCCAAAAGGCTATCAAGGAGAAGAAAGATTGCTACAAATGCTTACATCATGACAAGTGTGCGAGATAACATAGAGAAGTACTCCCTCCGTCCCCAAATTAGATGACGTTATGGGATGCGTGCGGTCAAACTTTCTCAACTTTGACTAAGTTTGTAGAAAATACGTGCAACACTTAAATCTCCAAATAAATTTGTTAAAAAACTAGACTTAAAGATCTTTTCGATGATACTAATTACTTACCATAAATATTTATATATTTTAATATATAATTGCCGGCATTTTGAAAACATTACTTCTCGGGAAGTGAAAATGACATCTATTTTGGGACGGAGGGAGTACAAGATAGCGAAGAAGACCGCAAAGCGGCGATTAGTAGAGCTCGGGGTCAAGCCTATGACGACCTTTATCAATGGTTGGACACGAAGTAGGGAGAAAAGGATATCTATAGGATGGCCAAGATTCGTGAGAGGAAGACGAGGGATGTCAACCAAGTCAAATGCATCAAGGATGAAGCAAACCAACTATTAGTGAAGAATGAAGAGATCAAGAAACGGATGGAAGGAGTACTTTGACAAATTGTTCAATGGAGGGAATGAGAGTTCTACAATAGAATAGGATCGTCCTTCGATGACAACAATAGGGGCTTTGTACAAAGGATACAAGAATATGAAGTTAAGGAGGCGCTAAAAAGGGCTTTGTATGCGAAGGATACAAGAATATGAAGTTAAGGAGGCGCTAAACAGGATGAAGGTAGGAAAGGCGATGGGCGCTAATGGTATCCCTATCGAGGTATGGAGATGCCTTGGAGACATAGCGATAGTATGGCTGACTAAACTTTTCAACACCATTTTTCGGACAAACAGAATGCCCGACGAGTGGCAGCGGAGTACGTTAGTACCAATCTTCAAGAACAAATGGGATGTTCAGAGTTGTACTAATTACCGTGGAATTAAGCTCATGAGCCATACAATGAAGCTATGGGATAGAGTCATTGAACATCGCCTGCGGAAGATGACGAGCGTGAAGCAAAATCAGTTTGGTTTCATGCCTGGGAGATCAACTATGGAGGCCATTTTCTTACTAAGACAACTTATGGAGAGATTCAAGGAATAAAAGAAAGACCTACATATGGTCTTCATAGACTTGGAGAAGGCTTATGACAAAGTACCTAGGAGTGTGATGTGGTGGGCCTTGGAAAAACACAAAGTCTCAACAAAGTACATTAATCTTATTAAAGATATGTACACTAATGTTGTGACAAGTGTCCGAACAAGTGATGGAGACACCGATGACTTTCCAATTAATATAGGACTACATCAAGGGTCGACTTTGAGCCCTTATCTTTTCGTTTTGGTGATGGATGAGGTCACAAGGGATATACAGGGAGATATCCCATGGTGTATGCTTTTTGCCGATGATGTTGTACTTGTTGAGGAGAGTAGGGGTGGTGTCTCACAAAAGTTGGAATTGTGGAGGCAAACGCTGGAAGCAAAAGGTTTTAGGCTTAGTAGGTCTAAAACAAAGTATATGAAGTGTGATTTCAGTGCCACGGGGTATGAGGGGGGGCGATGTTGACCTTGATGGTCAAGTGGTACCCAAGAAAGACACTTTTCGTTACTTAGGATCAATGCTTCAGAAGGAGGGAGACATCGATGTGGATGGTTGAAGTGGCGGCAAGCTTCGGGTGTCTTATGCAACCCCCGGGTGCCACACAAACTAAAAGGCAAATTCTATAGGACAGCAATCCGGCCGGCAATGCTTTGTATGGAGCGGAAATGTTGGCCCACTAAAAGACGACATGTCCAACAACTAAGCATGGCAGAGATGCGTATGTTGCGCTGGATATGTGGCCACACAAGAAGAGATCGAGTCCGGAATGATGATATACGAGAGAGAGTAGGAGTGGCGCCAATTGAGGAGAAGCTTATGCAACATCGTTTGAGATGGTTTGGACATATCCAACGAAGACTTGAAGAGGCACCAGTGCGCATCAGAATAATTAGGCATCCCAAAAATGTGGAGAGAGGTAGAGGTCGACCAACCTTGACATGGGCAGAGGTCGTGAAGAGGGACCTGAAGGAGTGGAATATTGATAAAGAGCTCTCATTTGTGGATAGGAAGAGGTGGAAGTGTGCAATTCACGTGCGGAACCCCTGATTTGTAGTTTCGCTTTTCCTCCTTAATCATTTGACTTTTAAGGTGCCCTCTTGAGTTCTTGGGTTCTTGCTAGTTCTTGTGGGTTTTATCTCTTTTTGTGTTTCCCCGTTTTGTCGTTTTGCGGTTCTCCTTTGCCTTTCTTTTCCCTCTTCTTTTCTTCGGTGGTTGTTGATGGTAAAATACCCTCATTTTAGATATCCAAAATACCGTCAACATTCTGGTTATTTAAAGTAAGAGGATCATTTCATGAATTGTTTTATCAAATAACGAGTTCCACATGTACTTGAAGTATTTCTTACAGGAGTATGTAAAACAGGGGAAAATAAAGGCACAATTATGGCAAAGTGGTCGGTCGGCCAACCTGCCCACTTGGGCCCACAAGCCGCCCCACGTCACCGCCATGTCACCAATCCATGCACCAACCCAAGAAAGCACCTGATTGGTCCATCAATCACATGGATCAAGTCGGTGTAAATTGGACGTGATTGACAATTTGCCACCACAAGCAAGGTCAATGACTGGTAGGGCCAACTTCATGGACCTAGAGGAAGGCCCACATGTCATAGGGTGGGGTCGGCCGACCCCCTGGTCACCTCACTCACTTTGTCCCACCTTCTACACACCGTACACATGTCGAATTACCTCAGCCCTCGATGGAAAGGCGGTTCTAAGGTGGTTTGATCCAACGGTTGCAAGGTGAAGTTACGCGGATCGATGACATGGCGCTGGAGTAGCCCCTACTCCCCTTGGGGCTATAAATACCCCCTACCTCCTCACTCCCAAGGCATGACCACAAGGAAGAGCTCCACTCCTATGTAGTAGGCGAAGCCCTGCTCCTTTAGTATATTAGTAGAGAGAGAGAGAGAGAAGTCTTCTGGAGGAAGTCCCGGTCCTGTCGAGAATCTCCTCCAAGGTGTATCTCTGCGGGTGTACTTCTTCTAGTAAGTAATACACTCCGAGTTCTTTTATAGTTCGCATATCTGGTTTAGTATAGTAGCTATTCACTCGTTCTTCACGGGTATATTGCTTTACTTTAAGTAATTCATTTACTTCTAGTAGAGTGCTCTAGCTTTTGATCATAGTTAGAGTAATAAGCATAGCGTAGATGTGGTGTCTAGGTTGTTCTTATTAGTATATATCGCTTGCTGCATGGATTGTTTGTGGTAGCCAGTAAGGTGGTGACAGCCCTTCTGGTCTCTGTATAGATCACCACGTGTTTATAGGCAAGTTCTTAAAAGGTAAGGCCCACCCGTAAAATAGTAGCTTGTTTAGTGGTGGTTTTATTCACCACTTCTCACCCTCTTGCCTCCGTGTCGAAGAGGCCGACAAAGCCGCGTTTAGTTATCTAGCTTATCTAGATATCTTAGCTATAGAAAGCCTCTCATCTCAACTACCAAATACACACCTTGTGTCATCATAGGACAAACCTTGATTCTACGTTAGTTCACTTCCGTTCCTTGTGGAAATCGATACGAAATACTCACGGTGAAAAGCTACACTGGCGGTAGTGCGGCTGCGGTTTACCATTTGCCATCCTTAGGTGTATCGGGCTTTAGTGGTAACGCTAAAGCATGCCAACAAGCTTTTTAAAGGCGCCGTTGCGGAACGGTAGCTGTCTTAACATAGATCGAGTCGTCCGAGTTATCTTTTCCTTTTACCATTCTTTTATTTTTATCCTTTTCCATCATAAAACAAACACCCATGGAAAATCCTTCCTATCAAAGCATCTCTATACCTAGGGGCGAGTTCATCTTAAAGCATCCATCAACTTCATCATCTCACTGCGAACTTTGTCCCGAGCTTATAGCCATGGTTCGACATTAACCTTTCTCTGGAGCAATTAGTGATGATCCTCATGATCATTTAGAGGAGTTCGAAGAACTGTGTTCGTGCTTGGTAGTCCTGGGCATGACACAAGAAACTTTGAAGTGGAAATTGTCCCCTTTCTCTCTCATAGATAGAGCGGAGCAGTGGTACACCCGCACGGTAGAGAGTGTGGACAATTGGGAAGAACTACGAGATGACTTTTTTACTCGTTCTCCCCTATTGGATGCACAGATTCTTTACCGTGTAGCTTCCTTGACTTTGAGCAATTAGAGGGAGAATCTGTAGGTTCAGCATGGGCTAGGTTCTTACACCTATTGGCGTCTAGCCCAAACTTGTCTATACACCAGGATGCATCATTGTGCATCTTTTACTCGTGCTTAGACAAGGAAACTGCACAAGAACTCGACATTCATGCTGGAGGTTTGTTTGAACACCAAACTCCAATGGAAAGAAGAGATAACCTAGATTGCCTCTTAGAAACCTCTTCTTCCCATACCGATCACAACAAACCCCACCCAGAGTTTGAGTCGATCCATGAGAGTCTCTCAATAGATGAATTTGAGCCTTCACCTTGCGCATCTCATGAATCTTTTAGAGAGCCTTCTCCCGAACCACGAACACCGAGGGAAGAAGAAATTCAACCTTCGGAGTTCTCTTCCCAATTCAAGGATAATCCTTCTATAGACATTAGAAATGCCTCGAATCACTCTAGGCACAAGCAGCCTACGGCTTTGATGTGCCCTTATGAGTCCCTTAAGGAAGTTTGGAATCATGAGACAATAATGGACGTGTCAAAGGAGTTAAAGCATACATCTGAAGTGATTCGAGGCGAGCTTGACTGCCACGACCATCCGTTGTTCCATGAGGGGAAACACCGCAGAAGCCATTCATGACCCTACCGCAGGGGCTTGTATCATATCTGAGTACCTTTTGGATACTCTTGTAGGTGACAAGCCTCTGATCCCTACCGATAGATACTTTAGAAGTCCCTCTGGATACTACCTTTTCTAATGTCGGGGGATCGCTAGGGATGTACCGATCAACATAGATAAAATAGTGGTACGATTAGATTTCCACGTCTGCGACATCATCTATTTTGATCTTCTCCTAGGTTTCCCATTAGAAAAATTTCTTGATAAATTTGAAGGGTGCTCGGATGGAAAGTTTAGGGAATGCACTTACGTCCATGCTTGATCATTATAGAAATCTTTGACAGAACCTTCCCCTAGGCCTACGTACCTTCTTTACCTCCTAAGCCTCCTAATGATGCATCTCTTGAAGAAGCCATGAAGGAGGAATGGTCAGATGGAGTGACATGCTTTTCTGAAGCAATTTGGAATAGTTCACCTTCGACGATCATTCCTTGTTCTATTAGAGGTATTGCCGTAGAGGCCCATTGTAACCCCATCATGGAGGTTAACATCATGCCATGGCACTTAGCTAAAACTCTTTTGGGCAATGTTCCGCTAGGACCATCATGTATCCTCCTCAAGAGCTATTCTTTTGGACACATTCTTGAATGTCGAGGTGTCGCATAAGTGCCATACCACTCATAATAGACAAGATCGAGATTAGTTTGGACTTTCACACATCTTCGATATCCTCGATCTTGATCCTCTCCTAGGCTACCCACTAGAAAACTTCTTAACTCATCTTTAGGGAGCCTAGATGATAAGCTTAGGGAAGCCACTTCCGCCATTCCTACCTCTTGTTTAGAACATCCTATGGCGAAGCCTCTTCCCAAGCAAAACCCACTCGAGGAAATGATGCATCAATCTCCATTTGCATCATCTGAGCCTACTCTCGTTGAGGATGTAGAACTTTCTACTCCTCATGAGTATGAATCGGAAGATTTTCTTCACCGTTGTGAAGATGGACTATCATCATCTCTCTTGGTAGAGTTTGAGCCTCTTCCGCCACGCCCGTACTATGTTGCTTTCGACCATGATCAAGAGCCAACATTGAGCTTTTATGATGAATCTCTTGAGATGGAGAATTCATGGGCCATGGAACCTTGTGAGGCATCAACTGGGAGTTCATAGGAATGGATTCCATTGACGAGCACGGTAGCTTCATCCTTGGTATACCACATGAACCATGCTCGCATCATGCCTCTCTAGAGTCAGTCATGCTTAGTGCACTTGTGCATGCACGAGTACTACAACCAACTTACGGTCCTCTTTTGCAAAATGTTTAGAAGGTTGATTGTAGATGCATATGTTTACCATAAGCATTGCGGATTTCATGGATGCACTTTGTGGCACTAACCTTGCAGCTAAAACTTCAATGATACATTAATGATTGGTGGTGAGATGGGAATGACAACACCAAAGATGGTCTTTGGATGAAGTTCCCATGGTTGAGCTTCGACCAAAAACAAAGCACTACCGAGGAGATAGCCTGGATCAAGCATAGATTTCATTTTCTCATTCAAATAAAAGCAAGAACATGTTTTTAGGATAAATTGTCCTTCGGGTATTTTGGTCGCTAACCTTTGGTGGAGATTGAAAAGAAAGATGGGCCGGTGGTGCATAAGAACATGTGAGCTACATCATTTGCAACACCTTGATACAAGCTTTGTTCGGGCATGGAAAGCTCGAAGCAAATGGGAAGGACCATACCTCGTCATCAACGCCTTGACTCATGGAGCCATCACGCCGAGGATGGCGGCGGCAACATCTTTAAGGTAAATGGTCAACGTCTTAAAGTTTTTCATGAGCATTCTTTATCCGAACCCGAGAAGTAGACATGACCAGGTCGTATGCCTATACCTGATTTAATATAACTAAAATCTAAATGTCTTATTCTACTAGCTTGTATATATATTTATATATAAAAATAAAAAAATAAAATAAGTAGCTTTCCTTCATGTACATAGTCAAAATATACTCCACACCAACTTTAAACTCGTTTGGCCACTTTTGGCACGTTGGCCGACCTAGTGAGTGGGTCTGTTGGACCCTCGGACTAGTAGTTCATGTAGAGGAGAGCCCCTAGATAACATCCCAAAGACCCAGTGTCGACTCATTGAGTCGAACCCGGGTTGGCGAAGTGCCAACTTAAACCTTTGGGCCTGCGGATGAGTTAGACTTGCGTGAGACGCATTGTGGGATGCCTCTAGACCGTTGGCACGGCACGGGGTCGCAAAATTGACACGTTGGCCGAAGTGGTAATTTTGCTCCAGAACAGCCACTTAACGTTAAAATTACCCCCTATCACGGATAGAGGAGCGTCTGACCTCAGATTTGAACCGAGAGACGTTAGGCACACCTCTTTACATAAACTCCTCTCCCCCCCTCTCTTCTCCTTCACTTCCCTTCTCCATTTCCTGCCATTTGTGAGCCTTTGCCACCACCTACAACCCATCCATGGCCCCAACCAAGAACATGGACAAGGGAAAGATGCCCATGATCCCTCAATTTGACCATCCTTTCCGCCTACCCTTGGTGGATCCCATCACAAGCACGACCATAGTGAGAGACCACTCCAAAGATGCCCCAAGTGATCTGATGGCGGTGGAGGTCATTGAGGCAACTCCGATTGCCATGCTGCCACCTCCCAGGTGTTCACCAGCGCTACATGACGTATCGGTGGACCTAAGCCTTGGTTGGCCAATGCGTACCATGACGCCTTGATGCTCGAGGTGTCTCCCGACCATTATCGCCACATCAGGGGATGTCCAAGCCACGTTCTATGACTCCAAGATGGCCAACGACGGGCCAATTGGCCCCAAGATGGTGCCACCCATCTCGCCGGGGCTGCTCGTCCCATCGGAGGGCACCTCTAGCCTCCCCCGTGTCCTACATGCCATCCATTCCATCGGATCGGCGTGTGATGGCAACCAGGCTAGGCAAAGGGAAGGTGCTACAACCACCGCTCACCTCCAAGGAGCAAAAACGCAGCCCCCTCCTTCAACTCCATCAACACTCCCAAGACGGTCCGGCGGACGAGCAACCCGCCATCCATCAACGGTCCACCGGGGCAGTTTGAAGACGAAGATCACGAGGGCGATATGGATCACCTCCTAGGAGTAGTAGCGTCTCTTAGGAAGAAAAATAGGGAGTTAGAAGAGAAGGTAGCTGAACTCCATATGAACTGTTGGGAGTTAGAAGATAAGTTTTGCACATTGCGCATTGGCATGTGTGCGAAGCTCAAGCGTCTTGCTGACGCCGTCGGCCATGAGGAGGCATTAGAGCCACCCTCTCCATAAATCCTTCTAAAAAATTGAATTTAATGAAGATTTTTGTTCTGCTGGTGTTTTCCACCAGTGAGAACACCTACACTTGATGTTTCTTTACTTGATGTGTCGCAGACTGTGCGAAAAGATAGTGTGGGGGAGGTCGGCCAACCTCCCAAGTGAAGGATCCCGACGTTTGGACCTTGCCACGTTGATCACCTTCCCATCGGGAACACATTTTGTAAAAATTTAAGCCCGAACGGCCACAAAAGGCACATCGGCCAACCTTCAAAATTTCAAAAACCACCAAACGGTCGGTCAGCAGTGCGATCCGATAAATGATAGGAAGAGCACCACGGTCAGAAAAAGGCGGGGCCTCCAAAAGTGGGGTCGGCCAACCCCACCATGGGCCCCGGACCCACCTGTCGACATCGGGGACACTTCCATGCTGGTTTGCAATTCTCCTCTCCTCTGTTTTTCTATTTATTTTAGATTTTCTACTATTTTATCTTTTGTTAAAAATAAATAAATAAGTAAATAAATAAAACTAGAAGAAGCACTCAAGAATAAAACTTTGAAAAGTAACATTGTCATGACATTTAGGAGATAAAAATATCATAAGGTTTATTTCTTGCATATGCTTATGCTTGTGGGAAAAATATAGTTATAGGAAGTCCATATTGACTAAATTGTTGTGAAGTGTGATATAGTTCTAGCTTATGCATCAACCTTCTCTATTCAAAGTGCTTGGAGATTTGTTTTGATAAAATAATATAAAACCATAGTGTCACATACTCCTCAATGATGAAAATACCTACCAAAGCCATATGCAATATTCATACATGATCAAAGCCTTCTGTATATGCTACATGTAGATGTATTGAGTGTTGTCAAACCTAGTGACCCTTGTTGAGAATTTTATCATGCTCCCATGAACAAGATCACGTTACACTCCACATATATATGCTACTTCTACACTAGAAGTACGCACATGCCTTTCTCCATTTCCACCAATTAATTGCTCCATGCTTTAAAATTATGATTTCTCTCTAGATATATAGTTAACCAAGAGAGACATGAGCTATGCAAAAATGTTGGAAAAAAAGGTTGGACTCATGAAAGTCCAAGTAAAAAAAGAAAGAGAAGTGGGCACAAAGAATGCTCACAAGTATAGAAAAAAAGAGTATATATGATAGCCATGTCTCAAAATAATAAAATAGAGAGAAGTCATATCCAATAGAGGAGCAAAATAATGTTATCCATCTTTTCCACACACATGCACATTCTTGATCTAAGAGCATGATACTTTTCTCCTAGGATCCTTGTTTTGACTTTAGGATAATGTTATCATCAGATAGGAATAATGTTATCATCCAATAGAGGAGTAACATTCTTGATCCATCTTTTCCACACACATGCACAAAATAATGTTATCATCAGATAGGAATATCTTAGGAGATGTTGGGATGTTACTTCCTCCAATCACACACCCTTCAACAGTTTCCACAAGATTATCCTCAGCCTTCTCATTCATCACCTGTTGTTCAATGCATACGTATTTGGAAACTTCAAGATCTTTTTATGCAGAAATATTAACAACATAATCCTCTACATAATGAAATACACGTGAAGTTGTGTTTTCGAAAAAAAAACAATAACAACGTAGTCGAGGCCAGCCGGTCAAAGAAGCATTCAAACTGGATTGCACTCGGAGGAATAATAAACAAGAATAATAATACTTTGAAGTTTGAACAGCACCCTGCACGCATTGACCGGATCTTTTTCAGTTTCCAGATCTTTGAACAGATAAGATGTTTTGGGGTAAGCAAATTAAATTTAGAATTAGACTAATCAACACGTACAATTAAGTAGGAGTACATTATTCAACTGAGTGGACACGACCACTGACTGAACCGTTGATGGAGTATATGGACGCAGTTCACCGGTGAGCCGTAAGACCGGTGACTCTCACTGGATATATAATTCCATCTACAGTTTGAGCTTGCCCCTAAACTGGGTTACCAAGGTGGCGATGATATATATTATAAGAACTACTTTGTATGAAAGGCTGTTCGTATACCTGGTCCCCTAAACTGGGTTACCAAGGTGGCGATGATGATGCAAAGACCTGGACAGAACCATTTGCACAGCTAGAAGTACCTAAAGAGAGACACTCTTGATCGAAACGGCTTTATATTATGGCCCTGTTTGACACAGCTTAGCTTCACTAGTAAAGCTGTTTTTTTGGAAAAAAAAAAAAAAAACAGATTTATGAACAACTCTTTAGCTGAAGCTGAGCTGTTTTCAAAAAACCGTTTGGCAAAATAATTCACCAATAACTTTATGCATGGATGAGAGAGGGAAATGCAGGAAAGCTGGAATAAGCTACTTTCTTTAGCTTCATCACAATTCAGGTCTTTTTTGAGAGGGGGAGAATTGGAAATGAGTGTTTGGCAAGAAAAACAGCTCACAAGCTGTTGTCAGCTGTACCAAACATGCCCTCTACTTAATGAAATACACTTAAAGTCATGTTTTCGTAAAAAACTAACAGCGTAGTCCAGGCGAAGCCGGTCAAAGAAGCATTCAAAATGGATTGCACTCGGAGGAATAAACAAGGATAATAATACTTTGAAGTTTGAACAGCCCCCTGCACACATTGACCGGATCTTTTTCAGTTCTCAGATCTTTGAACAGATAAGATGTTTTGGGGTAAGCAAATTAATTTAGAATTAGGCTAGTCAACATGTACAATTAAGTAGGAGTACATTATTGAACTGAGTGCACACGACCACTGACTGAACCGTTGATGGAGTATATGGACGCAGTTCACCGGTGAGCCGTAAGACGGGTGACTCTCACTGGATCTATTAATTCCATCTACAGATTGAGCTTGACCCGGCTGCGGTCTCTCCCACCTCACTACGTACTGGAAGCAGCAGCCATGGCTCGTCTAGCTCTAGCACTGGGCCTGCATCTTCTTCCCTGCAGCTTTCACTTTCTGCACCTCATCCTCGTCCGTCTCCTATCATCTGGCTCCGGGGCCGGCAGCGCCGCTGTTGATCACCCTAGCTTCATCTACGATGGTTTCTCTGGTGTCAACCTGGACCTGACCATGGATGGGCAAGCTTCAGTCGTTGATGGCCTCTTGAGGCTAACCAACGGCCTTCCCAGTTCTAAAGGTCACAGTTTCTACCCCTACCCTCTCAATTTCACAGATGTCTCAAATTACTCCACCCTGTCATCCTTCTCCACAACGTTTGTTTTCTCCATCATGGGGCCTTACACTGACTTGAGTACCCCAGGTCTTGCCTTTGTGCTTTGTCCCAACAACGATTTCTCTGATGCCCTTCCTTTCCAGTATCTTGGCCTTGTCAATGTCACGAATAATGGCAACGCAGCAAATCATCTCCTTGCTATCGAGCTTGATACCAAAGTGAACAATGAGTTCAATGATATTGACGACAACCACATAGGGATTGACATAAACAGCCTACATTCAGTTGCCTCTAGTACAGCAGGTTACTATACCTCTCCTGGTGGTTACCTTCCCTTGAGACTCAACAGTGGACAGCCGATGCAGGTGTGGGTGGACTACGACAGCAAGCAGACCATGCTGAATGTCACAATAGCGCCTTTCAATCAGTCCAAACCCAGCAGGCCACTGCTAACACAGATATATGATTTATCAACAATTTTGCCAACCACACCAGTGTTTGCTGGATTTTCCTCGGCGACTGGCGTACTTCGTAGCAGGCATTACATTTTGGGTTGGAGCTTCAAGCTGAACGGAGAAGCTGCAGCGCTAAACTACTCAGCGCTATCTTTGAAGACTATCCAAGATCTTGCAGCACAAATTGGAGCTCCTCCAAGCAGGCGCATCAACAGGACAATATTATGTGCAGCCCTTGTATCAACTCTTGGAGTTGCCATAGTGGTTTCTGCTATTATTTTCAAGATCCATAGGAAGAGGCGGTTAGAAGCAAGAAGAAATGAAATAGAGTGGGAGAGGGAGTATGGGCCTCCATCCTTCACCTACAAAGATTTGTTGGCTGCCACTGGTGGATTCAAGGACAAGATGCTTCTGGGTAAAGGAGGCTTTGGGAGTGTGTTCAAAGGACTGCTTCCCCATTCCAAACAAACAATTGCCATTAAGCACATATCGCCAGAGTCCAAGCAAGGGATGAAGGAGTTCATGGCCGAGATCATCATTCTTGGTCGCCTCCGTCACCGCAATCTTGCTCAGCTGCTTGGGTATTGTCGGCACAAGCAACAACTCCTTTTGGTGTACGACTACATGCCCAATGGAAGCCTTGATTTCCACTTACATACTCAGGATCAGAACAGCACCAATCTGTGTTGGGCTCAAAGGTTCCACATACTCAAATGTGTGGCATCTGGTATCTTCTACCTACATGAGGAGTGTGAGCAGGTTGTCATCCACAGAGACATCAAGACCAGCAATGTCCTTCTCGACAACGACATGAATGCGAGACTGGGCGATTTCGGCCTCGCAAGGTCACATGATCATGGAGCTGATGCTCACACCACACGTGTGGCAGGTACCTGGGGTTATATTGCCCCTGAGCTGGCTAGGCTTGGCAAGGCAACCAAAGCAACTGACGTGTTTGCCTTCGGCGTGCTGATGATGGAGGTTGCCTGCGGAAGACGGCCAATCTGGGTGAACACAGAGAATGGGGAGCCTCTCGCTCTGCGGATCGGGTACTTGCCGCATGGCAAGGTGGTTCCATTGCTTTGGAGCCGCCGACCCAAGACTGGATGGTCATTATATGGAGGAGGAGATGGAGCTGGTACTGAAGCTTGGTTTGCTCTGCTCACACCCCTTGCCTGCTGCTAGGCCTCGCATGCGTCTTGTCATGCAGTTCCTAGAGAGGGATGCATCGCTCCCAGCTGACTTGCAGCCTGATACTTTGTTAAGTAGTGATCTGGGTCAGGATTACCACGACGAAAAGCACTTTCAGGTTGCCATGTCATGCCCCATGACCGCTATAACTGATCTTTCCAAAGGGAGGTGACATGGCTATGCCACTTGGTGATCTACAATGTGCTCTTGCTTAGTGTTGGTAATCCTGTGTGCCAGTGTTTCAATTTATTTGGAGTATTTGTGAAATTCAATGTTGTTCTTGGCTTACTACTATGCAACGAACAAGGATAATTTGTAATATCTAGCATGGAGGACATATAAGTGCTTCCGGTTGTAGCAATAAGTTGTCTGTATCTGATTTAGCATATTACCAGTTGAATGATATTAAGATTCACATATTTGGCTTTTTAAGCATCTAGCAGCTTTTTTAAGCCCATCCAAACAGGACCACAGTATGTATCAACCCTCAAAATGAAATATATAACGTATTATTATTTCAATATTATATTATTCAGATTATATCATGTCCTATTCAGACCTCGCGACAGCTGAAAGGTCCGAGTATTGTCATAGCATTTGCAGTAATATTTCATTGAAATTTATTGACCATAAGCTGGTTAATTGTGATATTTACATACCAGTTCATATCAAATACCAGAGTACAGTCTCCTACATTTCATATTTCAGCTTACTTTCAGCTTACTGCATAACTGTAAACTCACAGGATATTTCTGAAAAAAAAAAAAAGTGGTTGGATACACTACTGAGAAAATGGTTTTCGTTACCACTTACCTACCCCTACCTACAGAGTAGGATACATAGTCAGCAAGTATCCTACTGATCAAAGCACATATGAACAATCATTAGGGCGTGGACATACATCAATTGCAGCTTGTACATATCCAGCCGATCAAGCCACAAATTTCAAGCAGCACGTATCATTGTGTATGACTTGACAGCGGCAAGAACAGAACCGTGTTCCACACCTCACACACCTGTAGTTTGCAGAACTACCACAAGCTGAGCAGTAGTGGCGTCGAGATTAAGTGCTCGGTGGACCTACAACAGCACTTAAATATGTTGGGACATGAGAAGGAACAGATTCCAAATTTGGCTGTTACAGTTCAGAGTGAAAAGAATTTTTAAGTATCCTACTTATAAAATAAACAAGGAAAAAACTTACAGCACAATTACTTAATTCTTGTAGCACATCCATGAATGATCTCACTGCCCTCTTCTCCAAAGCTTTCCCTTGCCTTGTCTTGTGTTTCATGATCTTGGATTGCTTCTTTTGCATGAGAACTGTAGAAAGGCAAGCAGAAAACAACAGATGACTTCACATCATCGAACTTTAGTTACCAGTGGGTAGAGCATTTGAGCTGAAAGGACATCCAAAGATCCATCCACAACCCAAAAGACCTATATATAAGTATATATAACGGAAATGAACGAAACTGTGAATCCAGGGAACCTTTGCGCTAGCAAGTCAGCTTGTGGAGTTCAAGTGTATATAAATGACCGGCTTTTAGTGGCATTCTATATGCTAATGAATAATTTGTTGTATTATTCATGACAGAAAGGAAACTAGGAAAGTATCTTTGAAACATTGCCTTTCAGGATAGTTTTAATCTTCTTTGTGGAATCCTTTGCAATAACAAGAAACAGACAATGCTGTTTTTTTTCTTTGCAAAATTTATACTTTGGAAGTCGTAGTTTTTTTTTTTTTTTTTTTTTTTTTTTTTCCCCCGCGCCCGCCGTTCCGCGTATTTCATTAAGCGAAGAAAGTTCAAAATACAAGAAGCACCGGTAACCAAACAATTCTGCGGCGAAAAACCTAAGCACTACTGGATACAACAAGCGGGATTACATGGTGACCAATTTGCGACTAAACAAATTTACCCTAAGGCGCACTAGGCCTCCTCCTCTACGAGCCCCTCCAAGTTGAGCTCCATGGCGGAGAGGTCAAAACGCCCATCGAGAAGCATCTCGAAACGGCGCCGCTTGGCGGCGGCATGCCGCGCCTGAAGAGGGTTCTCACCTTCTCCTCGAGGACAACCTGGAGCCTCTCCCGGTCCACTTCGCAGCCCAACTTCCGCAAAGAACAACGATTGGGCCTGCAAAGTCGCATTAGCAGCCCTAGGTCAGGCGGCAATACGCCACTACGACGCCAGGTGTGGAGGCCGAGTGCGTGGTACGGCGTAGGCGTGGGGCCCCGACTTGAGAATTGGCGATGGCAGCGGCACGCAAATCCTGTCAATCTCCCCTTCGTCGCCGCGCGATGGCTGTGGCCACGTCCACGTGGACAACCACTTCCTCGGAGACACCGGGCGCCTGCGAGGGGGCGGTGGCGACAGCCCCGTCCTCAAGAAACACCGGAGGCGGGTCCGAGGGGTCAGCAGGTACCTCCAGACGACGGGGCCTCCGTGAACGCCGACGACGGCAGCCCGAGGTCGCAAACCCGCCGCCACTAGCTCAGCCCCACCAGTCCAACCAGCGGGTCGGTTACCGAGAACGGACGCCCCGCCGGTGGCGCGTGCAGAGCTCCGTGTCACGGTCTCATCGAGCATTGGGTCCCCCGGAGTGGGAGGCTCGCAGCCACACGCGCCTCGCTTGCCAACGGATCGGCGCAGTCGGCGTAGCTCGCTGCAGTGGCGACCAACGGAATCATTGGGTCAACCGCAGCACCGTGACGAGGCTGGCCCTCCTCGGATCGTGCCGACGGGCGCCAACGACGACGGCGACGCGCAGTGGAGTCCCCCAAATGTGTATGCCTCGCCACCGATGAAGGGCACCACCAACAGCGCCCGGCTTGAACGAAGCCGAGGGAGGCGGGCATAGAATCCCTCCAACACGAATCGGGGCCACATGCGGTTCCGACGCGCCCAGGTCCCCGCGCCGCCGTCGGCACTATCGACACCATGGTGTGGGTGCGTATGCGCCACGGCTCGCTGAAGGGCGCCCGAGGTGGGCGGCGAAGGTGATGGGACTTGCAGCCCCGAGCCCGGTGCCCCGTGCCACGGCAGAAGGCAGCGGGGCGAGGAGGTGCACCGAGCGGCGACGTGGTCGGGCGCCAGACTTGAAGCAGAGGCCGACGAGCGAAGGCGGCACAAAAGGCCGACGATGATAGAGAGGTGGTGCTTGGTGGCACCCACGCGACGGCTCTGGAACAAGCGTGAAGCCGTCGGCGTCAACCGGCGCGTCCGCCCGAGGTGTGTGGCGTCGGGGAGCCGAAGGGCGACGAAGAAGACGCCGGGTCGAGCTGTTGATGCACGGCGCCCGCCGAGTGGCCCTAGGGCCGAGACGCCGGCGGCGAGCACGCACGCGGGCAGCCGCACGCGGCAGCAGGGGTGCCACCGGAGGGACCATCTCCTCCGGTCCCGACACGATGGCGACGACGACGACGAAGATGTCTCCCCACCAAGCGGGAGGCGATCAGGCGAGAGGCGAGCTTGATTCCATACAAGACGCCGCCACCCCCGGGCGGCGAGGGCGGCATCTCTATGGCTCGACGGGCGGCCCCAAGGTACGACAACCGGGTGAGGGCAGCTCATCGCCGGAAGCGTCCCCATCGTCATCGGCCCACCGTCGATGCCACAGCCCCCCGGCGACTCTGTGGTGGAAGGGCGCGCAGCATGGGGGGACGAGGGAGGACGACCGACAGCGGTCGGGGGCGACGGTCGGACGAGGAGGACGTCGGGGCGAAGACGTCGCCGCTGCCCGCATCGCCCTCGTCGGGGACGCCTTCAACGCCGAGAAGCGACCGTGTCCCTGACGCCAAGGCCCATAGCCCACGCCGACCCCGTGCTCGGCGGGTACTGGCGGCAGCAACAGCCGTGGGCGACGAGGTGGAGCGAGCTCACTGCTCCGGAGGGTGCCGGCCTTAGCGAGAGGACGGCAGGTTCGAAGGAGCCCCAAAAGGCGAGATCGACCTGCACCCGGCGGCCGTGGCTCCAGAGGCGAACGCGGCGGCGCCCCCGCCCGAGCCCGAAGCCAGCATCACGGAGGGGAAGCCGGCTGCGGCTCAACCCCTCCGGCGCGCGCGACGGAGGGAGGGCGGCGGCGGAGGTAGCTACCATCGTGGAGGCTCGGCCCCGGCAAATGAGGCGACGGCGCCGAGCCGGGCGACAAGACGGGGGCGGGACGGCGGGGAGAGGGCCGCCACCGCGACGGAGGAGGGCGGCGGCGAAAAAAAAAGGTAGCCACCGCCGTGGAGGGCTCGCCCCCCGCAGTTGCAGCGACGGCCGGGTCGAACGACAAAGATGGGGGCGCTGGACGGCGGGGAGAGGACCAGGCCGCTGGATCCGGTCGCGTTCCGCCGGATCCGCCGCCATGTTCGCCGGATCCGCCGCCCCGGCGACGACGGCGCCCATGGCGGCTTCGAGCTCGCAGGGAGCTCCTTCACGCGCTTGGGAAGGGGAGGCAGGGCGGGTTAATGGGGAGGCAGGGGAGGGAGAGAGGGAAGGTGAGGTGATGGTGGAGGTGGTGGTGGGCGCCGGGACCTGGTGGCCGCCGGCGCGGGCGTCGGCGCCGCCGGTCGCCCGCGGGGCAACGGTCGGGAGCGCCACGGAATCGAAGCCGTAGTAAAATATCCCATGGACAAGTATTCTACTGAAGCAATCTATGTTTGTTTGAGTACTCACAGTTTGAAGAGAGTCAAGGCATTTTTGCAGTGAGTTTGTACATGCACAATTTCAGATACAATGATTGATCTGTGAAGTAATAGCATGAAATGGTCCCAATCTGAATATGTATGGAAGCTGAATTTATTTAACACACCTCGCTCAAAAGTCAAATTATTGGAGCCATGAGGAAGGCACAGGCACCACAATACACATGGCACATAGTACGCATTGCAAACCCAGGATACAAGTCTTTTCCTAATACGTTTTCTAGAGCATATACTTACCATTACTAAAACTACTTTTTGATGAGGCTAACTGGTCAATCATTCTTTCGAAAACAGAGATAACAATAAGGGGTTCTTTTTTACACAGTACTTGCTAGACAAAATTGGAGCATTCTGAGCATAACACATGAGGGTAGATAATGCAGAGAGGAGCTATCCAATTCTAAGTTCAATACAGTGAATCGTATACGTAGGAGCAGTCAGCTGAATCCCTTGTTACCTGGGCACGGTTGTCAGAGCTGGCGAGCGCGGACGCCATGCGCGTGGCGATGCGGCGCGTGCAGGCGCTGCTCCGGCGGAACGGCCCGACGTGCTCCTCCTCCCCATCCATGCTCGGAAGGCCCTTTGTGCTGGAACAGGACAGGCGTCCGCACCGGCGCCGGCATGGCTACTTTCGTGGGCTTTTGTCTTCCCACGTGTACTGGGACGGGCCGAGATCGAAAAATGATCCTGGGCTGCGTTTAATTCGCTCTCAGCTTCAAAGGAGCATAAAGCCCAGTAACAGCCAATTCAAATTCTGAATCCAACGACGACACGCAAGCAGCAAGCGTTAGGTGCGGCGGCTGCACGGGACGCGTCCGTCAGCCTCAGCGTCGCGGCGCTGCCAAGGCCGGCCTGCCAACAACTAGGCGCCGAGCTGCACAGACCAGGAAGCTAGGCAGGCCGAGCTGCGGTCACGCCATCGGCAGCTGGTGACGTGACGGAGGCAGGGCGTTTGCCTGCTACTCTGCTAGGCTGTAGGCATGGCTGCATGGAGGCAGGGGTGCGGCAGGAGCCATGGCCCTTTAATTGGGCGCTCACTCACTTTTGCGATGTCGATCACCCCTGTGGAGTTTATGTCTCTGACCATGAGGTGTTCGATGGAATGCATCAACGGTGAGGTGAGTTGTTTAGTTTCTATTTTACTAGCTAATGTTTCATGATTTAACATAAAAGATCAGCAATGGTAATAATCTTATCGTACGTGACATTGATAGTTATATGATGCAACTTATCTCTAGTTTGATATGCATGTCATTTTTATCTGTACATTAGATTATTCAAAGGAGTTGATGGAAACAAGTTAAGATGACCTCTTGAAATTTCATACTTATGTCTATCAAATAATGCAAATGTTATTACCATTTAATTGACATCTCAGAAATTGTACACTAAATACGGACTTTTCTAGTTAGTTACTAAATCCGTTCCAAATTGTAGTTTGTTCGTCTTATTCAAAATTTTGTGAAAAATATCACTTTTTTTTTGTTATGGCTTGCTTTATTAACAAATGGTATTTAAGAATGACTTAAATTTGATTGTTTTTGTGCAAATTTTTTGACGAATGGTCAAAGGTAGGGTCAAAAAGTGAAACGAACTATAATTTGAAACGAAGGGAGTACTAATTTGAGCACTTAATGTCTTGTTGCTTCGTTAATGGCTTTGCATTAATTTTTGCTTCAAAAATTTTTATAAAAGGTGGAAAATGTCATATATTGTTGTTTCCTGCAACATGCATATGGATGATAGTTGGTAACAGTAGAGTACCGTGTGGGTAGTTTAAGTGCATAGATGTTGCCCTTAGCATTGCCAAAAGCATAGCTTCATGGCTTCACCGCCGTTATCATCCCACAACTAGTTTGCGGGGCTGCTAGGAAAGTCATGGCCCGTGTCACTATTACTATGACAAAGGCCAAATTAAATGTAGTCTGATGGATATATTACTATGTTACTACTGCAACTTACGTGTTTAGAGATGCCACCTGATGTTGCAAATTATCAAATGAAGGAAACACTAGTGGAAAGTTGGAAACTAACAATGGTAATAACAATGATTTCCATTGTTTGAAACAAACATAATCTACTTGCAGAAAAAGTTCTTGAATTCTCAAATTAACACCAAAGCATTACAGGGTGCAGTAGAAAGTGAAACCTACATAAATTTAGCTACTCACAAAACATTTCTGATGAAGGAGTGGCTAGCCTACACAAGAGATCTACCTAGCAATTTCCACTGCACTACATAGCCAAGAAAAACAGTTTCCTACCACTTAACTACCTCGTCATACAGAGTATAGAACATACACAACAGTAATACCCTAGTGATCAAACAACAGATTAGCAATCGTTAAGGAGTGGACAATGGGCATACATCAATAATGTAGCTTTTATATCCAGTAGAAAGTAGATCAAGCCACAAATTTCAGGCAGCGCATATCATTGCTATTCCTGATAGAGTGCTAATGTGGCAACTGCAATTTACGTGTTCAGAGATGCCATCTGATGTTTGGCAAGTTGCAGTTATCAACTGATGCAAAAACACTAGTGCCATGCAAAGTTGGAAACTGGCAACTAGGTGATAACGCATCCAAATTTCAAGCATAGATTCAGGAATCAACATTACACAGAGATGAATGAATGCATTACGAAAGAGGGAAACAAAATCGACAACGTAGCTTTTCAAGCATAGATTCAGGAATCAACATTACAGAGAGATGAATGAATGCATTACGAAAGAGGGAATGCATTACACACAGTGACAGTGGCACAGATGAGGAGCAAGATCGGTATAGCGGTATAGAGTAGCATGCCCACGGCAGACAGACTTGGGAATTAAACACGTACTAGTAATTACGAAAAAGGCCGGAAATTGGATTAATTAACCAGCAAGACGAGGTCCAAATAGTCAAACCATGTAGTCTTGAGCTATGTGGATCTCAGAAGTTGAGCGGCGCTAGCACCAGCAGCGCCGCCGTGGGCCCCAGAAGCCGATGCAGCGGTGACGCCGGTGGTAGAGGAGACCCGCTCGGTAGTCGATGTTGTTGGACCGGCGGTGGCGTTGTTCGCAGTCCCAGTACTCCCAGTGGCTTCATGGCTTGGAATGTCCTCCCTCTGCAGCTTGTCGGTGAACGTCTCCATCCCCATGTAGAACAACATGAGCCAGACGTAGGAGAGAAACTCGCCGCCACTGCCCAAAGCCTTGGCGTGGAGGTATCCTCTACACCTGCTGGCGGAGAAGCAGAGCATCTCAACCCAGACGCCTTGGATCACCTCCCACATCTTCTTCTCATCGCGTAAGCGCCGCAACTTTCTAGCAAGCACCCTTGCCTCTTGGATGATAGTTGTTTCTGGGGGATCGGAGCCTGCTAGCCTCATGATAATCTCCCGTGTAAGCTCTCTCTCATTATCCAGTGGCAGTGGTTGGTTGTCATCCTTGAATATGTCCTGGAGCTCTTGGTGAGCTGTTGTGAAGATATTGCGCCTGGAGCCAGGCAGCAGCATTTCAGGATTAACGAACAGGAGGTATGCCATGTAGTTGGACATCTGCCTGCATAGGTATGAGGATGATGACCTCTCTGTCGAGAACTCCGTCGAGAAGAAGCAGAAATCGGTGGCAATGTGCCAGACAAGGACGCTCTCATCGAATAATAATGGCTTATTCTCCCTCTTTTTGCTCATCATGCTCAGACCTTCACTGTTGCGGTGGTTGTTGAACCTGCAGTAACTTGTAGCGTCATGTATTTTCTCCTTCCACCCATCTTTCAGATACCCAAGAACCAGCTGTGAAATTCTGCGAGACGAGAAGCATGACTTCATGCACCAATGTTGGTCAAGGAAGTCCTTGCATCCAAGCAAGCTTACAATCCACATTATCTTGCTGTGCTTCATGTTGCGGGCAAAGTATCCTATCAAGCTGTATTGAGAGACCATCTCTGGCCACACTTCCCCAACCTTCCCCGTAGGGCGTAGTTGACGAGTATGAAGGAAACCAGTGGAAAAATATTCAAGTGCTGCAGTACAGCAAAGTATGACATATGTTATCTTGACATCAATTTCGTTGTAAGCTTCTCTGTGGCTGTGGTGGAAGAGACCGATGGCTGCCCACGGTAGCACCGAGCGTGACACCTCTATCGGTGCGGAGAAAGAGGATTTCACCCGGCCTATGCCAGGTGCATGATCCATACTCGCTGTCTTGAGTTTGGTGTAGAGAAGAAGGAACGCAGTAGCTAGCCCTTTTCGCACGGAGCCATATGCTCTCTTCTCCGTGAGCCCGCAGAAATCCTCAAGGATGCTAAGCCGACGGGAATACGAAGATGAAAGGTCTACAAATAGCTTACACGTCTCATAATTGTGCCTTGCTTGAAACATTTGTCCTCGTATCGTTTCTGCCGTTGCTCGTCGTCTTACTTTGCCGCCTGTTGATGTGCCTATGTTATATATGTTTAGTATATTTATTTTTTTTATTATATATTCCAGAAATAAATAAATAAATCTATCTATATATAGTTTTGGAATTAAACACAGCTAGCTTACCGGCGGACTCCATGTGGTCGTCGTTGTGACAACGGTCTGCTTCGTCATCCTCCATAGGACTAGAAGCCCTTGTTGTTGCCTCACCTGCTTCCTCCGTCGTCGTTTCTTCTCGGACAAGAAGATCCTTTGCTCGCTTCACATACTCCTCCATCGGATCCTTTTGTTCTACAGCTTCAGGCGAGCTGACGAGGCTGTAAATGCTGGCGCTCTTAAGAGCCCATGGCTTTTGGAAGCATTTGAGAACCCCAGGGACGAACAACACGATTGCGGCCTGCAGCAGCCTCTTGTCTCCGCCTGGTGGCCAGGTTTTGCAGAAGACGTAGATGGCCACGGTGACCTGAGACACCGCAGTAAACAGGTGCCTTGTCCACAGCTCGTTGTCTTCGATATTGTAGGCGGTGATGCCGTCAAGCCCGCCAAGGTGAAGCAGGAGGATGGGTGCCCACACTACCTCCAGCATGCTGCTCCTTCTGCCGCCTCCTCGACCTTCATCACCCTTATGGCGGTTAAAGAGTGTGGCGAGGGCGTATATCGCCACAGCATCGCTTCCGAGGTATGCTAGCCACAATGTGAATCTCAACCACCCGGGGATGGCCCTTCTACGGATATAGGAAATGCCGAAGAGAAGAAATTGGATGGCCATGCTGCAGAGAACGAGGATACGCAGCTGCCACTCCTCCCACCAGTGCACAGCGCTCGTGAGGCCTCCCATCTCTCTCTCGTCTCTCACACAAGCACACGCGCGGACGCCAAGCAAAGTGTGAGGACCTTGAATAATGGAGATGTGCGGTGGTGACTCAGTGTTCAGGGTCACCCGCTGATATATTGCTATGTAAAAGATTGTTATTAGCGACAAACGCGGCGTTTTTAATAACACAATCGATCACTAGGGTGCTCTCATGCGTGACAAAAGTGTTTTTCTGACAGTAAAAGGAAGTACTCCCTCCGTTCATTAATATACTTGCGATTCTTTGACTCATATAAGCTGTGTTTGACTTCTCGCCTTATTCAATTGTTTTTAATAAATATTACCACTTTTGTTATGACTTATTACATCACTAAAGATATTGTAATGACGTTTTGTTTGTTTTATAATTTATATTAAAAATTTGAATAAGACGGGCGGTTAAAAGACAATTTATATGAGTTAAAGATTACAAGTATTGTGGAAATCGAAAGTACGTAAACAGGGATGTGCATTGATGATGAACATCAGTTACTGCGCGCTCGTGAAGGCCGTACGCACCCTCAGTGTCTGAAGCGCACCAGCCAAGCTTTCTTGATAGGACGGTGCGAGAGGTTCTGCCCATGAGCTTGACAGGACGGTGCGAGAGGAGTGTGGGGGCGAGGAGTTCCATCAAGACAAACCCAATCAGACACCTGGCTGGATTGGCACGGCAATCAATCAGCTCTGGCACTTGAAGGTCGGTTCCCGCGCACTGCGCCCGCTCCCACAAACACGACCAACACGGCACCAATGACAGCTTTGTTGATTCGCCGCTGCGCACGACCTGACTTTGTTGAAGCGCACCAGCCAAGCTTTCTGACAACTTTTGCAACATGATACTCTTTCGTTTGTTTGGTAAATACCACGTATTAAATTAGGCTTAACTGATTTATCTCATGATTTATAACTAAACTCGTATAATTAGTTATTTAGTATTTTACCAACATTTAATCTTCCTTGCATGCATCTACAAATTGATGAGTTTTTCACTCTCTCCATCACATCAATCTAGTGACCCATGCATGGAACAAGAAAATGTAGGTTAAAAAATAGCTAATTACATAGTTTAGTTGTAAATCATGAGATGAATTTTTTTGAGCTAATTAGTTAATGATTGAACAATATTTACTAAATACAAAACAAAAATGCTACACGTGCAAAATTCTAACATTTTTAATTTCATGTGCAACTAAATGAGTCCCCATCGCCTGCTCGGAGTAGCACCTCTCCGATAAAAGAACAATGAAAACTTACTCCCTCTTTGCCAACGACTCGGAGCATTTCAGCATAAGCATCAGCATAAACCAAATTCTATCGAAAACGAACAGGGCCTCCCTTCCGCGTATATAATTATGGAATAACCAAAACCCCCCCCCCCTCCCCCCACACACACGCACACACACTATGGGGTTCTCGACTACTCCTTGCCACTACCTTTAAAACTGCTCAACGAACACCTTAAACTATGACAAACCGTCTATTCCACCCCATGGGCGGTTTTGGGAGGGCGGTTTTCCCACCGTGGCGCCCAGTGTAGAGGCGGTTTTGCCACGATGGCGCAAGGGGAGGGACACTAGGTGGGTTCAATTAGACTAACGGGTGGGCCCCAGCTATCAGGACGTTCTTCCCCCTCGCAAAAAACCACACCGCCCTTCGTCATCGACAAGGACGCCAAGGTCCCGCCGGCCGGTGCCGCCGAAAGCGAACGCCTTGAAGTAGTACCGATTACTCCTCTGCAGCGGTTGTGCGGCAAGACCACGGGTCCGACGTGCCGAGACCGGCGAGGTCGGGTGTCGCGGCACCTCGAGCTTGCTCCCGCCGCCACGCACTGCCAGGATGAACTCGCACATCTAGTCGCGTGTCGGGCCTGGCCTCTCCGAGTGATTCCGCCGCTGGCGAGTCCGGCGAGGGCCGCCGGCCGCCGGCGCGGGACAGGCGAGCCCCGGCCGCGGGATCCACCGACCGCTGGAGTGCGTGAGAGGGAGCCCGCCCGGTAACTCCGCCGACCGCGGACGACTCGATCCTCCCGCACGACGACGCGGATGGCTCACCCTCCCAAACGCGGCGTGAGCTCCGGCCGGTGCCGCCGGTCGCTAGATGCAAACGCGGCCACCGTGCCCAACAAAGCCACAGCCTTGGTCGGAGGTAGGGGATGATAAGTGGGGACCACCGCCGCTGAGAGTAGCACGTGTTACTTACACACGGGGCCCACTTGCCACCCAATTGAACCCACCTGAGTCCATCCCTTGCACCACCGTGTCAAAACCAGGCCATGCCGGGGCGCCACGCGGGCAAAACACCCTCCCAAACCGCCGGGGGGGTGGAATAGACGGTTTGTCATAGTTTAAGGTGTTCATTGAGCGGTTTTAAAGGTGGTGGTAAGAAGTAGTCACAGCCCCATAGTTGGGGGTTAAGTAGACTTTTTCCAATCCCATGCTAATCAAACTAACTCAAGTTTAACTAAATTTATAAATATAATAGTTTAATGCTATTACTTTGCATTATGAATGTCACTTCTTTTTATATAACTCTAGTTAAAGTTCGATCTATTTGACCTTTAAAAATGACTTACTGAGGCGGTACTGTACTAGCGCACCTGCAATAGTTTAACTCGCACATTCTTCGAATTTTTAAGTCTGACATGTTGTGGACCTGGGCACCATGAGTCCTACTGTACGCTTGCACGCTGGCCTCCATGACGGTGTGGTCTCACCATGAGCACTGGTGCTGCTCCAGCCTGCCGCTGGCATGCAAGGAAAAAAGCGCATAAGTAATATCGTACAATTTCAGTCAAGAAGTGCATATCAAATAGCAATGCAGTAGATTTAGAGAAAGGTAAAGTGTGCATTGCCCTTGCAAATAAAGAAATTATGAAAATATAACCATCACAACAGCAAATGTAAGTCTGGTGGTTCTGAACATGTCGCAAGTTGTTTCATGAGTGATGAGCCCTGACTAAATTAGTTTAAACAGATCACTGGAACATTTGTTGTCTCAAAATTAATGATGTGATAATGTGGCATGGGTTGCTTTCTATACAGATAGTGTGTCAGGCATACATGTGCACACCCATCCCAATGTCCTTCACTCGATATGTGGCTGTGGTCTGTGTGGTTTGATCTACTTTACTCTAAGGGCTTGTTTGGATCGAAGGATTTCTAAAGAAATTTTAGAGGAATAAATTCTAAAGGAAAGGATTCATTTTATGGTGTTTGGAACAAAGGAATGCTTAATTCGAATTCATAGTCGTGCAAAATAAAGGAATAAAACATCCACTCTAACTCAAGGGAAAGAATCAGGTTCTCTTCTCTTGCTATGCTTGCTCATGTTCCTGTAGTTTTTCTTCTCGGCATTCCAAACAACTCGTAGTATTTATTCCTCGTTTTGAAATCTTATAGTTTTTCACTTTTCACTCTACCTTATTTCTACGTTTTTTTTCCTTTTCTCTTTTGCATTCCTGTGTTCCAATCAGGCCCTGAATTTTTCTAGCCCTTGTTCTCCTCATCAATCCCCTCCTGAAGCCTATTTAATTACTCCTTTTTGTCTGTGGTTCAGCGTAGGAAGGTCATTTGGATTAGTGATAACTAGCACAGTTCCACATACATTAGATTTTTTTTTTTTTGACAAGAACGGCATATATTGATTAAAACAACAAACTTACATTTAGGCCCTTCGAAAAGGAGCCAAATACAAAACAAACCCTAGTTCTAGATCCAGGATCGCCGCCGGGAGGCAGGTCGCCGTGAGCCGCAAAGCAGGCATCGTGGACGCATGGGTGCAATGGTGCGGATGGGCCTCGCCAGCGAAGGCTTGAAGCAGCTTGAAGACGACGTCGCGACCCAAGGATGCGGTGAAGATGGCGTCGGGCGGGTAGAAAATCGCCGCTCTTCGGGACGGTGGGGGCTCGCTACCAAGTCGGTGACAAATGGATCTTGCGGGGGAACAAGACCGATTGTAGGTTCGCCGCTTGGTGGGTGGAGGTGGGGGTGGAGAGGGAAGGAGGAGTGATGGATTTGGCGGGGAAGTGGATCTCGATTTGGATGGTGAAGGGTGCGGGAACGAGATCCACTAGGGGAGGGAGGAAACTACTTTATTTAGGCTTACCACAGGCAGATCGACGACAACAACGTCGAGGTGGCCGGGGAAACCGCGGCGACGGAGAGGACGACGACGAGCACTTGGACAGACGTTATACTGACCAGTACAGCAGTGAAACTACTAGCTAATCTACACCTACAAGACCGGGGGACCCCTCCCTTCCCGCTCGGCGAGCAATCGCTGTTTGATGAAACACTCAATCTAACTCTTATTATGAGAAGTGAATTTTAATCGTGGTATCTGTATCTATGTCGAGAGGGTACTTTTCAATTCTAACTTGAACACTGACTACCGGAAGTAAGGAAGGGGATGGGAAGCCGCTGCAGTAGTCGGAGCGATTAATCAAGATTGTTACCCAGGGCGAGGTTGTCGGAGTCGGGCGGCGCCGATGCCATGCGCGAGGACATCCTGCCGGCGAGTGCGGGTGCTGGTCGGCGGGGCGGCCCGATGCTCTCCTTCTCCGGTTCTCCCCGTCCATCTCGGGTTGCCAGCAGCAGCAGGCAGGAGACAGCGTCGGGAGGACCTTGCAGTGGATGACCCGCAAAGGTGGAGCCCGCAGACATGGGCGCGCGAGAATTGGGATTGAGCGGCGGCGGCGACTGGTGAACCGAAATCGGCGGGCGGCGGCGGCGACTGACTGGTGACTGGTGCTGGGCTGCAAACTCGGCGTCGTCGGCTTGTCTTCCCGTGGGCCTTTGGGCTACTGGGGTAGCTGTATGTTGGGCCAGGCCGTCTTGTCAGGAGGCCAGCCTTCATCTGTTCTCGCTGTTCAGCCGTGAAGCAACAAAGCAAACCACAGCTTTGCTCAAAACAAAAAAAAAAAAAAAAAAAGTCCTCTCTTCAGAATTCAGAGGGGAATCTTTGCCGATTCTGGAATCTGGAGTAGGAGGAGGGTCCGGCCGGCCGGGGAGCAGAGAGCAGTTCCATGCATGTTCCAAATTTCCAAATCCAATAACAGCCGCGCGATGGACGTACCTGGACGCGACACGTACGTAATAGCATAGCACCCTGTCCGGATTCTAGTTCCTCATCGAGAGCGCTTTCCATCTCTCGCACCAACCATTCTGAGCCTCTATTTGAGTTCATTGAGAGAGTGGAAAGCGAATCATGCAGTGCATGCATGAATCGATTTTTACCATGTATGATTGAAATTCTACGATCCACGATTTAAATAGCGCGCTATAGCGCCAAATACAAGCAGCTTCAGCGCTACGCATCAGACTTTTTAGCTTATTCGCGCTTATTGGCGCTTATAGCGCCGCTAAAATCAAATAGCGTCATAGCACGCTATTATGACGCTTATTGGCAAATTGATCAACCTAAATTAAGTGATTGAGTGATTTCAATAACTTTACGGTTGTTTGCTTATGTACTTGACTTGATGCCTTCATGATTGTTTGTTTTGAGGATGAGAACTTCATTATATGGTTATCATTATCACTTATCAAATTATAATTATACACTTGTCCTGATTTCCTGTTATTCGAAACAAATAGCGCCGCTATAACGGCGCTTATAACTTAAAATCAGATGCTGACGCTTATGTTGCAAATAGCGCTATATAGCGGCAATAGCGTCCCGAAACAGGCTGCCGCTAAATTTTATAGCCGCTATCTAAAACATGGTCTATTATTATTACATCCCTTGCCCGGTCGATGTTCATCAACTGTTTGATGCACTGTTTCTTGTGGTTCCTACTGTTCACACACTCGTACTGTCAACGCGTTTGGCGAAGCGTGTACCGCCTGTGACATGTTTGCGCCTTCATCCACCAAAGCTTCCTCAGCAAACAAATAAAAAGAAGAGAACAGACATTGAATATACAATTCTCGTATTACAAGGAAGTCAAAAAAAAATACAAAACTCGTATTACGAGGAGTCAAAGAAATAAACTTTAAAGTTATAAAAATATAATAAGATTTTTAATACGAAATAAATATCATTACATTAACACATTAATTACGGAATGTATTTTTATTAAATTTGAAGACATAAATAGAAATTAATATGATTTACTCTAAATTTGGTAAACCTTGAGCTTAGTATAGGAGGAATAGGGCCGTTATGCCGTTGATGCCTGGGCGCGGTTGTCAGAGTTGGCGAGCGCAGACCAGGTGTGGCCATGCGGCGCTGGTCCGGCGGATCGAACGGCCCGACGATGTTCTCCTCCTCTCCCCATCCGTCTCCGGCCGCCAGCAGCAGCAGGCAGCGGTGGGTGGCCCTGGCAGTGGGCAGTGGATGAGGTGGCAAGTGTGGAGCCCGCAGAGGCGGCGGCGGTGAGCGGTGAGCAGAGCGGCGTCGGCGGGTGAAGATTGCTACTGGCTGCAAACTTCGGTGCAGCTCTCCTTCCTTGTCTTCCCATGGGCCTTAAGATGTCTGGGCTACTACTGGGCTAGCCGAATGTTGAGCCAGTCTGCTGGTTAGAGGTGCCTTCTCCAAGTTTCTGTTTCTTTAGAGTTCAGCGGGAGAGGGTACATAGGAGTTGGACGACGATTATTGCACTGCATTAACCAGTAGGACGATTAAACTAGTTTACATCATCCAGATCCAGCGTAAAAAAAAAAAAAAAAAAAAAATGAAAATAAAAAGAAACGGACAGCGCTGATGGACACACATACTGACATACTCTGTCCACACTCGCACAGGCACACCAAGTTCAAACACAGTACTTCCTCCGTCTCAAAATAATTCATCATATTAACTTTAAGATGTTATGTTTGACCGCCGTCTTATTCAAATTTTTTATATAAACATCATCCATTTTGATGTGACTTAGTTTATTATTAGAGATACTTTAATAATAATTTATTTATTTCCTAAATTGTATAAATAATTTGAATAAGAAGATGGCCAAACATGATGTCTTAGAGTCAACATCTTTGAATTATTTTGAGACGGAGGGAGAAACACGAGCACTAGTTTCAGCAGCAACTTTATCATCAGCTACACTAGGCCATCCTCGCGTGGGGACAAACCGTACATCAAAGCAGGGTCTCGAATCTGAAGTAGTAGCAGCCATGTTCAGTCGAACACTCTTCTTCATGTGCTCCATGTCCATGGTTTGGTCAGCAGCTATCGGCCAGCCTTTCCACTCTTCTTCAGTTGAGGTGCTAACCACCGTCAAACAGATACCACTCTTCAGCTGCTGCATGTTTGATGAAGCTGCACAGAACAATAATCCATGCACACATAGCAATATGAAACTGGAAAACAAGCTGACGGTACTAATGACAGGGGATTCCAGTCCAATTTGTCAGATTCAAGATGGACATATATGCCAGTGTCTCTCCAGCGTCGGCTCTCTTTCCTTGTCTTCCCATGGGCTTTAAGATGTTTGGGCTACCGGGCTACCATGATGTCTGCCCTTAGAAGGCTGCCTTCTCGCAGTTTGTTTCAGTCGAGACGAAGCAAAGCAATTAAACCCACAGCTCCGCCAGCTTAGCTGACTTTAACCGTCCAAATCAAAACTAAAAAGATTTTTTTTTTCGAGTTGAGATGCAACAGAAACAGTATTTTCATTTCACCTACACACTTGTAAAAATTTGAAGAAGAAAAACCACTATTTCAATGTGGTAAAGTTGTGGCTAGCTAGATAATTAATGAACCATTACAATTTTAAAAATTACACTCCTCGTCCCCAAAAAGGGGTGAAACAATATTACATAGAGTGAAACTATACACGCAGCATCGAGATGTGACAGCATATGAAAGGAAAACAAACTACATGCACACAAACTTTTCATTACAAAGATAGATAAACGAGCAAGATAAGTGTAGAGTAGCACGTCGACAACAGAATTGCAAACAAAAAAAGAACTAGTAATTAAAAAATGGATTTAAAAATCTAAATAGTCCAGATGACTAGATGATAGGCTAATTATAAGTTTCCTTTAAGGACATACACACGCAAAATATAGTTAACTAACTGAAATACGTATTTTAAATTGGTTTTCATTTATTCATAGATGCATTAAACAATAATTAACTCTTATATGTCACATAAGGTTCTAGTCCATATGGAGAGCCAAGGTTAATGGACTAGTTATTAGAAGTGCTCCTGTTAGGACCAGCCATGTATACTAGAGCCTCACAGCATTTTTTCGGATCTGATTGGAACCACCGACCCGATGCCCAGTGCATCGATTACACCATTTATCGCCGCTTGTTTTAGCCGATGTAGATAAACATTATCATTGGTTTGTATTACGAGCTGGCGGTGATTAATCATTATCACCATCAACTCATATTGTTATCAACAGGCGGTGTGATGCCACTGCCAATTTGTGTCCCGAGCCGGTGGTGCCAATCATTTCATCACCAGCTTGGTATAATCCCGCCACGCTGTCAGTTTGTATCATGAACCAACGGTGACAATTATTTTTATCGCTGGTTTGAAGCTACGTGGATGATATGAACCTGATTATCACTGTCAATTTTTGTTACCAGATTCTGAAACTAGCGATGATAGAGGACTACGAACCGACAGTGGTAATGTTAATATATATCCTCGTCACACAGAACAGGAAGCACTCCGAGCGATCATGCCAACCTAATTAAGCATGCCAGAAATGATTGGTGAGACACTTCTTCACCAACTAATGAATAATTCTTTGTTAAGAAAAGATGAACTGAATAATCTGTGTAGCATATACAATACATGTAGGAGCCGGTTACTTTCTAATAATCCATACAAGTAACATATGCAACACATGTAGGAGCTCAGGATCAAATACTCCTAAATGGAGAAGACCCTACAGAAGATTTCAACCATTTCACTTTAGCTTGCATTGGCTCCACACGTAGGACATGATTATGAAGGAAAAAACTAATTATTAAGTGGGGCTCAATTCTATTTTATAAGAGAGTATTCGCACTTGCTGACCAAATGATGAATAGAAATGAAACCCATGTGGACAACATTGATTATATTAAGTGATTAACCATCGATTCTCAAAAAAACAAAAGTGATTAAGCATCGGGGGAAAGAATCAAGCGTCTTTTTTCTATTGCTCCAATAGCCCATAAAGATTCCATTCGACATGAAATATGCCACACCTATACAAGGGACCAAGAAGACGTGTATTTAAAGAGAAAATTTGCGGTGGAGGAACTCCTCGGCCAGGGCATCCACGACATCATTTTTTCGCCGGCCGCTCGATTCCTGCTGGGTGCCTCTGGTCGCGTTGACCTTGTGCACCGCCCCGTTGGTGTTCTATGTCCCGCGCGGGCCCGCTCCCCTGGTGGTGCTGTCGCCGCATGAATGGCGCGGGCGGGGCGTTGTCGTCCGTTGAATGGCTGGCGTGGCTGGTCCCATATGTCGGTTGCGGTTCAGAAGCTGGCTGGGTCGTTGCGGTTCGAGGCGGGCTGCGTCACCGGTTGCCGCACATTCGTTGGGGAGCTGCGACCGCCTCTTTCTTTTTATGTTTTTCCCCCGGCGGCGAGATAATCCGCTGGGGGTGCAGTCCCAATGACGGTGGGCGGGGTATTCTACCAGCCCGGTGGCCTTTCGACAACGTTGAGCCCGGGGGCCGCGACCTTTCGACACCGTGGAGGCCGGTCGGTAGCAAAGGGCGTGGAAGGCCACACCACGCCCACGGGTCCCGCTCGTGGGGCGAGCCAGCGGCCACGGTCATCGGGAAAACGGGCCCGGCTGGTGCGGTTTGGTCCGGCTAAGCGTGCCTGCCGGTGGGGCCATCGCCTTCGGTCTGATGGGCCCCCGCCCAGCGTCGGCTGGCCGTTGGATGGTTCCCTTTCCGCGGTCGCGCGGTCACGACTCCTTTTCTTGCAAGATAAAGTCTGCTGCTCCTTCGCTCTCGCCGCCCAAGTCGCCGTTGCTCGGTGAATGCCTTTCTCTTCCCCGCCGCCGTCGTCTATCTTCCTCCTCCCTCTCGGTTTCCGCCGCCCTTCGCCGGAGATTAACGCCGCGTTGACCTTCGGCACGCCGCTGCTCCGATTCCGTCCCCGGTGCCGTGGCCACGACTGTTTTGCGGTGCTTGCCGTGGAGATTCGGATCCCCGCCAGCTGCCGAGGAGGCCGTGTCGTCGCCGTCGGAGAGGGGGAGAACGCCGGGCGCTGGTGCTTTGTCGGCGTTTGGGGAAGCAGACCGCGCGGTCCTGCTGCTGGTATGGCTACTTTACCGTCCCCCACGCTGTTCGATTACTTCTATCGCGCGCATTCTCAGTTTCAAATTATAGATTCTTACACCTTGTCTTGTGTGGTGTGGGGTCGTTGTTTTTCCCCTTCCTTTTCGAAGTTCTTGTTTAGATTCTGTCCTGCTTGGGTTCACAGATACACGGTGCCTCCATGTTCGTTGTGAGCGTGTAGAAAAGTCGAGAGTTGAAGAGCAAAACGATCTATTTTTTTAGTTTGTGACCCTTTGTTTCTTACGTTTCCTAAATGTTTCTCCCAGCTGCATCAAATTTATTTATTTTTAGTTCCGATCTTATATTTTTATCTGGACGAGCACTATACTTTTGCCCCAAGAACATGTAACCATTGTTCTGGTCTCATTTTTCCATGTACCGAATTAAATTACACTCCTTAACAATCTCCATCTAATTTATTAGATTTTTACGATTTCATTGATGCTTACTACTCTGTAGTCTCCAAGCTTCTTATCATTTAGCATGCTCTGCTTCCTTTTGCTTGACTGACCAACGAAGCCGTCCAAACTCAAGACCGTTAGTGGTGGCCTGGCTGGAGCAATCTTAGTATTCAGGTTGGAGAATGACTCACACACGCACTCGCTGCTGGGCTCACACATTCACGCACCCAATCCGGCACAAACAATTTAGCATTCTTGGCCTTCTTGGCCCGTTGTGGTCTTCCTTCTAATGTACTTGACGCCGATGCCTCCTTTTGATCATGTGGCATGATCAGTTGGATGTCGGTCCTCACACTATGCCCTGTGAAATAGAGTAGATGCTTCGCCAAATGACTCACCACATCAGAGTCTGGTTGCTGAAATCAAACTATTGGTAGCAGATAACAAAGAAAGGCCAATGCCACTCATATGTCAATACAGTAGTAGAATATAGTAAGTAGAGCGTAATGGGTTCCCAATGCCACTCAAGCCTGAATGTGTGTATGTTGGGGGAACATGCCATTGCTTTGCTGGCTTGCATGTAACCTCCGAGTAGAGTAGTATATGAGTTAGCCAAGTGCTGCAATTCAGTTCGGAGGTCCACGGTTCAACCTAGACATCTGGAATGCATCTACACTGCAGCAGCCATTTTTATAGTCATGTCCAGTTGTGCACATTGAGTATTTAATTACAAAATTTTAAAAATTGAAACTCCAATAATGAGGATATGAACAATATAATGGGGATATATATGGTACTCTCTCAATTCCTACGGCTGCATAGTCGACCATTAGGCAGAGTGTACTGTACACTAGGAGAGCAGCCATCCACCTCTATGTGGACACCTTTTACACTAGGAGAGCAGCCATCCACGCCTGTTCCACACTTTCCATCTGTAATCTCATGCCTCCACTTTCCTGCAGACTCCAGCGGCGAATGTTGCTTCAATTGAGACACCAATGTCAAATAAGCGTGGGAGAGGGTAATATATTTACTGTGCCTCCAACTTTTTCATCATGAGTTTTCATTTGTACCTAACTGCTACTCATATGCAATGCTCAGACCAAGGGTGACAGGATCCCTCGCTCTCGCCGTAGGCTTGCTATACCAAACGATGGTGAAACTACAGATGATGCTGTCGATGCTCCAGGCTCCAGGTATGGTTATAGTGTTTTCTTCTAAGAACAGCCACGTGTTACCTTACACATTTAGATTGAAGATTGCTATGCAGCTAGCTTCTTAAAACTGCTTTGTGACTTATCAACCTTTGCCTGTTTTAGCCTTAGAAATTTTTATAAATTTAGCACTGCATCAATCTATCAATCTAAACTCATTGTTGAAAGAATGTGATGCTAATTCATGGCGTCTTCTTTGTAACTTCTTACAGCACTGCACATGACAAGGTTCAGGCTGCTGGTGCTGAACGCTCCTCTCCAAACCGTTCTCACGCTGGGGGAAGCAGCTAGATGAGGTAGGCCCCTTAGCTCCACACTTCTTGTTCATCGATTGTCTTTATATCTCTGCTTTGTCTATTCTCCAGAATCCAGAGAAGTTTAATAAAAATCTTTCTACATTGCCTGGTTTCATAATTGCACAACAACACACAATCCTGCACACATTTCTTCCGCTGCATTGTCTGCTTCGTAGGTGCTATGCCAGACATAAAAAAAGAATTGTGACCTCTTCATTTTTAGTACCGTTTAAATCATTATCTGCTCTTTGTAAATCGGAAAATGCAGGAAAAATTCAGTTAAAAATTATGGGGATGATGTATGTCAATTCAGTAGACAATATTCAACTTATTCATTAGCCCAGGAATATTACATTTGCATTTTCGCTAATGGCACCAATTATCACTCTGTCCATTGACCAAAGGGTGATGTTCATGCACAGGTACAGTTAACCGTGCTCAAGCTTTTGGTTGGACTGCTCGCTAACATCCGCCCGTCGAGAGAAGACTTCTGCCTATTTTTGGTGGCGTGGTGTGCTCTGATCGGAAATTGACACGTCATGACTTCGTGTTCGCTTGGCCCATCCAGGGGCCTGTAGGCAGCAAGAACTTATTTCAAGTAACCTATCCGGATGGGTGTAGTAGTGTGCCCTTTTCCTTTAGTTGATGTGGACCTATTACTCAGGTGGCCCTCGACCTAGCCTCGTGCATGTATGCCCAACAGTATAGCCGGTAAGACACCGCTACGTGGCACCGGATCCGGCCGCTACGGCTGGCTTGCACCTCGGTAAAATTCTCGGTACCGTAAGAACACTTGCAAGGTTGCACCCTTGCTAAGCTCCTCGCTACAACTGTTGTAACCTACATTCGGTGGCTTGGCCAAACTATTCATCTGCAGCTACAAAAAATGCTTTCATGCTATTCTCGGGATTACGCCGGTGATTTCTTTTCTCCTATTTCCCCAACGTAGTGACCTGTCGTAGTGTGGAGTTTCATGAATTGCTTCAAACTTCATGCATCCAAAGGTACGTGTCAATAGGCCTTGCATGTTAACAAAGAGAAGAGATAGCCATGGAGCACCTCAGCCCTGGCCTTGCAACCCGCATGCAATGAACCACCGATGTTTTGTCTCATTATAAGTGTGCACCGAACTCATTTGGCTAAAAACTGCAGTTCAAGTTCGGTTTGTGATGTATGTGCATGTACTCTGAACAAGATTTAGTGCCCGTGTGAACATTTGGTGCTGTAAT
This sequence comes from Hyparrhenia diplandra, assembly GCA_015847255.1. NCBI lineage: Eukaryota > Viridiplantae > Streptophyta > Magnoliopsida > Poales > Poaceae > Hyparrhenia > Hyparrhenia diplandra. Next base: position 513,157 of record JADLZK010008613.1, on the reverse strand, counting down.
AATTATTAAGTATTTTACCATCTCATATCTCGCAATCAATTTTCTTCAACAATATCCATTTGGCCATTGCCCGCATGGGCAAGGCATGCAAGCAATTCACTAGTACAATACAATAATCATCAAATCTGTGGGCTTCTGGACAGTTGCGGGCAATGCACGCGGTTAGTGGCCACATGTAATACTATAGTACTATATACTCTGGTAGCTAGCGAATACGAATAATGATATTGAGATCTGCAATGGTTCACTTTATTTAATACTCCCTCCATTCTAAATTGTAAGTCATTTTAAAAATCTTAGAAAGTCAAAGCATCTCAGGTTTAATCAAATCTATATGATAAACATTTATGATGCCAACTAAGTATCATTACATTCTTTATTAATTAAATTTTTATATTATACCTATTTGATGCCACAAATGTAATTATCTCTATAAATTTGGTCAAACTTATGTTTTGACTCTCAAGCTTCTTGGGATGGAAGGAGTACGTGTTGAGTTATTATTTTTTTTAACTTCGCCGGCTTCATTGCTTAAGGAGAGTTATTACAATTAAATTGTTGAAAATTATGCAGGAAACTAGGGGAGCCATGCAAAATCTTGTAAAATAGCAACAAAATGTTGGGCACAAAGATGAGCAGTGAAGTTAGCTGATCTTCTCATATGTGACACTTTAAAGGACGTGAGACCCCTCACCATCGCCTCAAAGATCTTCAGAATCGCCGTTGTCTCCGACCTGTAATTGCTCTTGTTCTTCCATAGCGACACCAGTTCTTGGGCATCCATCTTGACTACAATGTGACCGCGGTTCCCTCCGGTATTAAACAAATACCCTCATGTAACGCCTAAGGTTGCAAAGCCAAACCCACTAAGGTTAAACATGTCCTGATGCCACGAGGAAGTTTTCGTCGCTGCGCCCGATCACCGCTCCAGTTGCTCCCATGCATGTGTCGTAGACACAGGTGCCATTTAGTGTTGAGTGATTGAGAAGGGTGTTGGCGTTGTGAATTGGTTTGATTCATTGGGAATTGCATGAGCATGTATTAAGGTAATTTCAACCTAAAAACTATTAGATAGTTTCTACTCTTTTGTATATCACATGGAGGAGTGCCATATAGAGAGCAAATGCATTTTTGGTATAGTAGGGGTGTTTCGGTCATTTTGCATGATATTAACAGTGTTAGCCTCCAGAAATGACAGAAAATCAAATTCGGAAGCATTATCATGTAAGGATCGAAGTCGAAACTTTTAGGGCCACAGGAGGAAAAAGTGAGTTTGACGGGGACATACGAAGAATTTTTTTTCATAAGTTTACATAGCTATGATGTATTGATGTTACTAAAGACAATAAGAAAACTATCTTTGTTGCACCTTATATAAGTCATATTGTCTTTTGAAATCTTTTGTATTAAGAAATCTTTTTATGTGGATATGTATTAAGAAATCTTTTGATGTCGACTATAATACATGAAAAACAAAAGATTTGCGTATCATTTAATGAAAGTAGAAGAGTTTAACCGTACAAATATGTGCTTCTGGCAAGCGCCGTAGGAGGTTTACACCTGAGGAGACTGTACCGTCCAGCACGTAGATTCAAGTTTTGATATAAAAACATAAACACGTTCAATACGATAATTAATTAAAAAGATAAAAAAAAAAGGAAGCCAAAGGAGATAGAACGTAGATTCAAATTCGATTGTTGCTGAATGGCAATGTCCAATTTTTGTGGGTTCGATAAAATCTAGGGATGCTGCATCAGTGCCTCGTCAGCATTTGTCCCCGTCGGAATCGGGTTGGAACCGCCGGCCTGGTGCCCAGTGCGGCAACGCCGGGCTGAAGTGGCTGGAGACTAGGCGCGAGTCGAGCAGCTCGATGACCGCCGGCGCGGTGACGCACCGGGGCACCTTTGTACTGCCCGACGGACGCGCCGCGTGACACGGCATAGTCCGCGAGCTCCTCGAAGGTCCCCGGCCGGACCACCTGGATCTCCAGCGGCCCGACGGAGCCGTCGGCCACCCGGCTCTGCCTGTACACCGACCCCAGGGCCTCCTCCATCTCCAGGCAGCAGCGGTCCAGCACGTCGCCGTCCAGCGCGCCGCCCTTGTCGTCGTCGTCCTTGCCGCACCCCACCTCCAGCCCCAGTAGATGACGTAGTGCCCCGGCGCGGTCTCGACGCACGTGCGGCTGGTGTAGTCCGCCACGGCCGCGCCGCGCGGCCGGAGCAGCGCCGACGCCGCGCGGTCCACCGCGCGCTGCAGCTCCGCCTCGTCCGTCTTGTCCGCGTCCACGGCCAGCAGCGCACTGGCGCGGCGCAGGAACCGGAACTCCGGCGCCGCATTGTGGAACCCCGTCACGCGGAGGACGTCGCCGACGCGGTACCGGCACAGCCCTGGATACGTGGTCACCACCAGCTCGTACTCGCGCCCTGCCTCCACGCCGGCGAGCTCCACGAGCTGGCTCGCCGTGGCGTCCGCGCTGGCGTCCGTGGGGAGGAACTCGAAGTAGGCCATGTTGGGCATGATGGTGTAGGACACCTCGGACGGGTCGCACATCGGCCGGAGGTTGAGGCCGAAGTAGCCCTCGGAGGACCCGTACATGGTGGAGATGATCGGCAATAACCCGCCGCTGTAGTACCTGAGGGCTTCACGTACTGCGCCATGGAGCCCGTGGCTATGGCTGCGAGGTACTTGGCGTTGGGCCAGATGCGTGCGATGACTCCGGCTGCCCCGTCGGCGCCCTTGGAGCCCTCGCGACGGATGAACTGGGCCAGCTCGGGGTCCGGTCGGAGGACGCCCGCGACCGCCTCGCGCACCGACGCGTCGGTGACGCGATCGGTGAGTGCGCCGGTCTCGATGTCCGCGGCGAGCTGCTCCCAGTTGCGCTGGAAGAAGCGGATGGCCCGGAGGATGCCGGTGGCGAATGTGGCGCCGACGCCCAGCACGGCGTGGCGGTGGCACAGGCCGCACACCATCTGCGCGTACATGCTCTGGAACGCGTCCTCGCACAGGACGGCGGCTACGAGGCTCGTCGTCATGCCTTGGCACGCCTTGCTGAAGTGCTCGCTCTTGTAGTACCTCGTCAGCGCGGGACGCGCCGGCAGGCCACCCGGAGTCGTCGTCTCCGACTTGACGAAGTTGAAGTAGAGGCCCAGGCCGGTCCCCTTGTCCAGCCCAGGCACGTAGGGCCTGACGACTGGCATGACCAGGTTGTAAAGCAGCTGGCGGCGGTCCATCTCGTCCTTCACGGTGGGAATCAGCTTGCGCTCGCCGCCGGAGGTGCCAGAGCTGGTGAGGAACTCGGAGACGGGGTGCCCGGAGCCGGACAGGATGGGCGAGCGGTCGCCGTGGGCGATGCGCAGGATGTACGGCTGCAGGTCCTCGTACCTCACCATGGGAACCTTGGCCCGGAAGGTGGCGCGGTCGGTGGCGCCGCCCAGACCGCACCTCGTCGCGAGGTACTCGGCGTCGGCGTTTCGGGCGAGGATCTCCGTCAGCACGCCTTCCTGCACGGCGTCCACGTTAGTGGTCACCTCCTCGATGAACGCAAGCTTCTCGGCGTCCGTCCCCGTCGCCGCCAGCGACGACAACGCGGCCGGCTGCCGGGTTGTTGCCGTGGTCGACATGCCCACCATTGCCGCGCTGGCACACAGCTCCCTGCTTCAACACAGGCTATCGCTACCACGGCTGCCCAGCTCGCTAGCTAGCTAATACGGATGTGGATGTCTGGGGAGGCCGCGGACAAGAAGTGAACCAAGTGTGGTTTGGATCCAGATGGCCTTGGAGGTACTTATATACTTCTCTATGCCAACGGACTAGACCACTGGCTCATCTTCTTATACACACGAAAAAAAACTTTTCTAAATACACCCAAAACAATGACCATTGCAGTCTTCATCTTGATAGAATAATTGAGGATCTCTAGCAGTAAATTGGACTTGGAAAAACAGACTAGATGAATGATGACAGTAGAGGTTCCTATACATCAGCTACTAGAAAACGATAAACAGAGGTGTTAGGGTTTCGACCGTCGCTGTTGTTGGTAGAGGCAGAGGCGACGATGTCCATGGCGTTGATGATGTCAGCGTCACAGTGGCGAGCCGGTGTCGGTGGTGCTTCCCGCCGCTGACTGCACGTCTCCGATCGGTGAAGTGCTTGGGGATGTAGGTGGGGCAAATGGTGGTTGTCTGAACTCGTTCTTCCTCGCGTGTGTGCCAACCAGTCCCCACCTCTATATATAGTGCGCAGTGCGACGGGGGCCACTAAACATTAGGGTTAGACGCCCCCGATCAGGGCGTGATTAAAGGGATTGGGCCAGGTTGGGCCCCTTGAGATTAATTGTAACATTCTCCCCCTTGATCTCATATATTGCCTTACGCTTTGTTAACCCACCCCATCACAAATCAGTGCATTGAACATGCTTTGTCGTCACGGTCATTACCGTTAGACTCGACAGCTACAAATACTTTTCTGTTTAGAAATGAATTCTTGCCTTGGGCCCCTTGCTATCCAGGTATCACAGGCTTTCCCTTAAACCCATGCCGGCTACATGTTGTCTGAACATATTGGGCGATAAGCCTTTCATAATCGAATTCGCTAACATCTTTTCTGTGCTTATTTTCTTCTAGACTAACCGTAAAAGAAGCATCAATAAACTCAAAGGTACAAAGAGAAAAGGCAAATCAAAAACAGTAAAAGAAAAACTAACTTACCAACTTTTTCACCTTCTTTCAAAGGACAAGGAATTTTTCTCCACAGAAATGTTCTCGAAACAACGCCGCTGAACCACCGAACCTCCGGCAAAGACTACCCCTCTAGAGCTTTCCCACCAATGTTCTCTTCTAGGGGTCTCTCAGTAATAACAACCTCCGGAGCTAGGGAGGGATTCTCTGGATGAACTGATAGACGACTTACATAAATATTTTTAGCCAACTCCGCTAACTCAGCTAAAACATTTCTGGCTGAAAGCATAGGAGTTGATTGCCTAAACCTAGGGGAAGAAGGAGTAGTTGTACCGGTAGGAGAGGCTTCAGCCATAGAAGCATCTTCGCCCTTATCGTCATCTCCAGAAATGCCTAACTTCTGTGAAGCAGCAAATTTTTGTAAGTAATCGACGGGCGGAGTAATTAATGAAGGAGTCAACCCAGTGGAGGAAAACACGTGACTAATCCTTCTCACCTCGAAGTCTTGAAGAGAAGTTCCAGTCAAACCAGCATGGACATCTTCGCTATCAGAAAAATCGACAGAAGCAACAATTTCTTTCTTTTGCTTCCTTGCTTCTTTGCAGGCTTCGCGTAGGCTTCGCAACAGTCTTCTTTCTCTTCAAAGCTCTTTCAGCTTCTTTATCATCTTTCGATCTAGCATAAGCAGGAGGAGAACGCTTTTTATAAGTGATCTTTGCAAGATCAAAAGTCCCGTTTAACCTAACCTTGAACAGGTGAATCAATGCATAGAATAGTTCCTACGTTGTTTTGCGAATGCAGCTCCTTCGAAGTGGTATGACTATTTGCACTTGGCCGAGTTCTGGTACAACACCAGCTGGCACTCGTCTCTAGATTGCTCTCCTTCCAAGCTGTGTATGGTCAAGCTCAGTTGGGTATCAATCCATCTTCCACCTGTTTTGTGGCATCTTTAGTTGCATGGCTTCAACACAAATCAGTAATGCAATCATTGATTCAACAACAGCTATCCCGTGCCAAGACTAGGATGAAAAGGCAGGCGGACAAACCGAACTGAGCGGTCCTTCAAGGTTGGTACCAGGGTGTAAAATAAGGTTTAGCCCTATGTTCAGAGCTCATTGGCTTACCCATGCTAATCAGAAGCTGGCTTATTGGTTTTTCGGGCCGTATCAAATCTTGGAGAAAATTGGGTTGGTTGACTATAGACTACAGCTGCCGGCAACACCCTCAATTCATCCAGTTTTTCATGTGTCACAGCTCAAGGTGGCGATCCCGATAACTCATGCTGTGCAAACACTTCCAGACTCTCTCGACTCGATGGCTTGCAGGTTCCAGTTAAAGTGCTCCAACGGCGGGTGGCCAAAGGAGGAACTGATGTACGCCTGCAAGGACTGATCCAGTGGTCTGGCATGCATCCATCCATGGCGACCTGGGAAGATCTGAAAGGCTTTGCGTCAAGGCTTCCCTCTTGCACCACGAGTTCGAGGAAGCAACAGCAGAAGCCGCTGACGACCAAGGCGCCAGCACTTCAGCACATGGGCCGAGGTAAGGCCGTCGCAACCGCAAGCCCAACCGGTGGATCCAAGGGCTCGAGTGGGAGTAAGCCAGGAGCCTGAGAAGAAGGCGTCATCTATAAGAAGTTGAGCCAGAGAGAGCAAAAGGGTTATGAAAGAATTTGAACTGAATTGTAACTAATCTTCCCTCTGTTCTAACTAAACTCCTCCGAATTCGGTTAATTCGATCGTTGCTACCTACTTCTACACGCCTCCGCCTACAGCTTTCCGCCGGGACCCTGCTAATACATGCATCTTGGGATCCCTACATCTTTCTGTTGGTATAGGCCGGTTGATCGCTCCTGCTGAACCCTTGAGGCTATGCCGTGTCGTGTCCACAGCACTGGACCACACGTACCATTAACTGATGGAGTGAATAAATTCTTCTCGTGTAACTACTAGTGATGGGAAATATCTCGAATTCAAGCTAGGGAAATAATTTCATGAACGAGAGGGAGAAACAGCTTCCAATATGAAGGAAGAGGACCGTTATGCCGTTGATACCTAGGCGCTGCTGTCAGAGCTGGCGAGCCGCAGCGCAGACGCCAGGCGGCCGTACGTGAGCGGGTGCTGGTCCGGCGGAACGGCCCGATGTTCTCCTCCTCCCCGTCCATCTCCCCAGCCGCCAGCAGCAGCAGGTAGCGGCGGGTGGCCCTTGCAGTGGCCAGTGGATGAGGCGGGGAATTCAGCAGGCGGCGGCGCGCGGTGAGCGGTGAGCGGCGTCGGCGGGCGGCGGCCCGGCGGGTGAATATTGCTGCTGGCTGCAAACTTCGGCGTCGGCTCTCCTTGCTTGTCTTCCCATGGGCTTTAAGATGTTTGGGCTACTACTGGGCTAGCCGAATGTGGCCCAGGACGTCTGGTCCTGGTTTCTGTTGTTTTCAGTCGTCTGTTTCTTCAGAGTTGAGACGGTACATAGTTGTTTGAGGATGATCATCCCCCTGTCTATTGCATTGCAAGTTACCAAGTAGTAGTTTACAGCATCCAGCTCCAGCGTACAGCTCGAAAAATGACATGAAAAAAGAAAAGAAGCAGCACTAACGAATACTATGACATACACTGTCCACACTCGCAAATTAAGGCACATCACACAAGTAAACACGGTCGAGCACCTAAGCATATTTGTTTGCAATGGGTATTTACTGACACAGTCGTTAAACAAAGTCTCCATAATCAATGCTATTAGCATTGTTTTGCGTTGGTGTACAGTGGTGCCTGCACGTACACAAAGTTTTTCGTTTTTGACTAAGCGTGGAAATACCGTTTGGTCTGCTTGTACAGGGACTATTCGTGTTTCGGGCAAGTACCGGCTTCCACAATAGTTCGGCAACCGTAGCGGTCATCCAGCCTGTGTGTTGGAAAAACTGAGTAGAGCACTTGACCCAATTGCAGGTCTCTCCCACTGCTCTCCTATCTAGTAGCTAGAGAGTACTGAACCGAGTTGAATTGGATCGTTGATAGAGGCGCCGTCTCGATCATTGTCATTGTTCCCAAACCCCAAGTAGCATCATATCTCACGCTGGGCAAGAGGGCATGCATCTTCCTTGCTTCCTTCAGTTTCTGAATCTCCTCGTTCTCGTGCTTCTCCTCCTATCTGTCAGTATCATTCATTTTTTTCTCGATCGGGTCATTCACCCGTGTTTCATTAAGAGAAAAATGTTCACAAACACAAACAAACGACACAGGTGCGACGTCGAGTGGACATATTTGTGACCATAAAGAGAGCAGGAAGATCAATTGGCGGCGCTTAACAGGCTTTTGCAGCCCGCTGCTTCCTGCCTCTGAACAAGTAAGCTACTTGCTGTAAATACTCGTGCATTCTCAAAATAGCAACGAAGCATGCATTACAAGGTGCACAAGGAAATCAAAATGGTCATTTCAAAACTGCAGCAGCAGTTCACATAATAATAATTTTCTGAAGAAAATGTGGTCCATCAACAAGAGATCTAGGTACCCTGGCCACTGTATCTGTAATTGCTGTACACTCTGATCGATGAGACAATGGACAACAAGCATATCCTTATTTATCCTACTAATCAAAGCACAGATCGATGAAGTATCATTAGCAGTCACTAGTGGCCTGTCATCATCTGAGTAATCGCTTGATGAGACACATGTGGTGTACATTACGCCCGGCGCCAGCTGCAACACGCTTGAAACGCTCACCAATCGTCTCCCCAGCTTGCTAACCGCAAAACTGACCAACTGAGCAATCGCTTGACTTAATGCCGGTCTCCGCTCCACTAGATTTCATTTCAATGCTTCAATTGGTGATGGGAGCTCGTACCGAAGTTTGGCTTGCTCTGATTAAAGTGCTTGCCTTATGGTGAAGCAAATTTGGCAGCACTTACCCTGTCACTGCGAATGACAACGAAGGAGATATTTTATATCCATATGCTCCTAGTCCTATATATGCTTTGGCATTGTATCACTTCATTTGAGAACTCCGGCCACCCACCTGCTTCTGTAGCATCTAGCAAATGGCGCTCCTTTCGATCCCATCCATTCTCATCTTTGTTGTCACAGCATTCTCAATATTCCAGCAGCAGCCATCTATCGTAGCTTCAGCTATCTCTGCCAATGGTACTGGCAGCGCCACCGATCTCTCAGCTCTCCTTGCTTTCAAGGTCCAGCTCTCAGATCCACTCGGCATCCTCAGAACCAACTGGACAACCAAAACCTCCTTCTGCCAATGGCGTGATGGCGTCATGCAGCCGCCGCCACCGCAACGCTGCGTCGTCGCCCTGGAGCTGCCAGAGATACCTCTCCAAGGCGAGGTCACTCCACACCTCGGTAACCTCTCTTTCTGGCTGCGCTCAACCTAATCAACACAGGCCTTACAGGCTCCATCCCATCTGATATTGGGAGGCTACATCGGCTGAGGTCTCTACAACTTGGTCACAACACTCTATCAGGAGTCCTACCCTCTGCCATGGGGAACCTCACAAGCCTCCAGGTTCTTGAGCTCCATAACAACAGCATCTCAGGGACGATTCCGGAAGAATTACACGGTCTGCACAACCTTAGGTACATGGACTTTCAAAAGAATTTCTTAAATGGTTCAATACCGTAAACCTTATTCAACGAGAACACCATGGTTGTCATACCTCAGCCTTGGCAACAACAGCTTGTCGTGGATGATACCAGAGAGTATTGGATCCCTGCCCATGCTCCAAGCTCTTGTCTTGCGTGCCAACCAACTCTCGTGCACGGTGCCCCAAGCCATCTTCAATATGTCTACACTTCAGCTGCTTAGTCTTGGGGGCAACTACGCTTTGGAAGGTCCTATCCCCGGCAACAAAAGCTTTAGCCTCCCCATGCTTCAAATTATCTCCCTCGCATTCAACAATTTCACGGAGTAAGCTTCCACGGGGCTCTCTCGAATCCCAATACCTCCAAGGAATTTCTCCGTATCTAATTCCTTTGATGGCCCAAGACCTAGTTGGGTGGCCAAGCTGCCGAGAGTCGCAGTAATAGAGTTAGGCAACAATAACTTCAATGGCCCAATCCCAAATGTTTCGAAAGCAATCTTACCAATCTCTCCATTCTAGACCCGTCACTTGGCAATCTAATCGGAGAGATTCCACCTAATTTGGGCAACTAGGTCAGCTCAGCGTATTGTTTCTCTCCCATAATCAACCGACCGGACCATTCCCATCATTTGCTAGTAATTTGTCCGAAGTTATCTTATATACGCTTGGATGGAAATCTCTTGACAGGTTTTGTACCAATGACACTTGGTAGCACGGGAGTGTTATATCTATTCTTCTTTATGATAACCATTTTGAAGGGAATCTAAACTTCCCCGCCGCCTTTTCAAACCGTAGGGCAACTCCAAAGAACTTGATGTTGGGGAAAATCATTTCACTGAAGAATCCCCGACTATATTGGAAATCTCTCCAATAATTGTCAATTTTCTTTGCGAGATAGAAACAATTTAATCGGTGAACTTCCCCGCTACAATTTCAAATCTAAGCAAATTCTGAATTGGATAGACTTATCGGAAAACTATCTCGAGTAGCTCAATTCCAAAATCAATTATGATGATGAACAAGCTTGTTGTTATGCGCCTCTATAGCAACCGCTTTTCGGGACCCATCCCGAACAACTTTGTGTGCTAGGGAATTTAGAACAACTTGTCCTCCATGACAATCAACCTGCCTAGCTCCATACCAGATCAAATAGGCAACCTTTCCAAGTTATTATACTTGGATCTATCTCAAAACCGGTTATCATCAACTATACCAAAGAAGCCTATTCCACCTTAATTGCCTTGTGCAACTTGACCTGTATCGTAATTCACCGAATGGTGCATTGCCGTTCAAATAGGTTCCTTGAAACAAATTGACATGATTGATCTCTCTAGCAACATCTTTGTTGGTAGCCTTCCCCGTTCCTTTGGACAACTGCGCAGACACTAACCAACTTAAACCTGTCACACAACTCATTCAACAATTCAGTTCTAGACTCTTATGGCAATCTTAGGAGCTTGAAATCATTGGACCTTTCATACAATGATCTATCGTGTACAATCCCACGGTACTTGGCTAACTTGACAGAACCTCGCCATCTTGAACCCGTCCTTCAACAAGCTACATGGTCGATACCGAAGGAGGTGTCTTTGCAAATATTACCCTTCAGCCTTTGATAGGGAACTCAGCTCTTTGTGGTGCCTCCCCGTTTAGGATTTCTCGCCATGCCAAAGCAACTATCACTCAAATAATAATGGACGGCGAATCCTAATACCATCAGTCATTGCTAGCGCCATATTAGTTGGAGCTCTAGTTTCCTGCCTATATGTGTTAATCAGAAGAAATTGAAGAAGCAAGAGGTGGTGGTTTCGCTGGAACAGTTGACATGAACAACTATAGGTTAGTATCGCACCATGAAATAATTCGGGCCACTGAGAATTTCAGTGAAAGCAACCTGCTAGGTGCTGGAAGCTTTGGGAAAGTTTACAAGGGACAACTAATTGATGGCATGGTGGTTGCAATAAAAGTTTTAAACATGCAGTTGGAACAAGCCACAAGAAGCTTTGAAGCGAGTGTCGTGTGCTGCGCATGGCTCGACAATCGTAATTTAATAAGGATAGTAAACACCTGCTCAAACATGGACTTCAAAGCATTAGTTCTGCAGTACATGCCTAATGGTAGCTTGGAAACATGTTTGCACAGTGAAAATAGGCCGTGTTTAGGAATCCTGAAGAGGTTGGGAATTCTGTTGGATGTGTCAAAAGCAATGGAGTATCTGCATTATCAGCACTGTGAGGTAGTCCTGCACTGTGACTTAAAAGCCAAGCAATGTTCTCTTTGATGAAAACATGACCGCACATGTGGCAGACTTCGCATTGCGGCTGTTATTTGGTGATGACAACTCTGCAGTTTCTGTGAGCATGCCAGGAACAATAGGGTATATGGCACCAGGTACCCCAATCACTGTCCTGTTCATTATTATGCTAATACATGTATGATGTATTGTTGTAAGTAATACTCCTTGTAAATATTTTTTTACCAGAGTACGGATCTAGTGGAAAAGCATCAAGAAAGAGTGACGTATTCAGCTATGGGATCATGTTTCTTGAGATACTTACAGGAAAGAAGCCAACGGATCCAATGTTTGGTGGACAACTAAGCCTCAAGATGTGGGTCAATCAAGCATTTCCAAGAAAACTTATCGATGTTGTGGATGAACGTTTACTGCAAGACCCTTCAATTAGCTGCACGGATAACTTCCTTGAGTCAATGTTCGAATTGGGTTTACTATGCTTGCGTGACATACCTGATGAAAGGGTGACGATGAGTGATGTGGTTGTGACGCTCAACAAGATAAAGAAGGATTATTCTCGTTCTACAGCAGTAGCAGGTCCCACATCATTTGGTGCTGACAACTGAGTTAATCGACATACTTGTTGTCAGAGAATACCAAATATTGTCCTAGTATTACATGCACTTCCACTCATTGTGTATATGTGTACTGTTTGGTTACACTATAACTTGAGTTATATTAAAGGGCTAGAATATATTTAGTACCGTATTGGAAATTTATAGAGGCAATCCTAGGGGATATAAATATATCCCTATCCCTATTGTAACCATAAGACGACAAGACAACTATTTTAGTTGTTGGAAAGGAGCGCCTGTAATCCTGCCCCGAGGATGTAGGCATGCCGAACCTCGTTAAAAAACATCGTCTCGTGTCCTATTTATCCACATTATTTGCTAACACATTGAACTTTCGAGTAATAACAAATAATAATAGTGAACAGAGACATAAGGTGTATCCTAATTCTTCAGAGGATAATAATGTGTATGATGAGATTTTGCGAACACATGGTTGATTTAGGTCACATATGTTTAGTTTTGTGATTGAGTGATTGTCAACAAATCAACATTCTCCTTCTATTTTCATTTATCTTTTATGCTTCGGTATGTTCACCGGACACGTGGAGTGTGTCGAAGACGATCTCTTGGTTCGTGTTGTGCGTGGTGTGGAGCTCGGAGATGGTAGCCGACGGGCGAGGTGAAGGGGCCAAGGAGGACGTGCCGGGCCGACGGACCGTGGAGGTGAAGGACGGACGTGAGGCTTGGACCGAGGGACCGGATCGCCGGGTGGCTAGCCATGGTGGCTGACATCCGGGGACATCGACGAATGCAAGAGGACGTGGCAGGACCGTGTCGATCGGGTCAAGACGGGCGAGCGCGCGGGCGGAGCGGGAGCTCGGATGACTTGGCGACTCAGCGCCAAGACGGCGATGACACGTGTCGAGGAGGTTTGGTGGTTTGCCCTCAAAACCATCGGCGCTGGTTTAGTGGTTTGGGCCTCAAAACCACAGGCGCGGGTTTCGCGGGTTTGGGCCTCAAAACCCGAAGCTTTCCGGCGGACGGAAGGGATTCGGCACGTGGCGATCGGGGAGGTTGCGTGGATGCAAGGCTACCGATGAGGAGGCGGCGCGGTGGCCGTCGGATCAAATTATCCGTAGTCGACCGAAATAGCCTTTAGGGTTACAAGACCGACTCATGTATCTTAAGGGTAGTTTAGGCAGAGGGAAAATGGGGCTATTTAGCAAAGGCATACCCCTTCATCCTCCCTTGCCTCTCATTTTCACATTTTCTAGCTAGGGTTTGAGACTCCGGTGTGAGAGGTCTACCGATCTTGTATCGAATTTGTTGGGCAAGGGCTAGCCCTAAGTAGCCTGTCTCATGGTGGCGTTTGGGATGTTTGGATCGGTGTTCTTATTTGATCTTGTGCTGTGATTTTTGTTCATCACTTGTTCTTCCCGAGTTCCCTCTCTCCCCTCTCTTCTCTTCGCGATTTCTTCGCTTTTGGCACCATTTGATCTCGTTTTTCTTGCCTTGATTCGTGCTAGGACGTGAGAGGATCATTTCCACCAAAGGAAATCAACTAATTCCTCACGAGCAAGTAGATCGGGCGATTTTTGGATCGAAGTCGATTTTTGGTGTGTTCTTCATGAGATCCGCAATTCCTCTCGATTTCGATCAAATTGGGCGATGATTTCTTTGGGATAGCCTCTCCTATGCCTTGTGACCAAGTGTCTAAAAATCTTGTGGCAAAAGGAGTTGATTTGATCAAGTTTCAAGGAATTTTGTTTGGGGTGGATTTTTTGTTCGTGCTAACGACTTTCGCCTCGAGTCGGTGAGTGTCCAAAGAGGTTCCAGATAATCGAGTCTCAGAGTTTTAGTGTTTACCGCTACTTTTAGGTTCCATCCAAAGATTGCTTCAAGAGTTCGATATCGACACCGCCTAGGCTTCAAAGTAGTGTTTAGTAGTTCCGCATAATCGAAAAGTCCGTAGCTTCATCGCTTGTTTGTTGTTATTAGGTTCGCTCAAGATTGACTTGTCGAGCCTTCAAAAGTTTTCGGTAGTTCCGCATACTGAAAGTCCAGAGCCTTTTCGCTTGTCCTGTTGGTAAGTACCGCTTCAGTAGTTGTCAAGATTGCGCTTTTCTAACACGCCCTGTTCAGTAGTCTTCGCAGTTGGTGTTTCGATTTTGTCCGTCTTTGCTCTTAGAGGTTGGGGGTTGAACCGATGACCCAAAATTGAAAAGAAAAATCGAGGCTCCCATTCACCCCCCTCCGTCGCCGCTTTAGGTCCTTCGATTTCCTTACCGCATACGTAGAGAGAATTTCCATTGCTATGTGTATATTGAAATAGAAACCTACTTGGCAAAGAGAAGTTCTCGCATTCTCAAATTAACAAAGAAGTTACGTGGTGCGGAGGAAAGAGAAAACCTACCACAGCGTAAATGCAAATACTCACATAACATTTCGACGAAAAATGGCTAGCCTAGAAAAAATCTACCTAGCAATTTCAACTCGCAGTACATACCTAAGAGAAACAGCTTCACGCCACTTAGCTACACCATCCTAAAGTATAAAACATACACAACAATCATATCCTACTGATCAAATCAAACCACAGATTAGCAATTGTTAGGGAGTGGACAATGGACATACATCAAATGCAGCTTGTATATCCAATTGATCAAACCACAAATTTCAGGAAGCGCCAGTATCATTGTGTATGACTTGGCGGCGGCAAGAACAGTAACCTTGTTCCACACCTCACACAATTTTAGTTTGCGTAAGTACCACAACCGAAAGCAAAGAAAAGCCGTCGAGATGAAATGTTTGGGTGGACCCACAAATGCTCTCAAGTATGTTGGGATATGAGGAGAGCCGGGAGTCCAAATTTGCTCGTCAAAGTTTTAGAGTGGAAATCTTTCCAAAGATCAAGTTTTTCTTTCTACAATATAAACATGGCAAGAACGAAACTTATCACTCAAGGTTGCTTACTTCTTGTAATACATCCATGAATGATCTTGTTGCCATATTCTCCAAAGCTTTCCCTTGCCTTGTCTTATGCGTTTCATAATCTTGGATCGCTTTGTTTTGCATGAGAGCCGCATAAAGGAAAGCGTAAACTAAAAAACATGACCTACATCATTGAACTAAAGTTATCGGTGGTACATCATTTGAGTTGAATCATCCACAAGATCCACAACCCAAAAAAGCCTATATAAGTATAGAGAGCCTTTCTACAAGATTTTTGAAATTGCCTCTCGTTGCCTATCATTGCCTCCTAAAATAGCAATTTTATTGACTTAGGGGTAACAAAGTAATTTCGTGATCGTCACTCATCCCACCCGCCCGGCCTTGGCCCCACCACCACCGACCCTAGCCCGGACCCGAGACACCATCCCTATCGCCCTCGCCCTCGGGCGGCGAGAGCCGCCGCCGCCTTCCAACGGCGCCTCCCGCCAAAGCCACCGCCTCTCGCCGAAGCCGCGCTTCACTCATGCACCCAGACCGCCACGCCCGCCACCACCTCGCCCGTCTCCATCGCGTGGGGCGTATTTTGCAGAATCGCCGCCTGGCCTCGCCGGCCCTCCGCCCCACCTTCCCTCGTCCCGGTCCCTTCTAGAAGTCTCTGCGTCCGATTCTTAGTCCCCCAGGGAACTCTCGATCCGGATCGATCGAGCTCCAATCGCCAGAAGGCGGTGTTCCCGCCTCTCGCACTTGTTTTGCTTTTGATTTATCTCATATAGCCTGGATTGAGAATGCGGCAATTCAATTGTTTCCATTGTATTATCCGTGCACTTAACATCTTGATTGTAAAAGATTTAGGCTACAAAATGTTCCCGACATTAGTTGCCGCTATCTATCACATTCTTGAACAAGTGAACAATTTAATTTGGGCCGTGCATTCATCTAGACAAAGCTCCTCGCAGATTAGTTAACAATTACATGCATCACTTATTGGATCATCTCATCGAGATTTTTAACTCACCATAAAAACTTATAGAATTAACTAGATGGGCAAGGCATAGGAGCTACGCCGCCCTAGTGAAAAAGATGCACTTGTGTTTGAGTAGGGCGAGTTAACTTGACATCCATGTGAAAGAAAGCGATGCATCTTTTTCGAAGAGAATTCACTTGTGTTCCATTAATTAGCATAGCTATTGCGTTTCATCTATTTGTGTTCTATTAATTAGCATAGTTGTTGCTTTTCCTCCAGCTTGTGGATTCACTTGTGTTAGTGAAGCATTCGATGATTTGAAACTGTGTATATGCCATTAAATCGGTTCAATAGTGACTATCAAGTTTCGTGTTTTTTTTTTTTTTTGACAGAATTTCAGGTTTGTTTGTGCACAAGTTGTTCATTTGAGTAGTATCTGTAGACTTCAAGCCTGTCTTATTTTCTTGCTTCATGTTTAAATTTCTTTGAGCCAAGGCTTGATTTGGAATGATGTCCTTTACTTACTATTTGCCTTGAAATTTTAGCCATAGAACTATAGCGAAAATAATTCTACAAAATTCTTGGAACTATAGCAGCAATTATATGTAGTAACTTGCACAAAGTAGGCTACACTACATTTCGTGCTTTGCTTTGCATTAAAAAAAAAAAAAAATAGGCTTTGCTCATTTGATTAATTAGTGTTAGTTTTGATGTCTTTTCGTGTATGAGAAGGACATGATAGCTTTTACTCGTTTGCAATCATTTGCATCGGTTATAGTTAGTACACAGACTAGTAAGTGGACTCGGGTTCGGAGGAACTTGTAACACCATTTACTTGTTTACTTGAACACTGCACATTGTTGTATCATGCTTTTCTTTGCATATTCCTTTCATGTTCTTTATCCTATTTTAGTCCCGTTGGTTATGGATTAAGATTATAAGTTACTAATTACATATTCCTTTCATGTTTTTTATCCTATTTCAGTCCCGTTGGTTATTGATTAAGATTATCAACTACTAATTACTTGATTAGCGAAACCTACTTACCCAAGATTTTCTATGCTTGGAGTATTGAGTCGACAGTGCTACTCAAAATTCATGATTGCGGGGGGGTCTCAAGTGCATCCGTTGTTCAGTCACCCTATATTGCTCAAGTGCAATTGTTAAGAGAGTAGCTAGAAGAATATTAGGGGCTTTCTGTTATTGACGTTTCAACCATAGATAGCTTTCGGGGAGGAAGGGCAGATGCGGTGATCATATCAATGTGGCTAACATCGGAGCAGGCAACCGTTTTTTTTTAGTTACGATGACAAAGTTAATTGTGCTTTGTTGAAGTCACTTCATCGGGGAGGAAGGCGGATGCGCGGTGATCACATCGGTTCGGCAAGGTGAAAACCATCGCCTTCATGGTCCCCGCCCTCCATCACTTGTTCACTTAGTGAACAGAGTTTGAGAATAAATGCATGTCGCCAAGTTTGGAGACTTGGAGGCTTGGAGCGCAGCGGCAGGTTCTACAATTGGAGGTTTGAGCGAGTAGATTCTTGTAATGGGTAAGCTTCATGCCTCTTATTCCCCGATAAGAGCAAAGATGATATGCTAGAAAAATATGGAATCTCAAATTCAGATTAGAACTAACAAGTCGACACTATCTATGAACTTAGCTATCATGAAATTGTAAAAATTCAGATTGTAGCCAATTACAAACTTCTTGCCATATTTTTAGTTAACTCATGAAAGTTCTTAGCGGATCATCGATGAATTAGCACTTCACTAATAACCAAAGCCATGAAGCATGGGTTAAGGATGATTTTTCGGTTCGCACGGCCTCAATTGGTTGAGTTTAAGAGTGTGGAGACGCTCAACCATATGCTCTAGTTCTTATTCATTTGCCCGGCTATTTATTATGTAATCTCAATGGCGTTTTTTCACCCAAAGCATGTAGTGAAATGTTCGACCGCTTCATCTCTGTCAATAAACTTGTTACCGTTGTGACTCAAACTCTATTGTTACCGCAACTGTTGTATTATTCCTCCAAGACCTGTTGAAGACAAGCGCATGTTGGCTTCACTTGCAATCGTGTGTGCATTTTTGGTTCCTTGCAACCGCTGAACTGTGCGCTTATACGGGCATGTTGTCAAGCAAGTTTGAGACGTCGACATTCAAGTGGATTTGGGGTTTTTTCTTTCTGGGTTGAATTGAAAGCAAACGCTGGGAAACATGAATGTTGTAATGCGAGTGTGTTGTCAAGCAAGCTGAGACGCGTCGACATTCAACGTATCTTTGTTTGTCGAAAAATTTATCAACCATTTGACTTGACTGCGTCCAACACAAAAATGTATCATGAAGACGATAAGCTATATAGACGATAAAATAAAACAGCGCTGACTACTAGCAAACATACGTGAGTAGTGTAATGGCAAGGCCCCTGTGGTGTAAACGTGTTGTCCTGGGTTCAGCTCCCAAAGGCAACCTTTTTTTGCGTTTACAAGATTGTTTTGGTTATTTGTTCATATTTTCCTTTCTCTATATAAATTTGATTTTTTTGTCATTTCAAACTTTGTTTTAGTTTAAATATATGGGTACGATCATGTCATTAAAAATTTAAATGATTTGAACCATGTACAACTATACATCCATAACAACCATGAACATCTCTCACTTACACCATGATTACATGTGAGACTTATTCATGGTTGTGAAGGATGTGTATCACCACAATCTCTAAATCATTTAAAAATTTTATGTCATAATCGTACACCGGAATGAGTGGTCTATACAAGTTTTTAGAATTTCTACCTAGCATAGGTTATTTTTTTCATTTTTCCTTCAATTTACCATAAAATAATCACAATAATAGGTAAAAGTGTTAAAAAATTGTATAAATGCACACAACATCATAGTTTGTCTCCATTACCATGTCATAAATTTTTCAAATGATTTGGACAAAAATACACTATGGATCCATCACAATCATGAACCACTCTCACTCACTCATATGGCTCTATGTGAGACATGTTCATGGTTGTGAAGGGTATGTATCACCACTATCTTCAAATCATCTGAAACTTTAATAGGGTGTTTATGGATCCAAACTAAGATGTTGTGTGCATTTGTGCATTTTTAGAGCAAGTTTTACCTATTATTGTAATTATTTCCTAATTTACTAAAAGAATAATGTTAAAATATCCTAACATAGCTATAAAAATCTAAAAAAACTTGCATGGGCACACCATTTTGGTGTTAAGTCATGAGAAAAAGTTTCATTGATTCTCGACAAAGTGGTGCTACACGTCCTCACAAAGGCATACATGTCTCACTACAGTTAATGTGACTATGAGAGAGATGTCATCACATGTGATATATGTGAATCATCACTATCTCCAAATCATCTGAAACTTTACTAGTATGTTAATGGAGCCAAAATGAGGTGTCTATGCACAAAAAAAAATTACACAAAAAAAAATAAAGAACATAGAGAAAAAAAAATGGAAACCCTATTAAAAAAAACATAAGCATAGCAAGGTTTGAACACAGGAGCCCGGGATCATAAACAAATAGGTATAACCATTGGGCTATTGAAGTGTTTCCATTATGGGCCGAGAGTGATTTAATTTGAAAACTATGGACAGCTGCCCGCCAAGTTTCTTAACCACGAAAATTTCCCCCTATTCGCCAGATACCCACGCCAGTCTCTCGCCAACGACGCTCCTCTGCCCGCGCTGCCCGCCAAGGGGGAAACCTTGAAAGTTTCCACCGTAATTTTAGGATCGCAGTTTCCTCCGCCCACGTGCTACAAATGGATATGGTAATGCACACACATGTTGGACAGGGCTGTATATACATCCAACACACTCTAGATCGATCCGCTTGCAACTTTGCAAGAGGATCATGGGTGAATACAACTAGCTAGGACAAATGTTGAGCAGCTCTCCAAGATCATCCTAGAAAACAAAATGTTCATATGCTCTTCCCGTGCACGGTCAAGACGGGGCAACACCACAAGCTCGGCACCTGGTCGGACCCAATCGACGCGAGTAAATCACACAAGCTTCCTCGATGAATATCACGAGCTAACACAGCTCAAGCAACACGGAGACCAAGATCAACCGTCAACATCACACCTAGTAAATCAAGCAATCATCCGAACTCCATGGTCCTACTCTACGCACAAGTTGTCACAACACAACGACCTGAATAAAATAGCGGATGCCAACCCCTTATCACAAAATTAATAGTTGACACCAGCCAAGTCCGAATTCCATTAAGTAGACATAAACAAGCAAAAAGTCTGAATTCCCTTAGGTTAACACACTATTATAACAGATAATGACAATTCTAACAAATGGTCGGACTCGGGACGTACGTTTGTTCTCTTAACCGTGCCATCCAACTTCTTGTCCGCAACCTTCAACTCACGGAAGGCGTCCGATAGGGATCACGATTCTGCCACTAGGCTTCATCTCATTGGATCAACGCCGAGGGGATCCGTGGTGCTGCAGCTCCAACATAGATGGTGTCATAGGGTGCCGGCTCGCCAACCTTCCCTACCATCCGCATCATCCATTTTAATCAAATGTTAGTGAATCAGGTGTTCGGGGCATATGAAACAACCAATAAAATGCGAAAAAATAAGCTAATATGCTCAATATTGATATTCTCAAATCATTGTTCATTAGAAAATCATTCTCACAAAGATAAACATTGTGATGGATTCAAAGTTATACCGAAGAAACAAAGAGGATACGGTGTTGTGGCTAACAGAGCACTCGATTGTAATTGTAGTAGTAGAAAGAAGCCCCGGGGCTAACACCGTCTCCTCGCTCAAAAATTACAGATCATGGCGATTGAGATGGGAGATGTCCTCTAGAAAACTATTGTTGTCATAATTATAGCACAAGCATAATACAATTGGCCCTTGAGTAGTTATCTGGTATCCGGATACAAAAGCTTGGGATAGTTAGTTCTTCGCCAGAAACAAATACTACTTGGTTCAGCCAAAAAAAATGTAGTTTTTAGAGCTCTGTCTTGGTGCGGGCGGGTTGCGGGCGGCGTCGTCGGGTCCGACGACCTCTGCACCACGGGCCGGCGGCGCAGCGGCGCTTTATGGCCCGTCGTGGCCTCTCGGTAGGTGCACCTCGCCTTGACGGGGGCGCGTGACCTCCTCCGTCGCTTGGGCCCTAGGAACGTGCCACGAGCACCGAGGAACCGCCTCACCTCGCCGTCGTGAGATCGCCGACATCGATGGGCGGCCGTAGGTGCGGACTTGACCTCTGGATTCGGACGTCGAGGTGGGCCGCCGCGTGGCGGCGGCGTGCGCCTCTGCGCGCGAGCATGCCGGCCGGAGAACGGGGCGGCGGCGGCGCTGCGTGGCTCCGCCGCCGTGTCGCCTCTCACACGCGTGCGGATCCGGCTCGTCGGTGCCCTCCGCTTCGCCACCCACCGCGCCTCCACGCAGACCAATAGCCCGCGCCGGCTCGGCCAGCCCAGCGCTCGGCGGCGGGCGACACCGGCGGCGGCTGCTCCTCTCTCTACTTCTCCCAAGCCCTCGCGCGACGCCTCAAAGCCCCACGCCGGCGGATCGGCCGCGGCGCGATCCCCCAATCACCCCGTCTTTGCCCGGCGTGACGACGACAAACCCTAGAATGAGGAGATATTGAAAAAAAATCCAACGAACTACAGTAGTTGTATTATCCACCCTAACTATATTAGGCAAAACAATATTTTGTGTTTATGAAGTTACCATTTTACCCTTCACCAAAAAAACGAATAACAAAAATGCAATTACCACTCATTCTTAACCCCTTCATTTTGTGAAGGCAATGAGAGGCAATTTTTGCTCTTAGGGCCCACCGTCATAGACACAACAGAGGCGATTTTTGCCTCCATGATTTTGCTTACCATTGCCTATAGCCTTTGTAGCCGTCGGATCGGCCGCTTTCGATCGATGTGAGCCATCCAATTTTCCCCCAATTATTATAGAAAATTTCAAGTATAGAACACACATGCAGCTTTAAAGAAATTGTAAACCCAGGATGCTTTACAATTTACAAAATATTGTCTTTAGGGGAACTCAAATGCTAATAATACAGTCACCTTAGTACATTACGAATAATTTGCATTATTGCTCTTACTTTTGAAAGCTTTGCAATGGCAAGAAATAAAGATTACTTCTTATTCTGCAAAATGATACTACAAGCAATATCAAATGTCATATATAAGAAATCTGTGTTTCAGTGTTTGCTGTTTGCTACGAGTAACTTTTTTGTTATTGTTTGTACATACTGTATCCACCTTATGCTTTTTCACTTCATCATGGCATTACTATTAAGATAATAAATAAGAAAGAACCTGACCAGGGGTCTTCGTCATTAAGATCTACCACCTCAACACCAGCATTATCGCTCTCAAGAGCTTCAAGGCAAGCTAATGCAGTCTGCATTGCATTGCAGATATGGGGAGTATTCACAATGGGGCAGGAGAACATAACTAATAGTTTCAGACACGACAATTGATCAGCGGCTATGTAAGCTTGAAATGGTTCCAATACGAATGAAAGCTGAGTTAAAAACTCAGTCAAATCCTTTGGTAAGGAGTCATGAGAAAGGCACCACACATGGCACATAATAGGCAGTGCAAACTCAGGATGCAAATATTTTCTAGAGCACACAGTTAGTACCAAAACTATTTGTCAATGAGCCAAATCCTTCTTCTAGAAAAAAAAAAGAATAAGGCCAATACTTGGAGTCTTGGACTGGTTATTTTATACTGCTTAGCCATTCAAAAAAAAAAAAATTATACTGCTCACTTCAGATAAAATCGGAGAGTACATTGACCTCAACACTTGAGCAGACAAAATGTCTCGAGAGATGCAATTCTAACTTGAACACAGTTAATACTCGGAGAGGAAAGGGAATTGACATCCTCGTTCATGAACTGTAGGAAACAGCTTGTAGGAGGAAGAAGTGGGGAGCAGGAGCAGTCAGTCTCAGTCAGTCAGTCAGTCAGTCCAATCCCCTTGTTACCTGGGCGCGGTTGTCAGAGCTAGCGAGCGCGGATGCCATGCGCGTGTCCATGCGGGCGTGCGCGTGCGCGCGCTGGTCTGGTGGAAAGGCTCGACATTCTCCTCCTCCCCATCCATCTCCGGTCACCAACAGAGACAGGCAGTGGCGGCGGTCGAGCAAGTGGCGGCGGCCGGTGGACAGGGAGAACTCGGGCAACTCCGTTGGATTCCCACGCGTGTGTAACGGATCGCTGGATAGAATATTGGGCCAGGCCGTTCGGTTAGTATAGTAGGCAATGGATCACTATTTTTTTTTCGTCCATAGCTTATACTACTATATATTCGCCACGTGCCTTTTCTCAAAAAAAAAAAAAAACTATTCACCACGTGCCAAGTTCAAGGGAACTCCTAAAAAAGGGAATATATTATAAAAAGTTCAAGGAGGAATATTATCACTGTTATAATTTCAAAAAAAAAACGTTATCACTAATATTTATTTTTCTCTCATTCAACACCAAACTTTATAGGTTATTATAAAAAAACACCAATCTTTATCTAGAACATACTCCTTATGTCCCTTTTTTAGATGTCGTTTTGGGGTGTGTGCCGGTCAAACTTTCCGAACTTTGATTAGGTTTGTAGAAAATACGTGTAACACTTATATTTCCGGATAAATTTGTTAAAAAACTAGATTTAAAGATCTTTCCAACGATACTAGTTACTTAGCATAAATATTTATATATTTTAATATATAATTGCCGGCGGTTTTGAAAACGTTGACTTCTCGGGAAGCGAGAATGACATCTATTTAGGGACGGAGGGAGTACTATTTAAGAGAAAATTAGCTTCTTGGCCTTAAAGAAAATTGTGCTTAGTGTAGTTTTTGCCCTTTTTCTTTTGAACTTGAGTATTGTTCTTAATCAAATTTCGTTACTAGTTTCTTATCCCTTCCATTAGTATGACTGTCTAATAGTGTCAACTTGTACATAAAATGACTCTTTTACCCTTAGACATAAATGTGCATATACCTACTAACTACTCCCTCTGTTTCAAATTATAATTCATTTAATTCTTTCAACCCCAAGTTTGACCCGATCGTCTTATTAAAAAATTGGTGCAATTTAGAGGAATTAGGTGTCATGGAATCTGCAATTCCAAAGTTTGTTTTAGTTTTTCTCTCTACTATAATCACGAAAGAATCATTCAAGCTGTCATGGATATGAACTTTGGAGGAATTAGGTGTCATAGATATGAAATTTGGAGGAAACTTCTTTTTGAAACAATGGTTCAGCTATTTACTTTTGAGACCCACGGAGTATTGGACTTCGTTTGAAACAAGTTTTATTAACGGATTAGGCGGTCATGGATATGAATTTTGGAGGAATTATTGGACTTCTTTTGAAACGATGGATTGGTTATTTACTTTTGAGACCCATGGAGTATTGAACTTCATTTGAAACAAGTTTAATTACTAAAATAGAAAACATAAGTATAGTTATGTGTAACTATGTGTAATGTAATCAAGCTCTAGCTCGATTGGGTCGCCTACAATGGTCACGACTTCTTCCTCCTCGCATTACGAACGTTGCAAAATGACTCTTTGCTCGGCTCTCTCCTCCATTGTTGCTCCTCAAGCTCCCAAGAGAATTCTTGATTTCCACCATCAAATCTTAAGAGAAAAGACAACAAACTTCAATTGGAGAGAAGATATGTTGATCCATGAACTCAAAAGAGCATTTGGTTCATGTTTGGCCGGCGGCCCTAGGGTTTGTTACTCTTATAGCTTTCTCCTAGTAGGCTAGGCATCGCCCTTGAGCTTGCCAACTTGTGTTGCAATCTTAGGAGGTTTGTAACCTTCATTTGGAACTGAAATCACCCCTCATCTCAAGAGTTAACTCTCTTTGACTTGAGAACGAGGGAAAGGCAAGCCTTAGTGGCAAGACCAAGCCTTGTTTGGCTTCCTCAACAACATGAACTTAGGCTAACCTCGTGGTGAAGCTAAACCACAAGATAAATTGGTTTCTTGTGTGCTTCATTCTTGCAAGTTCATATTGATTTCTAGGGTTTGAGATCGATCTTTTGAATCTTGTCTATAGAGCTTGTTCTAGATATCGATCTATGATTCATATATGTGTACGAAGGTTGTAAGTGTATAATATTTAAAATCAACAACTTAGATTTTGAATTCTATAATTTTCATACAGTTGAGATCAGTAGTGACTATCTATAGATAGTCGGTGCCGACTTGTAATCTAATAGAATTTGGGGTTGAGTTTTTACGGACCTATTTACCTCTCCCCTCTAGGCCTTCTAACCTCACCCCGGAAGATCCTATACTATGATATGTTTTATCACAATCCTTATGCTTTAATGATTTGCTGGATATATGGATAAAAAGACGGTAATTAATTGCATATTAGTTTACCCACAATTGCATATAATTTATAGATGTTCTGGGTTCACACACCAATATTATCATTGTAGGCTAATTCTTTTCTTTGGAAGGACGTATTGAAGCTTATGATGGTGAAAATGAATATCTAGATGTGTTAGAGATATAAGTAATAATTAAATCTTACATGGGTAGAGCATTTAAATGGGCGTATGTACCATGTTGCTCGTGTGTACAACTTTGCATTACTACTTCAAGAGCCACCTTCTATGGATAGTGTTCGAGCCACCCTTCTATGGACAATGTTCTTAAAGACGAGCTTGTTGTTCAGAGCGAGCATTTTTTTTTTAGTGTTTATAATAGGTAGTGATTATATGGTTTTACAAACTTTAGTTTGCTAATAAAAGCAGTGTGAGTGGTTGATGAATGAAGTGATTTGATAAATTCTAGTTTCGATGTTGTAGAGAGATAGTGTAGGTGGAGCAATATAACAATCAACTCGGACCTAGTGATTCGCACTCGCCTTCGTCAAGGAGAGTGGAACAACGCACTTGATATCTTAGCTCGGATGGTGAGAGATGGGAAAGATCTTTGCTACGGTAGTGAGTAGTGATGTACATCCGCTTAATATCAAGAGGACACACCCCGAAAATGGGTGATGCTATCCGAGCTAATGCTTACCACTGCATCTACATCTGTGCTAATTCTCTCCTGATAATTTTAGTGCCGACATCGAGTTCGTGGACAACCTACTGGCTAATATGCAAGCGATGGTTCAGTGAGGCGCGGCCAAGGTTTGTACTGAAATTAATTACACTTTGAATGCATGATTGATTTACAAGCTTATGGAGATGTAATGATTTGCTTTTTATATAGAAAATGTCATTTCAATGACAAGAAATAAGATTTGTCAGTCTATCAATGACTACCTAAAAATCTATTTTCCTACATTCAAGTAAAATTTAGTCATAAATGCATTAGCGCAAATAATAAAAATTGTATTTATTTGAACACTATGATAGTTATATCTATCGATGTATGTAGAGATGTGGAGACAAAAGGAGTTGTAGGTTTGTTTGGTGAGAGGAAGGGTAGCGAGATGCATTATCTAGTCTGCCATGATTTCAAAATTAAGAAATTCAGCGAGAAGAAGCTCCAGTATCACTAGCTATCACGATCCCTAAAGGAAGACCCGACCCGTGTCGACTTTCCGAGTACATACGGAGATTTGTCATTCTCTCCCATTTGTTGCTTCTACATCTTGATGATCTATTTTACTACATTAGAGACGTAATAATTTACAAGCACTATATATAGACAATAACAAATTACAAGTAGACCCTTAATAGGAGAGGATTTCATGAGCTACTACACCCTATCCTATTGAGCCTCTTCTAGGAGGGACTTGGCCCATATATCATTGGGTTTCCACAATAGTATGGACGATACTACATGACCTATAAATATTTTACAAGAAGGGTCTCAATACATCTTGAAATCTTGGTTGCAAGAGCCTCCCTTTGTAACCTAACAAGTGCACACATCATTAAATACTCCATCCCAAAAATCTTGTGGGGAAAGAGGTCATGGATAAAAGAGCATGTGCACACAGATCTAGCCATACATGATCTAATTGACGAGCCTTCTTGCTTCATGTGCCTTAATCTTCCTGATGTATTCATCTTTGGGCTTTATCTCCTTTCGTTGCATCTATGATATGGCTTATGGCTTCGCTCGACACATAGGTTCTTGCCTTTAGGACCTTCTTCTTTGGTATCCTCTTATTGTGCAGGTCTTTATTTCTGTGTCACACAAGACCATGAGGAATCAAACAAGAAAGGTAGAATGTGTCACATCAAGTTAATTTCTACAACATATTGGCTCATACTTACGTTCTTGTTTTCATTGAGCATTTAAATTTTGTATCACCTAAATTTCACCTAGGCACACATGATGCGTAGCACTATGAAGCCAAGTTCATCATGCAAGATAGATGAGTAAAGAAAATGAAAACAATGTAGCAATCAACTGCTTGAGTTATTGAAGGGGAAGGAGGCCATTGAGCTATATACCTCATGCCTTTGTAAGCACTCTAAGAAAATAGAAAGTTATAGCTTCATTTATAAAATGGTATGAAACTAATCTAGTTCTAGGCCTATAATTGGTCTAGGGTTTAAGTGATTAGTCCATTATTTAATAAATATAAACCAATGTGCACATATATAGTAATATAGCATGGAAAACAAAATGCAAATGTCACATGTACAACTAGGAACGATGTGATACATTTTAATGAACCAAAATATGTACCCATATTTTTAGTAGTACATGGATTTGAAACTAGAACAATAGCACAGGAAAGATGTTGGGCCTTATTAGTTGTAAGTAACTCATGTCATCAACTGATCTATGGAGGCCTGACTAAAGCAAGACACGTGAGAGTGGCAAGATGCAAAACATGAAAGGAAACCCTTGAGTCGACTCCAATAGTTTATAAAATATCACTTGGTAAATTAATGAGGTTTTTCAAGTGACTAAACAAAGTTTGGAGCATATTTGTTGGCTTTCCAATAGTTTCCCAAATCTCTCTCTTAGAAGATAGAATGAAACAAGTGACTAAACAAAGTTGGGAGCATATATATTGGCTTTCAATAGTTTCCCAAATCTCGCTCTTAGAAGATAGAATGAAATTTTACATGAGGAATCTAAACTACTTTTAATCACCCTAACCACTTTTATACTTTGTTTCTCTATAATACATTTGCAGCGGGAACCGTTCTATCCTATTTCTTATTCTTCCCATGCCCTACCACTCTTGGATTGGCTCGATGGACGTGTGTGTATAAATTGACGTGATGAGGTCAATTTTTTTCCAATTTCACGAAGATTGGAAGTTGAGATACAGAGTTGATGTAGAGCATTGATTGGATCAATCAAGTCTGGAACTTAATATTGGACAATGTGAAGTGCGAGTTGTGTACCAAGTAGTGAGTACTGGTGATAAGCTGTCAGGCAAAACTTGTGATAAGCTGAACTAAACTCAAGTGGCTCGAGGAATGGGCTTAGTTGGGCCGATGCTGGGCCACAAAAAAATATCTAGAAAAGTGGCTTTGTGAACGGATAGCGAGAAGACTCTGCGAATTGGCTTGTAGTCCAATGGTAGGGACGGTCAGGTGGGGCGCTACCCACCAGGGGTTCAAATCACGGTGCTTTCGCACCCTTTCTTGGGATTTTCGGGATTTCCGGCGTTGTGCATTAAGTGGTAGCGGCGTTCCGTCGGCGGCGAGGCGCCAATGGTGACTTCGAGAATCTCGGATCTGCTTGGTCTTTCGGTCCTTGAAGGTGCTCATAGGGGTAGGGTTTTGCGTGCGTGTGTTCATAGGGGTGAGTGTGCGTGCGTGTTGTGGCGTCTGCGTTATCTTGTGTCATTCTCAAAAAAAAAAAAAAAAAAAAAAAAAAAAAAGACTCCTATTTCTGGAAAATATTCCCTTGTGTTTAGAGCCCAAACATTTGGGCCAAATTTAGCAATTCTGGCCAAAGTTTGGCACTATAGCGAACTGAAAATACCGTAGCGTGTTTCGTTTGTTTTGCGGTTAATATTATCCTACCATAGAGTAACTAGGCTCAAAAAAGAATCGTCTCGAAATGTACATCTAAACTATGTAATTAGTTTATTTTTTTCTTGACATTTTCATACTCGGACATGTGTATTTTAGTGCATTTATTATTTCGATGTGATGGATGTGATGGGAATGCCTGTAATAATAAAAGCTACATCACATCTGTGCATCTGACATGTGGGCTATGCTTTCTTCTCACAAGCAAAAGGATAGGAGACAACAGTTATATTCCTCTGCTAGCCCACATATGAACATTCATAAAAGATTGGGAAGGCGCCTTCATTGGAGTTTATTAGTAAACCTACTAACCTTAACCTAAGATTTTAACAATGTCGCAAACAAAAAACCAACCTGAGTGATCTCCCGTTTCTCAGGCCCGAAACGGATAACAAAGGTTCCCCGTTTCTCGTAACGGAAGTTGCGTCTCTCCTTGCCTATCTGTGCCCCTGTCGGGTGGGCCAACCATCCTTAGCTGTACAACTGACACATGCATAGCACGGTGAGGACAAACATTGAGGTGTATTTTTACATATCAAAATGCATGTGATTATAAGTTTTTTTCACAAGTTAAATTTGCTAGTATAATTTTATTCTTTGAAATAAATCAAATATCATGAAAAGATTTTGATGGTGAAAGTTTATAAACTTTTGACAAAATGTCAAGGAATTATTAAATATCATGGACTAAATTTACGATTTAATTTATGGAGGTACAAATTGTCAGTTTTGTTATGGTATTTGTTGGCTTTGTGTGATTGGTTGGGAACTGGGAGCAGGCCTTTGAAGCTAGGGGTAAGGAAACAGGCTGGGCCGCATTGTAGCAACGACAGCTCATTTCTGTTTGGGGTTTGTTCTACTATGGTAGCCAGGCAGACCGTTGCTTCCCCAAACAAATGCGAACAAACTTTGCTCCTCCCTTCCTCGATTCCTTCCCTCCCAAGCCAAATTGGAGAGACGATTCTACTCGCATCTCTCCCATCTTTCTCGATCAACATGATCGATGCAACACAGGTCCCAATGTCATCAATGAGGAGGGAGTCGAGGGGCGACGGGGCGGGGTGGAGACGGAGGCGGAGGCGCTTTCGGTCATCGCCTGACGCAAGGCCCGTTGTCTTCCATGATTGGGAGCGGATAGTGGAGATGGAGGGGAAGCAGGACAGAGAGGCGGAGGTGCTTCGGTCATCGCAACCCCACTCAAGCATCGATAAAACGAGGCAAGTGGCGGTGGAGTCAAAGTTGGGGCGGAGGGCAAAACCTTCCCTGATGGCCATCCTCATCAACCCGACCATTCGAGTTTGTTTTAGTTTTCTCTCTACTATAATTGGTTGATTGTAATCATCGTTTGTTTCCTATGAGATTGATTATGGGTTGAAGTCACGAAAAGAAAGTGTATTGTACATATGATCCGTGGAATTGAGTATATACTTTATGTACATGTTGTTATCAGTACGTGAGGAGCCACCTACTTTAGAAGAATATCTTGAAGTCGAGCTTGTTGCTGCAGTGTGAGCGCTCTTCTTTTCCATTGTTTAAGATACGTTGTTTTAAACTATATTTTTCAAATAAAGCACTTGTGAGAGGCCGGTGAATGAAGTTACTTGATATGTTCTAGTTTCGTTTCTACAGGGAGCAAGTGCAGGTGGAGTAGGATAAGAATCAACTTGGAACAAATGACTTGCAAGCCTGCCTTTGCCAAGGAGAATGAAACCTTGCTCTCGACATATTGAGAGATGGCGAGAGATGGAAAGGCTACTGCTACTGCCGTGGGTAATGATGCACAATCTCTGGATATCACGAGATCACACCCTGAGCTAGTAGTGTTGATCCAAGGCCAAGCATCATTTGATATGAGGGGAATGAGTAATGCTATTCAGGCTCATGCATACTACCTCAATTATATTTGTAAGATCTACCCTAGTGATTTTAGCACAAGAACCAAGTTTGTTGACAAATATAGTTTAAAACACTGTATCTTAAAAAATGGAAAAGAAGTGATTTTAGCTAAAATACATGCGCCAGTTCAGAGTGATGCACTAACAAGGTATGAATAGGGGATGTAATAGAGTTTGAGAGCATACAAGTGGAGTGAGGCGGTGAAAGTCCCTGTCACTATATATAGACAATAACAATTTACAAGCGCTCCTTTAATAGGAGAAGATTTCATGAGCTACTACACCATATCCTATTGGCCTCTTCTAGGGGAGACTTGGCCCATATATCATATGGGTTCTCACAACAATATGGCCGATACTACATGACCTATAGATGTTTTTACAAGAAGAGGCTCAATACATCTTGAAACCTTAGTTGCAATAATCTCCCTTTGTAACCTAACACATGCACACATCACTAAATACTCCATCCCAAAAACCCTATGGGGAAAGAGGGCATGGAGAAAAGAGCATGTGCACACAGATCTAGCCTCTATATGACCTAATTGACGAGCCTTCTTGCTCCATGTGCCATGATCCTGATGTATTCATCTTTGGGCTTTAGCTCCTTTTGCTACATCTATGATATGGTTTATGGTTTTTGTTTCGGCCATGCTTGAGTCCTAGCCTTTAGGACCTTCTTCTTTGGTATCCTCTTAGTGTGTGGGTCTTCATTTCTGAGGCATCTGTATTTGGCATCTGCTCAACATGCAGGGCTTCGTCTTTGGGGCCTTCTTGGTACGAAGGTCTTTGTGTTCGGTGTCATCCCACTATAGAGGTCTTCATCTCTGGAGCCTTCTCGCTACGGAGGTCTTCGTCTCTAGGGCCTTCTTGCATAGAGGCCTTCATATCTAAGGCCTTCTTTGTGAAGGGGCCTTAATCTCTAAGGCCTTCTCGGTGTGGAAGTCTTTCCCTCTAAGGCCTCTAGGCGTTGGTGTCTTCGTCACTAAGGCTTCTTACGAGTATTAGAAAAAATAGAGTGCACTTTGAAGTGGCTAGTCCTTCTGTATGCTTTGTTAGGTAGCACCGTGACACGATAATAAATAATAAACTTTTTAGATAGTGTTGGTGAAGTGGACAAAATACCCTCAAAGGTTGTAGTACTTGGAGCATCTATAGGCCATAGGGGTTTCAAGTGAAACGTGCTACTTTTAAAGTACAAGAACTGTGCAAAAAGTGTGTATCCACATAATGAGGATGCTAAGAAAATATGGTGCATCATAAGTCCAAGTGAAAAGATGGGATAGGAAAAAGATAGCAATCAATAAGGTGAGGTCATGAGGACAACCATGTCTTGATGAAATCAAATCAAGTATTCATGTGAAAGTTAAGTAAAGAATGACGAAATAATATGAGATATATGCTAAGGTATCATAGAACTATGAAGCCAAGTTCATCATACAAGATAGATGAGTAAAGAAAATGAAAACAAACGTAGCAATCAACTGCTTGAGTTATTGAAGGAGAAGGAGGCCATCGAGCTAGGTACCTCATGCCTTGTTATGCACTAAGAAAATAGAAAGTTATAGCTTCATTTAAAATGATATGGAACTGATATGATGCTAGGCCTATAATTGTCTTGGGTTTAAGTGATTAGTCCATTATTTAATAAATATAAACCAACATGCACATATATAGTAATACAACATGGAAAACAAAATACAAATGACAAATGTATAACTAGGAACGGTGTGATACATTTCAATGAACCAAAATATGTACCCATATTTTTTGTAGTACAATGGATTTGAAACTATAACAATAGCACATCGAAGATGGGGGCCTTGTTAGTTGTAGCACATCGAAGATGGGGGCCTTGTTAGTTGTAAGTAACTCATGTCATTGTTGGTGTTTCACGTTCGATAGCACACCACGGGGTTACCAGCGCGATCGTTCGGGCTTCAAAGAATCCTAGAACTTGTCGGTTTTGTCGCGTAGCTAACAATCTGGTTTTTATGCTAGTTTTGACCCTCAATTGTGGATCGAGTAAAAGCCTTTACGTCCAGTCGGTGTTATAATGCGGAGAATATATACCTCTTCTCAAGCGGACCCACTTCTTAGTGCGGGTTTGCGGGTGCGGGTATGGTATTCTCTTGCCCGTCGTCTCTGCTCGCGGGGGCACAACTACGCGCCAGCGGGTATAGGTTCATGCTCGTATCCATGCCCACCGGGTCGGTGTTCGCCGGCACGTGGATATTTCTTGCTCGTTGCCATTTTTACTCCTCACTTCCTCCGCATTTGTCATCCGCAAAGAGTAGATGGCTCACCATCGAGCTATGCCCATGAGTGATTTTTTTATTTTAAAAGGTGCGAAAGGCCCTCTGCCGCTAACTAAGAAAAGATAGGGAGAAATTGGATCACCTTGAATACCTCTCGTGAAATAAAACTTTCCAATTTTTGGCCATTAAATAAAACTTTTAAATTTTCCATGTAGTGAGTACTGATGATAAGCTGTCAGGCAAAACTTGTGAAATACTTGTGATAAGCTGAACTTAAGTGTCCCGAGCAATGGGCTTAGTTGGGCCGATACTGGGCTAGAGCAGAATAGCCAGAAGTGGCTTGTGAACGGATAGTAGAACGCTCAAGTTTCCGGGCTATCAGGAAACTGCACCCTTTCTCTCCTATTGCCTGTAATAACGGAAGCTACATCATATCTGTTCCTCTGATAGGTGGGTCATACTTCTTCTCACAAGCAAAGGACAATGATTCATCTACCAAAACCTTTTTTTCATTAATTTTGCCATGCGTCCTAAGCGATAACTTGTCTTTCCTAAACAAGATGGCACGGTAACGAAGGCGGCACTTTCAAAGGACGGAGAGAGTACGAGTTTAGAAACTCCAGCTTCTTCAATTTTTTTTACATGAGGAAATCCCATTTCCATTAAGGAGACTCCAGCTTCATTCTTCTGTTACCCTGTTTTTTATCTCCTACCCTCTGCTAGCACACATAAAAAGATTTAGGGTTTATGGTTTAGGGTTTAGAATTTAGGGAAGACACATTTGTTGGAGTTCATTAGTAACCTAGTAACCTTAACGGCGTGATACATGTAGTAGGTGACACTATAACCGAATCGAATGGAATAATGTACCGGCAGTGGTACAACCCATTACACTTTGTGAATGAACAGAAGAAGAAAAAAACTGTTTAGGTGCATTTTGTTTGTTTTCTTCGGATGGATAATCTAACAAGGGCCCACCAGTCAGAGGTTAATACAAAGTGATGTACGTAGTATTTGTACTAAGGCAACAGTACAACAGTTATGGAAGTGAAATACGCGCTTTTTAGGCGGGCGGGGTCTTAAAAAAACAATAAAAAAAGTTTAACTGAGCATCAGGCAGCTGAACCTAAAAGAGAAGGATGACAAGATGAACTCAAGTGCACGGCCCAATGAATGGGCTTAGTTGGACCGATGCTGGGCTACAGCCTAGTAGCGAGAAGTGGCCTGTGAACGGATAGTAGAACACTCCTCCACGTTTCCTCTAAAGGGATACTGCTCCCTTGCCTGTAATAGCGGAAGCTACATCGCATCTGTGCCTCTGACAGGTGGGCCCTGCTTCTTCTCGCAAGCAAAGGACAGTGATTGCTCTACCAATGCTTTTTTTTTCTCTCATTAATTTTGCCACATGCGGCCTCACGATAACTTGTTTTATCTTGAAGGATTAGGCAATGAGCATTATATTATACTAGCAAAAAATGCCCGGTGTGTTGCATCGAGGTACATGTCCGATATTAGTGCTTAGCAAATGTATCTGATACTCATGCTAATAATAAATATGTCTATATATGCAATAGGACGTATTATTGTGCGTCAATTAAACCTAGCTATTTTATTTGAATGTACAATTCGGTAAATCCACTTTAGCAATTCGGTAACAATTGATTTGGTATAGATGCGCTAATTATCATGATAAGGCTTAACATTAAAATTAAGTTGAAACCATCCACTAATCAAACATATGCTATTTATGATGTTAGCAAAACAATAATTTTCTAGAAAATAAACGAAGTATAGAAGAAACCGAATACAGAAGGTTGAATTTCACCTAATTAAAATAGAATCAAGACAGCGAGCATCCATGATTGCCTCGTGGTACGGTTGTGCAAACTGCAGAAGTATAAAATAGCGAATCAAGATGTCACACGGCGATACGCCGTGCAAAATGCTGAATGTATAAAATAGCAAATCAAAACAAGCAAACGACGAACCTCCGACTCTAATCCAGCGTCCAGACCCGGCCGCGGCAATGGCATCAGGGCGTGACTGCTTGAGGCGGCGTGTTTATCTGCCGTATTTTGTCCCTCTCCAATCGGGATTTGGATTAGAAAAAATGTGGAAAGGAATCGTTGCCGTATTGGACGTCTGGACTTGCTGGGCCGCGCCACATGGGGCTTCTCGCGTGGCTGTGTCCCGTGATTGCACGATCATGTGTCCACGGAACGATGTATGCGTATACGCTTGCCTATCTCGCAGCGTATGCCGGGCAGACATATATATGTGTCGTAAAATAACCGGTAGTAAGGGCAGACGGAAATTTTATGGTCAAGAAATTTTCTCTTTATTTAGTAGGTATAGATTATTCTAGTGAAATTCCTGTCCCGCTGCACATCATTTCATTCCATTTTATCTATCGAGTTTAGAAACTCCAGCTTCATTCTTCTATTATTAGTAAAGATGGCAGTGGTTCGGTTTTGGTTCGGATATCCGCGGTTTTTACGGTTTTGCGGTTTTGGTTCTGAAATTGCAACCACGGTTTTTGCGGTTTTGGGTACCCAAATATTTTTTTTTGGTTCGGTTTTTCAGACTCCTGTGTGGTGCTCCGTTGGGGCCCCAATTTAGGCAGCCATCAAAAAGCCCACCATGAATGCCTCTCATTTGGTGTTGTTTTCTTTAAAAAATAAATCCTGGACAATATATATGCGTATGTGTGTGCTTGTATGGCAATTTGGACATGCTTAGCTCCGTCTTTACTACTATTTGGCAATCGGACAATATATGTGTATGTAACTATGTATGTGTGTGCTACATTACGCTTTGGTACTTTGCTAATTATCTTTGGCGTCGCTTGTTGTTTTCCACCAATTTTTTTGGTTTTTGGGTATCCGTTTGGTTTTTTTGGTATCCGCGGTTTTGGTTTTGGTGATGAATTTTCACCCGAAACATGTTTGGTTTTAGTTTTGGTTTTGGTTTTAAAGTTTGGGTTTCGGTTTTGGGTGCCCGAGGTTCCACCCGAACGCTGCCATCTTTAATTATTACCTTGTTTTTTAAC
This sequence comes from Hyparrhenia diplandra, assembly GCA_015847255.1. NCBI lineage: Eukaryota > Viridiplantae > Streptophyta > Magnoliopsida > Poales > Poaceae > Hyparrhenia > Hyparrhenia diplandra. Next base: position 476,967 of record JADLZK010008613.1, on the reverse strand, counting down.
TAAAGATTGGGAAGGCGCATTTGTTGGAGTTCATTAATTAATTAACCTACTAACCTCAACCTGAGATCCTAACAATGTCGCAGACAAAAAAAGTGCCCCGTTTCTAGGTCCCGGAACGGATAACAAAGGCTCCCCGTTTCCCGTAACAGAAGTTGGTTTGCCTGCCTGTGCCTCTGTCGGGTGGGCCAGCCTTGCAGACTGCCACACGCATCACGCGGTGAGGAACCGAATTTTTTCGGTTCGGTTTTCAGTATTTTCCGGTTCGGTTTCGGTTCTCGGTTTTGGTGCCCAGAGTGAAAAGCACACACGCATCACAGGGTGATAACAAAGGCTGCCCGTTTCTCGTAACAGAAGTTGGTTTGCCTACCTGTGCCTCTGTCGGGTGGGCCAGGCCTGCAGAGACTGACACACGCATCACGCGGCGAGGACGGACGAACGAGGCGGTCGGAGCAGCGCAGAGCAGAGCAGTGTAGTAAAACAGCATCTTTTTTCTACCCACCACCACCTTTTCACCTCCCTCCTCATCAATCACCCAGGCCATCACTGTTCCTTTCCCTTCCCTTCCCTTGCTTCTCACCGCGCAGGCGCACCGCAGAGAGACGCAGAGCATTCTACTCTACTCCATCCACGCTCGCCGCCGGCCTGGGCCTGGGCCTGTGAGTGAGTGCGGTGCGACTGCGAGCGAGAACTTCACTTCGATCGGCGGCGTGGGCGAGGGCCGGGGCGAGTGCGATCGCCGCCCGCGTCCCCTCTTCCTTCTTGCCACAGTGCTGCGGCAGCAGTGGGGCTGCTGCTTCTTGGCACTCATCCACTCCAAGCAAACCAAATCGATCTCAAGGTATGTACGGGCCGTACCACGAAACCCCATTTCCTTTCTCTCCCCCCGACTTTCTTGCTTGATCCGTCGACCAGTAGAATACAACACCATAAAGCTTGTGCCTGAGTTCTTGTTCTTGTGCCTGAGTTCTTGTTGGATGGATTTGGGCGTTACTGTTTGGTAGAGAAGTAACGGCTTCGCTCGATCGATCATGTCGCTCCTGTTTCTAGCCGGTAATGCAATGTAGGTTTCATCCATGGATGCAGGGCGAGGGCATTGGTTCTGAACGATTCGTCAACAGAACAGGGTTTTGTTTTTGCTAAAGAAAAAGAAAACAGAGTTTTGTTTGTGAGTTAGGGGGGATTTTCCATTCACCACCCTGAGCAAGTGTTCTTGCTTCTAGAGTAAACATCAAGTGGCCGGCCATGCAGGTTTCTCCCGTATTCCACTTACTTCATTGATTTCACATGTGCCGCCTTTACCCAATTACTGGTGTCTTCATGTACAACTTGCCCAGGTCCTTCATTAGTTTTGCCCTCTGGTCTGGCCCCACCACAAGTTCTTTTGTGTGGGAGGACTGGGCATTGTACTGGGACATTATTCATTCAACTGCTGCACATCATTTTGGAGTTTGACATTATGTCACACAAGTTCATCTCCATGTGAGTGAACCAGGGGCACTCACATTTGTTGGAGTTTGTTACCAAGCTTAACCTGAGACCCTAAACTTGTAATGTAGCTTCACCTGCATACTACTCATCAGTCAAATTCAGTTTGCATTATTATTAAATTGTGCAAAATTGGCCACTCCCAAAGCATTTGTGCACCATGATATGAAAAATGAAGTTTCAGCAAGGGTCATCTGCTCACTTTAATATGTATATGTACCTAATTTTGTTGCCTTCTTTTCTGTTGAAAACAAGCTAGTCTGAAAATACAATGTGCAGCAAGTGAGAGTTTTCTTGAACTCTAGTGTACAATAAGCCGAGTCAAATGATATGATAATACCAAATTGTAGTATCTGTATGCATTACTGTCGTTTGATATTAGCTTTCATGTTTAGAAAATAAGTAGTTGTGATTCCTGAAGAACATTGCCTTTTCTGACTCATGCATCAAACATGCAACCGGTATACACCAACTGGACAGTGCAGCATATTTATTCGTTTACTTTTTGTTTCTCATCTTGCTAGTATCAGTACAATGGTGACAAGCAAATCCTCGTGGAGCCAAGTTGTAAAAAATACCAGGCCAACAAACCTGTCCGTTCCTGCAAGAAACCTCCAACCGCAAGACCTTGGAGCTGTGATATTTGGTTGCACAAACAATACCATTCAAGAGTGTCACTCACGCCAACTTTTTGGTAAGCTCTTGATTTCTCTTGGTCAAAACTCTTCTCTAAGCTTTGTATTTACAAACTGAGCTACCCCTTTAATTCATCTGTTTTTTTTTTTTCCTGTAAGAGGGGTATATCATTCCATGCTTCCCAAAGTATATCAACTTGTTGAGTGATCCAGTGACTTAGTTTTCATTTGTGTCATGTTTCAGGATTGCCAAAAGGACATATTTCGTATGTGCGAAACATTAAGGAAGGACTACCTCTCTTCCTCTTCAATTATGATGATCGAAGATTGTATGGTATTTACGAAGCTGCAGGGAATGGCAAGTTCTGTCCTGAATCAAATGCATGGTCACATGATAGCAAGGGCAAAACAAGCTATCCTGCCCAGGTACAAGCCCTGGTGTTCGTACTTTGAATGCCATCTTTTTCACTCTCAGTAAAATGGCTTCTATATTCATGCCCTTTTATTTGTGTAGGTTGCGATGCGGGTAAGGGTGTGGTGTTTTTCGCTAGCAGAGAATCAGTTCAGAAATGCTATTATAGCCAACTACTACCAGAACACACCTGGTGTCGCAAGCCAGAAGCTTCATTTTTCAAGTTTGAATTGGATCATGCTCAGACAAGTGTTTTGATGGATATGTTTACTCCTTCTCCTTCTCCCAACAATTTCTGGATGCCCCTGCTGCAGCACCAGTTGATGAGCATGGGAGAGAATTTGTGCTGTCACCTGGATGGGCACCAGAGTGTGAGGGGAACATTAACCTCAAATCAGAAAAGGTTGTAAAGTCATATGCAGATATAGTAAAAAGAACAATCATGAGGAAGTTGGGACAAGAGATATGGATCGCGAACATGCAAGCTCAGGTAATGAATCTTCTGGTGGTTTCGATGAACTGGATTGTCAACACACATCACCACCAGAGAGGGAGAGCTATTCACTATCAGATAGGGTGGTTCCAGTGCAACAACAACAGTACCCTGATGAGCAGGGTAAAATGCTGAGCTTTGATAAGGTGTTACAAGGGCGCATGACTTTTTCCTGGTCAGCAGTGGCATTCTGGTTTTTTTTGCCAATACTACTGAAACTGAAGATAATGATGCATATAGTTGCAAGTATGCCCAAGAGATCGAATGTGCAATTCTGGATGTGAACTCTAATTTGCCAGAAACCTTAGAGTCTGAAGTTGATAAGCTGTCCTTGGGGCATTCTAATTTGCTGGGGCAGTTATTGGACTCTGAATCATGCACAGAAGCCAAGGTTGTAACTTTGAACTCAACTGATATCTGCATTCCATCTTATCATCCTTTTTTTATGCTTCAGTTCATTCAGTCTAGCTAACATGCTTAGTTTTTGTCTATCTACTGCACAATTTCTCACACTAATTTTGTTTGCAGCTGATTGATGTAGTCAAAGAGTTATCTGGACGAATAGAGGCGATGGAGAAGAAGCAGGTCTGTTCTTTATGCTATAACTTCATGAGAAGCCTTGCATCTGTTATACTGAACCATCAATCTTAAATTTATGGAAATGTTATATGAAAAAAACAAACAAACAAACAAACAAACCAGAAATTGCACTTTGAATAGATGTGTTGATAACTTAGCATGACAATGTAGGAACCAAAAGAATAAAGCAAGTGACATTATGTTGAGTAAATTTTTGTATCTTATTACACTGATACTAGACTGCATGTGTGTAGGATTGGAATAACTAAATTTTGCACTCTAGAATGGCTAAAATTGTTATGTGGCACTAACAGGGAGAATCCATAAGATGGTTGTAGTGTTTTTGGTTCACATCTACCTAAAAGAATAGAAGAAGCAAGGCAGGATGAAATGAAAAGATTTTTCCTTTATGCTTCTAAAATAAGTGTTGCATCTGCTTAGATTCTAATCAATCTTTTAGCTAGGATCTTCTGATCGATTGTTCAACCTCGCTCTTTCAATATGGAAGTAGAGAAAAAGGATGCAAGCCCAAAAGTATAGGAAAAATATCTTATTTCCTGGCAAAAAGTTTTGGTGGTTAAATCTAATTTATGTTCAAAATGCAGGCTTGGTCCAACAAAGAAGTCAAACATTTACAAGGGGTGAATGAGAGGTTACTGAAAAAGAATTGTTGAACTAAAGGGAACAGTTAAGACATTGAATTCTAAAATAGATCCTTTGACTCTAGGACGATTCACTTAACCAGTTTGTAGAACAATGTTTGGGTTCAGAAGATGTCATTTATCTAGTTGGTGGTTTTGATGGCTGCTCATTTGTGCCATCACTAGACTCGTTTTCCCCTTCATTGGGCGTACTAACAGCCCTCAAACCAATGGCTGTTGCCAAGTCATATACCTCAACTGTTGCACTAGAGGGCAAGATATTTGTTCTTGGTGGTGGTGATGGTGCTTGCTGGTTTGATACAGGTTACTACTTGGCTTCTATGTTTCGTTCCCTCTTGAGCTCTTATATTTCAATCTCTGTCCTGATTCTGCATTTATCTTTTTTAAGGTGAAGTTGACTGTTATGACCGAAGCTGTGATGATTGGTCCACATGCCCATCGTTGACTCGTGAAAAGGGGAGCCTTGCTGGGGTTAGTGTCAATGGGAGAATCTATGCATTTGGTGGTGGAGATGGAACTGAGTGTTTCTCTGATGTTGAGATGTTTGATCCTGTGCATGGAAAGTGGATAAAGAATCAATCTATGCTGGAAAAGGTATCAGTTTCTACCGTTCATTTGTTCTAGAATGTGAAAGCTTTTTCTCTCATACATTACTGAAGCACTTAGTAGAACATGCATAAATTTGCCTTTAGACACAAACAACATGGGAAATAATAACCATTTACTCATGAAAAAGTGTGTAAATCTGCAGTGAAGAAAAATAGTTCCTGGTTCCATTTCAATTTTATATGCTGTCCTTTTTGGGAAAATATTTGCTTCTGACACAAATCTCCACATAATATGATAAACTCTTTAGTTTGACTGACTTTGTCACACTGTTCTTCAGCGCTTTGCTCTAGCTGGTGTAGCACTAAATGGTGTGATTTTACGCTGTTGGTGGCTTCAATGGTGTTCAATATCTGAGGTGCTGTTCTTTTTCTGCCTGTACTTAGTAAAACTTGATTGGTTTAGTTTTGATGTGGTTGAAATACAACGGCTCATAAAACCTCTAAACATCTCAAAACAGTTAGTTAAACCTCATGCGGTGGCCTATGGTTTAGTGCAAATCTAAATAAACTGAATTATTTCATATGTTCATTAGCCTATTCTCTATTGCTATAATGGCAGTGGTATTTGAAGTGAGAGGAACAACAAGAAAACTATTCTTCTAACTTTGTGATGTATATTTTTTAGCTCTGCTGAAAGACTTGATCCTCGGGAGCGTAACTGGAAAATGCTGCCAAAGATGAGTGCAGGAAGGGGCTGTCATACACTTGCAGTGCTTGATGAGAAGATGTAAGTCATGTAACTCTTTCTTTTGTGTTGAAACAATGAGGTGAAGATATGTAGGATGTTCCTTTTTTGAAAAAATGCTAACGTGTGCCCAGCAAATGAAACGTGGGTGCACATCAGGGTGTATACTATCCTTTGTTGAGGTAATTTGCCTTTGTATTTTCTTCCAGATTCTCAATTGGTGGATACGACACCGGGGCTAAAGCAATGGTGGCTACTGTTGAGGTTTACGAGCCAAGGATGCCGTCATGGATGATGGTTGAACCCATGAACTACACCAGAGGATACCATTCTTCAGCTGTGCTCGGTGGCTCAATATTCACCTTTGGTGGGGTGAAAGGTGAAGCAGATACAATCTTGGATGTGGTAAGTAGTTATGCCAATTGATAAATTTCTTACCATGCCATTTGACTGTCAATAACTCAAACTATAATAAGCTGGAACCAAGAATCATACACCGAAAACCAAATTTCAAAAAAAAAAAAAAAACCAAAACCTTATATTTAGCTTTGAGGGCTTGATAGTGAAGCAGTCACTGAACTGGTTTTTGTCAAAGGTCTGCCTACATCAACTGCATATATTGTCTGTCATCATAACAGTCTCGGCACGAAAGTATACTGCATTTGAGAGTATACTGCATTTGAGATGAACACAGATTCTTGGCCCTCTTGGGTCCTATTGTTTTGCTTTCCTGTCCCTAGTACATATACCATTTTGTTATCATGTCAGTGTCTAGTGCATTTTATTTGAACAAGTGAAAATGAATCCTTTGGTTTCCTTAAGTACCCTGTTTTGGTTGTTGTCGTTTTTTCTTCTGCATACAATAACTGTCTGAGTACACGTCGTGGCTAACCATTGAGCATTGGTGTCATGGTGATTTGTCAGGTGGAACGCTACAAGGAAGGTTGTGGTTGGGTGACCACGGGGTTGAAGTCGATTGGCAAGAGATGCTACTGCTCAGCAATTGTTCTCTGAATGTTACTCCCTACAACAGTATTGACATGGAGAGATATTGTAACTTCTGAAAACCAAGTGAGCAAGAAACTGGTATTAGGTAAAAACTTAATTAGTACTTAGAAGGCTCTTGTTTAGCCTGAACTGACAGCAGTAGACATGATGGAGGTCGTCCTCCTCTTAGTTTCTGAATCTCGGAGAACTGTAAAACATTGAGTCGTTTGTGTTGACTGGGTCGATGATGCAGCAACACCGGCAGGTTTGGTACTGAACTATTGTAGAACGGCACTAGATTGATTGATGAATGCCCAGTTGCACTGTGATGGTTATTTTACTCTGTATGCTGTGCTGTGCCCTTTTGGCTCCAGCCTTCCAGTTAGTTTCTAAAGCAGCTTGTCAATATTCCTAGTACTAGTAGAACTACTAGCCTACATACAATTTACTGCATAAATAATCGTGATAAAATGTAGAAGTGGAAATACACATAAATCTGATGCCCATCCACACTCTGAAAACTTGCGGCCTTCTCAATCCTCATTCAGAACGCACCTTCTTTAGTAAAAGCTGAAATTGTAAAGACGATTTCAGTTTCAGACTGACTGAAAAAACAACACTGTGGCCAGAGCAGCACTGAACGCACGAAACGTGTCTTCGGTCATCTCATCTTTTTCACTTGTCAGCCGATCTTCACGTACGCTGCCCGGCAGTTACAATAATGCAAGAACACGTCTACTGTGTGTGAGCATCTGCTGCTGCAGGCATTTCACATGAACAAAGCCGTTTGCCGACCCCATCACCCACTCCCACTCTCACCTTGGACATAGGCATGTCTCTGTATATATATGGACTGCAGTGGGCAACCTGCAGGCAGCCATTCCAATTCCATGAACACACTGCATTGGTAAATTGTAGCCACCAGATCGAAATGCTTGGCATGGTCTCTGCTGCAGAGCCTTTGCATGCCTAGCAGCTCCTACGGTAAGATGGAGAGTCTACAGCGACAGGTTTTGCATTGTGCAGGATATAAAGCAAATATACTGTTCTTGTATATATTTGTCACGCATCATCATCTTTACTAGTTTTGCTGGGTAATGTATTGGATCAGATTTATCAGTTGAATAACCAAATAGATACCCGTTCAATTTGGGATTTTTTTAAAAAAAATTAATACATGGTTTCCTTGTATTTCGAATTGAACAGGGTATTTATTTTTTGTTCAGCTGATAATTCTGATCAGACACATCACCCAGTTAAACTAATGATAGATGATGCTTGATAAATATTGAACAATATATTTGCTTTATCCTGCCCAATAACCAGAGTGGTGTTTCCATATGACAAGCAGCTTGGTTGATATCAAGTTACCTTGAGGTGATCATAGTGATCTGCATCTTAATGTACCACGTACGGTTCTATTGTAGCGACCATATTTATGAGCTTCTGGTGGTATGTGTGCTGCTGGCCAAAAAAAAAGTTCATCGGCACCACACTACTACTGTTAGTTACCTCATTCTTCTAATATCACTGATGCCCGAGGTTATTGCGTATACAAGAACTGGAAAAAAAATAAACAGTGAGCAAAAATACTGAAATTGGGTTGTGAATTTGTGACCCCGGGAAGTTCTCTAAATTAGGTAAGGGGTTTTAATTACATGGTGCCAGGATGAGATGTTGGCCCTAGTGTTCCTAATCTGATTAGGCCCTAGTGTTCCTAATCTGATTAGCTATTGGAAGATAGATATTTATACATGGTGCCAGGATGAGATGTTGGCCCTAGTGTTCTGAAACAAACAAAAAAAATGTTGGCCCTAGTGTAGAATGGGAGTCTACACTAGGGCGAGTCAGGGAACTGAGCATAGCTCAGTTGGTGAGCTCTCCCGGTTGGGAAGCCACCGGTCATGGGGTTCGAGTTCTCTCGGACGCATGATTTCCCACAAAAAAATCCCCTCGCACGGTGTGAAGCCTGACCCTTCTCACGGGTCTGTGGGCTCCCATGTCAGGGCGGAGGCTGGGGTTTGGGGGTTTTCCAGGATCTGGTGGGAACGATCTTCTTCTTCTTAAAGAAATACGGGTGGGGACATCGTCCCCGCTCAGGTCCTGGTGTAGAATGGGAGTCCATTGATGAATCCAGTAGCCCTGTGATGGTTAATTGACTCTGTATATGTTGAGTTGCTCTTTTGATTTCAGATATTCACTAAACCAGCTTGTCAAGGGTGATCACGAGTGTTGGCTAGAACGAACTTACAACCTACTGAACAGTGCGATAAAATTCAGGATAAACGGAAACACGGATGGATAACTCCAGGCAGTCGCAGCAGTAGAACGCAACAACACATTTTTTTTTTTTTGAGGGGAACACAACAACACATTTGCCAGTTCAAACATTGGTCCATGGGCCTGAACTACTTGCATTGGGCCTGTCGGTGCCATGTTGGGCTCACAACCAACATTCCTACGAGCGATGACACGGCCCATCAAAATGAGGACAACCCACACTTCCGAGGTCTCGGACAACCAACAGTAGTTCATTGCAGGCAAGGCTTAAGTGTTTATATGTGCAATTCTCATCTCCGTCCATTGAGAGAGCACGTACAGATGATGTTGTATTGTTCCATAGTATTTAGTATATATATAAACACATCATTATTTTGCCACATTATTTTATCTTTATTTTTCTATTGGATCTCTCTGCCACACACATTATTACTACAAAGTTCACCATCGGTGGGTTTTAACGGCACTCAGATAATTCAGCCTGACACAGTAGCATCACCGCTGCTTTGTATTCGTGGCCAGTCTGAGCTGCATCTCTCCAGTGGTCACACGCACCAAACATGCAGCAGTTAGCACGCACCAGACGTGTCTCGTCAATCTTATCTTTGCATGTTTGGTGCGTGTTTCTAAGTTATTTTTAGAGCCAAATGAAGTATGTATATCGTTGCAACTAAGGATTTTGATGAACATATTAAAAAATACAAATTCCTCTTTAGTTCAAAGGAGGAAAATCACACGCGCATTAATTTCAAAATAAATTAAAAGTTGACGCAAGCTCATCACACGTCTAAGGTCACATAAACAAAAACAACAAGCCCAAAAATGCTTACAAACTTCATAAAGAGGGAATGTCTAGCTACTAAAAGCAAATATTCCTTGAGGGAACCACCAAAGCAAACAGAGATGGTAAATCTAGAAAAAAAAGAAATTGACAACTAGAGTTTACTATAGTACATCTATCTATCTTACAAGAAAGCTAACTAGTTAACATTACACTATAATTATTATTCGGACATGACTTCTTAATAGATTGTACCAAGGTGGTATCTTGGCTTCGACTCTGACATTACTAATGTTTGCACAAACGATAAATGCACAAGCCATGAGTTCCATGTCCTGAACAAAAGTATCCTCCCGCATCAACACCCTGGTAATTTGCTCTCCAAAAACAATTCGCCTTGCACATAGCCTTAAAACAGAATGGATGGGCTTTGACAAATTGCCAACAAGTTTCTTCAAGAAATATATATAGCCACCATTAGTATATAATCTCACTTGATATCCATTATAGTAGAATGACCATCAAATCAGCATAAATATCCAACATTGAGTTTATCGGAAAGGACGATAAATGAATGAATAGAAGCGAAGCAAAATGGAATAACCAGATTAAATAGAAATATATTTACCATTCATTATTATGTCATCAAATACATTAAAGAGGTGAAAAAAAGGACGAATATATAAGGAAAACAAACCTGCAGAAGTAGGATCTCCATTTAGGACAAGCACTAGGAAGAAACACAAAACAATATATCGTGCATATATCCATGATTAAACTTGTGGAGGATATATGTTGTTGGAAGTGAAGAGATTACAATGCTTTGCACATACATAAGTTTTGCATATATATAAAGAGCTCAGGCACTAATAATAGAAATACAATACGATACAACCACACAAGTACATGTTGGACTATTCAACTTCAACTAACAGTTAGTTACTAGTAGACTAAAAATCTTGGCACAAAATGGTCCTAGACCAGCCACATGCATCCATGTATTCAACGAAAAGATCTATATCTCAAACGACGGCGTGTAGGGTTATTTTTAGAGGCAAATGAAGTAACCGGTCATGTCACGTAACCGAATCGATTGGGCCGGTTGTGACACGTCGGCGGCGTCTTCGGGGCAGCGGTGATGGCGTGGCGGGGCGTGGGCGGCAGCGGCCGACCTCGGGGGCCGTTTGGGGAGGGAGGAGAGGAAGGTGCCGGGCGGTACCGTGGGGCGGCGGCGGGTGCGCGGCGGCGTGGGGCGGCAGGGCGGCGTCGGCGGCAGCAGGGTAGGGGGGCGGTGGGGCGCTAGCGAGGAGAGAGAGGCACGATTATTTCTTTATTGCTTGTCTCCCCAAGAACTTACATACCTCTTACTTATATAACCCTCCTAGTGGGACTTGTAATCCCAAAGAATCTCTAAAGGTATTGTTCACGTAGTTCCATCTCGCTTGCTCTCGCTCTCTACTGCTTCCATGCTTCCTAGTAAAGACATGCATGGTCTCACTTGAAGCTTGACCATTGATCTTGAACAACATGGACACATGGTGCGTGTTTAGATCGATGACCATTTATGCCATAGGAGTAGTTGTTGACATCTCTTATTGAATACTTTTATATGTCAACTAAACGGGATATAAGGGCATAAAATGAATATCCACATAGACTTAGGGCTTATAATCGACAATTTCCACGAAGTTAAATTGAATTATATATTTTCGAGATTAAACAGAAAAGCCCGGAGACTGCAAGCCCTACGACACAAGAACGTGCCCATAACGTATCTTGCCTTGGCTCCCACGTAAGAACATTCCAGAAGACACCAGAGACAACACAGAAGAAGATGGGACCCACCTAGCATACCCACTGGGCGGCCGCGCCCAGGGCCTAGGGCGGCCGCACCCTAGGGCCCACATGTCAGCCTCCCCTTCTACGTCGGTTCCTAACCGCCATTGAGGAGTAATCTTGTCCATCAATCAAGGTCGGTTTGATCCAAGGGCCACGATTCATCCCCTGGGGCTATATAATTGGACCCCTTGACACCCGGTGAAACCCCGGTTCAGTTCCAATTCATTAAAGCCGAGCGTAAGTAGAAGAGAGCCTCTCCACCGTAGATTAGATAGCTACTTGTCTAGTTCTAGTTCTTCTAGTTCTAGTTCCTCTAGTTAGATTAGCAAGTCGATTCAAATAGAGTTGGGTGTTACGAACCCTGGATTCTAGATCTTCAAGTCATCACGAAAAGTGGTATTATCTTGTATCCATGACTTTATTCTATTTCTATATTAAGTATTGGTTTGCTATGTTCTTAGTTTATTCTAGTAGTATATTTGATATAGTCATGATTAATTATGAATTCATGTATCTATTCGTAGAGCGCCTAATTCAAATCTCGAAAGTGGGTTAGGTGGTAGAAATAATTATGTAAGCATGGTGCTTAGATATGATTTACCTCGCGGATGCATCTTATATTCGGGTTGTGTGGTAGATCGCGGGTGTGATATTCCTGTTGAGTCCTTTGTAATCCACCCCTCGTTTATAGACTATTTGAACATGATTTTGTGGATTATCTTGCTTTGTTCATGATCTTCCTTATAAATCTTCAAGATGCATAATTCGTAGTTGTTATGCTATATATGATAATATAGGACCTAGGGTAGATGTTTGACATAGTAAATTTAATGCTACACAAGTATTACTGTCTCTTAACGTAGTCCACGTTAGTTTAAATAGTGAGTAGTCTATGCCTATCTCTTGTGTGTTATCTCTGCCATTGTTTATCATTATTGGTTTACCCTCGCTAAAGTAAGTGCTAGTGATCGATTCTCTTATAAGTATGCTCACTAACAAGTATACCGACCATCCTTATGTTCCTCCCTCGTGGTAGAATTATAAATGATAAACCTGAATTCCTCCCGTGAAATGTGATAGCGTTATTTTATCTCAGGCGCTTTGGATAACTTAAAGTTATATATATTTATTTTAGAGAAGATTGCAACCAACACATTATAGATAGCACACATGCATTTCTAGCATTGGTGCCGGGGACGACAGCCTAGCCTACGATAGTGCTATGAGATGGAGAAACACTGAGTGCCTTTGGCTCATATGGCCTTAGGTGAGATTAACTCCACCTATTGGTTATAGTGATGTTAAGAAGTACCAACAAGCATTTCTCGCGCATTGCGCTGAGGAAGTAATGGCTAACTAGAGATATTGATAGATAGAAACTTATGATGAGGTCCAAATTAGGCACGCTACTTTTTAGCGAGTGCTTACCCTTGTTTGTCTTTGTTTATATTTTATACGGGTTTATCATAAAGGATTGATTGTGATTCACTTCACTTCGCTCATCGTAATCAAGTCAATCAAGAGGAAGCTCACAATCAGGTTTTGAGGCTATGGGTCAAAGGACACTACGAGAGTTCTCTGCTCCAAGCAATGAGAACATTCGCCTTCGGACCGGTACTTCAAACTAACAATCTTGAGTTCGAGCTCAAGCCAAGCTTCATCAACATGGTTTAAGCTACTCTATTTAGTGGAAGGATACACGAAGATGCACGCTCTCATCATCGTAATTTTCCCCGGAGATTGCCAACACCTTCACAATCAAGGACATTTCCCGAGACATCATATTACTCCGCTGCTATTTCCATTCTCATTGACGGAAAACCGAGAAGTTATGGTTCTACGCTAACAAAGAAGAAATCAAGACATGGGATGAATGTTCAAAAGCCTTCTTATCAAAGTTCTTCCCTATAGGAAAAACCAATGCCTTACGAGGAAAAATCACTAATTTCCAACAGTGAGAAAGGAGAATCAATTCCGAAGCATGGGAACGTTTACAAGAGTACATATCGTATTGCCCCCATCGTGGAATGGAAGATTGGTTACTCCCGCAAGGAATTTATCATGGATTATCAAGAAAGAAAAGCTTAAGAGCGTTTAGATGCAGCTGTTGAAGGATCATTTTTGTCACTCACTCTTGGAAAAGTTGAAACACTTACGCACAAGATATCGAGAAAATCAAGGTTGGTCCCAAGAAAACAAATGACACTCCCATCAAATTGAAGAAATACCGTAAGAAGTAAATGCAATATCAACCAAGATGGATGTGTTATTGAATTTTCTTGAACAACGAGCCAATTATAAGAAGGATCGACATGCTTTACTAGACTATATTAATTCAAATCAAATTCAAGCCTAGCCGTCAATAATTCCAATACAACACAATCAAGACAAGGATGGAATTTACAACCTCGATCCAACTAATACTCCTAAGCAAGCATGTTTAAGAGAGTTAATTGAGGAGCAAGCTAGAGTTAATGATAATTTTTCTAAGAAGCTTGTTGCTAATGATAAAGTTTTAGAAGATATAAATCTTAAGATGGATAATTTTTCGCTTGCTTTAAAAAGATCAACTTGCCTATAATAAAAAGATAGAATCACAAATAGCAAAATTATTCATTTGCTATGCCTTTACCACTTACCATGAGCAGGTACACAAACAAGACATGGGAAATCCACACCGATCCATCGTATCGAGGAAGAACAATAGAAAAGCCGGTAAGAGCACCGGGCCGAGAACCAATGGTACCACCAATACCATCAGAAGAAGAAAAGGATAATGAAATAGAGATTTTGGCTCGAACCCATGGATGATGCAAGATTTTCATGATACAAACCTCTTACCATATCCTAGAAGAAATCGTAGACCCCAAGTGGATGAGCAGTTTGGAAAATTTGTAGAGATGATTCAGAAATTATACATCAACATACCTCTACTTGATGTCATACAAGTCCCAACCTACACAAGTTATCTTAGAGATATTTTGAACAAAAAGAGACCGCAACCCACTATGGAGGTGATCAAATTAATATAAGAATGTAGTGAGGCCATCCTCAATGAATTACCAAACAAGAAGAAAGATCCGTGATGCCCCACCATTGATTGTTCTATTGAGATCAATATTTTGACAATGCACTTTGTGATCTTGGAGCAAAGTGTCGTGTAATGCCAAAGTCCGTCTTTTGACAAACTCAGCACATACGATCTAGCTCCAACTTCAATCTCTTTGCAACTAGCGGATCGGTCCCATTAGATATCCATCGAGAATCGCCGAGAACATACCGCTTAAAATTAGAGGATTCTTTGTACTGTGGACTTTGTAGTTTTGGATATGCAAACTGGACTCAAGAGTCTCGATCATTCTCAAAAGACCCTTCCTAAGTACAACCAATGCACATATTGATGTCACAAAATGGGAAATCACGCTCAACCTAAATGGAAAGGAAGAGAAATTTGCCTTCAAACCAAGACCTCGAGCCTCGCTCTTCTGTAGATATGATTGAAAAAAGAAGATTTGTCATCACCACCTCCTGAACGGAGGATGCACCCGATAATTAAAAGAATTGGGAAGTCCGGTTCGTGGACTTTAAACTACTTAACCCTCACCGAAGGTACGTAAGCAATTACCTATAATTACTTGACGATTACATATTTAATTTTGTAATACATCGAAAAATTTATACCCCACATAAATAATTTTGTGGTGTGTCAAAACCCATGAAAGTATTTATTGTGGTGGCCCAAAAATATTTACTTTTGCATTCCCATATTTATTTCCTGCATTTTAGACCAAAATACCAAAAATATATACATCCCGAGGTGGGCTCTACATGTCATACACTTCATATCTTATCTTACCTAACTTTGACAAGACATTACCCACTCAAACTACCACCAACCTCCATTCACCTTGCCTGCCATCCTTTTCCATCGAAAAGAACCCACTTAGTTGGCTTTGCCTTGAAGCAAGTAACATACAGGGATGGAGGAGATTGAAAGTGGGCCCACCACCAAGGCGGCGCGCCCAACCAATCGGGGCGGCCGCACGCCCCCTCTCTCCCCTATAAACCCAAGCATCCCTCGTTTCTCTTCATCTCTCCATTCTAGAGCCAAGTCTTTTAGTTCGAGATTCATAGTTCTTCATTCCAGAGAGCTTGGGCCTAGTAGAGAGAGGAGAGGAAGAGAGAAAGAAAGAAGTAGTAGTTCTTGAGAGAGAGAGAGAGAGAGATATTTTCTAAGTACTAGTAGTAGAAGAGATCAAGAAGAATTAGAGAGAGTATTGTCCAAGTAGCTAATCAAGATTAAAACTTTGCTAGGGAAGTTCTGTCCAAATTAATGATTTACACATCACTTTCATTAAAATATTAATTTCATGTGAGTGCGTGTTATTACAAACTCATGAAAAATT
This sequence comes from Hyparrhenia diplandra, assembly GCA_015847255.1. Lineage (NCBI taxonomy): Eukaryota > Viridiplantae > Streptophyta > Magnoliopsida > Poales > Poaceae > Hyparrhenia > Hyparrhenia diplandra. The sequence goes on along the minus strand of JADLZK010008613.1, from coordinate 461,115 downwards.
GTTCATTCAATTCCCTAATGAAACCTGGTCACCCCTCCCCCCTCTCTCTCCACTGATGGAGAACAAATGGATGTAACCTCTTTCTGTTAGTGTGCATTTTTTCGCTAGACAAGAATGCGACAAATCCCTATCTCTGTCCCCTGATCTTTATTTCTCTCTTTAAATTAAAATGTTTTGAAGGTCATCGGTCACCTCACACCTCGCCGCTCATTTAGTTCTCTCACTTTCGATCAAGCTACCATGCAAGCTGGGAGAGAAGAAGGCCTTGCAGCTGTCGGCGTGAAGCTATAGCGTGAGATACACTATGAATAAATGTTTTGAGTATTCAGAAACACTATGAATAAATTAATTCAATCTAACTAGGCCCCAAAGCATCCTTTTGAGATACACTAGAAAAAAGACAAATTCTAAAAAATCTCACAACAATCATAAAATACGGTCTTTAATTCCGTAGATATTAGTAAGAAGGCAGTATGGCTCTCGAAAGAGGTGGTGGATGGCATGAAATGCAGACACAAAATGTGTTCATGTCACATCACCTACACACAACGTCGACAGTACATGTGAGGGTGGAAACAACAATCCTTTTCTTTTATTGTTTGGCTGATTCTGGAGTGAGACAACGTCGACAGTGTTTGGGTTTGTTTCTCGATTGTTTGGCTGATTCTGGAGTGAGAAAGGCATGGGTGCCGATACGCACCTGCAGGTTGAGACAGTGAGACGTACATATGTTTAATTCATAATGATGCATGCTATTTATGTGTTGGGCGCAATCAGCTCAGTAATTGTTTTCAGTTTCCATTAGGTCGATGACACTATTACAATACAATCCCTCCAAATAATGTAATGATTTTCAGTTGACATAAATCTACTCATCCTAAGTTTGATCAATTTGAATGATATAATGATTTTCAGTTGACATAAATCGATTTTATAGAAATTCAAAGTTGTAATTCAAATTATTTTTTATACAAATATCTACATTAAAGGATTTTTTAAAAAAAAGGCATTGAAAGAAAAAATTAAAAGATAAGAACTAGTAGTGACATCAACATCAACTATATATGCAACTAACAAAGGTGTAAACTTCATACCTAATTGTGGAACTTTGACATAGGTTTAGTCTATACAGGGATTATTTGCTAGCCTGTGGGCTAGATTTTTACTCTTTTGTAATAATTGGCATCCTATCAAAAGATAAATGATACCAGATACTTTTATCCTTTATCTGAAAAAAATATTGCAACAAAAAATGTATGCTTTAAGAAACCCATTAGTTTGCAAAGTAGTACATATATGAGTAGTAAATTGTATAAGATCAAAGGAGGGTATATGCGCTATTGTGACAAAGCTTTTAGTACCCATATAAACCACCAACAAATAAATCAACAGAAAACATTTATGTTACTAGTGGTGGGGAAAATTATATTTCTGGTGGCAATATTTAACACTAACGATGCAAACTATTATGAGAGATGTATAGGAATTCAATGATTTTACAGATCATCTTCATTAAATATTAATTTCATGTGAGTGTGTTGTTATCTGTCATGAAAAATTGTTCATTCCCTAATGAAATCTGGCATCTCTCTCTCATTCTCTCTCCCTCCCTCTCTGATCTTTTCATTGATCGAGAACAAATATAACCTCTTTCTGTTAGTGTAGTACATTTTTTTGCTATACAAGAATGCGACAAATCACTGTCTCTGTTCTCTGATCTTTATTTCTCTCTATAAATTAAAAATGTTGTGAAGGTCGTCTCAGCCCCGTCACCTGTAGCGTGGGGTCATAGGGGTCATCATATGCGCACTGATATATTGGCGATGTCTTTTCTGGAGCCATTGATGGTCATTCCTCTCAGAGCCCATCATGTCTTCTGCATCCATAATTTAAACAAAAAAAACATGCGATGGCGTAGGGAGCGGTGGGGGGCGGCGCCCGCCTAGGGCCCGGTTGGAGGTGGCGGGCGGCATGGCGGCGGGCGGTGGCATGCTGAGGGCAGGGGGCGGCGACGGTTGGAGAGAAGAGATGCATAGGAATTCAATGATTTACACACATCGCCTTCATGAAAATATTAATTTCATGTGAATGCGTGTTGTTAACTCATGAAAAATTGTTCATTCCCTAATGAAACCTGGTGACGTACCCCTCCCTCTCTCTCCATTGATTGAGAACAAATCTAAAGATACCTGGTAACCTCTTTCTGTTAGTGTGCATTTTCTCGCTAGACAAGAATGCGACAAATCCCCATCTTTGTTCCCTGATCTATATTTGTCTCTATAAATAAAAATGCTCTGAAAGTCGCCGGGCCACTCACACCTCGCCGCTCATCCCGAAAGGCTTGAAATCATCTAAGCGCCTGAAATCTTCGATTCCTTCAGCGACGAAGCTGAACCGCCGTGTGAGTGTTGGTATAAATTAACGCGAAACGCAGAGAAATCCGCAGCGCACGGATACCGATGTAGCTTTCACCCGAGTATTCCGTAGTATCGATTTTCCACGGGAACGTGAAGTGTACTAGAAAGGTTTAGAACGTCCTAAAAGAATAATGGTAATAATGTGGGAAGAGAGGGTTAAGTTTTCTAAGTATTCTAATGAGATCTAAATAATCAAAGGCTTACTTTACTTTACTTACGTCGAGCAACGGTACCGTCCCCGATCCTCGAAAAAGACTGGGAAAGGGTGATCGGGGAAGGCCGCCAAAAGCTCTACGAATCACCAACCCGAACGTGGTGGATTACAAAGACCGACAGGGTCGCCACCCCCAGGGCTACCACAACTAACCGTGGGATTGGGCGCAAACTCGGGTAAACTCTAGTCTAGACACCACGTCTACACTATCGATTACTACTCTAGCCACATATGATAACTAAAGCACTCAATACGAGAGGAGATCCAAAGAAATATAGTAAAGTAAGAACTGAAAGTAATTAAATAGAATAAATAGAAATAATATATGAAGAACCCGAGATTGTTGAAGACGAACTTGTTGCGGCGAAAGTACAATGATGATGAAGATCCGACAGTCCGGATCTCCAACTTTCTCCTCGCCTCTCTTCTTGATCTTACAACTAGATGAACTAGAAGAACTAGAACTAGAACTAGATGAACTAGACAACTAGAGGGACCTCTCTCTCTTCTAATATGAAACCCTAGTTTTTGCTCTGTTGATAGCTAATGAGGAGATGATCTGAGATGCTTGAAGCCGGGGGCACCCGGGATCTATATATATGGGTCTTCTTATGTCCCTTCGGCAAGCAGCGATGTGGTACTAATCTTTGATTCATCTCGTGCTTCTACCGACGCCCTCGGATCAAACCGACGTTAAACAACCGGTTTAGATTGCGTCTTAGAGGCGGTGGAGGAAGCTTCGAAACAGGGGGCAACTTGGCGGCCAAGCCAGGCCCGATCGGCCCGATTATTGGGCGATCGGCCCGGTGGGCTCCACTCGGGCCCCGCGATGCGTCGTGGCTTCGGACTCTTCTAGATGATGTATTTTCGGGTGTTGGGACTCTTTGACGTCGGGTGTAATCCGGAGCCTTCTAGACTTGTTTCGAGTTGGATTGCGTTACGTTGCGTCCGTCGTATGACACGCCAATTCGTGTTTTTACGTTAAGTCCCCGCAAATCACAACTTCACCAAAACTCATGGAAATTGTCGATTGTAAGCCCTAATAAGGTGATCTAATTATATTTTAGTCCTTCTTCATATTCGGTTGACAAGTAAAAGTATACGTTAATATGTGTCAACAAGCTCCCCAAAACTTACCCTTTGCTAGTCCCTAGCAAAGCTATATGTCGTAGTAGGATCGAGTTGCTACTACGCTTTCATTCCTCCGGCAATCGTGGGTTATCGAAAAATAATTTCTCCTCTCAATAAGATTGCTCTCTTATACCTTTTATCATGGGGCGTAGCCTTTTCACGAATCATAAGCAAGATAAAACAATCAAGTTAAGTACCATGTCTCAAGCTCTTTGATCAACTATCATCCCGAGTTTTGCGTTATTTTTTAAAAGAAACTTCGTGAGATCCTATGTATGACCCTCTCTAGTAGGTGGTATATATAGTGGAGTCACACGTGGTAAGATACATATGGTGGGATGGCGGAATGAATGAGGATGAAAGGTAGTAAACAGCCCTTAGCCTTTTCTAGTATTTTTCTTCTCAAGCATCTTGGACTATATCTCTCTTTCTAAAAATTGCTAAGACCTCGGGCTGTCCATTCTTGGAGAGGTGGGCTTTTGCCCCTGACTTGTGTCCATTTTTCTCTCTCCTTAGAGATGTGGGTCCTACTCACCCTCGGACACGTGTCCATTATTCATCTCTAGATATATTTTTATTATTAGGGAGGTAGGCCCTTCTCGCCTAGTATGACTTTTGTCCGTTACTCTCCCTCTCTTGTCTCACTTTTCTCTCTAAAATATTTATTTTTCTTTTCTCTCTCTCTTTTTTTTTTTTTTTCGATGTAGCCTAGCCTCTATTTGGCATAAAAACACCGAGAGAGACATATCCAAAGATTGCAAGAGTTTATTTTTAATTATGGCTTAGCGGCCGATGGAGTATGGGGAAGCGTACTTCTAATTTAGAAGCGGCGTATTTGGTGGAGTGGGATGATCTTGATGTGAATGATAAACTCTTAAGGGTCATAGCTAAGGAACTCATCATGTAATGTTTTATAATTTTCAAAGATAAAAACCAGGGGATCAAGTATCTCTAGGAATATGATAAACAAGTAGCTCAACTTTTCATGTATCTTTATCCTTCAATGCTAAGACTCGAGATTAAGCATGTGCTTTCCCACAGTGTTGGGTTTAGAGCAAATTAAGCAGTTAAAGCTTTAGGAGAATCTAAGTCCGAAATGTAAACACTTTAAGAGGAATTATGGCGGAGCAACTATTCATCATTTCCAAGCATATGCCAACAAGATCATTAAAGAGAAAAGCCAACCTGGCGGACTCCAAAGATTTATTCGAGACTCTAACAAACTAAGACTCTAATTATGACCAATTAAATCTAGCAAAGCAAACATATATAACTAGCTAATATTAAAATAGATAGGATAGTGATACTTATCGTGATAACTAGGGGTGCTCTCCCCAAGCTGGATCTTGAAGTAGTCCTTTGATTCCTCCTTGGAACTTGTTCATCTCTCGGGTTTTCCTTAAATGTTCTCCCCGCAAATATTAATTTCGCACATACCCGAAGGAACAAATTCTAGGATTATGTTGTGAGCCTTCACGTGCTCACTTCTTTTTGGGTTTTTCTATAAAAGCATGGACCTTCATGTGCCCACATATTTTTTGAAAATTTTTCTATGCAAAAGGATGATGATGAAAAAAACATATGAATGCAATATTTTTTATATTTTTTTATTTTTGTGCCACCACAAAGAAGGGAGTGCTTACATGGGGCTTAAAGATAAACAGATGCAAATGCAAAAACATATTTATGGTCTTTTCTAATGCAAGTGTAGGAAAGTAAATATGCTAAAGGAAATATGCTAATTTAAATATGCTTTGCAGAAAATAAATATGCAGATAGATACCGAGTTACCTCTCGATGAGAGTTTTGAGTACTTACTCCCATGGCGTGCTGTCATCTTTGACGCCTCGTCGGAATGTCGTGTCTGGTATGATGTCTTCAATGATCTCGACGAGTGGTGTAGATGAGGTAGCCGATGGTGTTTGTTCAGTTGGTGACGCGGGTAGCGGTAGGTCTTCCGAAGGTGTACCGTTGTTGTCCTCTTTAGTAGGTGATGATTCTTTCTTTCCCCATGCTTACTTCTTCGGGTAGCGTCTCCGCGTCTTGTTCTTTTTAGGCTTGATAAATGGAGGATGCCCTCCCCCAAGCTAGGTATTCACCTAGTCTCTTAGCGATGTTGGAGTGAGGTAGACAATTGTGGAGGTGTCAACCCCTCTTGGTCCTTCAAATCTTGCTTGATCACTCCTTGAGTGCTTCATTTGATCTTGACAGTTGCATCTCCTAGTAGGATGGCATCACCCATGTTCCTTGCTCGGTGTGCATGTCGTAGGTCGGGACATTCACTTGTGGAATTTTGGAGAAGTGGCGAGACTCCTCCACATTTTGCGCAAAGTGTGTCCTCGCTTACATAGACAAGGTAGAGATCAAGTGCATGGGCTCTATTGGTGGGAAAACACCAATAGAACCAAAACTTTATTCATCTTACTCTCTCCTTGGGCACATCTAAACATGGTAACATCATGTGTTCTATTTATTTATGACAAAGGTGACAAGATCGGACACCAAGCATGAAAGTAGCATTTAAAATTGTAACATGAATGATGAGTGATCAAGTGAGTGGTGTGAAGAACAAAGTATAGAGCTAAACATGTTGAGATCATCGGATAGAATCAAGCAAAGTTATAACTCTAACATGTTTGACTTTATGAGTGAGCCATAATAAAGAGAGAAGGTTCTATGACTTACCTCAAGATGTTACCTTTAATATTTGGAGCATGATGGCGCTTTGGAACATCTTGTAGAAGTCCTTGTGTCTTGCTTCATCTCGGTGTGAGCTCATCTCGGGACCTCCCCCAAGCTTATTTGAGAGTGTCTTATTTCCTACAGGGGTTAGTCCAACAAAAGATTCTTTTCGCTCCAATCCTATAATGATTAGTGACAGAAATACCCGAAGGAATATTTTCACATGTATTTTTATATACTCATATCACAAGGAAAAGTAAAGACTCATGCTCTATCTCAAGAATTCTTATTTTAGGACACAAGCTCGTCCTTAGGAAACCTTTTGAAAGCTACTTAAGATAGTGAAGTGGTCTCCTCTTCAACACCACCTATATCAAGATTCATGACCACGAGATCTAGAATATTTATTATAGATGAACGCATCTACAATCACCCTCTCAAAATCTATAGGAGGCAAGAGCACAAGGGGGTTGTACGTCTTGAGAGTGGTTAGACTAGAGAGACTAGGTAGTTCGGGGAAGTTTCTCATGTGAGCATGAACTAGATGAAGTGTCTATGTAGTAGCTTCCATGCTCATTGATGTCATCCTTCTTCTCAAACTCCAAGGTTGATTTGTCATAGATATCTAAAGTTTCTCTTGGAGTGGTGTCTCTCGGTCGATCTCATCTAAGGTCTCGTCCATCCATTCAACGGTCAGAGCATATAACTCTTTATTATCCTCTAGCCATTGTTGTCGCTCTTCTTGGTCTTCCCGGTGATCTTGATGGCTCCTATATTTAGGTTGTCTTGATGAATTTTTAGGGCCCTCAAGGGTCTCAAGGGAAAGAGAGTACAAGGATTCATCGGGGTTAAGGATGGGTCTCAAAATGGGTTCGAATATGTAATCTTGTCTAGGCATGGAAGGGGAGAAAATAAGATCGTCTTCTAGGTAGCTTGGCTCTCCTTCTATGGCATCACTAGACATGCCATCATAGAATTCCTCCCGATATCCTTTGTAGGAACGAGAACATTTTCTAAGAGACTCCTCCTTAAAAGAATTTGAAATATATTCACTTGGAGGTCTCTTAGGTGGATGCATTCTAAATGATAAATTCGAGGCATTCCTAGAATTTTCAAAAGATCAATCTCGATGGAAGGATGGGATTCATCACTCTCTAAAGTGTTTAGAGTGTGATGTGCTTCCATAGTAGGAGATTCTATGGCAACTAAATCTTTAGAAGATATTATAGGAATTTTAGATTTGGTTGCGTGTGTCTCCTCTTGTTGTTCGGGGCTTGGCTTGACTTCTTCTTCGGGTAACTCATCAAAAACGTTAGTGTAGGGAGTGTTGTCAAGGATTTTCTCAAGAATGGCTTTTCCCTCACTAACTAGTTTATGTGAGAATGATCCTCCTGAAGTGATGTCGAGATGCGAGCATTTTCCTTGTTAAGACCGCGATAAAAGTGATAGAGCAGGGACATGGTCGGGCAAGGAAAGGTTTGGGCCCGAATTGGTAAGGCTTGTGAATCTAGCCCAGTGCTGCTCCTAGAGTCTCCTTCTCTTTTTGTCTAAATGTAAGAACTTCTATTCTAAGGTCAGCGATTTTATAAAGAGGAAAGAAGGCAAGACAAAATTTGTCTCGAAGTTCATCCCAATCTCCATTTACGTTTCCTACTGAGTGAGCATACCATTTTCTCGCTCTTCCCTCAAGGGAGAACGGAAATAATTTCCATTTAATGGTCTCTTGTGTCATGCCAGAATATTCCCAAGCAAGAACACAACCGCTCAAAATCTCTAAGGTGGGTGTATGGATCTTCATGTGCTAACCCGGAGAAGGATTGCTCCCCAACCATGGCTATAAGAGCAGGGGCGAAGCTCGTAGCCATCTGTAAGAATAGGGTGTGAAGATGGTGAAGGCTCCAACATGTCGCCCTTTGGAGCAAAGAATTTAATGATAGGAGTGAAATCCATGTGGTATAGGTAGGGGTAAAAGGAAAGAAAGGCGAAGGGAAAAAAAGGTAAAAGGTAAAAGGGCGATCGTGGTTCTAACTAGCACGACTACCGTTCCCGAGAACGGCGCGCCGAAAGCTTGTTGGTATAAATTAACGCGAGCAGAGAAATCCGCAGCGCCGCGGATACCGATGTAGCTTTCACCGGGAGTATTCCGAGTATCGATTTTCCACGGGGAACGTGAAGTGTACTAGAAAGGTTTAGAACGTCCTAAAAGAATAATGGTAATAATGTGGGAAGAGAGGGTTAAGTTTTCTAAGTATTCTAATGAGATCTAAATAATCAAAGGCTTACTTTACTTTACTTACGTCGAACAACGGTACCGTCCCCGATCCTCGAAAAAGACGGGAAAAGGGTGATCGGGGAAGGCCGCCAAAAGCTCTACGAATCACCAACCCGAACGTGGTGGATTACAAAGACCGACATTTGTCACCCCCAGGGCTACCACAACTAACCGTGGGATTGGGCGCAAACTCGGGTAAACTCTAGTCTAGACACCACGTCTACACTATCGATTACTACTCTAGCCACATATGATAACTAAAGCACTCAATACGAAAGGAGATCCAAGTAAATATAGTAAAGTAAGAACTGAAAGTAATTAAATAGAATAAATAGAAATAATATATGAAGAACCCGGAGATTCTTTGAAGACGAACTTGTTGCGGCGAAGTACAATGATGATGAAGATCCGACAGTCCGGATCTCCGCCTTTCTCCTCGCCTCTCTTCTTGATCTTACAACTAGATGAACTAGAAGAACTAGAACTAGAACTAGAACTAGAACTAGAACTAGATGAACTAGACAACTAGAGGGACCTCTCTCTCTTCTAATATGAAACCCTAGTTTTTGCTCTGTTGATAGCTAATGAGGAGATGATCTGAGATGCCTGAAGCCAGGGGCCTGGGGATCTATATATATGGGTCTTCTTATGTCCCTTCAGCTTCAGCAGGCGATGTGGTACTAATCTTTGATTCATCTCGTGCTTCTACCGACGCCCTCGGATCAAACCGACGTTAAACAACCGGTTTAGATTGCGTCTTAGAGGCGGTGGAGGAAGCTTCGGAAACAGGGCAACTTGGCGGACCAAGCCGGGCCGATCGGCCGATTATTGGGCCCGATCGGCCCGGGTGGGCTCCACTCTGGGGGCCCGCGATGCGTCGTGGGCTTCGGACTCTTCTAGATGATGTATTTTCGGGTGTTGGGACTCTTTGACGTCGGGTGTAATCCGAGCCTTCTAGACTTGTTTCGAGTTGGATTGCGTTACGTTGCGTCCCGTCGTATGACACGCTAATTACGGTGTTTTTCTCGTTAAGTCCCCACGCAAATCACAACTTCACCAAAACTCATGGAAATTGTCGATGTAAGCCCTAATAAGGTGATCTAATTATATTTTAGTCCTTCTTCATATTCGTTGACAAGTAAAAGTATACGTTAATATGTGTCAACAGTGAGCTTCTTCTCTCTTCACTTTGGGCGGGCACGTGTGCGGGTGGGACACAGGTGCAGCGGAAGTCATCGCCTGATCATCGAAGCCTTTGCCTTTCAGCTGTAAGGTAGGAAATGTGTAACAATTACTTATATTAAATTAAATGTTTTTTTCTCATTATTAGTTTTCTACAATAAATAGGCATATATAATAAATATTTTATAGTATCTATCTAGCTAGCCATGATAAATTTATAATGTACTGATATGTATGTTTTTATCTGTGTGTCCATAGTTCTTTATACATTAGTATATATATAGCACCTTTAAGCATCTTCAGTATGCATTTATTTGAACCCTTAGCTTACACTTTGGTGGCTCCAGTTGCAGCCCATACCTTATGACATTGTCAATCTAATTTTTGATTTTCAAATGTTAGATTTATTGATTGCCACAAACTTTTAATCCTCAAATTATGGTTGAAACTTTTGTTGTCACAGTATATTTTATTGATACTCTTACTATTTCTAATAGATAAATAAATAATTTAGGTCATAAAGCACAGTTAAGTTCAACGATGTTATAACAATGATTTAAAACATGCACCGTGTTGGTTAAGATCATTGGTAGAGGTTAAAGAAGATCAAAATTTAAGTTTTAAAACATGCACCGTTTTAAAAGCACTATACCATCTTTATTGGCAGTCATCTTCCTCGGCAGGCTGCAGTCGTCTCGGCCTCGTCACCTGTAGCGTGGGGTCATAGGGGTCATCGGATGCGCGCTGATATATTGGCGATGTCTTTTTCTGGAGCCATTGATCATCATTCCTCTCAGAGCCCATCATGTCTGCATCCATAATTTAAACAAAAAAAAAACACGTGAGGATCGATGGGGTAAAGCTTCATTGTATTAATCTAACCCCCAGGCAACTGCTCCGGCGGATTGTAACAAAACAATTTCTTCTTAATACAAAGATGCGCATGGTTTTTACGTATTCGAGAAAAAGAAAAGGAACTTTAGGTTGAATATCGGAGTTCAACGGCCGTAATCGATTAGACAAGTCGAAGTTCGGTCGGCGTGTCAAAACAGTTGGTAAATCAATAAATTTTTCAAGTCACTAAAAATATCAGAAGTATATATGAACAAAATAGCTGTGGCGGGTACTTGCAGCTAGCACACTCGACCTTACCAACACCACAACCTAGGCTATCAGCCTGGGCATCTTGCTAGAGGATCCTACTAGGTTGTGTTGAACTTTTCCACGGGTCAATGCCCGCTTTTGAAAAAAAAAAAAAAGCAAGTAAGAAGGCCAAGTAGTACGAACAACGTGCACGATGATGAACCCACCATATATCAGAGAGGAAGATGATGATGCCCATGCAACAGATCGATGGAGAACCTCCTGCACTGGTGAGCTCCGTTCCCTGCAGTGCCACTGCCACCTCTGTTCCGGATGATAGATTTCACAGAGCGGGTCTGAGCGTGGCGAGAGTCCTTGTGTCTATAGTTAGAAATAAAGAGTGGCCTATCGTCTTTTTATAGAGAGATAGGAAAAAGACAAGCAAGGTGGCAAATTAAAGAAACGAGATTTCCGACAAGAGGGATCAGCTTGTGGCTAGTGTGTGTGGGTGTGTTTTTAAGGAAAATCTCGCTGGTGCCACTTCAAATTACAGGAGCACATGGCCGGCCAGCATCACACACTAGACGTGTGTGTCCCTACGTACTCTAACTGAAAGGACTGACACACGTTGCCCATGCATGCATGCCTTTCCTGCCTGCCTCTCTTGCCGTGTGAGCTCCGATCACTAGAGATGTAGAGACTGTGCGTGTCTACTATATTATATTATTATTTAGTGGAGATTATAAATATAGAAGAGAACTTGTGCCGCATCATTTTGTAGACTTTTTGTATAGTCAGAACACAGGAATATAGATTAACATTTATATTTATATCAAAAGAAACATGTACCTCTAGAGCAAATGAGGGAAATTACACACAATAATGTCAATGCGAGCTCATAACATGTACTATCTATGGCAAAAGATCAAACTAGATAACTATGTGACCCTATAATTATTTGGACGAACACTTCTTGATAATGGATTGGGACATAAACATAAGACGTTGTCTTCTTTTTAGTTACAAAATTGACAAAGGCACAAGCCATAAACTCCATTTCCATCACAATGGTATCCCCCAAATGGACACGTTCAAATTTGGCCTCCAGATAACAATTAGCATTGCACATAGCCTTAAAGCAAAATGGATGCACTTTAACAAATTGCCAACAAGTGCCTACAAAAAGTAACAACATATCAGAAAATTATAATATTGTTTGGTTTTGATCACAATAAAATATCCCATAAAACTGGAATAAATGCCAAACACTAAGTTTATAAAAAAAGAAATAAATAAATGAAAATCAACTAGCAGGTGAGAGGACTGAATATATCTATATGATGCATCAAATATATCAAAAATATACATGCATGATTGTGGTGAAAAACATAGAGATCGATACGAACACAAACCTGCTGAAGTTGGTTTTCCATTTAATCCAATTATTAGGAACAAGCAGAGAACAACATGCCTTGCGTCCATAATTGAACTTGAAATGTCGATCTGGGATATACTTTGTTGCAAGTGAGAGACCTATGGTGATTTGCATCTATACATTTCTCATGTATAAATACAGAGCGCAAGCACTAAAAATAGAAACATAATAACATGATACTACTGCGCAACCACACATGTTGGATGAGTTGGTCAAGATTAAGTTGAATGACTAATATTTAGTTACCAGTAGACTAAAACTTGGCCGCAGAATGGTTTAGGGATTAGTAGCCACATGCAACCATGTGTTCGGTATGGCTCTACAAATCCGTCAAAGTTAGATCCAGATCCAAAAGACCATGCTATAACGAACACAACTAGAATAGAAATGCATACACATGTAGAGGAAGGAACCTTACATGCATGGTCATTTGTTGCATGCATACACGCATACACGTAAGAGGGGTTACGTTGTTTACTTTGTTTTTTATAATTTTACAAATGTGTTATTGAGGCCAGAAGGTTTTTCTATTGAACCTTTTATTTGTGAAGAAACAGAGGAGAACTACGTACCCCTATCATTCGCATGCACCAATTTTTTTTGGTGTTTCATATACTTGGATTTGCTTTCATTATCCTAAGCCTAGATACATACATATAGACCCATATGGATATAGACTGTTATTTTGCAAATGTGTTTTTTTTTTTTATGACAATCTACTACTCCTATAAAAATAAACCCCACTAAGGTATTTCTCTCAACATGCAAGCTGTCCACATCAACAATCCACTAAAAGTTCCAATTGTAGCCAACTAGCATATGTAATTAATGGTTCCTCTTCATCTACTAATATGCGTTTAGTTGTCCACAGTGATGTGTCAAACCATTCACCACAATTAATTTAAGATACTTTCATATTCATATAACTATAGATAAAAAAAGTATAATTTCTTTTAAATTACTTGTAATCCCCGTAGCAACGCTGTGGGGTATTTTACCTAGTATATATACAAGAAGTTACCTTTAATAGATGGTCGAATTACTTTGTCCATCATTCAAAGTGTGATTTCACTATTGTTGGGTACTCATAATCATAAAAGTTATGTATTCTAAAATAAATCACTAAAATCATGCCTGTCACTGATTATGTATTTTGTATAGGGATGAAAAAAAAAAATGAGAGTTTTCAATTTTCTGAAGTCATTTTTGAGTTTTTTTTTTTTGATTTGATGACTAAACAGAAAAGCGGAAGTGGTAACCGAAAAAAATGAAAATAACAATGGTAAAAATAGATGGAAACAAAAGCGGAAATAATTTTGCCCTCTTCCGATCGTGCTAGTTTCTCTTTGGCGGAACCGGGACAAGCATCAATCCGAAGTTGGAGTGATCATGGATGAAGTTGCGGCATTAGTCTCAGCCTTCACTAGCGAATTTTGTAGCTCATCTTTGCGCTAAGCCAACACTTATTGTAAGCAGAAGTCTTTTAGGCTTAGCACTCCTAGTTTCTTGAAGCAATTCCTGTAACTTGATTGTAATGATCCTCCTAATCAATGAAGCGAAGTTATTCCAAAAAGGGGGCATATGCACCAACATCTAATGTGTGAAAGCTCTAAAACAATTGAAATATCTCAAACCAGGCGTGTCTTGTCCAAACTAACATTATTTCACTGCTTACACATTTTGTTTGGCAGATGTTGATTGTATGAGTAGTGAATATTATATGATTTATTACCACTAGACCTCCTCTACATTGGTTTCATGCATGCTGAGGGATGTTGATTTGTGAGCAAATGTTAGCTTAGGTTGTCTAGCCATTGGAGTCCACATTCACATAGAGCTAGCTCTAGACAGAATTCAAGCTGGTTTTAATGCTTTCCTTAGTTTCATCTAAGGTACCAACGATTTAATTATCTACGGAGAGGCATTGCATTTCCCTTATCAAGTGTCAAGATCATGTAGTAAGATATGCACTAGATTATGTGGACAAAAGGTGATGTGGAATTGACATTATAGATATAAATCGTACACCTATGTCATACAATAAGTAGGTATTAATAACTGAATACTTTCATGTGTACACTTTGTGAACTTGTGATGAAGGCAGCTTGCAAGTGACAAAAGTAATTAATTAAACATTTTGGATTCTAGACTCCTCCCTTGTAATATACATTCATCACCTCTAGCTGCTACTACCGCTTCGTAGCTCATTAGACATTCATCATCCCATGGTTTAATTCGAGTAACATGCCCCTCGCCATTCAAAAATGATAATCATATTAGATCAAAGGAAAAGTCAAACCTTACAAATTTTGACCAACAATTAGTTAAATTTTGTGTAGGAGTAAGTAATATCCCTCAAAGTTTAGAACAATGCTAGGAATACCAGGGGTACTAAGTTTCATGCTATGGGCATAGGTGCTTTGTGTTGGGCTATATTTGGAAATGTAGAAACAAAGCAATTTTGACAAAAATCTGTTGAGGAATCAATTGTAATTTTCTGCCATGCTCGTTCTTATATCGTATACTGGTCAGGCCTCTATGCTAACAATGATAAAGAGATATGGGTGGACAGTGCTAACATGATGTTGAAGATTGCTAAAGAAATTTTAGCAAAACAGACGGCCAGGTAAATCGACCATCTTCTGTTGCAAAAGCTCGGGCGGCTGACGGATCAAGTCAAGATGAAGCCGAAGGAAGCACGAAGGAAGGGGTGATTGGGCAAAATGCCAGTCATGAGGTCAAATGTTAATGTCATTCTGTGTGTTATGGCTGAACCCGGAGCTTCTCTTCGTTAAAGTACTATGTTTTGTGTTTGTTCAGTAGGCAGAAAGCCAAGCTGATATATGTCCTTTTGTTATGAATGTTTGTAAGAATGATACTCTGTGGTAGCATTAATCTCCTGGCAAATGCCCGTGGGGAGTAGCTGTGTCAGTTAAGTTGGTCTAGAAGGTTATGCCAACGGTTATTCGGTGACAGTTGGTAGATGTTGGGGCGTCCATGCCAAAGTTCTCATTTCTTTTTATGTAACTCGGTGAATTCCTTGCTGCGGGTATGTAAAAATAATTTTAATCTAGTTAAGAGCAATGTAAAAGTAATTTTAGTAATGAACTAAATAAAAAGCGTCATGATAATCTTAGATCTTCCACTTCATGAAACAAAACATGGGTCACTAGCAGTGAAGGATAATATTTGGAACTTAATGTACAACACAAAAATTCTCGGTTTGCGGCAAGAAAAGATTTGGTATAAGAAAATACTAACTGCTGGATCATTAATTGAAAATGTTAGTGGGGCATTAGTAGGGCTGCTTAGGTGGCATGCTTGCATGTCGAGAGAACTTGTTAGTAGGGTTTCTCTATATAGGAGTAGTAGATATCTAAAATCTGTGTATTTTCGTTTTACAAATGGAAATGGAATTATCCGAGTGAAAAAAAAATAGTTAAATTTTATGAAAGTGCGTGCTGTAGTGTTTTCTAGCGAACCAGATTTCATAATGTTACGTAGCAAATATTGGAGTTGGTTTTTTTAGGTCAAAAATATATACTCCCTCCGTCCCAAAATAAACACAGTCTTTTACTTTTAGAAACTATGTTTGACCACTCGTCATATTCAAAAATTTTATTTAAATTATAAAACAAATTAAATGTTATTAAAATATTGTTAGTGATGTAGTAAGTCATAACAAAAGTGATAATATTTGTAGAAGAAATAAATAAGACGAACGGTCAAACATAGTTTGTAAAAGTCAAAAATTACGTTTATTTTGGGACTGAGAGAGTATATATATTGGAGTTGGCTGTGTGATTTGTCAAGTGCATTGAAGCTATCTAAAAGAAACGCTATGGTTGGGTGACTAGGACTTTGAGGTCAATTGGGAGGAGATACAAACTGCTTGTGCAATTTTTCTCTAACTATATATAATTGATAACAGCACTGACATGGCGAAATCGAAACCGACAGCAACAATGCAATGCAATCTCCAAGGCCTTGAACGCAACACAATAACAATGTGGAGTGTTAAAGGGGCACTACCAATGCAACGACAAGCAGCACACACACACGGCCGGCCTATGTCTGCCAACAGCATATGCATGCACTAGGCGTGTGCTCGTACACACGCCCAAGGTGCCGTTGCATGATGCGATCCTGCAACTGCACGCACGCAGCACTGACGAGCACACATGATCGACTGAGCGAGTGACCAAAACTGTAACTGATGCTGACAAACCCAAGATTTTTGACGCATGCAGCACTTCTGATGGGGCAAGAGATTCCTACCGCCGGCCAACGACTCAGTCATGAAACGGCTAGCTACTACACAGCTTAAATTTTCTGTGGGAGGAGAGGCTCCTCTCATCCTCGGAGGGCCGGAGGTACTGTCGTAGTTGCCATTGAAGGTCGGCGTCGGCTGGAACTGGGACGGCCTTGAGGCGGGCGAGACCCCGAGCTTGCTTTCGGAGTGTGGTGTGTGTCGCGTTCGATGCAATAATAATGCTATGGGATGAGCCTAGCTCGTCGTCTATCACACACTCGATCTGCTTTCTGCACTGGCTTCCAGATCACCATGCATCGTGCAACGAACACGTCGATCGAATTGAACACCGGCCGTATATACAATACCTGCGGGCATGCATATGCACACGACAAGATGCACGCGATCGATGATGCACACAGCACAGAAACAGGAACGCCCGGCTCCCGAGCACCCCTAACCAGACGACTCGGGGCGCCCCGTCCAGCCGCCGCCCCTCCTCCCGGCGCCCTCCCAGCCGTCGCCGTCGCCTCCCTCTCCAGCGGGCGGCGGCGGCCTGCCGCCGGGCCCTCAACAAGGGGCTCCGCCCGGCTGCCGCCTCTTCCCTCCATCCTCCTCCCCTCCGCCTTCCAGGATCCCCTGCCTCAAAGCCCGGCGGCGTCGCCGGCGTCCTTGTGGGCGGCTCGCCCGGCGGATCCACGTCCCCCCGGCGGGATCCGGTGGTGTCCAGCCCCGCCCCCCCCCCCCCCTCCCCTCCCTCACCCGGCGTTCCCGCTGCCATGGCGGATGGCCATGGCGGGCTTCGCCTCGGCGTCCGGGAGGTCGCGGCCGCGCGGATCTAGGGCCTTGGGCCTTGGATCCGGCGCTGGCGGCCTCCCCCCACCACCCACCGGTGCGGCGGTGTGCGGGATGGCGGCCATGGTTGCCGAGTCCAACTAGATCGGGCCCTTGGGCCCCGGATCTGGCGTACACCGGCCCGGCTTGCCTCACAGTGGCTATGGTAGTTGGGTCCGACGGTGGGCGGTGGACGGCTAGATCGAGCCGCCGCTCGGATCCGCATCCGCGGGCCCGCTTGGCCTCTCCTGCACCGCTGCTTGGCGGCGTCGACTTGGGCCTTGATCTGTACTTGCGGCGGCGGTGGCGTCGTCTTCTTCGGATGGGGCTGGGGTTGGGGTGGCGGGGCCTACGATCGAGTGTGCGTCGCTTGGGACGGGCGTGGCATGGTGGTCTTGTCGTCTCGCGACCATGTGGTGTGGGCGGTGCTCGGCAATGCACCATCGACGTCGTGGTTGCTTGGTTGGCGTCGTCGCCCCTTGGTGACTTTATGGCATGGAACTCCGGGAAAGCTAAGCCCGACGTGGTCGGGCGGGACGATGGCGGCATCTCTTGATGTCGCACCCTTCTTGAAGGCATCGTCTTCGAGACCCATGCCTTGTCACCGGCGCTGGAGAATCTCTACGGCTCGTCACTCCCCTCGGCCGTGGTGGCCTTGGTTGTCCGGCTCGTTTGCTGCTCCTATCTGCGCTTCACGCCTCTCCGCGCTTGGTTTGTCTAGCTAGTGAGCGTTGGTTACGTCGACCTGGTCGTTTCCGCACGCTTCTTTGCCGAGGTGCCCCCCTTCCGGCAGATGCTTTCTTTGTCGAGGTGCTTTCTTTCCGGCAGATGCTTTTCTTTGTCGAGGTGCTCTTTTCCGGCATATGCTTTGCTGCCGTGGTTGTTGGGACGGATGCTTTGCCGTCTCGATTCTAGCGGATGCTTTTCCACTTTGTTGTCGTCTGCGCCTCCGTTCGCTACTAGCTTCCCAAGTGTTGAGTTCTCCGTAGCGCCTTGCTTGCTGTTTGTATGTGTTTGTAGGGTATGTAAGTAATCTGTGGATTCTTGGTGAATCCTTTGTACTTTCCAACTTCCTTTAATGAAGTACTCCCTCCATCCCAAATTATAAGTCGTTTGACTTTTTGATAACAAGTTTGACCGCTCGTCTTATTCAAAAATTTGTGTAAAATATCACTTTTTTTTTTTGCCGTGGCTTTCTTTATTAATATAAGTTCTTAAAGAATGACTTGAATTTGACAATATTTGCGTAAATTTTTTGAATAAGACGAATGGTCAAACTTGGAGCCAAAAAAAAGTCAAACGACTTATAATTTGGGACGAGAGATACGTGCTAATGCACGCTTTGAAAAAAAATGCGCGTGCGCACTGATTGTCGAGCTGCCTATAGGCGCCGGGGGCAGTTATCGATCATCGGTCACAGCTATGTAGCATTGTTGCAAATGCAAAGTGCATGCATTGTACCATGGATCATCGCCGGCCCCATCTCATATCTCTCTCGCTGTCACTGCGGCGAGAGCCGTCGTCCGCGTGCACAGCCGCCCAGTTGACAACTATATAAGGCGACTCTCGATATAGCCTCATCTCGCTCGCCTGGCTAGTAGTTCTGTCTAGCTTCACTGCCTTGCCTAGCTTTGTTCATCGGCGTAGGTGTACACAGCTCTGCCTTCAGTGCCTTGCAAAATCGTTTGCTCATCTCATGGCGAGCTCTTCTCACGAGCCGGCGCTGGAGACGATGGCCACTGCTGGCCAGGCCGCGTTGCCAGAGGGGCTAGTGAGGGAGACGGTGGTCGAGATTGGCACCACCGCCGCGGGACAGGCCGCATTGCCGGAGGAGCCGGCGAGGGAGACGGTGGTCGAGATTGGCACCACCGCCGCCAGACAGGCCGCGTTGCGGAGGAGCCGCTGCGGGAGAAGGTGGTCGAGATTGCCACCACCGCCGCGGGACAGGCCGCGTTGCGGAGGAGCCGGGCGCGGAGAAGGTGGTCGAGATTGCCACCACCGCCGCCGGCCAGGCCGCGTTGCCAGAGGGGCTAGTGCGGGAGACGGTGGTCGAGATTGGCACCACCGCCGCGGGACAGGGCCGCATTGCCGGAGGAGCCGGCGAGGGAGACGGTGGTCGAGATTGGCACCACCGCCGCCGGGACAGGCCGCGTTGCCGAGGAGCCGCTGCGCGGAGAAGGTGGTCGAGATTGCCACCACCGCCAGCGGGACAGGCCGCGTTGCCGGAGGAGCCGGCGGGAGAAGGTGGTCGAGATTGCCACCACCGCCCGGCCAGGCCGCCGCGTTGCGGAGGAGCCGGCGCCGGAGATCGTGGTCGACATTGCCACCACCGCTGCCGGACAGGCAGCGTTGCGGAGGAGCCGGCGCCGAGATCGTGGTTGACATTGCCACCACCGCTGCCGGACAGGCCGCGTTGCCGGAGGAGCCGGGCGCCGAGATCGTGGTCGACATTGCCACCACTGCTGCCGGACAGGCCGCGTTGCCGGAGGAGCCGGCGCCGGAGATCGTGGTCGACATTGCCACCACTGCTGCCGGACAGGCCGCGTTGCCGGAGGAGCCGGCGCGGCAGACCGAGATTAGCAGCACAGCCACGTCGCCGGAGGATCCGGGCGCGGCAGACGGTGGTCGATATTGACACCACCGCCGCCGGGCAGACCGCGTTGCCGGAGGACCGTCAGGTATTTCATTTAACTTAACTCTTGATCGGAAGTAGCAAATGTTCTTAAACATCATCTACGTACATACGGTTCGCTTGGTGAAGCGCCTGCATGCCCTATAATATACACGTACGTACCATCGACCACAGCTTGCTGGCTAAGTAGCAGAGCCTTCTCTAATAAATGACTCAAAATTAGCTAGCTACGTCTCTCTCAAATAACCAAACTAAAACCATCATGCATGCCCCCATCAAGTGAACAAGGAGCATAGGCATAGACTTGGAGCTTCATACAAATTTGAATTCTTTATCTTTTTTCATTTCAGTATATGCTGTCCTACAAAATTCAAAATCATTAATGTCTTGCATGTGCCTCTATTAGTAATTCTCAAAGAGTGGCTAACTAACCCTTTAGAGATCGATGCTTATGATTATTGGGGTAGAATTTGTTTTCGTGCGTTGTGAGCATACATTGTACCATGTAGAGTTCACCTACAAAAAATTCTTCACGTACTGGGATACACTTTTAATTACTAGCTAGACTAGTAGCCAAGCAAAGAAACGCTACGACACACTTGTAGGAGGTCACCCCCTGGATGTCACACCTAGCTATGTCGACGCTCCGGCGGTCCGGCCTGGCACCGACCACCACCCTCAACGTGTGTGTGTCAGGCACACGTTGACACATGTACCCACCAGTACCATGCACACATACCTGCAATGCGCGTAAGTCCACGCCAACAGATGAAACGCCGGCAATACATACGTCCGCAATGCATACACGCGCAACGTGTGTGAGTGTGTTCGTCAAGGATTTGGGACGACCTTGTCATTCCTTTTTTTTGTTGTTGTTTTTGGAATAGTACTAATGACAATATAATGTCTCCTACAACTTACTAAAAGTCCATTTATATATGCTTCCTTTTAATTTGACTATGGACCATGGTACAAGATTGTAATTAGTTGGACCACATAAAACAAATTTATGTTTGTTGAAATATTTACCATAACATATATAGTTTGCAATGGTATTTAGACATATATTTGAGGGAATTGGAGGGACCATGTAGCTCCTACAAAAAATTAAGCCAGCAAAGTAATTTGGATGCAAATTTAGAGGACCATTTTTATTTATTTTCAGAATAGTATAAATGGGTAATTTATTACAACACAGTGTATGTTCAATGGGTAATTCATTAGGACAGAGAGTATGTTCAATTGAGCCAAGATGTGTGTGGTGTTGTGAAAATGTGGCAAGCTTGTGGCTGGCTGGCCCCGAGCACAAAGTTGCATATATGTGCCGCTGCTTTTTGGAAACAACTAAATTAAAACTGAAAGACGCAAAGCTCTACAATAAATTAAGCATCACAGGGCCACGCAAAATATATTCGCCCATCACAAAGCTCTCTGCAATAGGCAACACAGGGGTGCTGTGAAAATTATACTGTAACAACTTAATTAGTCACGAGAGACATTGCAAACATCTCAACATTACACTTTTGACCCATTCATGAACAAAGTGGAGTCAATGTTTACTTCTGTCACTTGAAGCTACTATCACAAGTTAAACAACCGTACACATGAAGTATATTTTTCACCGTCCTCACATATATGTGTATTGTTTTCTTAGACTATGGACGCAGGCATGACAAGGCCGGATGATAGGAATGGCAGTGGCCGCATATCATGTGCAGCATGGTCCTTGTGTGAGCACCCTGGCCCAATGGATGCCCGCTACATCTATGCGGTCATATTTCTTATCGGCGATGTGTGGGCATGGGTGTTAAGAGAAAACCCCAAAGCATTCTTCCAGGTGCAACGCCTCAGTGGCTGCAACGGCGACCGTGACTGCCTTGCAAGTGAAGCTGTCCTCATGATTAGCTTCGCTAACTTTGTATCCTAAATACTTTTATATATAAACATTATTTGGTTTTCATTCCTTAATTATTGTGTTAGCCTTGACAAAGTTTCTATCAGCTCTTCTTTTCAATTATGGGCCTCTCGACTTTATGCACTAAGACGATACATGACTGTCGAAGCTCTTGGCATTCTGGGTGGTGGCCAGCAAAGATTATGCTTCTGCAGGTTTGCTACATCACTCCTATATTGGTACCAGACTACTTTCTCCAACTCTACGGTCAGTTGCTCTACAATCTATCTTACAAGCAACTTTGTAAGCTAAAAATTTCACACCATGCACCTACTGTTGTTGACGATGGCATTTTTGCATTGGCTGAAATATTTACAGGGAAAGTTGCACCTTTTGGAGCATGGTATAAGTCATTCAAGCATTTCTTTTTGTTCCTCTTATTGAGTCACTAATTAACATGTGGTGGTCACTCTATACCTTGTTTTTGGAATTGAGCAGGCTATTTCTTATTATTCAGCTCATCAGTGTGATAAGGTACGTCACACGGATGAACTCCAGATGGTGTGGCCAAGCAAATTTTGCCAATCAGTAAGTTTTCTTTATATGTCTTGCTCAACATGCATGCATGTCCTTTGTTTCATCTTTTATATATCTGATGACTACTTTGGATTGACTTGCAGCCACCGTAAAGTGAACACCATCTCTATACTATCATACGGTTTGTCTATATTAGGGATCATACTTATGGTCTTCTGGTACGTCGGCCTCTGTAATTCGATCCTTGCGTTGGTTGTCACCACGCTGGGGTTGGTGTACATCATGCCCCTAATATCACTATTGACCAAGGTATTTAAGTAAAAACTAGTAGATCATCAATCATATTAAGAACAACTGGAGTTCTCGTGTATGTATGGTGATGAATTTGTAACCCATTGTACTCCTAAATTAGGCCAAGGGATTTTACATGGAGCCACTGCTAATGGGGGTATACATTGTATTCCTTTGTTGGTCGGCAATTAAAAGGTAAAATATTATTATCCAATCTTAGTTACAGTATGTTGCATGATTGATTTGGCTGCCTATTAGAATGTGTCAGTTTTCTATATGACACAACTAACTCTCCGTTATTTTCTTTGGATATGAAATTTTGCCTCTATATAGCGACCCGAGGAAAAGCTGCTACGAGAAAGAAGACACCGGTTCAGGAGCAGATTGGATAACGATCATTGTAAGTACACTCATAATCATGTCACAGTTCTTATCTTTGGTGACTTTTGATTAATATTCCAATATGGGCAGAGTTTTAGTGCTGAACTGGCCAGCGTAACTGTAGCTGCTTTTTCGACTGGCACTGACTACAAATGTATACAGGTATATATGTTGTTCTCTCGCACTAAACAGATCAATAGGAATTTGAAATGTTCTTTGCACCATTTAAACTAAATATGTCTTGAATGCTTGCAGTTCACCAACGTAGTAGAGTTGGAAAATGACGTACCATATGGGTATGGTTTTTTCCATCTTGTCTTTGCTACGGGCTCCATGTATTATGGCATGTTGTTTCTCGGCTGGGACACACATCGTGTATTAGGAAAGTAAGTTAAGACATAAACCTGACACCATGCATCGATTAAATTCAAGTAGCATGTTGCTAATTTGTTCTTGGCTGCAGTTAAGTTTGATATTTTGAATTTTGCATTAGGTGGAGCATGGATGTCGGTTGGACAAGTACCATCATCCACATAGTTCATGAAGGACTGGCAGTAATATTCTTTGGTGAGTGAAATATGACTAAAACCATCAACTTTTCTGAGCTTATCGCACCCATAGCATCATGCATGTACAGATTTGTTTCAATCGTTTACTTTATCTTTCCTACCAAGGAAAGCTATATATATTGACCGATAGATGAATGTTTGTGCTTGCAGTGCTGGTAATCCTTGCTAGGTCTTATGGAGTTGGTTGGCTCCAGCAGCTGCTTGGGAAGCTCTTTGGAACAGGTGGCCAGCAGGTCGCTGATGAATCTCATGCCAGCAACATAGAGCTAGCAAGGCTGTTTGGCACAGCTCCTCTCCCAAAAATGAGCTCCTCTCCACAAAAATCTTCTCTAGCTCGGAGCTACTGGAGCGGCTTCCTGTTTGGCTAGAAAACAGCTCCACCAAATCATGGGCCCGGGCTGTCGGATGTTCCTCCCTCCCACCAATCTCTCACACGTTTCTTTTTCCTCACCGCGACCATGGCTGGAGCAGAGCTGCCCCTCGCCGACGGCTCACCGAGACGAAGCGACGCGACCCAAGGGGCCAGGGGCTGGCCAGGCGTCGCATCCTTGGAAGCGACTCGGTGGTTGCTGCTGCTGGCCCGCTGGCCCGTGGCGGCGGCTGCTGCTGTCCCTGGCCCTTGGAGATCCGGGTCGTGACTGACTGTGCTCTCCTCGCCGCAGCAGGTGGCCGGAAATCCACTCCTCCCGTGGCGGACTGCTGTGCTGCGCCGCCGTAGGGTGCGCTCACGCCGGTGGGTGGTCCATCCACCACGCCCCGAGGGCGCGACGGGGCTGCGCCACCGCGCCCGAGGCCCGTGGACGGAGGCTGTGACGGAGGCCGCGCCTCCATCTCACCGGTGTCCGTGAGGCGAGATCCAGCGCCCAAGCCCTCCATCTCGCAAGCGGGGAGGACGTTCGTTCTTGGCGGCGCTACGGTTTTGTGTGACGGCGGCTGCGACGGAGCGGGAGGAAAAGCAGGGACGGGTGCGAGCGGCTTTGGGCGGAGAGTGAAAAAGAACACAAGCGAACCGTTTTTTCTGTGTAACCGATGGCAGTGGTGGGTAAATTTCTATCATCTCCATGAGGACATACGTATCCTTGTTTTGGTGGAGTACCACTGGATGAGCTCCACGAAAACCATGGAGCTGGAGCCCATTTTTAGGAGCCGGAGCTGCTCCACCACTAGTGTTTAGTAAAAAAAACTTAGAGATGGAGCTATTTTCTTGGAGAGGAGCTCTCCCAAACAGCCCCAACACCGACAACAATGCGCCACCACAACAATCCCCTACCACAAGACGAGAGGGAAGTCCGACGAACAGAGGACCCAGTACTAGCACAGAGCCGGTTCCAAGTCAGAGGGATGACAATGCACATCCATCTTCATCCTCGTCGTCGACAGCCCCCCACCATACATCAGAGCCTTAAGCACCTACTATATTGCCAGGAAGGCGATGGAGCGAAATAGATGAAGGGTGCTGATGATTGTAATAGTAAATACAAGGGAGGAATTATTGTCTTGTGCCCGTTCAAATAATCTCTCTGTTTTCCACTCAATTGTCTTTTTGCCCGTGAGTTTCAATCTCCCATATCATATATTCCAATTAAAGCAAACAGTTAGGCCAATGACACGAATTGAACCTGCACTCTAGCTACGGCTTGGCTTCCTCTGATACAAACTCGACCGCCGCGCTGCCATCAGCACTTCCTGCACCCCAGGCCCAACACATATGACACCCCCGCGGCTCGGTGAACAACACACACGAATTGTTCACTCGAGAGACAAATCGTCCGTATCCCATAGAGGCAAAGATTATCCTCATCCCACATCTGCTACTGCATCTTTTCCCCTCTCTGATGATGTCTGCTCATGTTCAATCGTTCCATACGCACTACCAACCATGCATCAGGCCTCTCCCTCTGTCAAAACGTCAAAACATCTTCTATCCTCAGGTCTGCAACTATGGTTGCCTCAGCTACGACATACACTACAGCGGCCACCGCTGAATCGAAGCCATCCGAGTATCCGACTCAAAAATACATGGTGGCTTGCCGTATCATCAGTCAAAGCAACATGACGAACATGTACACCAGAAAAGGAGTTAATAAACATGGATGCTTGAGCTAATTATCTCTTATAAGCTGATAGTCCTTAAAAACAAATCTAATTTTAGTGACGATTTACTTTACTGAACTGTCCCTAAAATATATATTTCTAGGAGTGGTGTGTATAAGCTATATATATATAATGCTTTTGAAGCTAGATACAAACGATTTGCTAAGTAAACTGTTCTTCTAAGAAATAGGAGATGCCTTAAAAAAATCTTTTTTTTGTTCCACTGAACACAAACAACTCAATAATTTACACTTGTCAGGGTTACGGAAGTATACTCCCCCGCCGCCTCCACGCGGGCGGCTCGAGCGGAACCCTAGCCGCCGCCACCACCTCCCCCCTAGCCCCACCCCCACCCCCAACTCTCCTGCAGCGCCGCCGCCTTGCCCGAGCCACGTGGGGCTCGGGCGAGGTCGCTGGCGGTGACCACAAATGGCGCTGGCCAGTGGCCCAGCAGCGCAGTGCTAGATGGAGATGGCGCGGCGGCATCTTCTTCGTCGCCAATGATGTCCAAGTCCCCTCTCCCGTCGTGTCGGCCTCTCTCCGGGTCGGAGCGGTTGGTTCCGGTGCCCCGACGGCCGACTATAGTCACCCCAGGCCGGAGGGCAGCGACGGTGGTGTCTAGCACGGTGGGGGCGCCTCACGAAAGCCCGGGCACCGGGTCCTGTTCCCTTGCGGCCGGGGCGGTGCCCGGTCTGAGGGATGGCAGCGAGATCCCTTCTCTCCGCATCCCTGGTCTTCGCGACGTTGGCGATGTCCCGGGGCGGATCGCTCAGGAAGCCGGGTTTCGCGGTGGTGGCCGGGCGGCGAGCATGATGGCAGCCGGCGGCGCGGTGGAGGTTTGGCCTGTCACAGGCATTGGGGGCGGCACTCCTCTCTGCAATCCTCGATGTGGCCAAGCCGGGCTCTTCCTGAATCGGCGTCCATGGGGCGGTAGGGATTTCCGCCGCTCCGATGGTCCACGGGGGCTCCCGGTGAGCGTGGATCGCCTTCCGTTCCATGCTCCTTGCACGGTCGAGCCGCCGGTGGAAACGGGCGCCGGGGAGGGCGTGAGGCGTCCGCGGGGGCTCCCGGTGAGCGACCGCTTCGCCGGTTCGTGCTCCCGAGGTACGGCCGCCCGTGGAGGCCCCGGTGGCGAAGCGAAGATGATAGTTGGCGCTAGCGTTCGATGGGTGGACGCGGCGAGCGACGGGCAATTGCTGGCTTTTTCGGCATGTCGTCTTGCCGCTGGGGTGGCCGATGCAGATCTGCGACAGGTGTTTAACCGGGCGTGTCAATCCCCCTGAGGTTTCAGCAGGACAACAGCAAGCGATGACGGCGGTGTATTGCTTGGATCCGGAAGCTAGGCGATGTCTGCGAACTGGGGTCTACCGGGCGAAAGCCTGGCGATGGCGGCGCCTGTGGCGCGCCTTCTCTGAGGGGCGTCGCGTCCCTAGTTCCTTCCGCGGGTGTGAAACTGGTCCATCATGGACGAGCAGCGGCGGCGTTTCCGACCGCCGTAACCTTGCTGAAGGCGCTGCTATGGATTAGACTAGGCTAGTTTTCTCCAGATCCGCTCCCTCTTTGGGTTGTCGTTCTCTTTGTTGTATTGGCGTGGGTATGGTTTTGGGCCCGGTTTCCCTTAAAACTGGGTCAATTATCTTCTTCTTATTAATACAAAGCCAGAAGAGCTTGTTCCGGGATCTTTCAAAAAAAATACACTTGTCCCATACATGAACAAAGGGGAGGATCACTAGTTGGGCTTTACTCCGGCTTGAAACCCCCTTTACTCCCCAAGAGTACAAGTTGGAGAGTAAAGAGTTGTGAGCTGGGAGTAGAAGTCTAGACCTTTACTCTCGGTTGATATACCAACCGAGAGTAAAGGTTTTTTTTTTTTTTTTTTTTTTTTTGTTTCAGTTCATGATTTATTTTTTTTAAATAGGTTTTGGACTTCGCATTTTGTGATGCAAATAATATGCAAACGTGCACGTATATATGAGCCGGTATATACTTTTTTTTTTTTTTTTTTTTTGGTTTCGTTTCAATTCTTGCTGCCAACAAAAAGAAAACTTGCTATAGTCAACAATTTTCACAATTCTTGTCAAGGACAAATGACACTAATATAAACAGTTTATATTTATTCCAAGTAATTATGACATATCCACAATAATTTACAAGTCCATTCAAAATGGATGCTTACATGAAACCCGGCCATCATACATAACACTGATAACTCGTCACTGGAATTACGTGGGAACGCCACAATGGCGCCTCCAAGGAATTGAGAGAGATTTGGCACTTGCATACAAATGGTTGCCGATCACTGAATACGTATGCGCAGGTGGGAGTGAGTGGGTGGGGTGTGGGCAGCAAAACGGCTCGCAACGAAAGCAGCAGAGCACGCACAAGGCATGTTGCATTGTACGTAATTGTAACCGCCGGGCGTTTGGCTGACAAAGCTAGATACAGGCACGTCTGGTGCGTGCAGTACTAGCTGCTCCCTGCCTTGGTGGGATCGCTGAATGCGTGCTGCTGGCCGGACATGTGCTCCGGTTGCATCGGTGACTCCTGTCTGATCTGCCTCCCAAGCACGGAGATTGCATTGCTACTGACTGTGAAGCAACATCAGGCTGAACTGAATGGATTCCTCTGTATTTCCATTTATCGTGCATTTTATTTATCGCATTATTCAGTACATTGTTTACAGTTGGTTCTAGTTGTAATCTTGACAAGATGCCCGTGCTTATTAGTAATGAATAGCTGAAACCAAAAAGAACAAAGCTCAAGTCAAATGACCATCACACAACTAGTTCAGTACCAACTCTGCCATGCATGATGCATTCACCGGTGTTATTGCTGCATCATCCAAACAAGGACACAAACAAATCAGCACTTTACAGTTCTCCGATTCATCAAGAAACAAAGAGGGAAGACCTCCATCTGGCCTGTCTACTGCTGTCAATTCAGGCTAAGAAAGAGCCTTCTTCTAAGCTTTTCTACCTATATGATCAGTTTCCTGCTCATTTCATTTGGCTGTCAGAAGTTACAACATTTGTCTCCCTGTGCCAATGTCGTTGTAGGCAGTTACGGTCAGAGAACAATTGCTGAGCAGTAGCACCTCCTGCCCCGAACCCAACGCCTTCACGGTGTGTTTTGGTTGGGGGTTGGGTGGGTTGGAGTGGCTTCGACCCATGTTTTGGGGGGCGGCTCTCATCCCTCTTTTTGTTTGCTTTATTTTTTTTTCGCATTAGGGATGAGTTGGCTCCAACACCTGTTTGGTTGAGAAATATGGAATGGATGATATTTAACACCGTTAGAGCACTATCCACTTGCCACTAGACCCCATCGTAAGAAATGGACCCACATGTCATCCTCTTTTTTTTCTTACTCCTTATCTTCTTCCTCCGGTCATGATCCCGCTAGCGCCCTCTCGCTGGCCTGCCATGAGCCCCGCCCCCTCCCGCCTCGTCGGATCCGATGGCTGTTGGCCCCTGGCCTGGGCGAGTTCAACTGCCCGCGCGACCTCCGGCCTAGGCGAGCTCCTCCCAGCCATGCCCGCGCGACCTCCTTCTTACGCCACGGCAGTTACCATGGCGGGCGGCCAGCGGCTCTCGCGGGCCCTACTTCCTTAGGGGCGACAATGGCGGCGCCATGGCGGGCGGACGCGGCTCTCGCGGGCCCTCCTTCCATATGACGAGGCGAGCGACTCGTGGGACGGCGACGGGACGAGCGCGGGTGCTGGTCTGCGGGCGTAGATGAGAACTCGTGAGACGGACGAAGATGAACCAAACGGCCGCACCTCGAACCCCACGTGGGTTGGCTCCGTCCACCAGATTTGGGCGGGCGGAGCCAACCCGCATATTGACCGAATATTCTCATCTGGGTGCTCGCTCCCACCCTGCTGCTCTCCATCCAAACATCCCAAAAATGTGTTGGACCCGTCCGGGTTGGATCTCTTCCACCAACCAAACACACGATTAGTCACCCTAACCACACCCTTGACTGTAGCCAGCGTTCCACCTGAATACCTGACAGATCACCATGACACCGAGGCTTCAATGTTAGTCTTCACAAGGTCTATCTTAGCAGGCCAAGTGGGCTCATATTATTCCATCCGGCCCAGTAAGACGCGAGTTGGGCCTCCTACCTTCCTTTGACGTGCATACTCCTGCGTGATGCTTACAAATCGTTTCTTTTTATTTGCAACCGTACTTTATCTCTCTATAAAAGGACGACGCATAGCTAGCTATAGCCACGTACAAGCTGAGACTCAGATCCATTCTGCGTACAAGCTGAGACTCAGATCCGTTCTGTGAAATCTATGAGCCGGATTGGAGGTGTTGCATGGGCATCTTCCTCTCTGATGGTAAGTGGGTGGCCGGGTTCATCATCTATCATGCACGTCGTTCGCCTGATTCTTGCTTATATTACTAGGTCCTTCCAATTAACTCCTGCTCATTCATAGACAATCCGACACTCATAGAGCCATAACCTAGCTCTAGGTGGTGGTGTTGGTAAGGTCCAGCAGCTAGCGCGCGCTGCAAGTAATACACGTACCCACCCGCCGCCGGTGATGAGCAGGGCGGCGCTCGTCGTAGATGCTCCTTGCTGTCGGCCTCGGCCTCGCGGCGGAGGGGCGTGCGTGGAGAGCTAGCTCGCGGCCGTGGCTGGACTGTGGCCGGCCGGCGGCCTTGGGAGTGAATTTGGGCCTTTGGGGAAGTGATGCCTTCTGAGCTAGGAAGCCGTACTAATATTTGCCCATGGGCCAGGACGCAGAGCCAAATTTTGATTTTTTTTTTTTTTTTTATATTACCTCAGCTCGATTGTATTTGTACCATCCCTCACGTCCCCTTAATTACTTTTCACAAACTTGTATTAATAATTATCTACTGTTAACAATTTTTTTTTTAATCTCATGTTGCACCGTATTCAATTCTGCATTGAAATTGTGCAATGTGTGTATTGTAAGCTAGGTGACTAGTGGCATTCATGGTTAAATAACATAAACTTTCTTTTTAAAGATATTATTTTTATCATTTTAGGACAATGTATGTACTACCTAAAGTATTTGGAGGTAGTTGTTACACTAGCACAACCATATTTTGTTCTTCATGCAATCCTCCGGTCCTCACATGTTTTCTTTTTTGTTAGATTAAGGATGCAAGAGGAATGATGGTTGTGTATCAATGGCTGCAACAAGACATGAATGATGAATGTCACGTTTATTGATCAGCATCTGAGCCCTATGACCGCACGCTATAGGTACACAGTTCTTCGAAGTTTCACATTTGGGTATGATTTGAGAGTTGGTACAGTTGACTAGTTTATATGAAGTTGTGTTTTGACAGTACGTTGTACCAATGATCCTGCATGCGTTTTTGAGCTAATCTCCTCTCTAGCCACAGCCCGGCCACAACCATTCACCACGCGACTAGTCATCTTGCTCAACACCAGGTTCATCAATCGTGCATGTTGTACTTTGCCTTTGTCCTAGTTTGGCCCCACCAAACAACCGGCGCTGAAAACATGTAGTAGTAGTACAGAGCAACGACGCGTCCGGGTAGCCAAAATGGACACCGAACAACTCCCCTCCGGGGTAGTTGTGTTGCCATTGGAGAACTGTGTTCACGCCACCACAGGAGACAACTTCTTTGCTGAGTGTCACGGAAACTCGGCAAAAGCCTAAATACACTCGGTAAAAGGTTTCCCAGTGTAACACTTGGCAAACCACACTCAGCAGCAAAAAAAAAAAAAAAAAAAAAAAACACCACCACACTCAGCAAAAAAAAAAAAAAAAAAGTTGTGCTGCAAGCTTACCTATCCTTAATGTTTTCACTTGCCTCTTACTTTAGTTTTATTTAACAAACTTGTTTTCATCTACTGTAATTTATTAAATCTCGTGATGTACAATCATTCATGGAAATGTACTGTGCTCCGACCTTTGGATTACAATTCATCAATTCTGTATGGAAAATGGTGAAATTAATGTAGCAGTAGTGACTAGTGAAGTTAGTGTGGTTAAATTACATGAACTTTCAATCTTTTTATTTCATATACTGTATTTTAGCATAAAATAATCTAAACTTTTGAAGTTGTCTCTGCAACCAGCAAAACCATTTTGTTCATTCTAACGATGGCATATATTTTTTCTGGTCAGACTATGGACGCAGGCAGGATGCAAGTGTAACCTGCTGACGAGGGAATTTTGTTCGTATCGTCAATGGTTATAAGGAATGGTCATGGTACTATCAATACATGACATCCCCGATGAATGTCCGCTACATCTACACGGTTTTCTTTATTCTTGCTAGCGCCACCTGCTTTGTTGCCACCAATCACTTTCACTGAGCAGCATGGTGACCAATCTCATGCCATAGAGACGGATAGTGGACTGACACTTCTTCATTACCCCAACGACCACAGAGCTCCACATTGACCCTCGAGCATAAATGACACTAGACCAGACCCTCAAACATCTGTATTCGAAATTGAAGAGATACAAGATCATACCCCACGTGTTGCTACAAGAACCTTGTATTAGCATTGTATGGCATCAAGGAGAAAGGATGGCATGTAATGAGAGATACTGTAAACTTGAAAAATTATTGATCATTTGGAAAATACACACTGTGCGTTTCAAGAACAAAACATTTTATAGCTGCTGATAAATTGAGAATTAAAATTGTATATAATACATAACTACAAAAGCATTATTTATGTTAATTAACTATATATATGAGAGAGAGTATTACTGTCGTACAAAATTTAGTATATTGAGTGCGGCCACATGCCACGCCCAGAGCCGCTGCAGTAGACAGAGCAGCGTGAACCACCAAACAATATGGTGAGAAAATTGATATTTCCTTTTCCATTTGGACCATCTTATGTTGAATGGTGATTATTTTAAACAATTTTAAGTTATGCTCATATTCTATGAATCCCAATTGTGCATTTAAAAATTGATAGTATATTGTACAATTAGAAATATGTGACAAATATTAGAATGTTGAAGTTGTTGCATTCAGATCTAATACACCATTTCATAAACTTCAAAATTTTAAGTTCCATACGGATAGGCTTTTAATTAATCTGTCTATAATTTATAATTATTAAAATAAAATGAATTTGATTTCAAAGATCCAAATCGTGCAAGTTTTCAGCACACTTGAGAGTGAGTTGTGCCTGTACTAGCCAAGGCAGCACAAATCAGTTTCAAAAAAAAAAAAAAAAAAAAAAAAAAAAAAGCAGCACAAATCGGACGAGCAGCCGCCCACAGTACAACCGATCGTCGGCGCAGCCATCTCCTCTCGATTCCGATGGACCTCGTCGACAGCGCCACCGCCACCGCCACCCCGCCGGTGGCCAAGCTCTCCATCTCCGGCGCGGCCCTGGCCGCGCTCCTACACCGCTGCGCGGCCGCCGCCGGCGACTGCGACGGCCTCCTCTTCGGCCGGGCCGCGCACCTGCCCGCGCCGCCGGCCGCCCTCTCCGACTACGACGACGCGGCGGCACCGCCCACCCCCCGCGCTCACCATCTCCGTCTCCGGCCACTGCTCCCTCTCCAACCCCGCCTCCATCTCCGACTCCCTCGGCCGCTTCCGTCCCCCTCCTCCACTTCCCCAACCCCCATCGGCTTCTTCTCCTCCCGCCGCCGCACCGCGCTCCGTCCCACCATGCGGGAGGCCGCGCTCGCCCACTCCCTCTCTGAAACCCTAGCCTCCGCCCACCCGCTCCTCCTCATCCTCGTCTCCCCTTCCGCGTCACCCAACCACTCCACCCACTCCTACGACTACCGCGCCTTCCTCCTCGTCGCCGGCCGCCTCGTCCCGGCCTCGCTCGCCGTCGTCAACGTCGGGCCCGGGTTCCGGGATCAGTACCACGCCTTCACCGCCGAGTCGCCCATGCCCTGGCTGCCGTCGGCGCCGGCGCCGGGCCACGCGCACACCATCGGGGGAGCAGAAGGCGGTGGATGAAATGGTGGACGGGTTTGGGGTCGCGAGGCTGCAGGGGGTCCTCGGCGCTGCGGCAGGGCAGGCGGCCGAGATGGATGAGATGTACGCAGGGATGCTCAGGAAGCTGGAGAAGCTCGCCAGGGAGGTGGAGAAGAGCAATCTCCGTGTGCTCGAGCAGGTCTGCTTCTGGAATCCTGTGGTTCCTGTCTGCAATGATCATGTGCATCATAGATTTGGATTCTCCGTAAACGACTGTGATTCTGTGTGATTGATTGGCTTAATAATTGGTTAAACTGCTAGAATAGTGCATTATTGGATAATATAGAGAGAGTGGGGATTTGTAGTGGTGCCTTCTTGCATTGTGGATTTTGTGGGGAACTTAGATAATCATTGCATGGCTGGGTTTGGTTGTAACTATAATCCAGGTTTCGGTTGCCTAAAGTATCTTGTAATGTTAAATTTGATCACTTGACAGAAGGCAGCTACGGGTTCGGTTACCTGAATTCGCTCATGCACTCCTTGTTTTTGAACCAGCTGTATGCATTAGTATACAGCTATCTGGTAACGGGCTCGGACCTAGGAGGCACTTAGCTCTTCATTTGTTTGGGCGAAACTGTTAGAATCTTGATGGTCTACAAAGCCACATCAGTGAGCATCGCAGGCCTGCAACTATTGTATTACTTGATTGTAGTACTTGGCAAGACACGTCACCAACTAAAAGTTGGCAGGGAGGGAGGAGAGAGGAACCAAGAATATCAGTTCCAACATGCCATAAATGGATGGCACAAAAATGGTGTCTCGAATTCCTTAGATGCTTAGCTCTGTTTGAAAATTATTACAGCAGTTGGATTGCGACTATAATCCATATTTACAGTTGACTAAAGCTTGTCATACCAACTTCCATTTAACAGTTTGCCTGAACTCCTCCGTGCATTCCTTGTATCAAAACATCCACGCGCATTGGTATGGAAGTTTCTGGTAACAAGCTAAGGAGCACTACCATTAAACAACTCTTGTATTTTTTTTTCCCTTCTGGCAAGGAATAACTCTTGGAATCTTGATTTTGCCAAAACAACTCTTGTGAAGTTTTAGGCTTGCTGCTTTTCATGACAAGCAAATCAGTAGATGCCAATGTTTTCAGGCCGCCTGATCGCCGTATGATCGAACCTGGTAGACCTGGGATGAAAATGATGAAGGCCTATTTATGTAGTTTCAGACTACTGCTTGTTTCTGTTTGGTTGGTTTGTTGCATATGGGGATCACTGTTTACATTTGGGACCCTGTGAAAATTACCCCATAAACTGGGGCTTATTAGGGTCTGTCTGTCAGGTGCCAAATTCTTAAACTACCAAGTGCTTACTCTCTATTAGACTTGGTGTGAAAACTGAAAAAATTGATACTCTCTATTAGACTTGGTGTGAAAACTGAAAAAATTGATCCTTTGTTGCTTAAAAAAAAGTTGTAGGCTTGTATCCCTTATCCTCTGATCAGATTTTTATATGTTCCCCCTTCCCCAGTAATTACTGAGTGAATAGTGGACTCTTCTCATCAGTTTTTGATATCTGTCCTTTCACTCCATTCTTCAACTGGTTTCTGAAATCAATTTCCTTATCTTTTGTTCTTATTATTTTGTAGGAGAAGAGGAACCTGCTGCTGAGGAATAAATATGCGGGAATGGAATAGGACCAAAGTGGTTTTGGTCTTAACAATGTATGTATACTGACTGAGTTAAGATGTTCTTATCGAACGTTTCTTAGTGTGTCATGCAGATTTGTAATGACCTGAATGTTCATTAGTAGTTTTGACAATATTATTTATCATGTGCCATGTATTGTGTTGTGAGTTGTGACTGACTGCCCTTCTTGTCTTAAGATGTCTGTACCTAGGGATGGAAATGGACATCTGTCAATTTTTACCACTTTTGTCCTGTACTGTCCCGTACTGTTTACCACTTTTGTCCCGGTCGTTTTTGTATTTGTGGGAAAATACAGTAACAGGATGGGAGAGGATGTTTCCCACATGTTTTCCGAAAGTTTTCATCCTTAACTGTAACATATCTTTTTTGAATTTTGAAAGAAAATGGCTGGAACATTGCCCTTCTTATAAGACCATGGATAATAATTATCTGGAAACATAGTCTCTGGTAGAGAATCCTTTTGGAAAGTTATGTTAATCATCAGTTGGGACTGATTTAAGTTGAGGTTCTTAGGAACTCCATGAACCATGGAGTTCATTGCTCTCTTAGTGCATTAGCCCGTGCATGTCGATCTGCCATTTGCACGCCAAGATATCTGGTGCTGATCAAGACTCTTGAAAAACATCTGTCTTGCTCTTTGCACATGTTCCACCATATATACAGAATGACCTGCTTTCACTTTCCAGTGATCCCTGCTTCTTCACCTTTGCCTTCTTACTACGCTTCTTCACCAAGGAGGGTAGGAGTCTGAGCACAAAAGAAGAAAGCACATCATTCTCCAAATACTTCTCTACAAAACTGAATAACACGGCCTTCTCACTAAATGGAATCACAATTGCGCTCTTCGTCACTTCCCTCAGGATAAACAATAGTGCTGCTCACTCTTATTTTTTTTTACTAGTTTTAACAGCAACTCTACTTCTCTACAAAACTGAATAACACGGCCTTCTCACTAAATGGAATCACAATTGCGCTCTTCGTCACTTCCCTCAGGATAAACAATAGTGCTGCTCACTCTTATTTTTTTTACTAGTTTTAACAGCAACTCAGCTAGCTATTTGGTTCTCATTCAGGACGCCCTGAGATAGACAGGGGATTGATCGACCATTCGAGTCCCGTGGAATGTGAAAGTGGATGTAGCGGTGATGTTAGTAGATGCGAAGCCAGGCCACAGGATAATCATGTGCAATAGGAATGTTAAATTTCTGAATGTTAGTCTAGTATTTACTTTCTCCTGTCATTTTAGTTTTTCTAGATGTAAGACTCAATTTGCATATTTCGTAAGATGGATAAGCAGGCGATACGCAATTCATATTGAAACCTCCCGAAAGCTAGGTGTTCAAAAATGACCACAAGTCTACCAAAATACTAGTACAGTGCAAGCTTTGTATTGACAGAATGCATATTGAGTAACTGACATCTGAACAGAAGAAACTATCTTTTCTGGCATGCACACACACACATACCATAAATCAAAACAACCTGGTCCTCTGAGATGGAGTAAAACTGAAGGGCAGACTTACTACTACATAAATTTACACCACGGAGTGTAAGACTGTGAGCACAAAAGGGAAAAAAAAACATCACTAATGCCTTGCCTTCCAGAAATTCACATCACATCACCACAAAGTTCCTTGCATGCACGCAAACCTACTCTTCTCCCATATAACTGAATAACATGAACTTTTCACTACATCCAGTCCCAATCACTATCTTCTTCGTCACTTTCCTCTGGATAAAGTATAGTGTTGTGCCCAGCTATGAAGCTACCACAAGTAGGATGTATAAGATCTTTTGCCCGAAGTTGACACCCTTTGCAGCGAGCTTAAAAAAAGAAATACAAATGCGTCAGTGAATGATCAATGGAAGTAAGAAAAACATATGAAAAATGAACATATAAAGTTAGAGCATATAGTGCACTGACTAATATAGAAAAATTGAAGGAGATGTGAAGATGCACAAATGTGAAGCGACGTACCTTGGTCATTCTTTTTTGATGGATTGAAGTCATCCTCTCCCACAGGTTTGCAGAGATAAACATCTTTCTCATCTATGAGATTATGATGCACTTCAGCAAAAAACATTGTATGTTTACCATGGAGACCTTTCACTAAAAAGTTGAGATGCAAATATCCTTTATAAAATTCATCAATAATGTTTCTATGTTTCACTTTCATGAATTCAAGATCGGTAGGCTGCAATATAATAATAATATAAAAAAGATGTTAATATAACATGGCCACTTCAAATAAATGTAAAATGTGTTTCAGCTTGGGAGCTAGCTTAAATAATGAGCTAAATAAATGGTCTGATCTACAAAAGGATAAAAATAAAGTGCATGTTTATTTTCTTATAAAACTGAATAAGAATTAGAATAAGTAACTAATATGGGTTAGTTTCGATAAGTACAAAACCACATGGGTTAGTTTCGATAAGTACAAAACTACATGTCCATTCTGAAAAACATAATATAAGTATAGCAATTATATTTAATAACATAGTAGTATAGTGGTAAAGAATAACCAAAACACTAACAACTATTATAGGTTGGTTTAGATATTAGTAATGAGCTTAATCAGTGGTCTGACCTACAAAAGATTAAAAAAAACATTGTTGTGGATGGATCACTCTAGCAAACTGTGAGTCCATTTTCTCCAAACTGAGTATAAGAATAGTAATACAATAACTAACCAATATGAGTTGGTTTACATAAGTACTCCCTCACTTCCAAATTATAAGGCGTTTTTGGCTTTTTCTAGATACGCTACTTTTGCTATGTATCTAGACATAGTGTATATCTAGATGCATAACAAAAGTTAGGTATCTAGAAATGACATTCTGTAATTTGGAATGGGGTATTAAACTACATGTCCATTCAGAAAAACATAGAAGGATGGAAATATTGAATAGCATTGTAGTATTGTCAATGAAGAATAACCAGAACACTATAAACTAATGTGGGTTGGTTTTAGATATTAGTAATAACTAGTAAACTACTACATGCCCATTCTTGCAAACAAAAATGGATGTAACAATATGCCAATACTAAATAACATAGTATAGTAATCAGAAGACTAACTATTGATTTGATAATATAGGCGTACGTAACCTGCATGTTATTTTGCTTGGTGTAGACTTGCAATGCTACCATCGCGCTCTTACGATCATGCTCTGCTCTTTGCTCCTCACTAAGCTTAGGAGAAGCATAAGGGGAAGTAGCTGTAATCGTGCCTTGACGCCTCAACACAGGCATCATGAAGATCATGGACTGTAAATTCTGATTCCCTAGGAGTGGGGTCATCCCAAGTCTCCAACCTTATGTCAAGACTGCATGAGAGATAAAAAAATCAGTTGAAGTGCAGTAGTACAGATTGTAAAACGATATGATCATTGCATGGGTGCATATATAACATAATATCCAACTATACAGAGTCAAGTAAAGGAATTGTAAGATTCTGTCATGTTGAATGCTACTGTTGCAGGCCAAAGAGTTAGTTTTGGGGCCCTGACATTCCACATAGAACCACCTCAACTGAAAACTTACACGGATGTTATGGTTTAATTTGGCAGCTCCCTCTATTGGAGAGTTGAAGCTCTCTCAAAGAGCAGTACAAACTAAGCATATTAATGCAAATCGAGAGATCATATTAGTACAGATGTATCGCAAGCTATAGTGATGCAACCTAGGTCGTAAAGAATTTAAGCCCTGCAGACCAGATGTTGTTTTCCTAGTCCTAGAAATTAAGACCAGGTCAAGGATATACAACGATGAGCGTTGGTCTATGATTCCGCTAATAATAAATTCAATTGGGTGTGCCACAACAACAATTTGGTTGATGCAAGACAATCATGATGCAAAACAACAATTTCGTCGATATAATATACCCGCCGGAAAAGAGCCCGGTCCAACGTTTTTCCCTCTGCGGTCGCGGACCATCGCCCCAACGGTTTTTGACAAAATAGGGCGGAAAATAACGAGTTACGCCGTCGTGTTGGGAGCTGGGCGACGACATGCTGCAATGCGATCCCTCCGCCGTTCCTTGGATCACGGATGAAGTAAATTGGCAAAGCAGATGAGGACCCGTCTAATCCCAATCCGGTCGATCGACCAACGAACGAAGAAAAGCAACGACCCCGTTTCGTCTCGGTCTCTGCATCCACGTCCAGCTAGATTTTGTTTGGGCCGGTCCTGTTTTATTTTGGACTATGGCCCGTTTCGTCTCAGTTAGCGGTTCGGTTATTTTTTTCCTCTGTTTCTAGTAGGATAGTCCTTCATTTTTATACTGAGAAAAAATAACAATATCTACTATATACTTATATAGAAAACCCCACTTAGCAACTCTCTAAGCTGTGGTGAAGCCACGTCACCGTGAGCTCCCCCGGCCATCCACTCACCTCTTCTCCACGTATCTGGTGGTGCTCCTGCCGTCCTCCTCTTAGCCAGGACACCAATCCCATTCAACTACCATTCAATTCAATATTCAATTTACTCTCGCAACTCCACCACATCCTATCACTAGCCTCACAGCCAAAGCCAAGCAATCGACGTCTACTCAGCTCCCTAATCATCCACAAGATGTACGTACATGAACCATCCTGCCGTTTCCTCTTCATATCCTACACTTGAAACACCATATTGATAGCTCCCCTATATATGTGTTACCTTTAGGCAGTAAGCGCTAGCGATGCTTTCTTGGACGCAATAGCTTCCACGAAAATCACGTAGATGGTTAAATTATGGACTTTAAGTTCCTTTCAATTATTTTTTCAGGCACTCGAGATGCCCATGGATGGTCCATCAACGCCAGGTTCGATCATCTCCTCACTGTTGAAGACTATCCAGCCATCCCTATGTGGCTGACCGTGGTGATCCCCAGGTACTACAAGCATCCTGGAGAGAATATGGCGGCTCTTTTGTATTTTTAAAGCAAACACATCCTTCCTATCGCAAAAAAAAAAAAAAAAAAAAAAATCCTTCCTATGTGATTTCAGTTTTGGAACACATGATGTTACATTGCATTCCCAGCGGCAACACGCAGGAAATCCTTCTAGTTTAACTAATATAATAGAAAAACTACATCACTCATTATTGCTCAATGTGGATCTCACCTCCATGTTATTTTTCTTTGCATACACCTCAAGGGATATTGTCGATGATCTCTATGTTTAATCCTCCTGGACGGCTCGGGCGGCAACCAAGCCCCACCGCCGCCACCCTTCCTCCCCTTCCAACCACCTCGCCGCCGCCGGCGGGGCTGCCGGAAGCCCGGGCAGCCGCGAGGGAAGGTGGCGGCGGACCTTTCTCCTCTAATCTAACCCAAGGAAGCAGATCGAGGAACGTCTGTCACCCATGATTCTGGTAACCGGGGTCCGATTCCATGGCGGCCGGCGGCCTCTTCCCTGCGCTGGTGGCTGGATCCGCGCGGTGCGTTCTCCAGCAGCATCTCCTCTTCACCGGATGTGCGGAGGAGACGAAGTGGTGTCGGGGTAGCGCTCTTCGGCAGCCGGCTACGACCTTGGCGCGCTGGGGACCGGATCGAGCCTTTTCCGGGCCTGATCTGGTGTCCTCGGTGGTTTCGGCGCGGGCCGTAGTAGGCGGCGGAGGTTGCCCTCGATCCGTGGCCCCCCGTCCGGATCTGGTCGGAGGCTCGATTTGGAGGCGATCGCTGCGGACGATGCGGCGGTGGTAGTGGAGCGCAGGGCTTTGGGCGGAGTAGGCGAAGATTGGTTCGACCCCATGGTGGCGCCGACCGGCCATATCATGGGCGCCGGAGAACCCAAAGCGGGCTGATCCGGCGACCCGGGGCGATGGGCGTCGCAGTACATCGACCATGGTGGCGTTGTTCTCGGACGGCGCTGACGGTGAAGCAATTGGGTCAGCCGTATCAGCGATGAACCCGGTGGTCGGCCATGGTGGCTTCCACACCGTTTGTCAAGGTGGAGTCGTGGAAAGGGATGGCGAGGATGGCGGTGGACATTGGCATTCGTTTTCCAGATCTTTATTTCGGCGATGGTGCACGTCGCCGGGCGGTTAGCGTATCGGCGTGGTCCCGAGGACTTGGCATTGGCCGCTCACTATTACGCGACTGCGGTGACACCCGAGGGGCGCCATTTTCCTCGCTGGAGGCACCGCCTTTGCAAGTGGATCTCTACGGTGAAAACCTACACCAGTTGGGTGGGCGGCGATGACATCTTTGGATGACATTTTCTCGTTGGAGACGTCGCTGGTGGAAGATCCCTTGGATGTCTGCTGGCGCCGGCATCAAGGTGGTGGCTCATCGCACGCTTATGGGGCCTTATCTTTGGTGCCGGGTTACGGGATCCGGAGTCTCCAATGGTGGATGAGTTTTAGTTGTTTTATTTTTTTAAAGTGCACCAGTGTTTTCAGGTGACTTTTGTCTTACCTGTAACACTGTTTTTTAGTTGTAATTTTTTTGGCCTGATGCATCCTCGGATGACTAAAGCCGGAATATAACTTCCTTTATCTAAAAAAAATGTTTAATCCTTTCCTCACTAGTGGGTGACTATGGTATTAAGGCTGAATTGATGTTTCTAGCTGCAATGCACGCCTCGCGTAGGTCCTTTAGATTAGATTGAGTCTTCCGAGGAGTCGGATCCTCCCATGTATCTGACCTAGTGTCAACAATGCATGTTACATAAAAAACATAAAAACACTTAACCATAGCTAGAAGTGTTATAATTCTAAATAATATGTGGCTTGCATGGTAATAAAAGTTATCTTACTAAATCCAAATGTCAAACTAAAGGTCATGTTGATTAGTAGCAATAGAGTTATCTAAAGCAGCATTATAATTGCAGGAAAAATTAAGTAAAATAGCATATGCATGTAGTGAGGACATTATCTTTGTCTTCCAATTTTAGATGAATGAAATGGATATTGAAGCGATCTGAAAATGTGGTTTTGCTATAGTTGTTGTTATAGGCATAAGTCACCAAAAGCAGACACACCGGCCAAAAGATTGAAGTCAACATGTAAATATGGGTGCATAATACTATCCAAAGTTCCAAACCACAAAAGTTGTTGGATTATATAAATCTCTAATATTGTCTCCAGAATTTGCACAAAACAGACCTACTATTGTTCATTGTTCATAGGTTTGGGATGGTGAGAGCCTACATGGTATGTTAAACCATTCGACATTAGATTACCTTGCATGGCAATATCTTTCACATGTCATTGCATTTTCATCGACGTCACTCACTTAATCCTCTCATTGCAATCTCTAATGTTGGGACATAAGTCCCAGCAGTAGGTGGAGGTATTCAGAGCTACCCAGCAACCTTAAGGTAACTATGCACTAAGGTATTTTTTGCAAGGATGGGTCGCAAAGCCTTGGCCCTAGGAGCAAAGAAACGATGTCTCCGCACAAAACCTCTGTCATCCCCCACTCGTAGAGGGATTTTCCGTGAAGGTCTTTCACGATAAAGGCAACTCTAGGTGGCGACCCCAAGGGAACCCGAGATGATGCCCCCTTGGAGGTTTCTGTAAAGGAAATGCTAACAGGCGGAGGTTTTGAGGGGATCCAAGACAGGTCCAAGGAAGCAAATCGGGGTAGAAATCGAAATGACACCAAAGAAAGATGGAGCGACATGACACTTCTTGGTGGGTTGAACCCTAGATGGGCCGGACAAATGGCCTAGAAGACAAAGGCAGTAACTCAGAGGAGAAGTCTAGCAATTCTCAATAAAAAGGAGAAGTCTAGGATGCCCTCAACGAGGTCCTTTAGAGGAGAAAAAATCCGTGGAATATTCGAAGGACAAAATTGTAATTGGGGTGTGGCTGTAATCGAGGGATATAAATAAGGAGCATTGACTCCTATGTAACGGGGTGAACACATTTATTCTACTTGATACACTTGGCATTATTGAGTCCCACACTTAGTCGTTCACCGACACTCATCAGGTGGTAGATGATGTAGTATAGCTAGGCACTTTCACAAAGTATAACTGAAAAGAAAATTACGGATATTGTAAAATAGAGCAGTTAATAGCAATGT
The DNA here is from genome assembly GCA_015847255.1 of Hyparrhenia diplandra. NCBI lineage: Eukaryota > Viridiplantae > Streptophyta > Magnoliopsida > Poales > Poaceae > Hyparrhenia > Hyparrhenia diplandra. The sequence continues at coordinate 417,573 of JADLZK010008613.1, read as the reverse complement.
GTCGATTTCTAAGCACATTTTTTGTGACTGAGAGATTATTGATTAGATTATCAACTAAAAGGTTGAAGAACTTCAGTTATGCTTCTCTCTTATTCTTTATTTGGGTATAACTCATTGTAACTTATATTTTTTCATTATTAGGTTACATACACGAAATAATTGTTGAGAATGCCATGTCTTGGAGGACTAAAATTGTATGAAAGAAGTATACTAGCACCTATGAGAAACCAAGAAAGAGGTGAGTATGTTTTCTTTAAGCTAGATGAATTCGTCATTAAGCTCTCATAATACCAACTTCAAGACATTGTAACAGCCTTTTATACCCATAACAAAAGGAAAGGCAGCGAAGTTTGATGTTTGTCTTAGATTAGGAGAAACGGGTATTGTAAGTGAGGAGACATATGACATAGCTAATACGAAAACGATAAGAAAAGGCTATTTCAGCTTGGGGCCTGAAGATGTTTATGATACCAAAAATGGAGATGAGTTGGAATGCATTGGTTATTGTTGGTTATGAGATGACTCCTAAGAGTGTAGCCTACTATGTTTTTCAAAACTCTTATGGACCGATGTGGGGTAAAGATGGGTTCGGCAAAGTGACTTGCCATAATATCAAACAGCTTTATGCGGCAAACCTCTAGATAACTGGCGGTGGACCGGGTAGTTGTTGTAGTATCGTGGAAGTTACATTTATAAAACTTGTGGATGGTTGATAGTTGATTGCTAGTTGTCATAGTTTACGCAGCAAAATTGTAGATAGTTGAAGTTGGTTGAATTATGGTAATGAGATTTTTATATGTCATGCGACTGGAGAATGCTCATAGATGAGGTGGATGTACCTTGTTTACTCTTTTAGTTCCTTTGTATACGATTGAGATGTTAAAAGGCAGCTGAATAGCCAATACTAAATGGTTGTTGTTTGTAGCATACTAGGAACATACGATACCGAGTCCATTTTTCCTTGAGTACCGTTTTGTGTTTGTACTAAAAAATGGTATTTGATGTTCACCTAATTGCTTCTTCTCGCATTTGACCCACTAATTTGCTTGCGAGTGCATTTAGCGATTTAGGAAGGAATTTCCATTTAAAAGCCAGGCTAGACTTTTTGTATTTATTAGACTTAACATAATCTCCTAATGCTTTATTTATGTGAAACTTGCATTGTGGAGTAGAGTCTTTGGGTTGTTATCAACTTTGGTCGAGTCTTTGGGTTGCATTGCCACCAATAGCACCTCGAGACTAGAACAAAATGACAATTTTGCCAACATCAAATGTGGGGTTTTCGCTTCTTTGTCATCGTGAAACTCGACACATACATTCTAGCCTAGAATGTCATTATCCTCTTCTCTTTTTTACATTTTTTATTTCACCAAATATTTCCTTCCTGTTTCACCCCTCTTTCAAGAATGTTATCCTTCGCCCTTCTCACCTCTCGGTCGCGCGTGGCTCTCCCGGACCGCTCCAACCCGGCGAGTACCCTGCTCCACTGTGCCCGTCCTTGACGGCAGTAGTGTGGGCGCCGCCATGAGCGGCCCTCACCACCCGACGGACGTGTGTGTCGCCCCGCCCGGCAGCGTGGGCGCTCCATAAAGTGTCCTTCCCACCCTACGGATGTGTGGGTAGTCCCTAGCTCGGCGCCGCCAGTCTGCGGGCTCATGCGAACACCTCTCCCAATCCCATGGACAGACACACGGCGCTTCACCCGCCCTACCCCCATGGCTGCACAGTCATCCCGCGCGCATGGCTGCGCCCTGCCTCACAAGCATGGTCGCATCGTCCGGCGCACTTTCGCAGTAGGTTGGTAGCCATGGCAGGGGCGAGTGCTTCGACATTCGGCTTGTTGTCCCCTCGTGTGCCGAGCATCTCTCGGCAACTGGGTGTCATCTCCACTATGACATGTGTGGGAGAGAAGAGGACAAACGAACAGTAGGCGATCTCTTTCCTTTTCGTCAATGAACCAACTTCCATTGTGTGTGTTTTTTGGTTTACAAACAAGGAAAACATTAGTTAACAAATATGAATACTCCATGCACTCTCTAGGGTACGAGTTTGTAATGAGAAGAGATTCCTCATTGTTGTCATCATGAGTTTCAATATGATACCCATTTTTCAGGATATCTCTATAACTTAAGAGGGTATGAGTTGAGTCGAGATATAAGAGTGCATCCTCAATTGTTATCGATGTACACATAGGGAGTTACAGTGGCTTGTCTGGAGCCTACTATCACAGCAACACGCCCAGCGATTGTTAAATCATTTCCTTTACTCTTTGTGAGAGTTTGAAATATTTTACTTCCCTAAGTATAGAGTTAGTGGTACCACTGTCCCACTAGCCATATTTTGTCATCCATCGGATTGACTCCGTACATCTATATATTAAATGGCGAATAAATATGAAATTATCAACAAATAAATATATAATTGCATATCATAGATATTAATTATGCATAATAAAATAAATATCAAATGTGCTTGATGAAGTAAAACAAAGGACAATGATTAACTGTTACAAAAATACGAGCATGATAATCTAGATCTCAAAAGAAAGTGAAGTCACCAAACAGATCATCAGAAGTGTATTCTAAGATCATGTTGTTGGTATTGTCTATGTTGCCATCAGATGGAGGAGCCCTGGTGTTGCTTTGGATCCGCTTAGGGCGGAGTTGGAGCACGCTAGGGGCTGCCAGTGCGCTCAAGTGTGCTTCAGACTGCTTTCCACCTTGGTTGAGCATCCTTGATTGGGCGTCGACGTCCACAAAATTTAAGTGCAAATCCACTAAGTGCTTAGGAGTGCGACTTTTCTGAGTCGGGTGATTCAAGCAACCACACCTTATACAAGTGCCAGAATTGTCTTTGTTTGACTTAGAATTGTCACCCTTACCCTTAGCACCATGAGGCTTACGGTTTCTTTTGTGCTTGTTGCCTTGGGAAGTTCCGGGATTACCATTTTTGGTGGCACCCTTCTGTGTTTTCTTCTTAGTGTTAGCATGTACTTCTCGCAAAGGCTTGGCACCGATAGGGGCTTGATTGGAGTTTCAGATTAGGAGCCATTGTGCCTTCTACCTGAAACAATGTCTTAATCAGCTTAGAGTAAATAGTAAAACCCCTTTGACGGTATTGTCAAGGATCATATGAGCGGGAAGCATGGTAGACAGACTCTTCTCAATTTTCTCCACATCAGTAGGTTCCTTTTCACAAAACTTCAGTTTGGAATTGAGTTTATGCACAACATGGTTGAACTCTCCTATAGTTTTGAAATCCTGTATGCGGAGCCTCTGGTAAGATGATTGTCTTCTGTTGTTCATACTGTTGTTGTAATGCAAGCCAAAGAGCCAGTGGGTCCTCTTCCATTAGATACTTAGCCTTGAGATCGTGAATGATGTGGTTCCTTTTGATGTATATGGCATAATACTTTTGTGGTTCAGACAATAGAGCATCACCATTTTTGGGAGCTTCAATAGCCTTGAACATTTCACGCAATGATAGACTCACTTTGAGATCCATAGCCCATGTAGGGAAGCTGTGTCCATCGAGAGAAAGCGCATCAAATTCTTTCTTTGATGAAACTTCAAGCTCACGATTGGTCATTGATCCTACATGTGAGTTGCCAGACTTAGTTAAAAATCAATATGATTGTAATAGTTATTGAATACAAATGCGAATAATCAAGGTAAACTTGAGTGTGAGTTTATCTCATTTTTTTATGGAACTTAGGTAGTCACCATAAAGGTGTAGACCTTTGTTTAATTGTCTCACATCAATATGTAGTCCTTGTAGGTTTATAATCAATTTTGGAAGTGCACTTTTAGGAATAAATCCCACAACAGTACTAGGTACTACCTTGTGATAGGTACAAAGCCTTGCCCTAGGATGTACTGCGGTGATTTGCGGGGATCATCACCATGCAGCGGGCACCGTGGTGGGAGGCGGTGCGGCCTATGCCAAGACCGGTGCCGCCGGAGCCGCTGATGCAAAGGTCTACACCCTTATGGTGCCGCTGATGCAGCTAGAGCAGGAGCCGGAGGTCCCGCTGATGCAGCCAGAGCCGGAGCGCAGACGTAGGTGGTCTTGGCAGGCCATGGATGACACCATCGAGCACCGGGACGGTGGTGCGTGCCCACCTGCACATCCGCTATGGGGGCGGCCACACCTCTTCATGTTGATGTCGCGGTGGCGATCACGGAGATGGTTTGCGCCATGGAAGCGGTCGCCGAGACGCTCCACAAGAACCTTGTGGAGATCCTTGAGGAGGCCACTCTGGATGCGATTATGGGTGAAATTGACGCCCATTGTGTTGACATGATGGTAGTCCATCGTTACCAATTGGAGGAGGGAAGCACGTGGAACAGGATGGGCCATTGCTATACCTCTTGTTGCGGTGATTTGGCTCTCACAGCGACGTTGGATGTTTGAAGCAACTGAGCTATGATCTATGTCGAGAATTTGGGTAGTGCAAAAGTAATGATAACGTGTTGTGACTAATAGTGAGTGAGTGAGAGAGAGAGTAGCGAGTGAACTGTGTCTTTATTCCTCCAATAATCTTCAATTATACATTTATACACGGTGAGGGGAGGAGTTTGCAGGAGGTATCCTATGTTCGGAAATATAGAAACATGAGGTAAAAGCCTCACACCCGTTGACCTCGTAGTTTTAGCGGGGATCCAAACTGGAATCCAAGGGGAAGGATTTAGATCATCCTATTGCGGGATAATCGTAATAGATAAGAACACAAGCACCAAGCCCACACATCCGTCCTTTCTACGTACGTACGGCTACCACGGCACAGTACTGGAATCCCAATCGCGCCCTTCGTCACTTCCCTCAGGATAAACAATAGTGTTGTGCCCAGCCAAGTGCAATTTACTCTCTTTTTTTACTATTTTCAACAGCCAACTCAGCTAGCTATTTGGTTTTCTCATTCAGGACGCCCTGTTGTGTCCCGCCAGGAATGTGAAAGTGGATGTAGCGGTGATGCAAGAAGATGCGAAACAGGGCCACTGAACCAGCCCACAGGACAATCATGTGCAATAGGAATGTTAAATTTCTGAATGTTAATAGTCTAGTATTTACTTTCTCCTGTCGTTTTAGTTTTTCTAGATGCAAGACTCAATTTGCATATAGAAAAGGTGGATGAGCAGGTGGCACATAATTCATATTGAACCTCCAGAAAACTAGGTGTCCAAAAATGACTACCAAAATACCAGTACAATGCAAGCTTTGTATTGACAGAATGCATATTGAGTTATTACTGACAGAAGAAACTATCTTTTCTAGCACGCTCACACAGACCATACATCAAGACAAGCTGGTCCATTGAGACGGAGTAAAACTGAAGGGCAGACTTACTACTACATAAAGTTACACCACAGAGTGTAAGATTCTGAGCACAAATTCCAGAAATTCACATCACATCACCACAAAGTTCCTTGCATGCACACAAACCAACACTTCTCCCATAACATGAACTTTTCATTACATCCAGTCCCAATCAAGCTCTTCTTCTTCTGGATAAAGAGTGGTGTTGTGCCCAGCTATGAAGCTACCACAAGAAGGATGGATAAGATCTTTTGCCCTAAACCGACACCCTTTGCAGCGAGCTTAAAAAGGAAGACAAATGCGTCAGTGAATGATCAGTGGAAATAAAAAAAGGAACATATGAAAAATGAACATATAAAGTTAGAGCACTACTATAGAAAATTGAAGGAGATGTGAAGATGCACAAATGTAAAGCTATGTACCTTGGTCATTCTTTTTTGATGGATTCAAGTCATCCTCCCCCACAGGCTTGCAGAGATAAACATCTTTCTCATCTCTGAGTTTATGATGCACTTCAGCAAAAAACATTGTATGTTTACCATCGAGCCCTTTCACTAAAAAGTTGAGATGCACAAATCCTTTATGAAATTCACCAATAATGTTTCTATGTTTCACTTCCACGAATTCAAGATCGGTAGGCTGCAATATAATAATAATAAATATAAAAAATGTTAATATAACAGGGTTTTAGAAGGGACAGCAAAATCTTTGCCGCGATTTCTATTAGGCGAACAAAGAAAAAAAAAGGCAAGTGCCAGCCCAGTTTTTTAACTAATATAACAGTGTCACTTCAAATAAATGGTATAATGCGTTTCAGCTTGGGAGCTAGCTTAAATAATGAGCTACTAAATCAATGATCTGGCCTACAAAAAGGATAAAAATAAACTGCATGTCCATTTTCTGAAAACTGAATAAGAATTAGATTAACTAATATGAGTTACGATAAGTACAAAACTACATTTCCTTTTCTGATAAACATAATAGAAGTAGAAATTATATTTAATATAAATAATACAGTAGTATAGTGGTGAAAAATAACCAGAACACTAACAACTAGTAGTATAGGTTGGTCTTTAACTAATATGAACTACTACATGCCCATTCTTGAAATCAAAATGGAAGTAGCAATAGTAAGAATAACCAGAACGCTAATTGTTGATTGATATGGGTGTGACCTGCATGTTATTTTGCTTGGTATAGACTTCCAATGCTATCACCGAGCTCTTACGATCTTGCTCTTTTCTTTCCTCCTCAGTAGGCTTCATAAAAGGGAAGTAGCTTTGATCGTGACTGAGAGCCTCAACACAAGCGTCATGAAGATCATATACAGTAAATTCTGATTCCCTAGGAGTGGGGTCACTGAAACTCTCAACCTTAGGTCAATACTGCATGAGGGAAAAAAAAATGAAATAACTATAAGTTTAAGCGCAGTATAGCAGCAAAAAAAAAAATTTTCAGTGATTAGAAGATGTTGTCATGGTAAAATGCAGTTGCAGGCCAAGAAGTAAAGGTTTGGGGCCTGCCACTACATGTAAACCTTGAATTAAAACCTTACGACTCACTCAGTCTGAGGTGGATTGTATGGTTTAATTTGCCAGCTCCCTCAATTGGAGAGCTGTACCTCTCTCGGTCAAAACAGTGTTTAAGTACAAACAAACTCATATTACTGCAAAATCGAGAGATCGCCAACCTAGCTAATAAAAGAATTTAAGCCCTGCAAATAAGTTCGTGTTTCCTAGAAATTAAGAAAAAATTACTGCCTTAAAAGATATATATATAGAGAGAGAGAGCAATTAGCCAAATTATTCTATTATTCTATTAATATGTTAGATTGGGTGTGCGACGGCAACAATTAGGTAAGGTCATACATCCAAGAACAACTGAACAGGCATGATGCAAAACAACAATTTCGCCTCTCCATTCAAAATTATAAATCGTTCAGCTTTTCTAACAATAATTTCGCCTCTCCATTCAAAATTATAAATCGTTCAGCTTTTCTAGATAGATATATATACGGAGTATATACGTGCTATCAATTTGGCCAACATAAACGCCAAAACGAATTGTAACTTGAATGGCGGGAGTAATAACAAACATAAGATAGGATGGTGGATAACATACGTACCCGCCGGTAGGCCAAATTGTTTTTGTGTTCAGGTCGCGTACGACCCTCCCAACGGTTTTTGACGAAATAACGAGGTACGCCATCTAGAGAGCTGGAGCTGGAGCTGGACGACGACATGGCGGCCGGCCGGCTTTGATGCTCCGCAGCTCCTAATCCGCCGCCGAGTGCTAGGTCGGTCTGGTTTCTCCCCCCTCCGCTGAGCCTTTCCGTCCGTCCGTCCGTATATAAGCGAGTCACGGCCCGTTTCGTTTCCGGTCTCCGCGACTGGTTGGGCTGAAAGTGGCTGGGCTGATCAGCTCGGCAGCCCATCTCCAGCCCAACGGGCCGAAGTCCGGTGCGCGTCGCCGGAATCCGCCTCCCAGCTTGACGTCTGTGGTCGCCACAGCTGGAGTTCTCAATCACATGCCATTTGTTCTTCTGCTCGAAAAAAAAAAAAAACATGCCGTTTGTTCTATCCCTACCCTATTTTTAGCTGACTAAAACTGCACTGCATATATCTCTACGAAATAAAAGGAACGAAAGTAAGACTTCCTAATGATGCGATAATCTTTGGTTTGTCCGCGTGCCCTCCTCTCATGTGACCCCCCTCCCGCTCCTAATCCGCTAATCCGTGTGATCCCTCCCCGCTCCAAATTTAGAAGGATGTGATCACCGCATGCGATGGAAAAATGCGAAACTAATCCAACGTCTGATTCCACGGCTGCGATGGAAGGTCCCCGGAAAAATGCCCCCCACCACGGAACAAAAAGCAAAAATCACGGCTGATCCATCACTCCTCCCGTGCAACAAAAAAGGTAAATCTATTTTAAAAAAATCGCCCAACAATCACGGCTCATCCATCCGCTCCCGTACAAAAAAAAGAAATCATCGGGTGTCAAAATCACCGGGCGTCAAAAACAAAAAATCACCTGCTTCGCTCAGCCCTCCCCGTGCGTTCTCCCTTCCCCTCTATGCCGCGCCACCGCATCGACGCCGCCGCCCCGTCCGTGCGTCCTCCTCGGCTGCAGCGCACCCGGGAGAACCAATGCTGCCATCTCCAGTGATGCCACTAGACACGCCGCCACCTCTGCAACGTCCCTGCTTCTCCCTCGAGCACCTGTCAGAAGCCATGGCGCCTCGCTGACCGGTGTCGCCACTTCATCGACTTTCTGACCTGCGCCACCTCCTCGACGCTGACGGACACAATGCAGCCTCCTTGCTGTCCTTGTTCGGGCCGCCGGCGCCGAACACTGGCAGCTCGCCTGGGACGAGCTCCCAAAAGGTGCGACACATCTAATGCCTAATGACTTTGATCCCTTCCAAAGATTATCAGTTGTACATGTGCACACCCAATGCCCTTTACTCACGCTTGCAGTTCTGTTTGCTTTGATCTGCTTTCCTACAAAAATTTCTAGCCCTTGTGTTCCTCACTCTTCTCTTCCCTTTACGCAATTTGCATCCGGATCTGATCCAATTAAAGGGATATACATATCACCTTTGTCTACGTCCTGAGGAACTTTTAGATTTGTTAATCAAGGCAAAACTAATGGATCATTTTTATTGATATATATTGGGCGTCTCTATGCAATTGCCTGTTTGTTAATTATCCGAATTAACATCGCATATTGTTAATTAAATGAGTCAAAAAAAGCGGTGGTGCATTAGCTATTTGTTAATTATCCGAATCAGCATCACATATTGTTAATTACTTATTAAGTGATGGTGACTTTGCATTGGCACCTCATGGAACTATCTCAGGCGCATGTTTGTTCCAGAGGTGATTTCAACTGTGCGATCGAGGCAGCAACATCTTGACTGGAGAAGGCACTCGACAAACTCATAGAAAAAGGTATAGCCTTCAAATTTAGATAGCAGTTATTGGCTCTTGAATTTCCAACGAGAGTGTTTTTTTATAATGGTCCTGCACCCCATAAAAGTTAATCACTTCCTAACAACTTGTGCCAGAGTAATACCCTGGAAATTGTGAGTGGGTGGTATTTCCTATTACTGCATGGAGTACGATTTCCAATTTGATTGGTATGCTAGACAATGTGCTTTATAGCTAATTTGTTTCAATTGTGCATACAGTTATTCAAGGTTCCTCATCCCTTGCTTGGAAGAGGTTCTGATCAGTTTGAGCTCACCTCTCAATGCTGAACAGAAGTTGAACATTGAGTCGATTGTGAAGTACGTTTGTGAAGCTGCAGACCATAGTCACCAGAATCTCACATATGAAGAATTGCCATGAAGCTGCTGCTGATTCCTTCATTCCAATTATTCAGTAATTAAATTAAAAGCTTGGCACCTGCATTTCGATTATTTCAGCGATGGCTACACAATGGTTAGGGGTCCATTACGTGATTCCATTTTGTCCTGTATAGCACTGTCAATTTTGACCACAAACAATTTTCTTCTTTGTAACATTACATCCCTCCTTGAGGAGCATGAGCATCTACCCATGCTTGCGAGACGTCGTGTATACTCTATTTGTCGATTCACTTAACTTCATTTCAGAAAACTCGTCACATTGTTCTAAATAAATTGTCCTATATACTGAATTAACTGGTATTTCTATTCTATTTGAAATGATAAGATGAAAATATTTATTATGATCATTGCATTCAATCTTGCTTCCCACAGCAATGCGCGGGATTAACCTGCTTCATATTGCAACTTTGAAATTCTAGAATGTTGAAACATGATAATATTTAGGCCCATTGACAAAAAAAAAGGCCCAAAAGAACCCAGGCTCGGTCCACCCATAGAAAACAAATGACATCGTCATCCCCCCGTTCCCTGTCTCAGCTTTCCATCCCCGCCCAAGGGCGCCGCCGCCGCCGTCGTTGGCCGGCGCGCTCGCCCTTGCAGCTCCTAACTTCCCGTTATTCTCTCATTGCCCGTGGAGAAATAGGCGAGGTGCACAGCACGAGCCCGTTGTGGGAACCTTGGCCGCAGCAAGCCTCCTTGGCCGTGACGAAGCCAAACGCGGCCTGGTTGGCCACAAGATGCCGGCGCCGAACCGCAAGTTCAACTGCTCCACGACGCGCGCCAGCTGCGTGTCCAAGAGCGACGCCGTCCACTCGCTGTTATGTGCAACCTTAGGAACCGTGAGTCCCTTCAACTCTGACGTTTCAGCGAAACTATCCCCCTGTCTCCCCGAACAGCCTAAACCAAGAAATCCACTTCCCCTTTGCCTTCCTGACTCCCTCCCGTTCAATTCGTTTTTGTACTGAGTAACTGTCCAAAAAATCCTTCCACCAATAATGTCCTTTATGATACTCTCCACTGAAACTGAAACTGTCATTCATGGTATGTAAAATCCAAATAAATTCCATGGCTGCTACCGAATATAATGTACACTTGATGCATCCTTTGAGATTCCCATTACTAACGCAGACACAGGTATACTCCTCTTCTTCTACAATGTATTTCGAAACTATTCATCATCCACAGTAATGTTCAAGTATCGGTTTATTTGTACCAGGTTTCATCATTGAAAATTGACCACTTCTTGATTGCTCGAATTTTCTCAACTGAGTATTCTTCAGATTTGATGCAAGCTAATTAAGATATTTGCTCTTCCAATCAGGTTCCTCTCAAACTCCTATCTGTTCTCTATGTTTCATATTATGTGCTGTTGAATCATATACCTACTTCCTGATTATTTTGTTACGCACCAATCGTAGACAAAATTCATGTTTAAATAGTATACAAGAGAATATTAGTCCACAAATCTATTATATATACAATGTTTAAAACATATCTATGTGAGATGAACTGCTTCTCTGAACTATCATTCTAAAAAATTAATACAAAATAATGTTCTTTATAAGAAAACTATTACTATTGATTTCTATGTTTCCATGGATTTTGTTTACATGCATTTTGTTATATTATATTAATAGCATACACTGTTCTTTGTTAGGTTAGCCCCCGTAGATACTATATGTTGATCTGTGTTGCTAATGCTAGGTGTAAACCTTTCTAGACATTAAAATCCCAAATGCAATGGACAATGAACAAAATCCATTGCCTCCTTCACGTGGACGTGGTCGTCGTGGACGCCCTCGCTTAAGTCAGAGAATTCCGGTAACACCTATGCCATATCATGCTGCTATTGAACAAAATCCAGTTAATTCTTCACGTGGTCGCGGTCGTCGTGGACGTCCTCGCTCAAATCAGATAACTCCAGTAACACCTACACCAGATCATGATACTATAACTGATACTCAAGCCACACGTAGGGGGCGCACCGAACAGGGTAATAATATAAATTTATTCTTTTATCATCAGTTTTAAATTTCCACTAGATGCACATGCAGTCACAATAAACTGATTCGCAGAACAAGGCCGCTCAGTAAGACCAAGAATAACTGGATCATCCTCTACCTCTTCATCTGTACCCCAGCTATCAACAGAATCAAATCTTCAAGGTCATCTACATGCACCAACAGAAAACAATAGACATAAACGTAAGATTAAATAATTATTTTCAATATATATCATGTCTATAATAACACCTGAAGGAACTAAAGGACTTGCCTAATGAAAAAAAACTTTCAGGGACAATTTTTACAGCTTTAAACTTGGGAGGGCCACAGCATAATTGCTCATATTGTGGTGCTTTCTTCTGGTATCAAGAACGTCTTCGTAAAGATAGGAATACACCAAATCCAAAATATAATTTATGCTGCAAAGGGGGGAGAATCTTGCTGCCACAGTACAAACCACCTCCACAACCGCTCTTGGATTATCTAACATCTCGAACAGCTCTCTTACAACCCACTTTTTGACAATATCCGGCGATACAATACAATGTTTGCCATGACTTCAATGGGTGCCAAGATTGATGAATCCATAAATGATGGTCGTGGTCCTTATGTATTCAAAATTAGCGGTCGGGGTTTGCCACAGGATTGGCTCATTAATTCCAGCATGAAAAAAATCGTCGTCCCGAATTTGCACAACTTTACACATATGATACTTCCAATGAGATTGCAAATAGAACTAATGTAGTTTCTTCACAGAATCAACCATTTTCTGCTAATGAGACTATAGTTGCATCACTGATAGAGATGCTTAACATCCATAATCCAATTGTCAAACTCTTCCGACTGCCAAAGAAAGACTAAGATCATCTGGGTGATGTTGACACATCTGATCATTTCTCCATAAGAATATATGGTAAACCAGATGCCCATGGTGATATTTACTGATGCACCCGTAGCACATCTGAGGGTTGTTGGGTTAGTTATTGGAGATATAGGATTAACGGATGTGGGCGGGGATATTATAATATAAGATCATGCATCAAATCTGCAGCAAATAAGTGAAGAACATCGTAAATTTATGGCAATGCAAAGTATCCTTTATTATTTCCATATGGAGAGAATGGCTACCATGAAGACCTTCTATTCCAACCTGCAGCACCGATCAACATCTATACAGCGTCAAAAAATAACACTTCTAGAGTATTACGCATATAGAATGCATGATAGACCTGGCGACTTTAATACTCCACTAAGATGCAAGAGATTAACACAAGCTTACCAAGTGGATGCCTACTGTTGTGTTGAAGATCAACGAATAAGACACTACAGATCAAAAGGGTTTCAAAAAAATATAGATCATCTCCTTATAATTTTTTGGCAACATCCTGTTTCACAAGGTGTAACATCGGCCTCTTCAACTGGTCAGAGAGTTATTCTCCCAAGTTCCTTTCTTGGTGGACCACGTTATTTATATCAGAAATACCAAGATTCTATTGCCATCTGTACAAAATATGGATGTCGGATTTGTTCATAACATTCACACAGAAATACAAAATTTCGGCTGAGATTCTGAAGCTTTATTGCTTTTCTCTTGTCACCATCCATCTGATCGTGCGGATATTATTGGCGAGTATTCAAAATGAAACTTGATTTGCTCATGGATGACATAACAAAACATGAATATTTTGGCCCCATAAATGCAGGTATTGATCCCTACATAAATATCCCCTACAAATATTCGAATAACAAATCTTTTCAATATCAAATTAAAAATTGAGTTTGTTCTTTTGCAGTTATTTACACAATTGAATTCCAAAAAAGGGCGCCACATGCCCACATTATAGTATGGTTACCAAAAGAAAGCCTCAATGATGCTAACAAAATAGATTATTATATTTACGCACGGTTACCTGATCCAGTTGTAGATCAGATTGGATATGATGCTTTGTCTCTTCTTTTATGATACATGGGCCTTGTGGACCTCTCAAACCAACTTCAGTATGCATGTCAAAGGGTGTTTGCACTAAATCTTATCGAAAAAAAGCTGTGAGGAAACAATCTGTATTGGAAAATGGGACCACACAATATGCCCGTCAAATAATGGATTAAGAACCATGAAGAATCATTTAAGCTATTGATAACACTTTGTTGTTCCTCATAATGTTGACTTAATAGTAAAGTATCAAGCACATATTAATGTCGAGAAAGTCAACTATGATGGAATGCATAAATATCTTTTCAAATATGTAACAAAAGGATTTGACAAAGCTAGGATTGGAATCCATGCCCGTTTCTGCAGCTGTTTGGGACAACAAAACAGCCTATTAATGAGATAAATAATTTCCTAGAGTGTCGGCTGTATAACCCCACATGAGGCAGGTTGGCGCTTGCTTGCGTATGATATTCATTATCTGCAGACCAACATTGAGCGGCTACCTATCCATTTACCATTAGAAATAAATACTGTATTTTACCACGGAGGAAGATGATCTAGAAGAAATTATTGATAACCCAAAAATACAAGAAGTAAACTGACCGCATGGTTTGAGGCAAATACAGAAAAATACCTTCAGCTAGAGAGTGTACTTACTTTTCGGTTCACTCGAGAAATTCACATGGCATGCTCAGCCAAAAAAAAAAATGGGGTACACGCAAGGGACACTTTAGAAAAGTTGGCCGTATAGCTCATGTTAACCCTAGCCAAGGAGAACTTTATTACCTCCCTCAATCTTTTTTACACATTGTGAAAGGGCCTAGATCTTTCATTGAAATACGTACCGTAGCGGGGCACTACGTATGCAACGTATCGTGCGGCATGTGAAGCCCTAGGCCTCCTTGGTGATGACCGGGGAATGGTCTAATGCTATAAATGATCTTTGCTTTCGATGGGCTCTTCCTAATCAGCTACGACACCTTTTTGCTACTATCCTGTTATTTTGTCAAGTAACCAATCCTACAAGATTATATGAGACTTATGCATCCAAAATGAGTGAAGATATTACATATCGTCTAAGGTGCAGCAATTCTCAAGAGAATAACTCTTCTAGGCTCCTCTTGATTGAATTAGAAAAATACTAAGAGATAATGGTTTTGGCCTTTCTCATTTCCATTTGCCACTCCCCTGAAGGAATAGACACTTTCAGAGAATAGGCTCTTAATGGATGAATTAAGTTATGATCTACAGTCCATGCAATCTGCTCTAGATGAAGATATTCCAAAACTCAATTCAAACCAGAAAACAGTTTTCGATAACATTGTTAACTCAGTATTTCAGAATGAGGGTAAAACATTTTTGTCTATGGATATGGTGGAACTGGCAAGACCTTTTTATGGACCACTCTCTTAAATTATGTAAGGAGCCAAGGCAAAATCGCCTTAGCGGTTGCATCATCCGGAATTGCATCTCTGTTATTACACGGTGGTCGAACACCTCATTCAGTTTTTAAAATTCCTTTGGAAATTAAGCCAAATTCTATGTGTACCATCAACAAAGATAAGAATAAGAAATTAGCGAAATTGATTCAAAAACTTCACTCATTATTTGGGATGAGGCACCGAAATCATAGATATTGTTTCGAAGCTCTCGATCGGACTCTAAAGGATATCATGAAAGAAATCAATCCTGAAAATAGAGACAAACAGTTTTGGTGGAATTACCGTTGTTCTTGGTGGAGACTTTCGTCAAACACTTCCAGTTCTCAAACCAAAGCACAAAAGGAGCGATTTTAAACGCTTGCATTGTTAACTCTAACCTCTCGGCAACAAAGTGTATTGTCCTCACTCTAACGAAAATATGAGATTAAAGGCTCCATCACTTTCGGATCATGATAGAGAGGAGCTACGTTTGTTTGCTGATTGGCTATTAAGAATTGGAAATGGAACGAGCCTTATATTAATATTCCAAATGAGCCGCCAACACGTTCATTCAGATTCCTACAGCATTCTTGCTTGAAGAGTCATGTAGAAATCTTGATGGTCTAATCTCATTTGTCTATGATTTAGGGCTGCCTATCAACAAATATGTCATCATACTTATGTGATCGTGCCATTTTAGCTTCTACAAATGAAATTGTTTTTGACAATCAACACTACGATGATTAACCGATTGAGCACGGAAGAAATGTCATACTACAGTTCAGATTCTATTGATGATAAATGTTCAAATTATTCTGCTCTAGAGGCTCTATACCCTACAGAATTTTTGAACACTTTATCATTAAGTGGCCTGCCACCACATCTGTTGCATCTAAAAATTGGAGTCCCCATAATGCTTTTTACGTGTCTGGACCCAACAAAGGGCCTTTGTAATGGGACTAGACTCATTGTTACCACCTGCTAACAAGTCGTGTTATTGAAGGAGAAATAATCATAGGGAAAGCGAGAGGATCAAAAGCATATATTCCTCGCATCATAGCGACATCAACCAAAACAAAATGGCCATTTAAGCTAAGGCGTCGTCGGTTTCAGTCAAAATTTCATATGCTATGACAATTAATAAAAAAAGGGGACAAACCCTAGCTAAAGTTGGTGTATATTTACCGTCCCCTGTCTTCTCTCATGGTTTTACTTTATGTGGCTTTTCAAGAGTTACATCACCAAGCGGGTTACGGATTCTTATTGAAAATAGTCCGCCTATGTATGACAATTGCACACACAATGTTGTTTACAATGAAATTTTCACAAAAATTTAGCTGAGAACATCTTAGCATATTCAGGTACATTTAGAAAAAATTATATATAAAACTACTATAAATATCCTACAAAACATATAGTATTTCTAACATATCAGATTATCTCTAAACATAGATTCTTTTGTATTTTTGCAGATAATTCCCATCATGATTGAAACTACTAAGCTTAAAGAGATCGTCATTGGCAAAGATAATTGGAAAGTCTTTGGTAGGCTTATAAGGTTATGGGATGCAAGATATCCCTCCACAAACACACAGATCAGCATTGATGGCCTTCTTCTAGATGATATTCTCTGTAAAGGTTAATGGCGTGGCCCATAAGCTAGCCAATCGAACCAGAGAACTCCCCTAGTGGGGGCTCTCTTATAGAAGATTTAGATTTGACCGCTAGAATTATTGTCATCCTTTGGTTTTTGGGACATTGCCGAGGGCCGTCGGGGCTATGCAATTTGTTGGACATGCTGAAATAAAGCCTGATTCATTTGATAATAGCTGGTTGACCTGCGGATTTTATTGTCAACACTCAAATAGGTTCATTCATCAGATTTACTGTTAGCATACCATGTTTATTTGATAAACTCTTGCGGCTTCGAAATTTAAACTATGGTGCACCTGTTATGATAAATCGGAGGATCACACATATATGGGCAACAATGCACAATTTACCAGTGTTGAATAATTCGTGTTGAGATAATAATTTGCTTGAGATTACCTCAAGGGTAATCAGCTAGAAAGAAAAGAGGCCTTGTTTATCCTATATATGTAGTTTGTTCCCTTCTATAAATGTTGAGTAATCAAGCATAAAGTTGCTATTTAATTTGTCAATGTATTACCAATGATTAATATTAATTATTGTGGCATTGTTGTTTACCCGTTGCAACACACAAGCATGATCTTTATTAGTTAACTCCAATCTTTATGATATTTTCTTATATTGTTGAGAATTCCCATTGCAGCTAGGTGCTATTCAGTGCTTTAATGTTTTTTGACGCTAGGTGCCTCACCATCAAACAGGCTTATCGGGGAAACAGTCTAGGTCTACTATGGCGTCGCTGCTGAACAACCCGGACAGGGCATCGCCGGGGCGCCATCACCACCAGCGATAGGCGCCAAACAGGTAGAATTTTAGATCAGGTTGGAGTGGGCATAATTAGTCAATAGTTGAATATGTCATCCGGAATTGCTAGCTGTAGCAGGCTATATCAGGCCACAACACCTGGTTTAGGACAACGGCGTGCTGATTTGCTCGTGTAGTGACCACCAGATTGCATGGATCATGTAGTGGAAGTCACCTGATTTGATTTTAATCCTGTCTTCATATTCCTAATTCATAATACCTAAAGTCTGAGCCAGTGAGATGCTACCAAACCACAGAAACCGGTACAAGCAATGTTCTTTGTTGGAATGGAGGTCTAAGTGGGTGATAATGGTGCTGCCTTTCTTGATTTAAAAGTTTTTGTATCTTCTGTGTTGTACTTTGTTCAGGTTATGTAACATAAAGCTGAGCAGTGCCTACCCAACTTTATTGCCTTTGACTATTCTCTATTATTTATTATTACTAAGTGTGGTGATATGATGATCTTGTACAGGAGAATGCATCATCCATGTTTGGCATCATGGGCCTGCTGTACAAGCTTGAAGTATCAGAGTTGTCACTGCCTTGTAAAACCTACTGGTGCCTGCTGCTTTATCAGCATAGGAGGATGATCTGTGTGTTTTATACAAAAGTTTTGTTGTCTGTTGCAACGCATGGGCATGCTATTCATGACTGTGTTAATTTCACAAAACTTGTGTGTTTCAGTGTTTGGATTAAAGTCACTTCAATATCATTGTTCAATTTCACAATTGTTATCTTATCGTGCGACCTATGTGTTTTTATTTAAAATTTAGTTATCCCGTAACTTAGCGCGCGGTGCGATACTAGTCTATCTTAATTTCATAGCTGAGTTGTGATTTGTTTTTGTTTTCTTTTTGGCTTGCTTACTGTTTTGGAGATTGTGCTTCTGTGTTTGTAATTTCTCCTGTATCCATTATTGCTATATGTGGTGCATGGGTCATCCTTTGGCGGAGCCGAGGACAGAACCGAGGGTATTCAAAGTCAAAAAATTCGTGTTTTTTTGTTTAATTAAACAACAGACTGTACATGTATATGTATATATATTAATGATGTGTATACATATTTTTGTTTTCACCAAATCTTGGGTATTCAATGGCATACCCAAGAATACCCCTGCCGCCGCCAGTGCTGTCAGTTGTGTTAGTGGTGAATTATGGAAAGCATGTTGCGCCTCTTGAGATTCCGACACGTTTGGTCATGTTTACTTGCTAAGCGCCTAGTACTTGGCTTGTGTTTCATACTTCCATCCATAAGAGGAGGGTAAATCAATCCCTCAACTATGTGCTACAACTCATATACCTCATATCTCTCTATGACATGAGGGTCCTACTCCTTTGTTAGTGTTTAGTGTTTAGGATTTAGCGTCTAGGTTTAGGGTTTAGGTCTAGAGTGCAGTGTTTAGGGTTAGGTTAAGGCTTAGTGTTTACTCCCTCCGTCTCATAATATCTCAATATATAGGAATGGACACACAAATCAAAGCATAGACAAAATTACACTCTAGATCTAAACCCTAAACCTAGACAAAACCACATTTTTAGGTTTAGGGTTTAGGTAGGTTTAGGGTTTAGGTCTAGAGTTTAATTTTGTCTATGCTTTGGATTGTGTGTCCATTCCTATATATTGAGATATTATGAGACAGAGGGAGTACTTCACAAGTCGTGTATGCTCAACTTGTTGCATAATTTGCATTTATATGCACCGGCACTAACAATACAATATTGGACTGACTTTCGGAAAGCTAGCTGTCCAAAAGTTGCCAGAAGTCCCTCTACCAAATAGTACAGCGCAGGTTTTCTTTTGAGATACATATCTACATAGCAAGAAACAAAACGCATCATTCACATAATAATAAACTAATTAGAACTGAATAACACGGTCTTCTCACTAAATGAAATCCCAATCACTCTCTTCTTCGTCACTTTCCTTCGGATAAGCAATAGTGTTGTGCCCAGCTAAGAAGCTACCACAGCACCTGAGCTGGAATCATAGGTGTTAGCAGGAGCAGAGAGTCTGTTCGTCTGCCCTTCTCTCGACTTATTTCGCCTTGTTTCGGTTTATTTTCTTTTTCACACATCTTGTTAAATCAGCCGGCTTATTAAATCAGAGTTGGTCCGCCTTGAACAGGTGTCAGCAGGAGCAGAGTTGGAACCACAGCATGCACCTGCAGATAAATTATTTGTAACAGCATTGTATCATTGGAAGCAACCTGTTCATCATCTTGTTGTAAGCCACAGAGAGCAGTGGCAGGCGGCGGCAGTCAAAGCCAGCAGGCCAGCCGCGCGCCAGCCGCGCGCCACTCTGTGAGGTATCACCGGCAGGGGCGGAAAAGTCAGTAGGCCAAACGATTCTTTGCGGTTGCGGAACACCATCCCAACGATATGATTCTTCACGAAATATTTAAGGAGGTACCAGGTACGCCGCCGTGTTAGGAGCTGGAGCTGGGCGACGACAAACCGGCCGCCGGCTACATGCGCCGGACTGGGCTCAACGGGTATGACACCACTCGAGACTGATTTGAATTGGTCCATTCACTGTGCCTTCCCATCAAGACTATCCAGTGCTATTCTCTGCTGAAATCTTCTGACGGTTTCAAGCACCATCAACAAGACCTGATTCTGAAAGAATGCACACCAAGCTACTAATCCCTTTCGTTACAGTTAAAATAACTCTAACCAAATCATATCATGCACTGGGTATACATATTTATGTTGAACACCCTGCAACTAACTAATGCAACTAGTAGCTTCAGATCAAGGAAGCTAGATGAATCTCCCTCGCACGCTTCAGATCAAGACACTGTCTGTGCTGCTATCCGGGCATCCAGGCCAGGGCGCTGCGGCTTCCGCCAATTGTATCTCTGGATCCGACTTAGATTCTGTTTGGGCCGTGCTTTGTTCTAATTGATCTATTTCCTTCCTTTTATGTGGGTTGGGTATTCTCTCAAAAAATAATATGGGTTGGGTATTGATATTTTATACATAGTGTCTACTGCTCGTGCTCTCTTTTTTTTTAAAAAAAAAAACAAAATACTACTTGTACTGTTAGTATACTACTATATAGTATTCCTAAAAAACTACTGCTATATTATAAGTCATTTAAAAAAAAATAGAGAGTCAAAACATTTCAAGTTTGACAAAATTTATATGATAAGATCACAATAATATTTATGATGTCAACTTAGTATCCTTAGATCTTCACTAATTATATTTTCATGGTATACTCATTTGATGTCACAAATTACTGTAGGCTTTTCTTTAACTTTGGTCAAGATGCTTTGACTCACTAAATTATTGGAATGACTTGTAATTTGGAATAGAGGGAGTAGTGTCGTGGTTCTATACATGAACCACGGAAATAGTATGGCTCATGTGGGCTCCGATAGCCTAGCTCAAAGATGACACAGGATGTATATATACTGGTCCGGGCAAGCGGTGCCCTAGTCCAGTGGGGATCACTAGTGTATCTGAGCTCAGATGCTCGTAGTAGGGATTTACAAGTGGTTAGACAGAGGGAGGCGAGTCCCAGGTCTCAGTGCATATGTGGTGATGTGTGTGCTGATTGAGGCGAGTGCCAATAGCCGAGTGCGAGTGTTCGTGCTCGTCTGCCTCTCCCAATGGCCCTCGGGTCCCTTTTATAGTCTCAAGGGTGTATAGGAAGTGTGGTGCCACTGGGAGGGGTAAAGGTGAAAAGAAGAAGTAAAAGTACAAGGTTGTGTAAATACAGAGGCCATCATGCCGGGGCACATATTGTCATTATCCTATATCGCTGACCACGGGCTGTTGTCCCTCGTCTGACTTGTCAAGCTGCTGAGTAGAGGCGGGAATCCTACCGACGGGTGGAGATTACACGGGCCTGAACGGGTTCCCTGAGTTGTCTTGGGCCTGCTGACATCTAAATCATGGTCGGCGTGCAAT
This sequence comes from Hyparrhenia diplandra, assembly GCA_015847255.1. Classification (NCBI taxonomy): domain Eukaryota; kingdom Viridiplantae; phylum Streptophyta; class Magnoliopsida; order Poales; family Poaceae; genus Hyparrhenia; species Hyparrhenia diplandra. Next base: position 396,160 of record JADLZK010008613.1, on the reverse strand, counting down.
GCCTACACCGGCATCGAGTATTACGGAAGGGAGGCACTCCCTCGGTGGTCAAACCACTGCCCCTCCTGCTGACCACGGGGAAGCGATGCACTCTGACGTGGTACAGTGGATTGAGTGGATAGGAGCTTGTCCCTACGACTTGCAGGAGTGATCATTCCCTTTGTCAGCGTGCGGCTGGTGGGAGGCAAGGCTGATAGATGGGTCGTTGCGCCACGTCCACCAGGGGTAATGATGCCCATTGGCAGTGCGTAGCCGCAACGCATAGATGCAGAGTATAGCCGCAGTACTCGAGTGAGTGCGCCCATTTTGGTAGGGCCAACCACCGTGGATTTGACCCCCTCCTGTTTCCTTACTCCGGAAGGAGGCCGAGGAGGTCGGGCGGAATGATAGGGCGGGCCTGCAAACTGGCGAGCCACGGGTTGCCCGCCCGATCTTGAGGTCGTGCGAGGCGGAGAGAGGTCGGGGCGAGCCCGATGTCGCTCGCCTTGCTCGGAGGAGCTCGTCTGGAGCGGAAACAGGGTCGTGGGTGACCTGGAGGTCAGGGTGAGTGTGGGTTCGCGCGACCTGTAGGTCGTGCGAGTCACGTAGTGACTCAGAGGTCACGTGGGTCGAAGAGAGGTCGTACTCGGTCAAGGCTTTGTTGATTTGGGCCGGACCTCGGTTGGGCGTTTGTTTTCAAATTCGCGCTTGTTTGGGGTACCCCGATATTGGTACCAGACAAGTAGTATATATACCAGTACTAGCATCATCAAGAGTAAACTAATATATGTTTGTTGCATATGTCGTCGTTACACATGATTGCTACGTCCTTGTTACACAATTGATCAAGCTCAGTCTGTGAAATATATAGGAGGTTATCTGATGAAGTATGTATAAGTGCATTGTCCATATCTTTCCAATCACTCAAGCTTTTGGGTTGAACCGATTGGTGCATGCAACTTATCATGGTATGAAATCCAGAGGTCTCGAGTTAGAATCCTGATAGATGCAACGGTTAAGTCCTCTACCCCTTTATTGCTACGTTTGCACCTCTCTGGCTACACGTGAGTGGGGGTGATGAAGTGTGTATAAGTGCATTGTCCACATCTTCCCAGCCGCTTAAGCTTTTTGGTAACTCGTCGGTGTGTGCAACTTAACATTATCAATTCTTTTTGAACTTAGAAACTACGTGCTATTGAAACTATGCATTGAGAGAGTTGGTCTAAATATTAGAATTTATTGTTCATGAAAAATCTCCAGAAACTATGCATTAGAACTGCCCTAATTAAGAGGAGCTTTGGTCCTGTTTTCATAAGTACCAATTTGCATCTTGTGGATACGTTTGTAACAATTATAATTACCTTTTGGTAGTTGACGGTTGTTTCCAACTGGTTTGCAGGGGTACTCTCCGAAGGCTCCCAACTTAGGAGTTGATAATAATGTGCATACGATGAGACAAGGGGAGCGAGCATTAGGACTGCTGTGCACGCCTGCAATGTTAAAGTGCATACATCGGTGATGTAAGATGGTGTGAAACCAGGCCAGAATCTGCCCACAGGATAATCATGGGCAAGTGGATGTAAAATTTCTGAATGTTAGTAGTGTACAGTGGCGGATCGAAGATTGGAAAAAGGGGCTGAACAATGAATTTTAGAGTTAAAATAGAGATTGGTAGTGATTTAGTGCTAATTAATAGTGATTTAATATAGAAATAGGCTCATTAGGGGAGGGGGAGGGAGGGGGTGGTGGGGGGTGTTGTAGCCACGGCAGCCCCCTTTGATCCTCCAATACCTACTAGCTAGCTTTCAGTTGTGTTTCACAAATCGTGTATACACAACTTTTCTTATAAAAGACAACATTATTCTTAGCAGCATGAAGCTGCTAAGAGAGAAACCCCCTCCAAAGATACAAAGTTTAGTGCCTCCAAAAGGCGACACATGCTATTATGACACAAATTGGTACATGAGGATGGCAAAGCCTGCAGGCTTGCAGGAGCAGAACTAACGGCTTGCCTAGCAAGCAAATGAGGAGCTGTGGCATTGAAACATATATCTATTTTGAACACCTTGCAAAGTTACAATTGTGAGAGGAGATGTAGTTGAAGAATGTCTGTGTATAAGTCTTGATGCTCTAGAGTGGTGGTGAATAAGTTCTTGGTCTAGGTAGAAGTGTAAAGGCGTCCACAACGGTACTAGCTACATAGCTAACTGACGTGGAGGTAAGAGATAAAAAAATAACTATTTTATATTTTCTTATTCTAGTGGACTCATATGCTCCCCTCTTATATTCTTGTAATACATAAATAAATAGGCTATTTTTCGTCGCTAGTGATTACTCTTTCTTACATTTTTTTTCTATCCACGTCATATAGCTAGCCACTGAGGACGACCTAGAAATTGCGCTACGAACAAAAGGTGATGTCAGAGCAGAGTTGGAATCACAGCACCTGCAGATAGATTATTTGTAACTTGGTGCATTGGCTGGTCGTCCATGTGTAGCATTGTATCATTGTAAGCCTGGCAGGCGGCGGCAGTCAAAGCCAGGGCAGCCGGCCGGCATTAAGGACTTTGGGTGTGTTTAGTTCCCCAACTTTTCTCCAAAATTTTCATCACATCGAAGCATTAAATGATTAAAAGACACATGTTCGGAGTATAAAATGTAGGTAAAAATAACTAATTGCACAGTTTAGATGTACATTGCGAGACGATTTTTTTGAGCCTAATTACCCCATGTTAGAACAACATTAACACAAACAAACGAAAAGTGCTACAGTGCTTTTCAGTTCGCTACAGCGTTTAGAATAATATTTATTGATACATATTTTATTCTCTTCCTTCTCCCCTCACGACATCTCTATTGGACCCACTATTACTTATACATTTGTGTCCAGCTTGGTGCTTAACTAGGAGCCAAGTTTTCATATCTCTCCTCCCTTTTCTCCTCCACATCAGCCAAAATGTTAACTAGCTTGGTTGTAAACTTATTATTTTAATTGCTCTAACGGACGTCACCGACTTGTATCCCTTTTCAGTTGAGAAACGGATGGAAACTAAAGTGTGGTTGGCCAACCGAATGGTCGAGCGGCGCTGCTGTCATCGTGGCTTCGGCTGCCCTGATGGCCGGACCGCGCTACTGCAATCAGCACGTATTAATTAGCGACTTGGTCCATCTTCCTCGCCGCGCCACTTATATAGGACCAGGGGAAGTATTTCATATATGTTGCCACTTTCTTGGGCCCGCCACTGAGGTCAGGATTAAGATTTTCAGGGATCTGAGGAGACGCATTCTCCGCTTGCACAAATTAATTAAATTATAGTATATGTTGTCAAGTGTCAACGATTAGGGAAGCTACATGTATAACAGGTGATTTTTACCCTGTATCTTCATGAAAGGACGAGCTTGGATCGTGCTTCAATGTTTAGACGACTTTGTCTTACATTGTACACGAGGTGTTAACTCAAAGCGCCTTCACCAGAGACATTGTCTTGTCTATGACTTGTATGACCTTTCTTTATACATGTTTACATGATAGATTTCGAGGTCCGTAGAGACAAACTCTGTCGGTGGGTTGTACATGCCGTAGCTCTGTGAATTAGGGATGGGCCCCGCATCCACATGTATGTGCGATGGTCAACTGTGCGTGTCGAGATCGGATTACTGTACTCCGGCTGTCCGCTAGCTGGCACGGCTAGCCGCTGTTGTATATATAGATCACTTTGATCTCCGTGCCTCCGATCCCGTAGGTGAATGAAGGACAAGGAAGCCGGCCTGCTGCACACGCGTCGCCGTCGTCGTCTTCACCGGCTATCATCGGAGAGACGTACGAAGACGGTCACCAGCTTCTGTCGTCTTCTGTGCTCGAAAATCTATATATTTCCCGCAGGTACGTCGCAGTTCCATCGGTTTAATTGTGTGCTTGTTGCGCCGTTGTTGGTGTTAAGCAACAAGCTGGTCTCTCTGTTCTTTTTTTTAAGGAAAAAAAAAGTAGAAAAGAAAAGCTGGTCTCTGTTCATCTCGCCAGCTTTTTTTCACGATGGGATTATTCACCCCTTTTCTCGTTAAGAGAAAAAAAAATTGTTACAACCGTGCGTGATCTCGCCAGCACTCAAGCATCAGCTTATTAATCAAGCTTCACTTTGTTCACGCACGCAGAAACTACATACAACAAGCTAGCACGTAAGGCCGCAGCGAGCTAGAAAAAACGACAAGTATGGAGCTGGACGAGGTTACATATGAGTTCCTGGAAGAAATTACCAATGGTTTCTCTGAGGACCGACAACTTGGTGCAGGAGCATTTGGAACGGTATACAGGGTAAGACCTTAACATATATAATTTGTTTTCTTACACGTAACACTTCCATTGCCCAATAAACCTCATCACAGTAGTCCAAAATGAACTGACAATTAAGGACGCCTGTGAGGCTATATACGATACACTACACTGCACAACCTTAGAACATATATATTATCACTATCGGATGCTTTGCAACCAGTAGTGATATTATATGATTGTTCTATCATTGTCGATTGTAGCCATAAACCAACGTGATAGTCCATCTATCACCATTGATTTATGGCTTCCACTAGATAAAATTATAACTTTTTTTTCCATGGGTGGGTTACACTACTACAGGACTGATTTTTGCGTGGTGTTTGGATTTCATTTTCCGTGGCGGGCATTCGAGAAATCGCCACGGAAAATAGGTTGATTTACCGTGGCGGTTTTAAAACCGCCATGGTAAATATATTTACCGTGGCGGTTTTTTTAATTTGCCCGCCATGGATAATCGAGTCCCAAACAGCCCATTCCACCCCAATAATTTTTCCCTTGTATATATACCGTGAGCAGCCGGAACCCTAAGTCACAAACGCCCTTCTCTCTCCCGTCCGCGGCCGCAACCTTCTCTCTTACTGCGCCCGCAACCTTCTCTCCCCTCACGCAACCCTAAGCGAGCACGATCTCCACCGGCGGCGGCGCCCAGTCCCCGACACCTCTCCCCTCCTGCGGCGGCCACTCGCCCGCGGCGGCTCCCTCCCGCGGCGGCGCCGGCTTCCCGACCTCCACCAGCGGCGGCGCCGCTGAGATCCGGGCGGCGCGGCGTGGATCCCGAGGCCACGGCGGCGGATCCGGCCCCCGGCGGATCGAGGGCGGCGGCCGGAGGTCGAGGGCGGGCGGCGCCCCTCCAGCCGCGCCACGGCGGCGTAGCTTCGTGCCCGGCGGGGCGAACGGCGGCGGAGCTCGCCGGGCCGCGGGGACGGCGGCGGAGCTCGTCGGCCGAGATCCGGCGGCGGGCCCGAAACCCTAGCGGGCGGCGGGCCCGATCTGGGCCCGATTTGGCCAGATCTGGGCTTTTGGATTTTTTATTTTTTTTATTAACGGTGGCGGGCATTAAAACCGCCACCTAAAATCAACGATTTCTTTATCAGACCCTACATGCGTGGCGGACAAAAAACCGCCACGGAAAATGTTTTTTGTCCGCCACGCAAAATCGTTTATCCAAAGAGTGTTAGATCAAGATAAACTTTGTATCACAATTGTAGAGTTCAAAAGAACTAAAACTTTGTAGTTGGCATTTTTTTTTTAATTTGAGATGGTTTACACATCCAAATATTGAATATAAGTTCTCAATTCAGGATTGAGAGATGACTAACAATGTTGAATAGAGAGAAAGCTAACATCAAAGTTGTTGTACTCCATGAGATCTGTAACTTTGCGGTTAACAACTTTTTCACTAAAGATCATTTAGAGTGTCAAATGTACAATATAAGATTTAGAATTGTGTAGTTAAAAGAATAACATCAGTTGTGTAGTCCCATGATCGTCAGCTGTCATTGGGTTCAAATTCTGAAGTGAAATCTTTAGAGAAAGAACTGCTTTGAAGTCTCTTTTTAAAAAATAGCACAATATATTAATTACTTGATTTCGTTTTGTGGTACTGGGTACACTACCATCCTAGGAATGCCAACATTTATTCATTCAATTGTCATGATAAGCCGTGGTTTTGTGCTGATGACAAGAAAAATATATATAGACAGTAATTAGACTTTTTGTAGTTGCCAGTTCTCAAGGGTAATGCCAAAAAAAAAGTCAACTTGCACTATAAATAAGATTTTAATAGACAGTTCAAAATTTAAGAGGCAGGCCAGCCTAGGCACTGCTTGTCAGCATGTGTGCGTGAAGTTCGCTAGGTGGGCCCAAATATATAGTGTGTCATTACTGATAATAACATGTGTATATCTTTACCAGGGAGTGATTAAAAATGGAAATGATGTTGCTGTGAAGATTCTTAAAGATAACTATGCACTTGACAGTAGTCAGCAGTTCCGGGATGAGTTTCATCACCTGAGGATGCTTAATAAACATCCAAATATTGTACAAGTTCTTGGCTATTGTTACGAAACCAAGAAAATACCTATGCCCTGCGATGGAAAGATAGTGCTCGCTGAGAAGACATACAGAGCACTATGCTTCGAGTATTTGCAAAAGGGGGCCCTTCGAAAGCACATTTCTGGTATGCTTGTGCAAAATTTTAGTATGTCAAAGAAATAATCTTCTGCATATTTACAGCAGACTGATTGCCAACAACAATCCCTTGTTTTTTATTTTCTACTGCAGATGAGTTTCAGGGGTTGGACTGGCACACACGGTACAATATTATTAAAGGGATTTGTGAAGGTTTACAATATATCCATAAAGAACGAGGAGAGGAACATCTTTACCATTTGGACCTAAAACCTGAAAATATATTGCTTGATAAGGAAATGGTGCCAAAAATTGCAGATTTTGGTACATCCAAGATATTTCATAAAGAAGTAAAGATGACCACACATCTTGCTGGTAAAGAACTAAAGGAGACCACAACAAGTTGTGTAGGGACATGGTATTCATTTGCCTCATGTCAACATTCCCTTTTCTTTTCTGTCCATCTAATATGTGTATTACAAAATTCGTTGTATATATGTGATGCACAATGCAGTGGGTATCAGCCACCAGAGCACATCAACAGAGGTGAAATCACGGAGAAGTTTGACATATTCAGCTTGGGTGTCGTGATGATACGTATAATGTCGAGGACCTAATGGCCGCTACAGATGTGCTGACATGCCTAATGATGAATTTATTGATCTAGTAAGAAACGATATTTCTCTTTGGCTGCAATTCTTGAATCAATACTATATATGTCACATTTACCATTTCAATATCATATCACCAACCTGCTCAATTGATTTTTCAGGAAAAAAATAACTGGAGGAGTAGATTGGAGAAAACATGGAGTGGTTCCTCACTAGAAGCATACTGCAACCAAGTAGAGACATGCACTAAGATAGCACTCAGCTGCACGGAAACTGATAGCCATAGAAGGCCCAACATTAAGGATATCATTGATAAGCTAAAGGAGTCGGAAATAAAGGCTGCCAAGGTAATTAATATCATTATTTATTTTTTTAGAAAGGTTTCTTTGTAAAGGTGCAGAGGATCTTTTAATTAGGTCAGGACATCATTTCACTACATTTGCGGTCGTATGCGATAATAGCCTTCCTTTTGAATCTTAAAGGAAACGATTTCACTAGGTGTTCCCATAATATGGAACCACCATACCCCTAGAAAAATAGCATTTTCAGAGGTGGTTCCTTATTGGAATCCACTTGTGAATATCTCCAGAAATTTTGTTTCTTTTTTTAAAAAAATTTGTTAAGTTGAGTGTAGCAATGAAGTTTTGTGGAGGAATATATAATGTGCATCCCTATTTCTATCAAACTATATAAAATGTTTACATTTTTTTTATACATTTTGGAATCTATAACACTGTGCATAAGTCTAAGTGGACGATGCCATAATAGTGTACATTCCAATGTACATACGTGGAGTTTATGACATTTATAAATTTTATTTACACATATATATGGGTATGGAAATGATATACCCTCTGTAAAATTTCATGGTGAAACCAAACTTTAATATAAGAGGTATGAAAAAGACAAACAACCTACAGAAAATAGTTTTGGCTAATGGTATTTTCACTGCCGGTGTTTTAAACCATTGGTGATTAATATATCATCGGTAGTTCATAATAGAACCAGGAGTGAAAATCAAAGAAGATTTTTGTCACTAGTTCAAGCCACAAACCTGCAGTCGGTGGTGAGTGGTTTACAATGATTTTCTCTTTGATCTCTCATCTTCAAAAAGGCATGAGGCCCACCCCAGAAACTGTTAACTATCTGTCATGCATTTCCCCATATCTTGCATCGATGTATATTTTGACAAGTATCAGACAATGCAAATCAAATCCTTAATTCATTATTTGATATAACTAGACTCGATATCATATTCTCTGTTTTTGTATTACATTCTTTACTGTTAACCAAAATTTTTTTCACTCTACCTTAAATCATAGAGCACACCTCTACAAGTCGAACCACTCCAGCTTCAGTTCCCCTCCGAGCAAGAACAATCGGTGATGTCATGCTCACTGAAGCTAACCAATCACACTGATAACAAAGTTATCTTCAGGCTTGTGACCAAGAATTCAAAGTACCTTTTACGCCCCCTCTTTGGCGTTGTGCATTCAAGGTATACATACACTCTTAATGTTGAAGTCACAAGGCATGGTAAGCTGCTAAAGGTACAAGAGAATGAAGAAGAGTACTTCACCCTTGAGAGCATCACAGTCAGCGATCATGAAATTGGGAATGCCATATCTTATAATATGGACAACTATAATCATTTCTTTGTGGAAGCCAAACAAAACAATCGTGAGATGCATCAGGTCAAATTGGCTATTGTTTACCGATCACCAGCACTAGAGATTGACACAACTAAGGTAAGATCCCCTATGCATTTAACTATATATATCAATTGTTGAAGAAACCACGTGGTCTGGACTTTAAAGATTGACAATTTCAGTTTATAAGAATGAGATGTTTTTTTTTCTGCCTAAAACTTGGTAACAACCTAATATATACACATAAAACAACATTTTGTGATTCATTATTTAAGAACATGATTTATCTGAAAAAAAACTACCTCCATGATAAATTCATTGTGATATGCATACAACAAGTGTGGTTGAGAACCAAGTAGTAGATTGTGTGGTAGCAGACTAATTTTATGCTCTACGCACCAGAGATCCAACCCTAGGTTTGATACTCTACATGTCTAATTTCTCATTAATACGTCTATTGCTTTTAATGATAGGTAAATACAGAAAACCTTGTGCACTATTTCCATAAAATTGTAGTCACAAGTCAGCATATGGGTTAATTTGTTTGTGGTAATGAAATAGTTATTTCTATTTTCTATTTAAAATACTGCTTATTCATATAAAAAATACAAGCAACTTTATGATTGGTGTTATTGGTGAACAACTTTGTTAACACTTGACATTCAATATGCAAAGAATTATTGAGATTTATAATATAAAACTCATGTCATGGAATCCCTCATGAGAAATGTTGTCATAATGTAGTTATCCTTTTATCCGAAAGTAACGTAATTTTTATATAAAGTATTAGCCAATGTCACCTTACAGTATTTGCCAACTTACATTATGGATCGAGTGATAGACAAAGTAATCTCCCATTGTGTTAATGAAATTTGAAATCTTGCAGGTTCACAAGAAAAGACTTCACAAAATTTTTTCCAAGTTATCAAGCACTAGAATCCCAAATCAACACGGAATCCCAACTTGATAAGAAGCACTAGTAAGAATAATGAGCTTGAATTTGTTGATATACAAGAAACAACATTGGATGCAACAAAAGAATTGATTGTAGGGAGGGCACAAGAGAAAAAAGAAAATAATTGATTCTTTACATGTGAGCATGCCAGAAAAGATCATCATCCTTCCAATATATGGAATTGGTGGTATTGGCAAAACAACATTTGCAAAACTGATTTACAATGATTTCAAACATTACTCAAGGGTATGGGTCAATGTGTCTCCGATATTTGACTTCAACATGATTCGAGCTCTATAATTTCACAGACTATCTGCAAAGGACAACCGTAAGAATATTATGATTGTTTTAGATGACCAGTGGGAAGTGAAGCAATTTGAATTGGAAAGGCCGAAGAATATTCAGAATATTACGCCTCAAGGTGACAAGAAGAACATAGTAGTTTTAGTGACCACACGCAAGAAAAGATGTTCTTTGAGAGAATTTCTACTAACCATTTACCATATGAGATAGAGTCCTTGACAGATGATATGTGCTTGGGATATAATAAAACGAGAAGTTCCTTTGAAGCTAGACATGACAAGGTACAGTTGACCCGATATAGGAAGGGCGATTGCCCAGAAGTGTGGAGGTGTAGCTCTTGCAGCTAAATCTATTGGATTTACATTGAAGACCAAGGGATTTGATGAATGGAAGCAAGTGAAAGACAGTGATATCTGGAATGAATCTATTTCATCAGAGAATACACCCGCAACAAATAATGTGCTCGCATCCTTGAGGTTAAGCTATGAAAATATGGTTAAATCCTTGAAGTTATGCTTTGCTTACTGTGCAATCTTTTCGAAAGGCCACAAGATACTTAAAGATGATCTAATTCATCATTGGTTATCTTTGGATTTCATCACATCAACAAACTTACTCTCCCCTAGGCAGCGTTGTGAGAACTATATTGCACGACTCCTTGGACTATCCTTCCTTCAACATTCGATATTACCCACGGTGAGTCATTTATGTGTCATGTGTGCTATGTACTATAAAGTAAAGCTCTAGATAATCATGCTTAGAAAATAGATGACACATGGAATTGTAAACAACCACATAACATAAACTTGCAAAGATTCCAAAGTAGTTTAGGGTGATGAAATGTGATATGGACATGTTGTTTCTCCATGATTCTTGTAATTGTTGTCCTCTTCCCTTCCCTCTCTCATCCTCCCATCCCAGTAGCACTTGCACTAAAAAAAGAACAAAAATGATTTCAATATTAGCAATGGTTATATGCAAAAATAAGTAGAAGTATGCCAATACAACCATGACTTACATTGATGTAATCTACCTTGTAGTATTTTGAGAATTTGCTTCTAGTCCATACATATGGATGGTTATCATCCAACCATTCAAGTGCCTTAGGATCCATCTCTTCTATACTTCTCATAAGGTTGAACTTGTTAGTTATAATAATAATGCACTCACTCTGACAACAATAGATAAGGGTTTGTCGAAACCACCTTTCTCTTCCATGTTGGTCGATTTGAGACCTCCCATTGGTCTACCTTTAGGACATCCCAAATGGCTTAGGTTGGGGATTGGGTCCTCTATTTCGCAAAAAAAGGAAGGGAAGAGAATGGATTGACATACATGTGGTTGCGCTTGGAGATGACCTCGCATCGCATTGTTGCTCAACATAATGCCAACCTTCGTGCACCCCAAAGAACACGCACCATGTGCGAGCCACACACAGCCCATCTGCTCCCCACATTGTGCACCCCATGTCAAGCCCCGTAGCCGTGTGCCACCTCCACATTGTGCACTGTGTGCCGAACCACGCTGCCTCGCATGTGGTGACCTACCAACAATGCCTCTTCGTTGGGCGCACCCACGACACCTCCCGCTGGATGCAACCGGTCTGCGTGAGGAAGGCACAATTTTCCTTTTGAGTTAGAGGGGAGGGGATAAACCTTTCGACTATTTCTTTTCGTGATTGAACCGTTACAAACTTGACTCCTAGACAACCTCAAAGACCCTTATAGGATTTGGATTCTCCTTTCTAACAAACTCAAACTCTAAACGACTTTTTCCGAATTTTCTTAGACTCGATATGGTAACTTGATGGAGACGGTAGCGGGGCGTCGTGGGGCTCTGATGCAAGCTACAGTCCCATTGTACTTGTTTATGGGCAGCGGAGGTGCTTGGATAGGGATGGCTGCCCCTGGGGCGCCCTTCCCTCTCTTGGGCCCTTGATGGCCTGTTAATATCGTCGAGATTGCGACCCTTATTGGACGTGTGATAGCTTATTACCCCATTCTAGATCTGACTTGAAGCTCAATGACTTATATTAAACGTTATGTGTAAGTTTAAGTGATTATGCCATAGTAGTAATGCCATACTAGCTTTTAATCAAAAAAATAATTGATGGAATATATAATAAGTAAAGAGTTTCAACTAATAATAAAATCAAAATCCGATTCATGATGCCATGATCAAAATCCGATTCATGATGTCATGATATACTGGGTAAAAAACAAAAGCCATCATAATTTAAGCTAAGGTTTCATCAAATGTGGTATGCAAATAAAACAAACTATGAATATGGATGAAAACACGTATACAACAATAATTTAAAAAAGTTTACCATAAGTTCGGACTAGATAGATTCCATAGTATCTCGTGTTGGGAAATGAAATAGCCTTTTATGACCAAATAAACACATTAAGTAACTAGAGTGCATCAACAAAAAAAAAAAAGGTAACTAGAGTGCAGGTTTAACCACATTTGTGCGTGTGGGGGTAGCTTCATAACGATTGTTCGTTCCATATACTGATCATCATTTTTGCTTTAAAAAATGATGCCTAACACTATTCTATACTTATGTTTTCTCCAGAAATCTAGAGCCTACGCCAAAGGTGTAACATTGTTTACCATGCATGACCTCGTTCATGACATGGCAAGATCACTCATGGGCCATGGAATTCTTGATGGTAGCAAACAAGGCATTGTTGGAGAAAGCAAAAGAAAATATGCATTGCTCACTGATTCTAGCAAAGCATTGAACTCCTATACTGAGTTATCCTGAGGAAATAAGGGCACTGCTATTTGTGGATTATGGTAAAGTTGATGTACACGGTACAACATTTTCATGTGCAAGGCTCCTGCAGGTATTGGATTTAAGTGGGTGCAGCATAAAACAGCTACCAGCTTGTATCTGTGAATTTGTGCAATTGAGGTATCTCAAAGCTCAGAATATTGAAAGTAAACAGATCCCAGACTGTGTCTCCAACCTGTCCAAATTAATTTACCTCAACATAAGTGGGTCTGGAGTCCCAGCTCTTCCAGAATCAATTGGTGCACTTAATGATCTAATGTATCTTGACATCTCAGATTGTATACGACTTGAACGACTCCCGGAATCATTTAAGAACCTTACAAAGCTGGTACATTTGGATTTGTCAAACTGCTGGTGTCTCAGTCAAATATCAGAAATTTTGGGTGCCCTGACAAACCTGGAATATTTGAATTTATCACATGAAGGTAGTCATATATCATGTTCAACATTTTTACATCGAGAAGTAGGAAAAGCTATCTCTGGTGTTCCAGGCATCATAGGTAATCTCACTGAGCTCCGGTATTTGGGTCTATCAAATGCCATGCACGGTCTTTGTTGGGGGTACCTAGTACATTCGGTTTCCTTTGAGAAAATATGTACCCTTTCTAATCTTGAGCGTCTGGACCTGTCGCATAATTATCGCATTGACTGTGTGCCTGACAGTATTGGGAGCCTCAAGAAGCTGCATACATTGGACCTATCAGGCTGCAGGCAGCTAACTGGACTTCCACAATGTATCTTTGAGATGGATAGCCTCAAGGTCCTAAATGTGACGGGCTGCTCAGAGCTCAAGAAGGAACTAGAGGCGCCCTCTCAATCAAAGACCATTACCTTGTTGCCACACTTTAAGGTCCGTGCCGAAGTTGATGACCCTAGCAGTGATATTGGTGTGCTTCGGCATGAAGATCCTGAAGAGTTGCACATAAGTAGGCTTGATAATGTGAAGTCTGCAGAAGAGGCCAGGAGTGTAAAGCTGACACAGAAACATGGGATGGGATCCTTGACACTCGAGTGGACTAGAGGAGCTGGGAGGTGTGTGGAGGACATGGAATTGTTGGCAGAGCTTGTGCCACCAAGAAATCTGTTGAAATTTAGCTTGAAAGGTTATAACAGTGCGAGCTTTCCAGACTGGGTTATGGGTATTACGCTCTATCTCCCACATCTTATCAAGATTGAATTATGTGATTTGCCTGAAATCATCTGCCTACCACCACTTGGTCAGCTACCAAACCTGGATGATCTAGTTATTGAAGGATTGGACAGCATTACAACAATTGGAGAGAGCTTCTGTGGCGGTGCGGCAACAGCCTTTCCTCAACTTACCAAATTTTGTCTCTGCCGCATGAAAAACCTACAAGAATGGAACACCATGTACTTGTGCCGCAAGGATGGTGTGAATAAATTCATGTTTCCCAGCCTTGAGGACCTGTCAATACGACATTGCTTCATGTTGATACTGAAGCCATGCCCACCTAGAACTAGGATATGGGAAATAGAGAGCAGCGATCATGTGCTGTCATCATGGGGAGATGATGGAAATAATGGGGGAGAAACAGCTAGCGTTGCTTCCTCCTCTGCTGCTGCTGATGGTGCTGCAATCACTCAGTTGAGAATCATACGCTGCACTGATCTAACAGCATGCCTCTCACCAAAGATCTTCCCAAACCTCTCACTGATCACATCATTGTGGCTAGAAGACATTATTGCTCTTGATGAAATCCCAGAATGGTTGGGTAACCTCGTCTCTCTACAACAATTGGTCATCAGAAGTTGTAGAGAGTTGAGAAATTTGGAACACATCACCTCCCTCCGGCTGCTTTCTTTGAAAGGATGTCCCAGCATTGCAGAGCTTCCAGAATGGCCAGGGTCGTGTCTTAAGGAACTTGTCATCTCTGACTGCAGGGGTATCAAGTCTCTGCCAAAGAGCATACTCACAAACCTTAAACGACTATATATTTATTACTCCAGCCCTGAATTGGCACAGTGGTGCAAGGAGAACATGATGCACTTCGATCACATTGAACACAAGGTATTATCATTATCATATATGCCCTCCCATCTATACATCTGCCATTTCCCCATGTCTTGCACTAACTGCGGCTGTCTTGCACTAACTGCGGCTTTCCATCACTAATTTGTAGAATTCATTCTACTTTGCTTCATTATATTTGTTTATATGATTCTTTCATTCACGCAGAAGAGTCCTTGTACTTTATTAACTATTTTTTTTTATGTATATATCAGATAATGCTAGACAATAGCAGTCAATGCTGTCATTTCAACGATATCTTGAAATCCGGCAGGAGTTTTAAGAAAGTTCTTGACAACAACATCGACAACAGCATCGGTGTGCCTCCCCATGTTACGCTGAAGCACCAGATAGCGCTGGTCGCTAGATACTTTTTGTTTTACTCTCTTTTCTATCTTTTCTATATTTTTCTATTTCTATTTCTAGTCTACCTTTTTTTGTTTCTTTTTTTTGTTTTCTCTTTTCTTATAAGAAATAGACTGTTTTCATAGGATTTATGTGGAAAATTCTAAATTATTGTTATAATATTCACTAGAACTATTGTTTATCAAATGTTTCATAATGTCTTCTATATTATTCTTGGTATTTTTTAGATGTTCCAAGATGTATCCTGAATTAAATCCAATGTTCATGTCGCAGAGATGGTGTATTTTGCAATTGTCTTATATAGTACTTGTGAAATGTTTAATGGTGTGTATTTTGGGTCGTTCACGTAGTATCCATAAAATATTCCAAGATGCCTTTCCATTTCAAGGTTTCTTAAGTTTTCCATGAGGTGTTATATGGTGTAGTTTGGGTTGTTCTTGTAGTATTCATGTTACGTGCTTAATTTTTTTTTCCCTTATTATATGTTTTTTTCATTTTCCCTTCCATCTATTAGTTTCGTTTTCTTGTTTCTTTTTTTTATTTTATTATATTGTTTTTAAAATGATTGCTCCCTTTATCTCTAAATATAAGCTGCACATTATTTGAGATTTGAACTTTGTAATCTTTTGGCAAGGGCCTAAGCCTAACTTTGGCTTAGGTTTACAGACAAGGAAACTATGTAAAATTGTACTCATTAAAATTTATATAAAACAAAATCCATTTTCATCATTAAAATAAAAATATAATAAAACAAAATGTACTTAGTACAGCAGCTGCGACGGCTGGTTGGGTCGGCAGATAAAGCCTTCCTAGCTAAGCTGCACATTATTTTCATCTCTCTGTCGAGTGCTTATTAGGGTAGGCCAGGCCAGTACTGGAACCGGGACTGTCCTACTCCACACAACAGAACGGAACGAAATGATGCGTCCTTTCTACGTACGGCACTGCAAGAGATTCATGGTGACCAAACTTCAGTTAAGAAGGTATATTCAACCCAGGAAAACATCCTACTCTACCTTAGTCGTCTTGCACCAAAATGCATGATGATGACCTTAAGTAGATACGGAGATGTGCTGAAAACTTAGAGAGCCCTTTTTTCCGCAGAAAGGTAAGTAATTAAGTCACTTGTGACGAGAGACGGGAGACGCAACAATGGACAGCAATATATGCAAGGAGGCAAAAAGGTAATCCCCGGGAAGAGACGACGACGGCCGACGAGACGAGAAGAGAAGACGCCTCCCTGTCCGGCCCTGAGGAAGGATTAATACGACTCTCTTTGTCTCGTTGAAATCGATGGATTTCAGTTCATTGGTTGGGGTCACTGTCCATCCTCAATGTCGATGCCCATGACACGACTACTCGTAGTAGGTTCGATCGGCAAAGGGCCGGACGAAACAACACCGCACATGGAGAAAGTTGCCTTGTTTGTCATGGTCGTTATCTCTGATAAGTCAGCTTAGGTGCCATTCAACTTGCTGATGGCCTCCGTAGCTTGTTGGTACGGCACCATCATTTGATTCATCTAGAATTCCAAGCCAACTAAAGGCTATCATGTCATCATCGATGGATTCTCTTCTCACACCCCTCAACCACACTGATTTTGGCAGCATGCAAACTTGGCTTCTCTCCCCTTTTCTTTAATCGTGGCTAGGGAGCCAAGTCAAAGTCAAACAACGTAGATATGCTTAGTTTGTTTTTTGATAGAGCTGAAGAGAGCAATCTGTAGTTTTTGTTAAGAGTTAGATGTAAGCTTTTTTTAATTGAGTTGGATCGTTAAATCTTGACATTAACAAAGTCACCACATGCACCTCACTTTGTCTATGCGTCATTCGCCTATCATCACTAAAAGAATAATTTCTTTAAATCTTGAAAAATGTGCTCGCTCATATCAATTCGAGAACTTAAACTTGGGTAGACAGGTTGTTCCTGAAGAAATGTAACCAACTAAGCTATGCTCAATTTTGAAAGAATCAACTAAGCTATGCTTAGTTTGGAAAGGGTGAGCAGCTTCAAAAGATCTTGAATCTGAAGCTAAAGGATAGACCTTTAGTTTATTGGATTACAAACAATAACTTTTGGATGATTGAGCTACTATACAAAACAATTGATGTGGATGCTTAGTCTACAAACAATAATAATAAAAGGAAAAAAAGGAAAAAAAAAGGAAAAGATATTATGGACACTTATAGATATCATCTTTACTTTATTTACCCTAACTAAACATTTTCTAAAATATATTAAGCTCCATTATTTTAGTTACTCATGTTGTGGAAGAAAAAAAACTAATAATCTAACAGGACCCTAAAGATTAGTGTATTAGAGCATCTCCAAAGTGGGGCCCCTCAAATTGGGGCCTTAAAATTTCATTTGCAGGAAGCACAGTGAGAATAGTATGACAGGAAGCACAAACATCACATATAATCATATTATAAAGTGAAATAGTATGGCCTCTTTGAATCACAGTGTGTTCTCCAACGTCATGGTCCCATGGTCATCTCCATCGCCATGCTCCTTTCCATCCCCATCATGCTTGAAACCTCCATGCTACAACATTTAATAGCTAGTAAAGTAAATTACGTGAGAAGATGAAGCATCTCATGTCGATATGCAGGCCATTACACGATAATGGGACAACCTCAACCCGGTTGTGTTTAACTGGTGAAATGTAGGTCACACAACTTACTATACACATAAATCATCACATGATATTGAGGCCACAAAATTCACAATATACATGCAAAAACAAAATAGGCATATAACGTATTCTACCGAAGGGATATGAAGAGGCCGCAATCAACATACAGCAGTGGCAGTGCCCTGAAAGCTATTCGGGAAATGTAACATCTCAAAATTTCCTATTTTAGGATGTGAACATTTTTCCATGATAAATAAATATTTTATCATATTTTTAGCTAACATTTTTCCATGATAAATAAATATTTTATCATATTTTTAGCTATTTCAAAAAATTTCTAAAGTTCATTAAAATGTATGTAGATTTTATCCTAATTATTTCTAAAGGCAAATATTATTTCCAAATATAATTAAAATTAATATAGGGTAAAAACCTGTATGGTGCATTCACGCTGTTTGCATAGATTTTATTTTTATTTGTTTGAGTTCGATTAAAAAAAGATTTGAAATCCTTTTTGAAATAAAAGGAAAACTCTATTTTGTCCATAGAGCTGAAGCCCACTCCGTCTTTCTCCCTCTCGGGCCAGTTCCGCACGCTGTAAATTTTCTCTAGTCAGCACGCTTACTAGTTTACATGGCTCAGCCCAAGGGATTTGTTGTGGAAGGCAAGCAACTTATGGGATGTAGACTAAAGAAATCTATTTATGGATTAAACCAAGCATTGAGACAATGGTACCTTAAGTAAGTCTAATGAAGTCGTTAAGAAATTCTGTTTCACTGAAAATAAAGTGGACAATTGTGTGTGTGTATATATAGATTAAGATCAAGGGGTGCTCTGTTATCATCGGAGTACTATATGTGGATGACATCCCGTTAGCAAATAGCGATAAGAATCTATTGCAAGATACTAAGAGCTTTCTCTCATCGAAATTTGACATGAAAGATTTTGGAGATGCCTCTGATGTTTTGGGCATTGAAATTCACCAAGATAGGTCCAAAGGTGTACGTATTAGGACTATCTCAAAAGGCCTATACAGAGAAGGTTCTTAAGAAATACAATATATCCCGTCATTAAGGTTGACAAGTTCAGATCATTCAAAAGTTCTAGGAATCAATTTGAAGTTGATCAGATGAAGATGATTCCTTACGCTTTAGCTATCAAAAGCATTAGGTAATATGTATGAACAAGCTAAGTGTGCACATGCCCTGACTTAGCTTTAGTCTAATCTAGGAATGGACCACTGGAAAGTTGTTAGTAAAGTCTTGCATTACTTGCAGGGCACTAAGCATTACATGCTCACATATAAGAAGTCGGATGACCTTGAAGTGATTGGTTATTCTGACGCTGATTTTGCTGGATATTTTGACACTAAGAGGTCAACATCAAGTTGTCTTTATGCTAGCAGGCGCAACGATATCGTGGAAAAGCTCCAAACAATCACTTATGGTGGATTCTAGTATGCAAGTTGAATTTGTCGCATGTTATGAGGGTGTGAGGAAAGAAATATGGCTTAAAGGTTTCATCCCAGGACTAAGAGTGGTAGGAAGTATATAAGCAAACCACTTAAGTTATACTCTGATAATATGGTTGCAATTTTCTAAGCAAGTAACAACAAGTCGAGTGGTGCTACCAAACACATTAGCATAAAGTTTCATGTTGTGAAAGATAGAATCCAAGATCACACCTTGCTGACTTAGAGCATATATGCACTAAGAAAATGCTTGTGGATCTGTTAATAAAAGGCTTACCTCCCAACATTTTTCATGAACTTGCATTGTCGGCATGGGATTATTGGATAGCCTGTGATCTTGGAGTTAAGGGTCATAAGACAACTATCTCCCATTATGATAGAAATTATTATGCAATGTGATTCTTGTGTTCCAGTGGGTTTTTGTCACCATTGTAACATATTTCCTCCTTATATGATTTTACTTTAAGGATAGCATAATAAGGAGAGAATGTTTTGGGAAATTATTTTGAAGTGGTCGCAAGCAAAAAGATGACAACGGGAAGGCTCGTTTCCTTCGCCACAAACTCCACCTCTTGCCGCGATCCGAGGTGCCACCAATTTTTGGTTGCAGCCCCAGGTGGCAAGAGCTATATTACGATGGGGGGGAGGGGGAAGGGGTGCTCGGGTTTAGGGTTGTAGATATTTGCCAACTCGCCCAAAACCTCCCCACATGCCACACCCGTTCTCGTGGCAGCTCTGGAGCCACTTGAAGGCCGTTTCCCGTACACGGCCACCGTCGTCCCTAGGCAGACAGGTGGTGGAGGCCAGAGGGGTGCCACTACCCACGTCAAGGACTTCCTCAAGCACCGGCTCCTACACCTACACCAACTCATTCTCTGTAATTAGTGTTCATGTTCTTGGCATAAGATGCTGAGATTATTGTGTAATGTCAAAGTTTCTACATAGCCAACTTCAATTTAAAACACTATGGTTGAAAATTCTGATGTTGATAGATCAGTTCAACTATATCTAAGAACTTGAAAAGTACATAGATAGGGCAGCGATCGCCGTTGATCATATATTATTATCGCACAAACAGATACCCATACGAAGATATGGATCGCATATATAATAAGGGCTTATAGGGACTGAAAAGGCACCTCCCCATTATATTCCGGAACCGGCCTGTTCTCTCTGACTTTCCCGGTGCACGTCACTGATCCAACTACCCAAGCATGCTTAAGGATAGAGACAATGTGAATACGTACCTAGATACCGAACCATGCAACATGCTGTATAGATTATGTGCTCTAATGATTCATACCCATCCAGTCGTGCACTTAATAACATGAGAAAACAGTAAAAATAGTCAAAATCATTCAGGAATCCTCAAGGCGAATATATACACAAGTGATCTGTACACCTGTACATACAAGCACCAGCGACCAGCTGCCAATATAGTTATACAGGTTTTGTACAGTTCAATGCATGCATGCGTTTTTTGGTTGATGTGTTGACCTAGCGAAAGGAGATTGCATCATCCCTGATTTCACAATCACCTTCTTGACATGCAAATTATACAAGTCAATGGGGGCGGCTAAGAATGTTCATGCATTAGGTGGTGCAGAACACTCTTGCTATATATATATATACCTGGACTTTCAACCAATGGTCCGTGGTACAGCCGCACAACTCAACTCTTGCGACATTTCCCTTGAGAAAGATTGAGCAAAAATAAACGCCATCAGGTCATCAGGACCCACCGATGGTGACCACGAATGGCTTCGCGGCCATCGCCGCCGTCATGTCGTCCGTGCTCTCCTTATTAGCCGACGCCAGTACCCCACTGCCGCCGGTCCAGTGCGCGGCCGGCACCACCGAATGCACGGTTACTAACGCGTACCGTACGTTCCCGGACCGCTCCACCTGCCATGCCGCGGCGGCGGCATTCCCGGCGTCGGAGGCGGAGCCCTCGCCGTGGTGCGCAACGCCACGGCGTCTGGGACCAAGATGAAGGTGTCCACGCGGTACGGCCACAGCATCCCCAAGCTGGCGTGCCCCGGCGGCGACCGCGGCCTCACCATCAGCACCAACGCGCTGAACCGTGTCGTCGGCATCGACACTGCGAGGAAGGAGATCACCGTCGAGAGCGGCGTCATGCTGTATCAGCTCATCGACGCCGCGGCGAGCGCGGGGCTGGCGCTGCCCAACTCGCCCTACTGGCTGGGTCTCACCGTCGGCGGGCTGCTGTCCACGGGCGCGCACGGGAGCTCTTTGTGGGGTAAGGGCTCGGCCGTGCATGAGTATGTCCTCGGGATGAGGATCGTTACGCCGGCGCCGGCGAGCGAGGGATACGCGAAGGTGAGGGTGCTTGTCGCCGGCGACCCGGAATTGGAAGCGGCCAAGGTGTCCCTCGGGGTGCTCGGGGTCATTTCACAGGTATGCATATGCAGCTCCATCAATTATATTATCTCTACAGATTAGTCACTTCATGTCTTGAATGCTAACTACTCCCCATATATTTAAAGGAAAAAGTCTACGTCACTCTTTTTAGCACTGTGTCTAGTTCACCCCCAAAGTTTAAAACCGGGTAACAAGCACACTAAAAGTTTCACAAACAGTTTAATTTAACCCCTAAGGTGGTTTTAGCTCCTGGTTTTGCCTATGTGGCGGTCAAAGCTGAGAACCTGGACCGCAGCCCCTTTCATCCCAAATACCAAAACCGGTCCCCTCGCAGGCGGTGGCCGGCACAAGGAGGATGGAGGCATCGAAGGCTGCGCGGCACGCTGCCGACCAGCTGGAGGACCGAGTAGCGGTCGGCGCACCGAGATGGCGGCACGGGAGCAGCACAAGGCGGGGGCCGAACGCAGCCGGCATGTCCGGCGAGGCCTGGCCGCCACCAGCAGTGCCAGTATCGGGATAGATGATGCAGGACCCGGCATCGTATGATGCGGCGGCCTTGTTTTCTCCCTCGCCTTTTTCCCTCACCTGTGCCATGTTGTGCTGCGGCCGTGGCCTGCTGATACAGATCCGCGTGGAGACTGGAGAGCCACGGCCATCGACTACGGTCTGCGAGTGCCATCCCGCTACACTGCGTGCTCATCGGAGAGGATACACGAGGATCTGGATAGCATATTAGCATGTGCTCCAAGAAGCTAAGAAGAGCTCCACAACGTTCTTGATTTTGCTTCTCCATGTAAGTCGTTCCTTGTCCAGCTCTTGTGGATGATCGAGGCCACGTCCACGGGAACGAGCAGGAGAAGGTCCCGCGCGGGGGCAAGCTGGAGCTCCGCACACGGTGGATCTAGAGTTCTCGGTGGGTGGTGCTGCTAGCGGCGGTGTGCTGAATACTCGCCTCTAGGCGTGTTCTGCCTCGAGAAACACGGCGTCCTCGCGGCGCTCTCCGCACTAGCTAGAGCTACGCGCGCATCCAAGGCATCAATTGGGTCGAGGGCAGCAGGCAATGGCACGGCGCACAAAAACAGCGGAAGCAGCGCGCATGCGAGCAGCAGCAGACCAGCATCACCCGCGCGCGCTTGGCCTCTCTCTAGCAGGCATGCAAGCAGCAGCCAGCTAACACGGCAACGGTGCCCCTCTACGTGAGCCCCTATGCCGACCGAGGGAGGTAACAGAACAAGAGAAGACCTGCCAACTTACAAGCAGATCCCACTTGTCAGACGTCCATGTCAGCGTCAAAGCCCATCTCAGCATGCCAGCTTGGCAAAACCACCCATCAAAACAACTGTAGGGAGTTATTTAAACGATTTGCAAAGGTGAGGGGGTTAGATAACTGGTTTTATAGGTTAGGGGTGAAGTGGTCAAGTTGCAATAGCTAAGGGGTTATGTAGACTTTTTCCTATACTCATTTAAATATATGCTGTTAACTTTTTATGATATTTGACCCTCGTCTTATTAAAAAAACTAACACAACTATGCGAAATCTACAGATTTAGCCAATTCATGTCGTGAATGCTTGCTATTCCATCCATATTTAAATGTATGATGACATTTTTAACTTTTTGTACGACATTTGACCGCTTATCTTATTTAAAAAATTAATATAATTATGCAAAAGTATAATTATTGTTCAGATATATTCAATGGTAAAGGAAACCACATCCAACTAAATGGTAATTATATAAATTTTTTGAATAAGACGAGTGGTTAAACATTGATTAAGAAGTCAACGGTGTCATAAAAAATAGAGTTAGTATTATTGATATATTTTGAATGCAAAAACTCAAAAGCTTTATTACAAACTAATATAAGAGATAGGGCCTAAGATATATAGATACCATGACATATAAAAAGGGGCCGTATACATGATATTAGAGAGGAGATGATTCAACAGAAAATTGGGTAGTCCTAGTTGACTTTCTCAAAAAGTCATAAGGACAGACATATTATTACATTGAAAAAATGTCACAAAAACTTCGGAGGATGTTTTTTCCATAGTGAAACGCCCACTGGTATTGACCGAAGGATTCAGATCTTGGAAGACTGTGTACAATCCTCTTGTTCCAAATACTATTTTATTTAGAAAGGGTAGGCTTAGGTGTCTGTACATCCCTATCACGTAATTAGGCTATGGCCATGGATGGAAGATAGATACCATGATTACTCTACACGTACACAAACCAGGATTGAATAATACAATACTTAATCTGTTTTGAACAGGTCACTCTGTCCTTGCAACCAATGTTCAAGAGGTCAGTGAGGTTCGAGCAGCGTGATGACTGCGACCTTGCAGAACGCATCGTGTGGTTTGCCCGGGAGCACGAGTTCGGCGACATCCTCTGGTACCCCGGCCACAGCAAGGCCGTCTACCGGATGGACAACCGCGTGCCCATCAGTGCACTCGGAGATGGCGTCAACGATCAGGTAGGTGCGCCGAGCGTAATAGAGCAACTCCAGGCTGTTCGACTCGCAGGTACCATACTTGGCCCATGAATGTTAAAGCTACAAAACCTACGTGCTGATTTGCATAGAATATTATTACCTGGAAGCTCTATCTTATTCATGTTACATTGTGCAGAGGATAACGCGGAGGCCACAAGGAATACCAGTGCCAGGTGCCTCCTGGCGGCAGCAACAACAGCAGCACTCGCTGGCGGGAATTACGGCATTCTCAATCACGGCCTGCAGGTGCCGTACCCGGGCCAGCCCGTCGTCGGCTACCAGAACCACATCCAATCCTCTGGGCGTTGCCTCAATGGCGGCGCCAATGGCACTGTCTGCCCATGGGACCCCAGCGTGGTCAATGGCACTTCCATCTTCAACGCCGGCATCAGCGTCCCCGCCTCCAGCACCGCGGCCTTCATCCACGACGTGCAGCGGCTGCGGGACCAGAACCCCGGAGCGCTCTGCGGCGTCGAGGTGTTCGGGGGCATCCTCATCCGCTACGTGCGGGCCTCCACGGCGCTCCTTGGTAAGCCGGAGGACAGTGTGGACTTTGACATTATCTACTACCGGAGCCGCGACCCGGCGGAGCCGCGGCTGCACGAGGATGCTCTGGAGGAGATGGAGCAGATGGCGCTGCGCAGGTATGGCGGCTTGCCACACTGGGGCAAAAACCGCAACGTTGCATTCGAGGGCGCCGCGGGCAAGTTGGGTGAGCGCGTCGAGCGGTTCAGGAGGGTGAAGCGGGCGTATGACCCCGACGGGTTGTTCTCCAACGAGTGGAGCGACCAGGTGCTGGGAGTCGATAGCAGTGGTGGCGTGAGCATTGTGAGGGACGGTTGTGCTCTCGAGGGGCTCTGTGTGTGCTCCCACGACGCACACTGCGCGCCGGACAAGGGCTACTTCTGTCGGCCAGGGAGGGTCTACAAGGAGGCCCGAGTATGCCGACGCAATGAAAACTAAATTCTAGGCATGGTTTCTTCTTGCTACCTAGAAGGGTTTGTTTGTGGACCCAGCCCAAAAATTGAGGGAGGGCCTGCAACTGCATCGGCCATTATAAAAACACTTCAGTCCCCTGAAAACTGAAATACGAGCATGGGCCTAGCATAGGCCTTCATAGGGCTCTATGCCTGTAATGGGGGAAGTATGAATAATAACACATGTTCTGTCAGCAAGAATATACAGATTGGGATCAAAGTCGGCATGCCGCTTGCCCGGGCACCATGCACTATGCTAGAAGGAAGTTTTATATCCATCTCCAATCGAAATGGAAGTTTCAGCCACGAAAAGAAGCATGTCTTGCTTGTTGCATGTGATTTCTATCCCCACCCAAGGTTTTTCGTCCCCTTTCCATTCTTGCCAACGCCATCTGAGTTTGAAGCCAACGGGAACTTGTGGCGCGCAGTTCAAAATACCTAACCCACAGGACCGAGTTGGTTGAGTGGTGTGCTTCCAATAATTGACCTTGCATTTGTCTCCCATTAAGGCCACAGTGTGTGCCCACAATAATTTCTTCCTTCTCATGTCGATGCTGTCTAGGACCTATTCTGGAGCATATAGGGTGTTACGATATCAGAAGATGAATCCAAGAAGCCCAAGAGAAAGAGACCCAGGAAGCCCAATACAAGATTCACAGCCCAGACTGGAGTGTGTGAAGCCCAAGGCCTTACCCGTTGCATCGGGGAATAGCAGAATCATTTCCGTTGTAATGCTTAAGAGGAGAGGGGATCCGTTTTTGCTTCTTTATCTTGTTAGCCATTCTGTTAGAACTTGAGGATGAGCTCTGCTCGAGCGGCCGGCGGCAGCCATTGCCGACGGAGATCTGTAAACTCCAGCTACTCGTTACCAGTTCTTAAGTGAGATTCATCGCAGTTCGTAGCCACCTATATCGTGCGTTACATCTGGTATCAGATTGCCATTCGATTCACCCACAATTCGCCACAAATTCCACGCTCTGGCACATCAACACCAAACTCAAGTTCAAGTCGCGATGAAGGTTGACGAGCAATTGGCGCTCCTCATCTCGAAGATGGATGCGACGACGACACAGTCAGCCGAGCAGCATTGCGCAGTCAGCGGCCGCATCGACTCCATCCTCACCGCGGTCGACGATCTGCGCGCCGTCAAGGATGACTTTGAGAAGTGGCGTCCCAAGGTGGACGAGGACGTCGAGGAACTCCGAGCCTGCGTCAAGGATCTACGCCGCCAGATCGACCTCGTCTCGCAAGCTTCCTTAGGTCACGAAGTGAAGTCCGAGAAGATGATCCACCCTGGACATCACTCGGCGAAGGTGTTGGCATCCGCCCATCTGGATGCGTCCTCTTCGCAGGCAACACCTGGGCCGTTAGGCCAAGGCTATGAGCGAGGTGGCTCGGGGTGTGTTTACACCCACGAGTCGCCTCTTCCCAAAGGTACTAAACCAGATCTTCATCCTTCGCCACATGGATTCGATTTTGCTCATGGATGTTCCTGTCATAGTCATTCCTGCTTAGGCCCAGCAATTCCCCAAGTTGATTTCTCAAAATTTGATGGAACCAATCCTAAACTATGGATCAAACAAAGTGATACCTATTTTGATCTCTATAGGGCGCCTCAGGAAAACTAGGTGAAAATAGCCACTGTCAATTTCGCTGGCCTAGCTGTTTTCTGGATGCAACTATACAGCTGAACCTTAGACAGTGTACTTGGGAACAGCTATGTCAGTTAGTTGTGGATAGATTCGATAGGGACCAGTTCAACCACTTTATCAGGCAATTCTTTCATGTGCAACAAACTGCTAGTGTCCCAGAATACATAGCTCTGTTTGATGATCTCATGCACCAACTCCTTGCCCATGATCCCTCAGTTAACCTACGCACAACACACATTACCGAATCCGGCTCTTTGCCGAGTATCAAACTGTTTGCCGAGTGCATTATGTCGGGCACTCAGCAAAGAGCTCTTTGTCGAGTGTTGCAAGAGAAAGACTCGGCAAAAACAAGACACTCGACAAACAACATCTTTGCCGAGTGCAATATATAAAACACTTGGCAAACAACGACACAACACTCGGCATAAAAACACTTTCGGCAAACCCGATAAATTAAAAAGAGGTATTTGCCGAGTGCCATTGGCAAAATTGAGCCGGCACTCAAAGAAAGGCTTAAATTGAAATTAAATTTTTTAAGTTTTTTTTGAACGATCTCAGATAGAAACGCTTGCAAAATAAATAAAAGTTGTAGATCTCAAAAAGTTATTAAATTTTGTAGTTTTCAACCTTTTCATTTGAAACCATTTAGTTTTCCAAAAATATGTCTCAAATTTGAAATTCAATTTTTACAAATGACCTCGGATGAAAAAAAACTTACAACATCAAAGTTGTAGAGCTCAAAAAAGTTATGAAACTTTTTAGTTTTCAACTTTTTTTCATTCGAATTCATTTTGGACCTGAAATGGCCATTTTAATACTTGAGGAGACTCAGGATCTGTAGTGGTTAACGAGAGTCGTGATGGCAACGGGGACCCGATCCCGATTCCCGTGGGGAATTCCCCTATTAGGGGATGGTGATGGGGAGAAATCTATCCCCATGGGGATGTTAACGGGAGGATTTCATCCCCGATGGGTAAATGGGGATGGGGAATCATCCCCATCCCCGTTTCCGCGAGGACCCGATAAAAGCTAGTATAGAAGCTACATGCTTTGATATGTTAATATAACATGTGAATGATGATATAATTATACGAAAATAAATAATAAATATGTGAACATAAGTTCATATTATGTATATATGGTGAAAATGTGAAACCATACAATGTGATATGATGTCACATATAATATGATATCTTGTCACCTATATAGTATAAAATAATGTATATTGTCAACATTAAGCGGGGATGGGGATCCCGATGGGGATTTATCTCCGCGGGGAATGGGGATGGGGAGAAAATCCTCCCCGTGAGCATAAATGGGGATCCCCATGGGGAGAATTTTCTTCATGGGGGATAGGGTTGAGGAGCCGATCCCCGATGGGGAATTCCCGTTGCCATCCCGGAACAGGAGGTAACGCACGAAGCCGAGGTTGCCGGTTCGATTCCTACTGGGGCGTGTGCAGCGCACGTACGATCTTGCGTGAAAATTTGCTTTGGGTGGTGCTCCACCCATGTTTCTTTTTTCCCTATAGGAGTACACATGGAGTAGAAAGCATGCATATAAAAATATAGAATGGACAACATATCATTTACGACTTGGTTACCTAATTGTGGGGATAATTTTCTTTTCTTACCGAGTTATTAAATGATTTTTTTCTGAGGTATATTTGAAACTCTTGACACCGCATATATGTGTCCTATAAAAGGGAAATCTTAGGCTCGCAACTC
Organism: Hyparrhenia diplandra; assembly: GCA_015847255.1. NCBI lineage: Eukaryota > Viridiplantae > Streptophyta > Magnoliopsida > Poales > Poaceae > Hyparrhenia > Hyparrhenia diplandra. The sequence continues at coordinate 367,665 of JADLZK010008613.1, read as the reverse complement.
ACATATATATTTATTAACATTCATTCACAACTCGTCCACACATGTTTTACAATCTCACCCAGAAAATCTTTTGATGCCGGTGCTGGTGCATGTTTTTGAGAAGAGGCGTCCGCACCACCAGACTGTACGAAATGCCGTCCTTGGATGTCCTCCACTCCCCTCCCCGTACCGTACCTTCCGTCCAGTCAGATCCCATACGCCTGCCGATTTTACTCTACTACCCCTGACAGCGACTCCGTTCACTCTTCACCACCAGGGGCAAATTCGGAAACGCAAACGTAGGACGCGTGTTCCCCAATAGTACGACACGCCCCAGGGGTAGTCTCGTCATCTTCTCTCCTCACATCTGACCTGACCGCGTCGTCGCGTCTTCGATTAGTCGCCGTCGCCGGCCTCCATTTCTTGCTGCAGCAACCACACCAACAGATCAAGAAGCCACCAAGAACAACCAACCCCAGCTCTACCACCCATGGCCGCGACGGCTTCCCAGCACCAACACCACCACGGGCACCTCAAGCGCCGCCGCCTGCCGCTCTCCCTCACCCCCTCAACCTCCCCATCTCCATCTCCATCCCCCGCCGCCACTCGACTCGCTCCCCGACGAGCTGCTCTTCCTGATCCTAGACCGTGTATCCCAATCCAACCCACACTCACTCAAATCCTTCTCCGTCACCTCACGCGCCTGCCACGCCGCTGAATCCCGTCACCGCCGCGTCATCCGCCCCTTCCTTACCCACCTCCTCCCCGCCACGCTATCACGGTACCCTTCCGCCACCCACCTCAACCTCACCCTCTGCGCGCTTGTCCCCACCTCCGCCCTCTCCTCCTCCTTCTGCACCTCCGCCCTCCGCGCAGTCGACCTGTCCCGTTCCCGCGTGTTCGGCGCGTCAGGCGTGGCCGCGCTCGTGGACGCGTGTCCGGACCTCGATGACCTCGACCTTTCCAATGGCGTTGAACTCGGGGACGACGCGGCGGGTGAGGTGGCGAGGGTCAAGGGACTCCGGAGACTGTCGCTGGCGAGGTGGAAGTCGCTCACGGACATGGGGCTTGGGTGTGTCGCCGTTGGGTGTCAGGAGATGAGGGAGCTCTCGCTTAAGTGGTGCCTTGGGGTCACGGATCTTGGCGTCCAGCTTCTCGGAATCAAGTGCGGGAAGCTCACCAGTCTGGATCTCTCTTATACTATGGTGAGCCGTGAGCGTTGTGTGGGTTTCTTTGCCTGCTGGCTTCTCTGCTGATCGTTTCTTGGATTGGGTGATTATGTCTTCGTTTGTTTGCTTCTAGTACAACGGTTCTTGATTTTTTATTTCAAGGCATCAATCAGGTTCCTGTCTCTTTGATTCACATTTACTGGAGAGAAATGAGTTTCAGTTATTTCCTTTGCTATAAATCTATCTAGTACCTTCATCAGATACTAACTAGTAGTACATCAATCTCTCAATCTACTAATTTATTCTGTTATTAGTGCTTAGGGCATTGGACCGCTTCTTCAGTGTATAGGTAGTATAGTATTCTTGATCTGCAGACGTTCTTCTCTGTAATTCTGTAAAGGAACATGCCAAATCATCTTTGCAACCGTGGACCAGCAGAGCACTAGTTGCCAACTCTAGTTTCTTTTGCTGTTTTGTACCTGGATGGAATAATAATAACAATAAAAATGGAAACGTATCTTGTATTGCAGATCACAAAGGAAAGCTTTCCTGCCATCATGAAGCTACCCAATCTTCAAGAGTTGACCCTGGTCAGGTGTATTGGAATTGATGACGATGCCCTTGGTAGTCTTGAGAAAGAATGCAGTAAATCACTACAGGTGGGTGCTCATGGTTGGTGTTTTTCCCTTTTTGTTGACTTGTTACTATCAATCTCACATCACCTTCATCTGAAACACTTGCTTCATCTTACACTGTTAGGTTCTCAACTCTGTTGTTACCTTGCCTGAACTAGTCATTCGCAACAAAATATGCGGATTGGATAATTCACAAAAAAGTGTCTGATAGTATACTGAACTTGCATGCTCGCACTGTTGCAGGTGCTTGATCTGTCTCAGTGTCCGAATATCACTGACGTGGGAGTTTCATTCATACTGAAGTCGGTACCCAATCTATTGGAACTGGATCTTTCATTCTGTTGTCCTGCAAGTAGCTAATCACAGCTGAGTTTCATCTAGTCTAGTCATATTATTGTATCACCTAGGCATAACTTTAGGCCTCACAGCTTAACTTGCATCCATCATGTATCAGGTTACTCCTTCTATGGTGAGAAGCTTACAGAAGACTCCTAAATTGCGGACCCTGAAGCTGGAAGGCTGCAAATTCATGGCTGATGGACTAAAAGCTATTGGAACCTCTTGTGTTTCTTTAAGGGAGTTGAGCTTGAGCAAGTGCTCTGGAGTGACGGATACAGAACTCTCTTTTGCCATGTCAAGACTAAAGAACTTGCTGAAGCTGGACATTACTTGTTGTCGCAATATCACTGATGTTTCACTAGCAGCCATAACTAGTTCATGCACTTCCCTCATCTCTCTGAGGATGCAGTCATGTAGTCGTGTTTCCAGTGGAGCACTCCAACTGATCGGGAAGCACTGTTTTGACTTGGAAGAGTTGGACCTTACTGACAGTGATTTGGATGATGAAGGTACTTACTGAACTGGGTACTGAATTAATTCTTCTTTGCCTGATGGACATAAAGTTGACTTTGGATATTTTCTGTGCAGGATTGAAAGCTCTTGCCAAATGCAGCAAACTTTCAAGTCTGAAAATTGGCATTTGCTTGAAGATAAGTGATGAAGGTCTTACCCATGTTGGAAGGTGTTGCCCAAAACTCTGCGACATTGATTTGTACAGGTCATTACTAGACATGCCTCGTGGTTTTCTTTGTTTGGTTCTTTGTCACTGAGCTAACTTATATTTCTGTTTCAGGTGTGGAGGCCTTAGTGATGACGGAATTATTCAGATTGCGCAGGGTTGTCCGATGTTAGAGTCCATCAATCTGTCCTACTGTACAGAAATAACAGACCGTTCGCTGATTGCACTCTCAAAATGCGCAAAGCTGAATACTCTCGAGATTCGTGGCTTGCCCAGGGTTTCATCCAATGGGCTCACAGAAATAGCGATGGGGTGCAGGCTACTTTCGAAGCTCGACATTAAGAAATGCTTTGAGATCAATAATGTTGGAATGCTGTACCTTTCCCAGTTCTCTCATAGCCTTCGTCAGGTAATATCCTATTCTCTTGTAACTGTCACTGCAATCTGAAGGTACCATGCATCTTATGCAGTTGTGCTAATACCATCTATGTCTCATCACAGATAAACATGTCGTATTGTTCAGTCACCGATATTGGGCTTCTTTCCTTTTCTAGCATATCCGGCTTGCAGAACATGACCATTGTCCATTTAGCGGGTATAACGCCTAATGGCTTGACGGCTACTCTCATGGTTTGTGGTTGTTTAACGAAAGTGAAGCTTCATGAAGCATTGAAATCCATGATGCCTGCTCATATGATAAAAAATGTTGAGGCACGTGGCTGTGTTTTCCAGTGGATCGATAAACCATTTAAGGTATTGTACTTCCCCCTTGGCTGCTTTACAGTCTTAAATCCCTGTGTTCACAAACTCGTTTAGGTGGCTTGACAGATTTTCTGCTTGAAAACACATACTAATATTTGCTTCAGAAAAGTTGTAGTTTTATTACTAAGCTATGTTTGTGCTGCCAGATCTACTTTCAATATTTTGTCTATGCTTCAAAACAGACAACCCATGATTTGCATAGGAATGGTGTTAAAAATGCCTAAGAGCAAAGTACAGTGTCTTATTTCTGTTGACTGTTGAGTGGATTTGTTTTTACTAGAATTACAAGCCTACAAAAGTCAAAAGTGTCTAATAACAGTTGTGGCCTTGTGCAGGTTGAGGTGGAACCTTGTGATGTATGGAAGCAACAGTCCCAAGATGTGCATGTACGGTGAGAAGACCTCAAGTGTAGCTATCGTCGAAAGCACGGCATGCATCTTGTAGATGGATGGGTTTTGGCTAGCATCCAGAAGTGATGTCTGAAACGAGCTCAAAATTTTGTACTGTAACTGGTGCGGTACCGCAGAGGGTGTATATCTTGATGTTGGATACTGGTAGATGAGTAGATTCAGTCCCATTTCCAGTTTCAGTTCCAATCCGACCTTCGTTTGGTGAGCTGAACATGTCTGGGGAGTACATTACATTTATGTGGAGCTAGGACCGATCGAACGAAAAAAATGGTTTTGGAAGAGATGGTTTTGGTTGATAAGAAAATGGTTTTGGACATAGATGATGATATGACCTGTGTTTGTTGGCTGTTCCATTTTTGTTTGTGATTAGCTGGAATGAATTGGCTTGCCTTGCCTTGCAGCTATGTGCCCTGTCTGGAATGGAAGATCTGAATGAAGGATACTGGAGATCTCTGCATGTTTATTATAGTGCTTTGGTGATTGTTACACCACACAGGATCTGGTGCAATGGACCTCTGCTTGTTCGTGTCCTCTCTCAAACAAACGAGATTTCAGTAGCTGGAAACGCAACGCATGAGATCCTTAAAATCTGAGGGTTGTAGAATTTGGTCAAACTCCGATGTGAGTCAGTGTTGGACCGGACAGAGAGATAATGCCTGAACTAAAAGCAATGCCTGAACTAGAGTTGGCAGTTGCATTGCCATGGACAGGTAAAGAGGCAGCCATGGGCAGCTAGAACCGTAGTAGCATTGAAGAAGCCGCTGGCAGGAGCTCGAGCGAGGCGACATGGGCGGCGGCGCGGCGCAGGCATCACGTTGGCATTGGCGCGCCGGACGGACACACGGGCAGTTGCCATGCCGTTGCCAACCACGGGTGGTAGCTGGCTGGCCGATGCTCCCGTCCGTCCGTGACCCCTTCATCACTCCCCTTGTCCCTTGATGAGTAAATGCATGGCATCCCATCTCCATCTGCCGCTGCCGGATTGCGTCGTCCATCCGCCATGGCTCGCCGTTGCGTCCAGGGCAGAACGCAGCTGCTGCCACCTGCTGCACATTGCTCCAGCCCTTTTCCTTCACCTCAAGGCTGAACCTGAAGCCTGTCTTGTGTCCATTCCAAGAAGCTTCACTACATGGGCGTGACGGATTCCTGTACAATGGTCCGTCGTCATAGGTAGGCTGCCCTACCCCAGCTACCCTACTACTACCTCTACCGGTCCTGTCATTAATGCCACCACACCTACGAACCAACCAAATGAGCCAAGCATAAATTGAACCCACGGGTGACCGACCGTTCCTGCTACTACTACTACTGCTCCTGTTTCTGCATCCTGCTTGGAGGAAGAGGGGAGGAGAGGACGGAGCTCACGCGGCGCAAGAACAAGCAGCAATGGGGATCTGCTGCAGCAAGCAGGCGGCAGCAGGGGAGCTGGACGACGACGAAGGCGGCCTGAGTTTCCCATGGATGCACGACGACGTGTTCCACAGCCACCTCTGGGCCACCGCCGGCGTCTCCGTCCACACCAAGCAGGGGTGGAAGGGCGCCAACCAGGACGCCATGACCGTCTCCCAGGTGCATCCCCCTCTCTCTTCTCTGCTTGCACCTTCACCTTTGGATTGCTTGCAGAGCATATGCCTACTTGTTGGTTTCGTCGCACTTGGTAGCTCCTTGAATTGCACAGTTGTTTCTGTCCAACAACAAGAATATGATAGAAATTAAGAAATCTGAAGTATCTGGGATATTGTGTGTCTGTTTTTTGCCAATAAGCAAGCTCTTCACGGTGTTACTGCAACTTGCAATGCGAGATGTATTTACCAAACTTAGTTTGAGGCCGCAAAGTGAACTGGATCTATCCTTCCATCTACTATAGCTGCTGAGAATTTGAATCTTGCAACCTGAGACAGATTTTAGTAGAAAGGAAAAAACAGTTTTTTTTAGCAACCTGAAATTATGTACTTCCCCCATCTTTATTGCCCACACCACCAGTGTCCTGAGAGCTTGCATTGTACATGAACCTCAAGGCCTGCCTGGGCCGGAACATTAAAAGCAATGTTGGCACATCCATATCTTGCACCTTACTTTTAGCATCTCCAATGCAAGTACCTACATTGTTTCACACGCGATTCTCGCTTGTTCTTGATGTGTGGCAATTGTATCAAGATGCTTAGGACTTTGCTGGCCAGAAAGGCCACATCTTCTGTGGAGTGTTTGATGGGCATGGTCCTCTTGGCCGGGAAGTCGCTCGCCATGTCCGCGGCAACCTTCCAGTGAAACTAGCCTCTGCTTTGAAACCGAAAACTGGGGATGAAAAGTCTTCAAGTGATAGTTTGAAGCTTAAACCTGAAGAAGATGACTCAAGCAATAATTTGAAGGTCACAACTGAAGAAGATGACTCAAGAAACAGTAGTTTGAAGCTCAAACCTGAAGAAGATGACTCAAGCAATAGTTTGAAGCTCAAACCTGAAGAAGATAATTCCAGCAATAGTCTGAAGGCCAAATCTGAAGAAGATTCCTCGAGCAATAATTTGAAGCTCACAACTGAAGAAGATGGCTCAAACAATAATTTGAAGCTCAAACCTGAGGAAGATGACTCAAGCAATACATTGAAGCTCAAACCTCAAGAAGATGTTTCAAGCAATAGTTTGAAGCTCAGAACTGAAGAAGATCCCTCAAGCAACACGGATTTGGATTCCTTTGACAAGTCAGATAGCAGCTCGTCCAGTGATGATACGAGCGATGAAAGCCAGCTGTTGTCCACTTGGAAGAACATATTCGTCAAGACATTTGAGCAGGTGGATGAGGACCTGAGGCAACATTCAGGAATCGACTGCATTTGTAGTGGCACAACTGCAGTTGCTGCTGTTAGACAGGTACTAATTCTGAACTGTAACTAATATCTGAACTGGAAATCTTTTTTTTTTTTTTTTTTTTTGGGGGGTGATTTGGATTCCTTGGTCAACTCAGATAGTGAATCAGTGTTTTACTTGTACTGTAACTAGTAGCTGTATGGAAATCAGGTTTCAGTTGTAGTTACAAATACTGAAAAATACACCTTAAATACAAAATTAACATATGTAAAGCACAAGTCATTTATTCTGCTACCCAACTGTCCTTATGCACAGGGTGATCACTTGCTCGTTGCCAATTTGGGAGATTCACGTGCTGTCCTTTGCACCCGGGACAGCAAGGATCGTCTAATCCCTGTCCAGCTCACCACTGACTTGAAGCCAGATCTTCCAAGTGAGCATCCAAACTTGTCATGTCATTGTTATCGGTGCATGCACATGAATACACTTGTAATATTGACTGCATTTGGCATACCTATGTACTTGCAATAGGTGAGCTCGCAAGGATTTTGGACTGCAAAGGGAAGAGTGTTCGCCATGGACGACGAGCCAGACGTGCCTAGGATGTGGTTGCCGGATCAGGATGCTCCAGGCCTTGCCATGGCAAGGGCCTTCGGTGACTTTTGCCTGAAGAACCATGGCCTTATCTGCACACCTGAAGTCTACTGCAGGAAACTGACAGAGAAAGATGAGTTCTTGGTGCTTGCTACTGACGGGGTAAAAGTTTTTTTTTTTTGAAGTTCATTTATTTGATTGGCAGTTTCAGATTCTTGTCACTTTCAGTCCATCCGTCTTCCTTGGTTTCTTTAATCAGAAAGAATTGCAAAGTTCTATTCCAAATGATCTGGGTACAGAATAGCATAAAAAGTCCCTTTCAGATTAGACCCACAAAAGAAACTGTTAACTGAAACCATACATGCATATCACTATCATCTATTATGATAGTTTTAGTTGATAATGACTTGTTTACACAATAGACAAAAATCTCAGAGGATGGTTCTACTTTAACACGAGCAGCAAATTCTGAATTTCCGTACTTCTAAAACCGTAGCATGAGCAAGAAAGCCTGAACTGCCATTCGAAACCTGTTGCAGATTTGGGACGTGCTGTCAAACAAGGAGGTGGTGAAGCTGGTGTCATCGGCGACCGACCCATCCAAGGCGGCGAGGCAACTGATCGACCGTGCAGTCCGAGCGTGGCGGCGCAAGTACCCGACGTCGATGGTTGACGACTGCGCCGTCGTGTGCCTCTACCTGAACCAGCGGGCCTCTCCTGGTCCTGACGACGGCGTGAAGCCCGCCGTGCCGTTCACGGGCAGCAGCTTACGCCGTGCTCTGAGTAGCGGCGGTGGTGGCGAGGCGGCGTCGGAGGAGGGCGCGACGACGGGGTGGAGAGCGCTGGAGGGCGTGGCGCGAGCCAACTCGGTGATCAGGCTGCCAAGATTGGGACGTGTGCTGAGCTGGCGGAGGCGGTCCAGTTCGATGGACGAAGACGACGGCGAGGTGCGGGATTGATCGGCATCGATTCCTGGCCAAATTCAAGGGACGCCATCGATCGTTCTCAGGGGCGGTACACGTAAAATTCGTTCGTTCGTGCATGGACCGGGACCGATGGACGCGAGGCAGCCAAATTGAAAAGGAATTTCTAGGATTTGGTTGGCGTAATGGCATGTCGCATTCAGGTTGGTGAAACGGATGAGGTGATATGGACAGGAGTAGCATTTCTTTCTTCATTCCCTGACTGAATCTGAATCTGAATGGTTGTTCATCCTGCTCGCATGTGACTTCAGAGTTTCAGACAGATATACTACTGCTACTTACCAAAGTATTGCGTGACTGATTGAGTGAACCGTGAAGGATTTGCCGTTTGTGTTTGCTGTAACTGTAATTTGTTGGTGAGATTAGTTTGTACCCCATGGAGGGCCTCCGTTGCTTTCCTGTCTGCCACCATGGTCGATGAGATCGACAAGTTCACTGCCCGCTGTGCTGCTGGAGGCCCGGTCCGACACCAGGTACCTGGGCCTCACCGCGGAGGAGGTGGCGTTGGCTTTCAGCAGCCGGCTCCGCATTCCCCGCCACGAGATCAAGGTGTCGCGCCACCGCCCGGAGCATTTCCTCGCCGTCTTCAGCTTTGCGGGGGAACGCAACATGGCGGTCCAAGCCGGGTCCCTGAGCGTCCGCAATGTGGACTTCGCCGTCAAGCCATGGTCGGTGAGTCACGCGTGGCAGCGACTCCAACTGGTGGTACCGTGTCCGCGTCGCCATCGAGGGCCTGCCGATCTGCGACGACATCGCGCTGAACGACGACATCGCGCGGCACCGGGGGGGGAGGACGCCTCTTCGACAAGGTAGAAACCATGACTTACAAGCGAGGATGCCACGACTTTTTCTTCTGCTGGGCATGGATGTGGAACCCCGATTTCCTTCATCGTTCCAAGAGGCTCACTCTCTTCCCCGAGGCTGCCGGGCACCAGGCGCTGCCGGCCCGCGCGGGGCGCGTCTTCGACCTCCTCATCCACCTCGACAGGGTCGAGGACTGGACTCCGCTGGGCGATCGCACGCCTACGTCTGGCCAGAGTGGGCTGCCATCCTCACGAGTCATCGACTCCGAGGAGTACCCCCAAGGTGTATGACCGAGGGGCGGACACCGGTGTCGACGGTCGCCGGCCCGGCGCATCCGCGGCCGTGCGCGCCACCTCCCCCAGCCCGGCAGCCCGGCGCGCCCGGATGTAGACGGCGACCGCGGGGGACTCGGGCGCCGTCGAGGGCTTCGAGCGGAGCGCGGAGGCGGCCGCGCCAAAAGTGGGGCGGCGATCGGTGCTGGCAGTGGCAGGAGCGCGACCGACCCCCCGTCGAGAGTACGAGCCCGAGGGACATCGGCGGCGCGCCGCCACCGATGGCGGCCCGCGGCGGGCGCCTCGAGCCCGGGCGACATGGGCTCTCCACGGGCCCGGGACCCACCGCGCCGAGGATGCTGGCCCGGGGCCGCCGTTCTCGGTCGCCATCCGGGCCGGGGCAGGGCGGCAAACGACGATCACACCAGGAGGGGCCGTGCGGGGTGACACTGGGTCGGCTTTCTTTGTCCGGGCGCTCTGACGTCGCCGCCGGGCCCTCACCGCCGGCCAAAGATCCCGATCCTATGCTCGATTTCTACATGGGCTGTGCGGGGACAACATCACGTCACTGTCAACGGCGACATGGGGGACGCCGGCTGGGACCCAATGCTCGGGGAGGCGGCGGTGTCGTGCTACAACATGACTTGCACGCCGCTCTCTTTCTCCCCGACCTCGTTCCCCCGAGCCATTGGAGCCGGCGCGCTCTCCGGACTACACCCCGGTGTCCAAGCTCTGGCAGAAGGTGGCTGATCTGAATGAGGAGGCGGCAGCCTTGGGCTGGCAGAATGTGGTGCACTTCGGCCCTGGCGCACACGACCGCGAGGAGATGCGGGGCGCATGACGGTGGAGACAGTATCGGTGAGCAGGTAGCTGATTTGATTCTGCAGGAACGCAGGGAGGAGATTGTGAACAGTATCTTTGTGCCGTGCGAGCAGCCACTGCTTGAGGTGCCGGTGACCGTCAAGAGGGGCAAGGCCGCCGCTTCCTCAAAGAAGCCGGCCAAGGAGCCGGTGAGGAGGAGCACCGTGAAGCAGGTGACGGCAAACTCGGTCCCTGTCTCCAAGAGGGCCACACACCGCCTCATCAAGGCCTTCGGGATGGCTGAGCCTGAGGAACCAGTTGGGGAGCAGGCACCGGAGCAAGACATCCACTCCTTTGACACACCGATGACGGAGCGGCGCATCAAGGCTGTTCGGTGACCTCCCCCTGGGACAGTGGGCCGGCTCTGGCAGCCGCAGCACAGCTTGCAGCAGAGCAGGAGGCCAGCCATGAGGAGATGGCTATCTGAGTGGAGAGTACCTGTGCCCAGCCAGCTCTCTCGGTTTAATGATTAGTGCCTTTAACTTTGCTTGGTTGTGTTGGTGGTGTGGTTGGATTCGGCCCGGGGTGCCGAGAGTTGTGAACCCTGCAAGTATAAAGGGTTGTTATCCAAGAATGTTGTTATGAGATGCAAGTCGGCTAGGTGTGGTTCCAAGGGCCCCGCAGATGTTAGGGGCTCATGTTGTGTTCGTCTAGGTGCTTGGGTAGTCGGTTTAGTCGGGTTTGTGGTTGGAAGGAAGTCATGTCACTGGAGTCGGCTGCCCCCTGCAAAGATTGTATCAAGTTATATCACCGCCGTTTGCAGCCATGTTATCCTAGTTGTTGTTTCCATGGTTTCCAATATGAGTGATCAACTTTCAATCTTATCATGGAATGTGAGAGGCCTCAATGATGCAGCCCACAGAGAATTGGTGAGGGAGCAGATTGGTTGTGCTGGGCCCCTGATGGTGTCCCTACAGGAAACTAAAATAAGTGACATGACTAGGCCTCTCCTGTTGGAAACTCTGGGAGAAAGATTGTTGTCTCACTACACTCTAGATGCAGTGGGTACCAGAGGTGGGATATTACTGGCCTGGGATCAGGATAAAGTGCAGCTATCAAACATTTCAACACAGCAGTTTACAATTACAAAGACATCGATACAAGTATTGGGCATGGGGGTCATGTTCCTGTTAACTACCTGTTATGGGCCAGCTGATGATGAGGGCAGAAAAGATGAATTCCTGCAGGAGTTATCCTCTATCAAGCCAGCTGCAGGCACTCCATGGTTGCTAATGGGTGATTTCAACCTCGATCTACAAGGCTAGCGACAAGAACAACCTCAACCTCAACCGAAGAATGATGGGCAAGTTCAGGAAGGATGTTAGATGGCTGTGAACTCATGGAAATTTCCCGCAAAATAGGAAATATACATGGTCCAATGAGAGAGACAGTCCCACCCTTGTACGTCTTGACAGGGCTTTCTGCAATGCTGATTGGGAACTCATGTTCAGTAATTTTGCTTTGAATGCTATGTCAACTGGTGTCTCTGACCATAGTCCTATCTTCCTTGCTCGACAAGACACACCACCCAGGAAGGCACATTTCAAATTTGAGGACCATTGGATCAATGTTGATGGTTTCGATGCGATGGTGGAGCTGGCACGGTCGTAGCAAAGAATCGATCAAATCGCTTATCACAGCGCTTCCGGTCTATCTTATCACAGCCCTCAAGCCACCAAAGAAGTTCATCAAGGAGTTTGACAAAATGACAAGGAAATTCTTGTGGGCATGTGAAGGCCAACTCACAGGTGGCAAATGCAAAGTTGCCTGGACAAAAGTAACCTTGCCAACTGTCTATGGCGGCCTGGGGATAAAGGATCTTGATGCATTCAGTCGTGCTTTGCGCCTCAGGTGGATGTGGCTGGATTGGGATCGCAGAGACCGTCCTTGGAAGGGCCTACAACCACCACCGGACAACAATGATAGGCGCCTCTTTAGTGCTGCAACCAAGGTGATATTGGGCAACGGCCACAAAGCATCCTTCTGGCATTCTCGCTGGCTCCATGGGCAGGTTCCCTCTCAGATGTTCCCAAACCTATATAAGCATAGCAAGAGGAAGAACCGCTCGTCTCTCGGGCAATGGTGGACTACGGTTGGGTAAGGGATATTGACCATAACATGAATCTGAGTATCATTACTGAGTACATGCAACTTTCTCAATGTCTCGAAGACATCCATTTGGTGCATGGAATGGAAGATCGACAGGTTTGGACTGCCTCCTCTAGCGGCGTGTACTCTGCTTCCTCGGCATACAAGCTGCAATTCCAGAACCTTGGTGTCTGTCAGGCTGCAAAGTACATTTGGAAGGCCAAGGCACCACCTAAATGCAAATTCTTCGTCTGGCTGCTACTCCAGGGCAGGATCTGGAGTGCTTCTTGCGGCTCCAGTCCGGGGTTGGCCAAATGAATATTTTTGCCAGCTATGCATCAGGAGCCTGGAAACGAAGCTTCCATCTGTTCGTCGGATGCCCGGTGGCCAAGGCAATTTGGGAAAGGATGGGAACCTGGACCAACGCCGATTGCCTGAAACCACAGAACTGGGGTGCTTCTGGGACTGTCAGAGAATGGTTCATGCAGCTAATTACCTCCCTGCCGCCATCCAAACGGGGGTCTGATATCCATCGTCTTCTTGACATTGTGGATAATCTGGAGGGAGCGAAACAGTAGAGTGTTTAGGAAAGTCTACACTAACTTGCAGGGGCATCATGGAATACATCTACGACGAGGCCAAGAACTGGGCGTACGCCGGAAACCTGGGAATCCAGCAATTCATTCCTCCCGGTGGTGTACCTGTAGCTTTTTCTTTTCATGTAAGTTAATTTGTTAAATTAATCAGGGGTGGCCGGGGTCTCAGCATGTTGAGCCCCTAGCAAAATGGTGGTGGCACGTCTTGTGCTGCATTCTTGTATGAACCTTTGTTCCCTATATTCTTATCAATGAAAACCGGCAACGGATCTTTTGAAAAAAAAAACATGATCGACCTATGGAATGGCTGCTCATTCTTAAATTTAATGATGAAGTGTGAGATGGCAACTGGATGGGACATGTGTGCATGGTGTTGGGCTGCACTGTGTACTGGGCCGTATATATTATTATTTGTTGGGCTTGGGCCAAAAGCCCGACAGGCGTTTTGAAGCCTAACCTGGAGTACCGTGACACTGGAAATGGAATGATCCTTTGTTGTGTCTCTCTTTTTTTTAAAAAAAAAAAAAGGAGCCTTTTCTCCTCATTCGAGCACCGGAAATACCGCAGTCACGGGGATGATCCTTTGTTATTTCTCGACTTTGGTTAACAGTTACCGAAAGCAGACATCGAAGCTTCATCAATTGATAAATAAATAGAATACTAGGTGAGTGCCCGTGCATTGCGATGGGAGAACACTCGTATATACATGGTGATATATTCAACTGATGCTACACAAAATCAATTCAACCATAAAATTTATTAAACTTTGTGGGGGGTTAGCATCATACACTTGTGTGCATTTGTTCAAATACAGCATCACTTGTCCGATTCCTTGATACCATATTACAAGAGACCCAATGAAAACTCTAAACGTGTTATAGTGCTACATCAAACCAAACATGGCCCGACTAATAATTATTATATTACCCAAAAAGAGTATACAACAACTAATTACATGTATTTTAACGCAATTACTGGTTATGGTATACTGATAATCTTCCATAACCAGAGAGAAACTTCATCCATGATCAGATAGTCTTGGCACTTACAGTAAATTGGGATAATAAACTTTTTCTTCCTTCCCGGAATTGAAGTAAACTCTGTTAAAAAAATGAATAGGCTGAGATGATACAGACATAGTCTGTGTGTGCTGCTGGACACCATGCCAATATGGTTGGCCGTTAGTGGCTCTCAGGAGTAGTTGGATAGGATGCCAGAATCCGCAGTTCAATCATATCACAATTCTAGCAAAACCATATGATAAAATAGAAGTGCACCTGACATGTGCATAATGCATGAAAATCATAAATTGAAAAAATCAATCACAAGATCAAAAGAATTGGAGTTCTCATACTTGAATATCGTAATAGATTATACTGGATGGCAGGATCGAGGCCACCTCGAGGATAATATGGGCTCTTGCAAATCCTGCACATGGTGTGTTTTGCATCAGCTATGCAGAATCAGGCTCCTTAAACTGCTGGCGCAGGCAAGAGGCTCCTTAAGCTTCTGGAGCAGGCAGAATCAAGTGCTTAACCCTCATGAATAACCCGTGCCGTTCAGCTTACGCCGGGCTCTGAGTAGCAGCGGTGGAGAGGCGGCGTCCGAGGACGGCGCGACGACGGGGTGGAGAGCACTGGAGGGCGTGGCGCGAGCCAACTCGGTGATCAGGCTGCCAAGGTTGGGACGCGTGCTGATCTGGCGGAGGTGGTCGAGTTCGATGGACGAAGACGACGGCGAGGAGCGGGATTGATCGGCATCGATTCATGGCCAAAATTGATTGAAGGGGCCATCGATCGTTTTCAGGGGCGGTAGACGTAAAATTCGTTCGTTCGTGCATGGACCGGGACTGATGGATGCGAGGCAGCCAAATTGAAAGGAATTTCTAGGATTTGATTTGGCGTAATGGCATGTCGCATTCAGATTGTTGAAACGGATGAGGTGATATGGACAGGAGTAGCATTTCTTTCTTCATTCCCTGCCTGAATCTGAATCTGAATGGTTGTTCATCCTGCTCGCATGTGACCTCCATCAGACATATATTACTGCTGCTTAACAAAACATTGCGTGACTGATTGCGTGAACCGTGAAGGATTTGCCGTTTGTGTTTGCTGTAACTGTAATTTGTTGGTGAGATTAGTTTGTAACCATATCAACATGATTGATCTATGGAATGGCTGCTCATTCTTAAATTTAATGATGAAATGTGAGATGGCAACTGGATGGGACATGTATGCATGTTGTTGGGCTGCACTGTGCACTGGGCCGTATATATTATTATTTCTTGGGCTTGGGCCAAAAGCCAGATAGGCGTTTTGAAGCCTAACCTGGAGGGAGTCCAGTACCGTGGCGCTGGAAATGGAATGATCCTTTCTTGTCTCTCTCTCTTTTAAAAAAATGAAGGAGCCTTTTCTCCTCATTCCCGAGCACCCGGAAATACTGCAGTCACTGGGGATGATCCTTTGTTGTTTCTCGATTTTGGTTAAGAGTTACTGAAAGCAGACATCGAAGCTTCATCAATTGATAAATAAACAGAATATTATTTGCTCGTATTTGCTGCATCTATTATCTAGACTGCAACTGCCAAGTTTCATCTGTTGCATATTGAACAGATTTCTTCCACTAAAGTTTATTATATTCAGATAATAGAAATAGTTCTAGCATGGCTACTGTCTAAGAACATACATCAAACTGACCACAATTATTGCAGACTCTTCCAAGTTTCATATGAAAAGGAAACCAAGGTTGCTTGATAAGTTATTTCAATACATGACCTGAATAAAAACACTCAGACTCTGCCAAGTTTCATAAGAAAAGAAATCCACAAAGTTGCTTGATAAGTTATTCAATACATTGATCTGAAGAAAAACACACAAGGGAGCACAACAACGACATGAGTATATGACAAGACTCGCATTTCCACGCTGCCGCCCATAGGTTTGGTTTGCATGCTTACTCTGCTGCTGCTGAGGTGGTGGCGGCGGCGTCGGCTGCTGCTGCTGCAACCGACCTCTCCTTGACTGTTTCCACAAGTGTCTGAAGCGTCACGTAGCCTTGGTTGTTGTGAGCACCGCTTGTCATAACCATGTACCTTTCGAGGTGAGCCATGACCTCCACGGCGGCGTCCAGTTTCTCAACAATTTTCTCCTCCTGGAAGTACTTTATGTAATAACCGGGGCTGCCGATGATGTCGATTTCCGTCATCCACGTAATCAACTTAGTCGCGGCCTTCATGATCGCCAGGCAGACTTCATCCCTAATGTCGTACGTCACCTCGATGATACTCTTCAGGCTCCGTGCAAAACTATTCTGCCCCATTGAAAGCCCTTGTACCGCAGCGGCAAAATTCTGTGCGGTCACAAGCTTCTGACGTATCTGCACTACGAGGCCTAAGAACGACGCAACAAACTTCCTGCTCATGTCAAGCTCGGTCATGTCTGTAGTTTCAGTTACTATCGCTCCAAGTATCTGCAACAGTAAAGGTGAACATGAATCTCCGCATATATATATATATATATATATAGGTTTTGCTACAGTACACACAAATAGTAGTACATTCGAATATTCTGTAGAAAATTTATATATATATATGGATACGTACCGTGGGCAATTGTGCGACCAATGTGTTCAGGAGATAGAGCCTATCCGGATCTGCTGCGGCCGCGGAGCTGGCACAAATCTGTGCCAACAGTTCTGCAGCCACCGTTTTATACTCCTTATTGAATTCATCAGCATACATGATTGTGTTCAGCTGCTTTACGTCTGCAAATATGTCTCCAATGGCGATCAGTGCTTTCCCTGACTCTATCCTCAGTGGGCTGTCCTCAGTATCAAAGGCTAGGAGTCGCAGCTGGACGGTAAACCGGGACATTCTTTGTTCATCCAAAGTTAGCCTTGAGAGTATCTCGACAGCTAGCATTCTCATGTCTTGGTCATCACTGTTGCTCAAGATCCAAAGTATGTTTTCAGCTGTGCTGCCATATTTTGTTGTTGTTAATTCACTGCACAAATTCCTACTGCTCTCACATGTCCTGCTGGTAAGCTTGGACACCACACGTAAGGATTCCTTTACAATCTCAACTGTCGTTGCATGATCCTTCATGACCATATGTAGTCCATTGCTAACTGGCGCTATGATCTTGGGTACTAAATCCATGGTGTCGCAGATCTCTCTGCAGTTCTCGGGGTCCGAGGCAAGCTTGCCAAGAATATCAAGTCCACTAACAAAAAATTTTGTTTCTTCTTCTTCTTTCAAGAAATGAGGATCCAACAGGGATGATATGCAGCGGGCTCCTCCAGGTATGTCTACTAGGAGGAGATCGCAGTTCGAGGCAAGCTTGACCACAATTTCTGCGACGCATACCTTGGTTACTGGATTATTTGAGCGCAGCATCCAAAGCAGCTTGTCAACCAACTTATCCGAAGAATAAATCTGCTCAGCTGCTCTGCTTGAACGTTCTGAATCTGTAACCACCAGCGAGTGTAGGACTACAACCGCAGAGGAGTGGTCGTCCTGGTCATCAGATTGCAACAATAATTCTGCTGCAAATGAGACTAGAGTATAATTGATGGTGCCAGCCACACCTCTTTGGATGCATGTCTCGGCAATGCTGTTAACATATCTATCAATCAGTTTTCTTGGAAGAAGATTCTGCACGTGCTGCAGCTCCAGCTGTAGCCGCTGCCGCTGTAGGTGCTGCAGCTGCTGCTGTAGCCGCTGCTGCTGCGGCTGTGGTGGCTGCGGCTGCTGTGGTTGTGGCGGCGGCTGTGGCTGTGGCTGCGGCCGTGGCTGCGGCTGCGGGTGTGGGTGCGGCCGTGGCTGCGGCCGTGGGTGTGGGTGCGCGTGGGTGTGGGTGCGGCCGTGGGTGTGGGTGCGGCCGTGGCTGTGGCTGCGGCCGTGTGGGTGCGGCCGTGGCTGTGGCTGCTGCGGCTGTGGCTGCTGCTGCGGGGGCTGCAGTTGCTCCTGCAGCCGCTGCTCCTCGTGAAATACAGCGCCGCCGCGTGATGCTTGTACCAGCAGCTGCATCCACAATGAGTACTTCTTAGTCAAAGTTTCCACAGACGACATACGGTTCATCGCAACTGCCAACCACAGGAGGAACAATGCACCTTGAGCTAGCACCAGGCCGTAGAACAAGATGAGCGCTGGCTTCAGATTACCGCTTAGGCAACCTCTTCCATAACAATGCCTACCACCAATGCTAGCAAGACGAATGATAGATAACGACATGCAGGCCGTTGTTGCTAAGAAAATGGGAGTTAGAGCAATCCATGTTGACCAAATGGCGAATATGCCTACAATTTTTGTTGCACTTGCGCCCCGCAAATCATGTTTCTTCAGTTGGTAGAAGGCTGTCGGAACATCGACGAAGAATTTGGCCTCAGGTACTGAGTTGTAGCCTACGATCCTACAAATGCATGCAGAGTTTTATCAGCCGGAGTTTATTTGTGCATAACCAACATGGTTACACATATGATAATTGTTGTGAAATAGCAAGGAAAGAAGCTCATAAGAGACGGAGATCATATGTGTTGGTACTTCCCGGTAACTAAAGGGATTCCTCGCGCGTCGCGTCGCCAGCGGGTAGGAAGGGGTATTGTTAAAGAATTGAATTGTAATCACTAAGAAATCTTATCACAATTAGCTATTGAGAAGAATTATTGTGCAGGCTAGAAAACAGAGTTAGTAACGAAGAACTTAAATGTATGAAACAAAGTATATACTCATTGGCATAAAGATTATTTAATCTTATGTTTAAACTCCAAGCTGAACCAATATCGAATAGGAATATTTAGATACGTTGGACGGGTGACAACTTCGGTATTGTAATAAAACATATATAGTAATTTATTCGAGGAAATCATTGGTAGATGATTTAATCCCTTTAACTTCGTCCTTCACGCGTCATATCCCCTGCGTTGCTACGAGTATGAAGGAGAAATCTATAAGTTAGAATATTACTATCACCCTCCTAATTTTTTATTTCTTTTTCCCCATTTTTATTCTCTTTTTTTTTTTATTTTTTACTTTACTCTATATCAATTATCATCAGTGGGGCTCACCTGTAATTTTGTCGAAATATATTCATATGAGATCTTGTTTTGAAGGATTTATTAAAAAAAATTCAATGGTGTAATCGTAATTTAATTTGTTTTTTGTTTGTGAGTTATAACATTTTTTAGTTAGTTCAAGCAGTAGGGTTTACTACATGATGTCATGATCTTAGTGGGACTGTTGGGGTGGCATGTTTACATGTCGAGGTAACTCCCCAGGTGAGGGTTCTCTACATAGATGTAGTATATTAGATTACATGTGCAGCCCCATCCTTTTATAGAGAAACAGGGTTACAAGAGCAGCGAAAAGAATGCAGTCCTAGTGATTATGCAGTAGATTGGTACTGCAACATGACTTATTTAATAAAGACGTGCCTAGCTTCCACTCCTTGCCATAAGCGGTCCATGGAAAATTGACATTTTCCACACTACGGCGTTTGTCATAACCTATATGTGCGCCTTAGGGATGGCCTTGGTGCTAACTGGCAAGCTAAGGTGGATGGGAAATTCTGTGCCTAGCAGTCGATTGTGTCTCTAACCGTGACAACCGTGTAATCCATCCCATAGCTTTGTTTATTAGCATGAACACAATCAAACTGTGGTGGCAGAGCAATTTTCATTGTGTTCATGATAATAAACAAAGAAAGTATAAAGGCTTCTTAGATAACTAAGATAAAGGCTTCTTATAGCGCGTTGTACATTTACTTTGTTTGGTTTAACTCCACCGACAAATTTGATTGATCTATTTAAACGTTGTACTAAAATTTCAAACAGAAAAGTAAATTCACTATTGTTAACAGCAGCGGCAACAATTCTTTGGCCAATTTGGTTAACAAGGAATGAAGTGGTTTTTGATAAATGTCGACCAAAAATCTTTCTTGCAGGGTGACAATGGGCAAGTCTACAAAGCAGGTGAGGATCAACGTGAACAACTAGTGCAAGCTGGAAAGTACTTTGAAACATCGGCATTGCATTTTTTTTAGCTCCATAGGATGGTTATCTACAAGTTTTATTGGTCACATTTAGAGCACACCGTATTTTATTCTTTGTATTTCCAAATTTGGCTGCATGGTTTTTCAGTTGCAGCGAGTGTGGAGTCTGAACTTTGCTTGTAATAATTGGTCTGATTCTATCTTAATAATAAATGAAGCCGGATGATATATCCATTATCTAAAAAAAAACTAAGATAAACTGCCAAATGTGTGGCAAAATGAAAAAAACGGCACTGTAGAGAAGACATTCACTTCTTGCTCTTAGCATTGACCGCTTCTCGCCATCGTCTCCTTGCTTGGGCTTCTTGGTTTAATTTTGGGCTTGCCCACGGCTCCCTTCTTAGAGGCTTTAGCATTGACCTTTTCGTCATCAGATAGAGTAGCTAGATCAAGCTTGTATCAAGCTTGTAGAAGGAGGTTCCCAGATCATAGACAACAAATGAAGATACAAGAGAAGTAGTGGAGCATCCGATGCAGTTGCATCCTTACACAAAGGAGTTTTAAAACCTTTACTAAGTTTATGAACTCGTTCACTTCTTCTAACACCAGCTTCAAAGATATGAATGGCTTTACCACATTTAGCTCTAGGCAGTCTTTTTTTCTTGGCTGAGGGCAGCGATGGAGTCTTAGCACCGTTGAAGACAAAAGTCTCTTCTGAAGTTGGCACTATCACAAAATAAGACTCTGAATTTCTAGAGCAAGAGAGTTTAGAGATGATCAGTGAAGTTTGTGACTTAGGAAGAGTGAAGAAAAAAGTGTGACCAAAGGAGCTGAGTGTTGGCTAAGAATATTCTAGGCTGGTGACTTGAGAAAATCTTATGCCCAATCATAGGAACTCTGCTTGAGCATGAGAAGAGTGAAGTAGTCGATCCACTAGTTGGTATGGTGACGGCTAGCAAAGAGCGATCAACATAAGTATTTGGCTCAACATCCGAGAGTAGTAGGGCTTGGATCATTGAAAATGGAGGCCTGTTGAAAAACTGGATCCATCGGTGAAGTGAAAGTTTCCACAAAGCCCAACTAAACATGATCAAAGGCCTATGGCACTACTACTGAAAGCATTTTGAGTGGCGGGGCGCTTTGAAATTTTTGAGGTGGGCAAGGACGCCCATCACCGATGCATGGTCACGGTAAATCCGTGGAGCAAAGTGGTGGGAAAAACGCCTGCCACGGATAATCGCCCAAAAAAAATTAAAAAAAGTCCACACGGGCTTGGATCTGGGCCACGCTGGGTCTAGATCCCAGCGCCGCTGTCAATCCACTGTAGGTCCAACTCGCCGCACCGCCGCCGATTAGCCGCAGCTCCAACCCGTCTCACCGCCGGAGAGAGAGAGAGAGAGGGGGAGGGAGGAACGGGCAGGCCGCCACGGCCACCGGGCTGCTGATGGATCGAGTCGCCGCCGTCGTGGATCTGGCGCCGCCGTCGTTGTGGAGGAGGACCGTCGCAGCTTCCGCATTGTGGAGAAGGGGATGGAGCCGCCGAGTTGGGGGCGCTGGATTCTCGCCGCCACCAAGCCGGGGGCACACCGATCCACCGCCGTCCGGAGTGCGCCACCCGCCGTGAGGAGGTCTGCCACCGGGAAGGTGGCCCTTGACGCCGCCCTGAGGAGGAGGCGGTCGAGAGGGAGGGGGGGCACCGAGGGAGAGACAGGAGGCTTGGTCGCGCGGGTTGCGGGGTCGGCCGCTGTGTCATCTTGCGGAAGGGAGGAATAGAGACAGAGCTGGCCGAAGTTGGAGTGGGGAGGCTGAGTGGGCTATCTGGCTTTTCTTCGTACAAGGACGAAAGCACTAACTCCCACTATTTATAGTGAGAACTGATATCGGGCCTTGGTTGAGACTGTTGGGCGACAACATTTTTGGTGGCGGCTATTTAAAGTTGCCCCCCCCTTCCGGTAAGTCAATTTACCATAGCGGACACGATTAATCGATTTTCCGTAACGGGAAAAAATTGACCGCTTCGGGTTAATCGGGGGCATTAACCGTGGCGGACAAAAAATATGTCTGCCACGGAAATGTTTGGGCAATATCACGCAAAAGAAATCATGTACACTAGTGTGGGCTGCTTCCATTGTCATAGCCAACTTAGTAAATTGGCGCATGCAAATCATTAAAACCTACTCAAAACCTAGATCCATCGGTGGAGTTATAGTTTCACTGCTAGAAATAATTTTTTGTCGACGGTTTACAAAAAACACTCGGGGAAAATAGATAACCGTCAAGGAAACTCCCTGTTAACCTATGAGTTTCATAAACGGATAGGCTAATTAATTACCCTTACAGTTTTGTATTTATCCTGACGGTTATTTAAATTACACATATATTCTTAGCCAAAACACGCATAATAAACTTAACCGTGGCGGGCGGCGTAACTCGCCCGCCATGGATAACATTCTTTTGCGTGGCGGGCGCGTTATGTTGCCCGCCACGGCGATTCTTATGCACGGCCGCCCGCCCGTAAAAAGGTCACGATTAACCGTGACCTTTTCGTTGCTGACGAGCAGCGCGTACGCCACGCAAAAAGCAAAAGCGCCCGCCAAAAAAAGATTTTCGGTACTAGTGATAGGAAAGTTAGGCCCTTGTTTGGTTTAGGGACTTTTAGTCTGGGACAAAAAAAGTTTCTTTTAGTTCCTAAACAACCAAACAGGGAGGGGACTTTTTACTAAAATGCACAAATGGACTAAAATTGTAAAAATACCCTCGGGAGAGTCTTTTTGGGACTTTTTCTCCTATCCCCTCCCGCACAGCTCTCCCGCATCGCTCTCCTCCGCGCCGCACCCGCCGGTGCTCCCCTCCCTCCCGGCGGCGAGCACCACCAGAAGAAGCCGGCGAGCCCCCTCTCCCTCCCGGCCACGAGCTGCAGCAGTTGAAGCCGGCAAGCCCCTGATCCCTCGCCGAGTAGCGCTGCTCGGGTGGTGAATGCATGCGCGAGATCTGTGTGCGGTCCTCTCCCGCCAGGGCTCCTCTACCGCGCGAGCTCTCCCGTGGCCGAGCACCGCTCCAGTCCACATCCCTCCAGCTGCTAACCCCACCGCAGCCATCCCAAGCCAGGCGGCGTAGGCCGCATATCTGCTGGTGGTGGCGGCGGCGGCGGAGGAGGAGGAGGTGGGACGACTCCGGTGCCGGCGCTGCAGCGGCTGTGGCGGGTCTGGGTGAGGCCCAGTAGCAGGCGGACGGCGATGTCTCCGACGCAGTCGTGCTCCATGTCGGGGTAACCGCTCGCTCGCTCGTGTGCGTGTCTGATCTGATTATTCTTTGCCGCTATGATTTGGTTCCGATTGGGTACGAGCTGTTGATTCCATGCGTGCCTGCGTGCAGGGAATGTCGTGTGGCGGCTGCATGGCAAAGGTGAAGTGGATTCTCGAGAGCCAGGTCTGTAACTCTGTATACACCTAGCAGCGGTGCAAATCTTGCAAGTGATTCCTTAGGATTTTGAGGCAAGCGAGCGATGGTGGATGCTGAGAGTGTATGTGGATTCTTTGGCAAGAGGCTTTTTGAATTGTCTAATTAAATCAGGAAATTGTGTTGGATTGGAAATGGCTAAAGTCTAGAATTCATACGGTATTTGCAATTTCTATGGTGTAGGATATTGTGTGCACGATATCTGTGCATACATTTAACCGTTACATGTTGACTATATAAGAAGTACTGAATGGTATATTGTTTTATTTATTTTTGGCGTGTTGAGTTGTTCTTATAAACTGCACTTCTTATTTGAGCACTCTGCGTCTAAATTTCTAACCAAACTTTCTACCTGATGGCTGCAAATCTAACAGTATCCCCATGCATCTGTTGCTTTAACTGTGCTTAGAGTGTGCATATAGTGGTTCGTACAACCCATCTAACATGTTCTAAACAACAACTGGTTCGTGGAACATGTAGCATTAACAGTAGGGAAGTTATTGATCTGCTATGTGCATTTGGTTAAATCAACTAACAGTAGACACTTATTGATCTGGCCTATTTTTTTTTTTTTTGAAAAAAAGACAACTGAAATATAGGATTGCAGTGTGTGATCCTTTCTGACTGAATTATAGGCACTAACAGTAAGCACTTACAGTGTATCCCTGTTCTCTGTCTCATGGTCTGAGTGAATAAAATGTGATGTGATCCTTTCTGACTAGATTAGGATTGCAGTCTCTTTATTACCTTATATTCAGTATGTCATTTTGCATCCATGTGGGGCAGACGATTTGAAAACCCAGTCCACAGGCCCTGTTTTTAGAATTATGTTTTAATGTTGCCATTTCTTTTTACCTTATACTAGCCATGAATGTTTGTTCTCGTATAAATGTTTGGATTCAGAACAGCAAATGAAAGGCAATACTATCTTTTCCTAATGGACCAAATTGTAGTTGAGCCTTGGCTTCAGCCTAGTAATTCACTTATCCTTGGACGATTTTCATTTAGTACAGTATGGTTTAGACATTGAATCCAACCTAAATTTGTCCTGTACTTTTATCTAAAAAATAGACTAGTTCAGTATGGTTTAGACAGTGAAAAATAGTCAACTAGCTGTTAATCCTATGGATCTAAAAAGTAGCCCTTTTGCTGTTCTGAATCCAACCTAAATTCTGTCCTTCAAACATTTTTTTTTTTGGCATGAATACAGTACAACCCTTCTGATAAAAAGTTATGAGTACATTATACAAAATCCTGGAGCATTAGAGCAGCATCTGTTATTCATATCCACTCGCTACAGTTTGCTTGTATCGTGGAATAAGAATAAAACATCTCTTTTGCATTTAGTAAAAAGCTGAAAAGGGTGTGCAGTTCTTGGTTCTGGGCTCTCAACGATCGATGAGGGACTGGGGAGGGGAGATGCCATTTTGCATGAATGAGTTCAAATTTAAAGAAGGGCCCTTAGTTGTCTTGCCCAGGGCAATTGCAAATTTTAAAAAAGTCTGCCATATGTGCTTGCTTTTGCTGCTTTGCTGAATGATTTCCTTATCTATTTTTTTGGCATGCCCTTTCAGCTGGATAAGCTCAATCAGGCGGAGGCTGATTTGACCAACTTCATTATGTTACAGTGAAATGTGTCATTCCTAAATGGCAGATGTACCTAGTTTCAGCTTCATCTGGTTTGGTTTGTAGCCCAGATTTGGGATGGATCTTATCGAATGTTCATGTGAATGTCCCAAGTAGGTGCTTCTTTCAGTTCTCTACTATTGCTCTGTTGATCTATGCTAGGATCTGCAATGTGTTGATCCCAAGTAGGCGTGTCTCCAGATAGGTTTAGACAATATGGTTCAATTCTGCCAAGAGCTAGTTTCTTGTATGAAGATGGAACTTACATGGCCTGATGAAGAACATGATTCACTGTTTGAGCGTACTGGTTCAGAGAATATTTGATCAGTCATGAACGTGATTTACTGTTTGAGCGTATTGGTGTATTGGTTCAGAGAATATTCAATGTTTGAGCGTTACAGTATCTTTGATAAAAATCCATCTTTTAGTACATAAGAATCAGCTGCTGGAGCATCACATAAAAATTCCATTTTTTTTTTTTGTGGGTGACAACTCATGATAACTTTAGTCCCTAATTTAGTCCCTAAACCAAACATGTAGGGACTAAAATTATTTTAGTCTCAACTCAAAAAGTCTAGTCCCCAACTAACCAAACAGGGCCTTAGTTGAGAGGCCAATCTTGACCGGCATTGGTTGAGAGGCCAATCTTGACCGGCAGATTCACAAGGGCGTCAAACAAAAAAGAAGCACCGCATAAATTATCACTTTCGCCTATCCTAGATATTTTAGGCGAAAGGTCTTAGCAGAACCACCAATAACTAAGCGACGAATGGTACTTGCATCGACCCAAAGAAAGGATCAGGAGGAATTTGCACTAGAGGAGGAAGATGACGGGAGTGCAGGTGCCTACTCATCAAGAGCGGAGAGGTGTTGCGATCGTCTGGGTTGGTTGCTGTTTGTTGGACTGATGTTCTGTTCGACCACTCTCTCCTCCGTAGGATCCGACCTGCCATTATATTTTGAGGTAGGTTGGGTACAAGGCGGTTTGACGGGGTGTACTCCGGTCTACATGCTCCGGAGTCCAGGAAGAGCTTGCAGCTACATCTTGTGGAACGTGGAGATATCTTGCCGTAAAAAAGAGCTATGGGCGTCGTTCTACTACTCTGTTCTGACACTCTGCATGTCAGGCACTATCGACTTGGACCAGTCTCCCAAGGTGCACCTTCTACAGTCTTCCTGGTATACGTAGTGAGGGAGGTCGGCGCAAGGGGATTGATGACGTGGGCTTGGTAGCCCCCGAACCCGTAGAGGCCATAGAGGAGAAGTTTGTATCCTTGTGTCATACTCCATGAATGAACATGTTGGGGGAGCGACTCGTAAGGCGCCCACGCCCAAGGTGCAGCGCCTAGGAGCCTCCGAGCCTCTATAGCCCGGGGGTGACATCTTCTGAGGCCTAGGTCTTGGATGAAGCTGAAGTTCGGGAAGGAGCTAAGGGTTAGGTCCATGGTGTCATCGGCCGGGAATCTGGGGCCGAATAGAGGCATTGGCGTGTTCAAGCTCGGCCCTTTCGCCTTAGCAAGAGGGTGCGCGCGGGCGTGCCGATGGTTGTAGCCCCAAGCCCCGGGCTATCCCACAACGGTCGATGGGGGTCTTTTGGTCGGGAAAGCTTGATCGTTTAAGATACCCATATGTTTGGATCTCATCACTAATGTTGTAATTGTTGTCGCCCATATCTTCATCAAAGAAAGTTGTCATAGAAAAACCAAATCCAGCCTATTCCCTCAGTGTCGCTGGAAAGAGGCAAATCCCCAATACCAGAAAACTTGGTTTTGAGAGATATGCTATCTTAAAGTATCCACTTCACTGGAAAAACTTATCAGAGAGATGGATCCCCAATTCCTCTAGCCTCTACAGAGTTGTCTAGATAGTTGTCGAAGGGAGAGGGAGAGGGAGGGCCGCGGCGGTGACCTCAACTAGGCACGAAATGTGGGCGCGTTCATATCCAACATGATATCGAGTTGAATCACTCGACAGACGGCTTAGGGCTGCCGTCTGTAAGCCGTATATTTTACAAAAAAAAAAAAACCCTGTTAGGCAATAGGCGAGGTCGGCCCGGCGCTTCACGAGAAGACGCTGTGGCTCGTGGACCGAAGAAAACGACGCCTCACCATCGTCGCGCTGTAGGGAGAGTCGACGAGCTGCGGATCCGGTTGTGGCGCACACGATTTCCTTCTCCGCGCCAAAATTCATCTTGCCGCCATTCGTCGCCGGCCCCCTCCTCTCCTCGTCGGACGCTGCTACCGGCTGCTCGCTCGCCGGAGATCCACCCCAGGCCTAGCTCCTCCTCTCCAGCAGGTGGCCCAGCTTGCCGGAGATCCACCCCAAGCTCAGGCTGCTTGCTTCCCCTGCTCGACGGCTCGTGTGTGCGTGCGCGGGAGCTCCGTGCTCGCCGGCGGACCCCTTCCTCTCCTCGTCACCATGCCCGCGACCTCCAACCCTGCTCCATCCCGGCGGCGGTGGCGCAAGCCTGCTCCACGGGCGCCCTTGCCGTCCGTCTTCCTGGTCCGGCAGCGTGTCCCCAACAACCTCTGGTTGTGCGCGCTCCCAGGTCCGGCCGTGCAAGGTCCTAGGCCTGCGTCGCCGATGCCGGAGCCCTTATCGTGATTTCAGTTGGCTTGTAATTATTCAATGTGCTTTCAGTTGAGGCCAATTTTGATTATGTGCGCTAGTACAAGCTTTCAGTTTATTCCTGTTATTTTGTGGTGCTCGGATCCAATTAAGACGTAGAAATTTTGAGAAGCTTTGTGGTGCTCCGATTCCTGTTATTCAGTTTATTCAGTCAAGCACATGTCAGGACTAAGAAGAACTCTAAAAATTGCTAACTGAAAATTGCTCAATGTGCTTTCAGTTAACTGAAAATTTCAGTTTCAGTTCTCCAGTTTACTGTAGTTTCTAGCACCAGTTATCCTATTTGGTCCTGTACAATGATTGTTATAGTGCTATCTGGTTCTTAAAATAGTTTGTTTAAGTTCTGGACATTCGGTTTTATACATGATTTTTTTGCATTGAGAAAAAAGTATATAGATATCTTATTCATGATTGATCATTGTTACATGCATACCTTAAATAAACTTTACAGACAAAGAAATAGGCGGTCCCATTGTGATGACCTTTCTTTTTAGCGCCTATATATGTCGATTCGGCTGACTCTTGCAGGCGACCTCCCGTCCGGCGGGTTGAATATGCCCTTAGTAGAACGTCACGAGGCACTTAAGGTTTAAGCCTATTTATTATTACCTTCATATTTTTTATACTTGGCTAAGCGTGCCGCGCGCGGTCGGCTGGGAGCTTCTGATGGCAACCCAAACCTCCACGCTGGGCCTTTTCTTTCAATTGCACGCCGAAGTTAACGTCAGACTTATGTAGATTATTTCGTACAGTTTCATATGACAAATTAAATAATCTACTGTGCATAAATAGAGCAAAATTACGCTTCGCAGCTGCGGCGGAAACAGCCACAGCGGATCTGACATAGATCAGACAGTTTTACTAACAACCGGATGGCGTTTAGTTTTCCAGCAATGGGTGTGTTTAGATCCCAAATTTCTCCCCAAATTTTACTATGCAAAAGAAGATTCTCCATCACATCAAAATGCCGGTATATGCTTGAAGCATCAAATATAGGTAAAAAAAAATAACTAATTACACGGTTTAGATGTGCTTTCTCATGGCGAATCTTTTGAGTATAGTTTCGCCATGGTAGGATAATATTTACCACAAACAAACGAAACGTCTTCATGATTAATGCGATGTGACATCCCTCCAAAATTTTGCACCAACTTTGGGGATCTAAACACACCCAATTAAGCCGGAGTTGGAGATTTTTTTTTCAGGACAAAAAAGGGGTGGGCTGAAGAGCACGTTACCTGGCGCTTTGTACGAAGACGATGGCCGTGGTGAACCAGAAATCCGTTGTCACGAGCTTGTCGGCGTAACCGCCGAGAAGGACGACGGTAGCCCAGACGAGGGCGAGCGTGCCGAACCCCGATGCGAGCAGCTGCAGGAACGCCTCCGCTACCAGCGATAGGATGACCGGCAGCTCCGGTGTATCCTTGCTCCAGGTCGCGAGTCGGCCCGGGGTGCGGGAGCCGGGCACATTGAAGGATTCGACCAGAGCCGATGCTACCAGCCCTGCCACAGTCTGCGCCATTCACCTCACTTCAATGCAGCAGCCTGATTCAAATCTGGTGAAGGAAGATAACAGCGCTTCAGGCCTGCTGTATCCTTTTGATGGAAACAACAAATGTGCTGCTCTCCACGCTCTCCACTTGGGGTGGGGGGGATGGGTACTGGCTCGTTTTAATGAGACCTTGGAGCCTTTTGCCTGGCACCGATGCTGCCTGTGCCTTGCCTGTATTCCATTTGGATGGAGCCCTGGTTTGGTTCCTAGACCAGGCAAACTGGCAGCGTGTGTGAGCGGGTGTGTCACGGACCGTGGGCTATTTGCCTGGGGTATTCACCTTAGCACAAAGTTCCAGTTCGAACCAAACGGACCGTGTAGTATTTACATGGTATTTAAACAGCCTAAATGACTGTTTATGCCAACAATAAGATTCAAAGGAACTCATGCAACACCTCAGTATTTTTAGGTGGCATCCAAGATGTTGTTGGATGCCACCTAAAACACCTCATTGAGGAAACAACGTCAAGCATTTCTAGTCCATGAAACACTCCGTTCTCATAACCACAGGTTATAGATCACATAAAGCAAAAAAAATTTAAGAAAGATAAAACAAAAAATGAAAAAGAAAAAAATAGCCAGATTATTTATATGAAAATCAAATTGGAACATTTCAAGGGCCAAATAAAACATACAGAAAATAAAAAGCAATGTGTGGCTTGGTCGAGAATGGCCGCCAAGCCACATGCGAGCATAAGTAAAATCATGGAGCAAAATCTGTAAATGGGAGGAAAATCAAAATGAATTGAATGAAGATGTTGTGAATCCAATATGTGTCAATATAATTTGAAACATCCAAGGTCGTTTATGAAGTTTGAATTTCAAATTTGAAGCATTTGAACGTAGCTTTTGCATGACTAGATGATTTCAAATTTAAAAATGGTCAACTACAAAGATTCATAACTTTTTGAGCTCTACAATTCATATTTAGGAAGTTTTTCCATCCCGGGAAGTTTCAAAAATTCAAATTTCAAAATTTAGACATTCAAACCCCACATTTTGAGGCATCAAATTAAGTCAAATGAAAAAAAGTGCTCAACAAAAAAGATTCATAACTTTTTGAGATCTACACTTCTTATTTAGGAAGTTTTTCGATCTGAAGTCGTTTTAAAAAAATTAATTTTCAAATGTTTCATTTTAAAATTTGGCAACCCAAGGCGTCTCAATATAGAGCAGCCCTATTATAAACCACATAGGGGGCGACCAATGATTGAACCGCCCTAGCTATTAGTAGGGGTGGCTCAAAAAAAAAACGCCCCCTCTTGTGGGCACTATAGGGGCGGTGAAAACAAAACCGCCCTAATCAAAATGTGAGGCGTTCTCTTAGTAGTCCTTTGTAATAGTGCCCGCCACTCCGCCGGCTATGCATTAGGACCTCCACCGCAACCGCCACGAAGCACTGCAGGCTGTGCGTGACCTTCTTCTCTACAACCGCAACAAGACGCATGGGTTAGCTTTGTCCCGGCCACCGCGAGCAGCGAGCTCCGTACCGATCATTAACCGCCGTGAGCCGCACAGGTGAGGTCTGCACCGACCGCTGTGAGCGTGCAGACAAGCAAGCTTCCTCCGTGGTAAGTATTTCATGCGTTCTTGTTCAGATCCAGCATAATTCAGATTCAATATACAAAATGAAATATTCATGAATGATCTTGGCTGCATGCAAAGCATCAAGCAATTTGCAGACCACCTCCTATCTGTGAGTTGTATGATCCGTCTCTAGCTGTCTGCACATCAGATTCAAGAGTTTTGGACATGGTCTCCCATCTATGGGTTGTACATGCCCTTATATATAATTTGTTGTTAGTAGTAATTGGAAACTCTTCTTTGACATATACCTCATTTAAAGTAGGTGGCTGGCTAGAAAGGAGGACTATTATTAGTAGTTGGTGTAAAAGAGTGTGGGTGGGTGAGTGAGCGACTCTGTTTCTTTATCGCTTGCACACGATTTGTGCTGCGGAATTCATTGTTTTTGACGTGACAACGCGTAAAGTCTACACTAGTTTTAAGTGCTTTTAACTCCAGCATTGGTAGGGAACGTACGACGTGTATTTTATCTCGGTCTCCATGTTGCTGATTTTGCAAAGAAACCCTCGTTTGGCTAGGAGACGGCGGCGGCGGAGGTGCCTCGCGTGATGACGCTAAGGGCTCGTGCTCCGAGAGGTCCAGCCACCGGCTGTAGCGGCGCTGTACGAGTCGTCTTCTCGACTCGACGACACACCTGGATCCTGCGGGTGCACATTGAATGTTGTATTGGCGCGCACAGGAGGATGTTGTCCGCCGTGACAGTCTCTATCCTCGCGGTCGAGCTCCGCCACTCCGCCGGCTACGCATTACGACCTCCACTGCAGCTGCCCATCATAGGCTGCGCGCAACCTTCTTCTCCACAAACACCACATATTCGTCGTGTGACGTGGATAGAAGATAATAGATGCAACGACCTTGAGGCCAGATGCTATGGTGATCATGTTAAACAAATAAAATAGACCGATTTAAAAGTTAGTTAGGAAAAATAATTCGGCCATAGATAACTGAATTGATAGATTCCCCAGCGGAGTCGCCAAATTGTGTTGATGCCAAAAATCAACACACGAAGTCGCCAATGACTAATTTCTTCGCTTTCATAGAAGCGCCACGACTAGTTTTCGAGAAAACTGGGAAACTAGCAAAGCATAACTACAGGAGAGTGTATCCTGTGCAACCATCGTTAAGTAGCAACATTTGCAACTTTCAACTACAATCGCAAGATATGCATCGGATGGCCAGATTGAGAGGTGGGAACTTTTAAACACTTAACACCCCCTCCCTCCCTGTAGCCGTCCGTGAGTCTCACATACTGACGTTAGCCTCCATCGATCGTCATGCGCCGCGCCGATCAATTTTTCCCTCCTACGTAGTTTTCCTGCCGGGCGCCTTTGTACCTGACGGGTTGGAGACGACAAGCACCAACTGTCTGCTTCCACTCTCATCACAATCCTGAACCTGCCACGGTCACGCATCGATCGATCGTCGAAATGTTTTCAATATAATTTGTTCTTCCGACTCGGGCGAGAAATTAATAAGGAACTAAAAAACCGAAAAGATGGAGTAGCTATGTTGAAGAGGCTGGAGCGGCGCTTTGCTGCTCTTCTTGGCGCTGTTCTGCTGCTGCCCGAGGAAGAACTTCTACGCGTGGCGGACCACCTCCGAGTGGGCGTCCCCGGTGGTGACGAAGCCCCTGGTAGATGCCGCGCCCGGTCGCCCCTCGCGCAGCCTTCTCCCCGCATGGGGAAAAATTGATGCGGCGGCGGCGGCGGCTTACGATCGATCGAGGCTAAGGTGGTACGAGGAAACGGCGTAAGTGAGACTCACGAACGGCTACAGGGAGGGATTAGGGTTTTTCTTTGTTAGCAAATGTAATGGTGGGGGTTTAAGTGTTAAAATTTTCCACCTTTCAATCTGGCCATCGGATGCAAATCTTGCGATTGTAGTTGGAAGTTGCAAATGTTACATACGAACAATGGTTGCACAGGATACGCTGTGTTTCTTGTGCAATACAGTACGTTGGGTGGCCTCATTTCGTCTGTCCGCACAGTTCCTCAGCATCTCCGTGGTATATGGCATGCATATCTCCTTAGTATCCACGTCTTTTCACACCGTGCACTGGATGTGTTTATCAAGTCGCCATATATCTCCTTGGTACACGTCTTCTGCACTCATGCACCGGATGTGCTTGGTCAAGTCGCCTCCATCTGCATGTCTGGTTAAGTCAGTCCATGAACAACAGATCATGAACAATAGTTCCGCATCTCACGTACCAATAATTACTGCATGCTTCGCTCGCTAACAATAGCACAATGCGTCTATTACCAGCATTTCTATTTTTAGTCTAGGTGCTAACAAAAAAACATGGTAGCCGAATAAACAAAATGAACCAACTAGATTATTATTCGGCTAATGTTCTCTTTTGATATGAATATCTCTTGCCAAGTATTATGCTAAACCAACCATGATTGTATACAAACGGCTCAATGCTAATTATAACTGTTGTATGCCTAAAGTATACTCTCGTCATTAATTCTTTAGTTAAATTAATCAGCCATAAGTAATTTTAGTGAGCCGATTGATCATTTTAAAAATTATGAAAGCTTTACCAAATTACAACCAAATTTGATAACCAAGCAGATTGAAGTTTGAATCTGACTAATCCAGCCAAACACACTGTCTAAGCATACTGTAAACCGCAGCTATAACGATGTGTCAAATTTGGTTATCAACACATATATTTGATTGAAGTCTGGTCAGTTTGGTTTCCCCTTCTAAACTTTAGGTGACTATAAACCATGGACTAAAATTTAGTGGTGTTTCGCTTGGGTTATTAATAAAAGAGATAAAAAAAAGGCCTTTTAGTCCATTTTAGTCCGTGTGTGTTTGGCTCCAAAATGACTAAAAGTTAAGGTTTGGTCATCCCTTGGTTTGGCTCCATTTTAGTCTCTTTTAGCACCTCTTGGTGGGTGACTAGTAGACTAAAGTGTTTTAATCAGTTAGTTTGGAACTTTAGTCATCCCTAAGAAGATCTCCGGTGGGGGCATGTAAATTCGGGCCTCAAAATTCCATTTTCATACCGACCTCCAAAAATAGGGGCTCAAATTGACTCCCAACTCGAGTGGAAGAAGCACTCCAAAACCTATTTAGAATTAAAATTTAGGAGTAGGGACCTCTATTGCTAAGGGCTTGGGATTAAAATTTAGGAGGGCATGAAAAATAGAAGCCCATTTAGGATCCCAATTGGAGTTGATTTGTTTTTTTTTTTTTGACAAACTCCTAAAAAATAGAATAAGGACTTATTTAAAAAATAGAATAAGGACTTATTTAGAGCATCTCGAAGAGATATTCTAAATTCCACATTCCATATATTCATTTCGCTAGCCTCTCCATAAAAATTCTCTATATAATTCAACATACTCCAACAAAATAGTCATATCTCATAAAATATGTTCTATCAAAGAGGAGAAATGACTGGAATTTTGGACCAACATATGCATGGTACTAGATGTCACTGTCACAAATGCTAATATTGCAAGGCACATGGACAAGCTAAATTTGGCTTCTGACTTTCACGGGGTAGCGTGTCAAATGGAATAGCAATGGCGTGTTGGAGGCCAAATTACTTACAGTTAGCTAAATATAGAAATGGCAAGTTGGATCCTAAGTCTCTTGGAGATGTTCTTAGAGCAACTCCAAGAGCTCGCTAAAATTTAACCCTTAAAACTCTTTATTGGCGCCTTGTAAATAGTTTGGCGCCTCTAAAAATTAGATTTCTCCACAAGTAGCTCCCTAATCTTTGCATGCTTTGAAATGATTTGAGCCGACCACGTCATCATAGTTAGTTACATAATGAGTTTTTATATCCACTCATGGCCTATGCATGCCTATGGATTAGTTTTGAAAGAAAGATCGGGGCCGCATTAGGCTTCCCGTACAAATGAGGGGCATGCTTAGTTTTATAGAGCCACTACTAAATTTTGGAGGGGGAGTTTCGGAGAGCTATTGGACTAGTGTTTTTACTCTAACCACGTAAATCTCAGCTTGGGGCTATTATTAGCATTCTCTTGGAGATGCTCTTAGAGCAACTCCAAGAGTTCTCCAAAAAAATATGACCCCAAAAGCTCTATATTGGGGGCTCTCTTAAATAATTGTTTCTCAAAAACGGTGTCCTCCACAAAGAGCTCCCCAATACCTTGCACCAAAAAAATTTAAACTTGCTACATCATCAATTAATTGCATGAGGATGATCCTAAAAATAGAATTTGTTGGTGCGAACAGGAGGACGACGCGGGAGGGAAGGTTAGGGCGCTGCATGACTCTGCATATACCAGGGCGCAGGCTAAATTATCCAGAGCTACTAAATATTGGGGGAAGGTTTGGGGAGCTGTTGGACCAGTGATTTTTCTCCTAATCATGCAAATTTAGTTTTGGGGCTATTATTAGCCTTCTCTTGGAGTTGCTCTTAGGGGCTTTTTTTGGAGTTGCTCTAAATTCTCACTAAACTTTAAAAGATGGATCCAAACAAACTTGCTAGCAGCCCCCGTTTTATATAATATAATTGATCGAAGCAGACATGCATGTAGGAAAGACACCGGTGTCTACCTACTCCGTAAACTAAACATGTGCGCACATTATGTTTTCTCATGTGTATGAGTGTTGAAAAGCTGCTGACGTAATTTGTTTAGTACTAGGAGCCAGAGTGGGTGGCACGCTTCAAGATTCATTCATTCATATACTGATCCGTACATGTGCCAAGTCACAAGTCACAATGAATCTGGTTGGCCCAATTAGCGCTAATACTTAGTGCCAAGTCGCAAGTCGATAGTGCTAGGGACTTTTTTTTTTTTTAGTTATTATTGCTTGCGGAATTAGTTGTTTTTTGACGTGACAGCATGTAGCCACTCAAACTCGACACTAGCTTTTAACTCCACTAGTGGTTTAGAGCATTATGTTGGTACGTGACGGAGCTAGAAAGAAGGACCTTTATTAGTAGTATTGGTGTAATGCACAGAGCATTCAGAAATTTATAATGCATAGTTGTATTAGTTAGTGTAATGAATTTGTTAAGGAAACTTTACAGAACAACCTTGAAACTTTTGAAGTCGCGCGTCCTATAATATTCTTCTTGTTACTCCCTTTTCGTTACTTTTTTTTTTTTGTGACTCCTCCTTTTCATTCTCACGCGTGTACCTTTTAAGGAAACTTTATAGGATTGTGTGTGCTGTAACTGTAGTTTTAGTTTGGTGTTGAGATTAATTTGTCATTTCTGACACTATATGAACTTGATCGATCTTTGGAATGGTTTCTCGTCTTGGCTTTAAAATTAAAGTTGGTAGATCAGTATGAATGCATATTTGCAATGGAATGATGATGCGACATACGCAATTCCTGTTTCACGATCGATCGCGAAGTTAACTTTTACTGCGGTCGATCCGACCATGCATAGCAGCCTTCTTTTGCTTTTTTGCATGCGCTGATGTCGTGAAAAAAAAAAGCAAAACATTTTCTAAAAATTACTAGAAGTCCCGAATGGCGTATCCGTTTTTAATTCCGTCGCACCGGTGTGTTCTACGTGATGAAACGAACAAAACTAGATCTCACTTTCGACTATGTTTTAGAGATTTTATTTTTTTTATTTTTTCTAATATTAATTTATATATATTAACTTATGAAATATAATCTAAGTTGCACATAAAAGTTATATGTATAAGTTAGATGTAACTTAGTAACGAAGTTATGTGTAATAAGTTACATGTAATAAGTTATATATATAAGTTAGAGGTAACTTTATAACATGTATAAGTTATGTGTTATATGTAATAAGTTACATTTAATAAGTTTTATGTAATAAGTTAAATATATAAGTTAAACGTAACTTTATAACCCTGTATTAGTTAGGTGTTACATGTAATAAGTTAGACGTACCTTTGTAACCTGTATAAGTTAGGTGTTAGTTATATGTAGTAAGTTATATGTAATAAGTTATATGGTACAGCTTTTATAACTTATATTTATGCTAAAAATAAAAACTTTCCAACAAAGGAAAGTTGCGGGGAATGAAAACTTTCCTAGATCGGGATCGATTGCGAGTTAACCTTACTCGCGATCGTCCGCGATTTAGTCGTGCCCCCCGCTCTAATTAAACGAACAAAAAAGATGGAACGTGAATGCTTGCATGCATTTTTTAGATAATGGAAATTATATTTCCGGCTTGATCATCATGAGGATGCATCGGGCCAACAAAAAAAAAAAACGATGTAAACGTGTTACAGTTTAGACAAAGGTCACCCGAAAACACCGGTACACCTAAAAACAACTAAAACCCCTCCACCATTGGAGACTTCGGATCCCGTGAACGGCAAGAACAAAAGATAAGGCCCCACAAGTGTGTCGCGATAAACCGCCACCTTGATGCGGCGTCGGCCGACATCCAAGGGATCTTCCACCCGCGACGTCTCCAACGAAAAATGATATCCAAAGACGCCATTGCCGCCCACCCAACTAGTGTTGATTTTCACCCGTAGAGATCCACTTGAACAATGCTTGCATGCATTTGAAAGCTGTTTTTCTTTTTTAAAAAAATATATAATAACAATCGCATTCCATAGTTGCATTGCAATGTTGCTAGCCAGGGCTTGCTATGTTCTTGGGCCATCAGCTGTGCGCGTGCAGTGTTGTACTGGACTGGACCGCATCTCGTTTCATTATTAGGCTTGGGCAAAAGCCTGAAGCCCATCCCGAAGTCCTTGGGTCCAAATGTAACATGTAGCTAGAGGCCAAGTCCAAATGTAACAGGTATGAACAACCATACCTTGAAGAACAACCAACACAACAACAGAAGGTAGCAGAGACAAGAAGATTTTTCCGGCTAGTTTTGCACTGTAATTTCTTGATAAAATCAAGGGAACAAACATGATAAAATTTGCACTTGAATTACCTGAAGAAATAGTTTGAAGCTCAAACCTGAAGATGACTCAAGCAATAGTTTGAAGCTCAAACCTGAAGAAGATAATTCCAGCAATAGTATGAAGGTCAAATCTGAAGAAGACCCCTCAAGCAATACAGATTTGGATTCATTTGACAAGTCAGATAGCTGCTCGTCCAGTGATCGATACGAGCGATGAGAGCCAGCTGTTGTCCACATGGAAGAACATATTCGTCAAGACATTTGAGCAGGTGGATGAGGACCTGAGGCAACATTTAGGAATCGACTTTATTTGTAGCGGCACAACTGCAGTCGCTGCTGTTAGACAGGTACTAATTCTGAACTGTAACTACTAGCTGATCTGGAAATCATGTTTCTGTGATTTTGATTTACTTGTACTGTAACTACGACCTGCATTGGAAATCATGTTTCGGTTGTAGTTAAAAACTACACCTCAAATGCAAAATCAACATATGCAAAGCACAAGTCATTTACTCTGCTGCCCAACTGTCCTTATGCACAGGGTGATCATTTGCTCGTTGCCAATTTGGGGGATTCACGTGCTGTCCTTTGCACCCGGGACACCAAGGATCATCTAATCCCTGTCCAGCTCACCACTGACTTGAAGCCAGATCTTCCAAGTGAGCATCCAAACTTGTCATTTCATTGTTATCCGCGCATGCACATGAATACACTTGTAATATTGACTGCATTTTGCATGCCTATGTACTTGCAATAGGTGAGCTCGCAAGGATTCTGGACTGCAAGGGAAGAGTGTTCGCCATGGACGATGAACCAGACGTGCCTAGGATGTGGTTGCCGGATCAGGATGCTCCAGGCCTCGCCATGGCAAGGGCCTTCGGTGACTTTTGCCTGAAGAACCATGGCCTTATCTGCACACCTGAAGTCTACTGCAGGAAACTGTCAGAGAAAGATGAGTTCTTGGTGCTTGCTACTGACGGGGTAAAGATTTTTTTTTTTTTTTTTTCGAAAGTTCATTTATTTGATTAGCAGTTTCAGATTCCTGTCACTTTCAGTCCATCCATCGTCCTTGCTTTCTTTAATCAGAAAGAATTTCAACTTGGATTCCAAATGATCTGGGTACAGAATAGCATAAAAAAATCCCTTTCAGATTAGACCCACAAAAAGAAACTGTTAACCGAAACCATACACATCACTATCATCTATTTATTGCCATGATGATAGTTTTAGATGATAATGATTTATTTACACTATAGACAAAAGTCTCA
Organism: Hyparrhenia diplandra; assembly: GCA_015847255.1. Lineage (NCBI taxonomy): Eukaryota > Viridiplantae > Streptophyta > Magnoliopsida > Poales > Poaceae > Hyparrhenia > Hyparrhenia diplandra. Next base: position 328,740 of record JADLZK010008613.1, on the reverse strand, counting down.
GACGATTGTTCTACTGTAACACGAGCAACAAAGTCTGAATTTTCCTTGCTGCCAAAACCTTAGCATGAGCAAGAAAGCCTGAATTTTTCCTTTGCTGCCATTCAATTCAAAACCTGTTGCAGATTTGGGACGTGCTGTCGAACAAGGAGGTGGTGAAGCTGGTATCATCGACGACCGACCCATCCAAAGCGGCGAGGCAACTGATCGACCGTGCAGTCCGAGCATGGCGGCGCAAGTACCCGACGTCCATGGTTGACGACTGCGCCGTCGTGTGCCTCTACCTCAACCGGCGGGCCTCTCCTGGTCCTGCAGACGTCGTGAAGCCGCCTCCGGCCGTGCCGTTCACGGGCAGCAGCTTGCGCCGGGCTCTGAGTAGCGGCGGCGGTGGCGAGGCGTCGGAGGAGAGCGGCGCGACGGGGTGGAGAGCGCTGGAGGGCGTGGCGCGAGCCAACTCGGTGATCAGGCTGCCAAGGTTGGGACGTGTGCTGAGCTGGCGGAGGCGGTCGAGTTCGATGGACGAAGACGACGGCGAGGAGCGGGATTGATCGTTATCGATTCATGACCAAATTCAAGGGAGGCCATCGATCGTTTTCAGGGGCGGTACACGTAAAATTCGTTCGTTCGTGCATGGACCGGGACTGATGGATACGAGGTAGCCAAATTGAAAAGGAATTTCTAGGATTGATTTGATTTGGCGTAACGGCATGTCGCATTCAGATTTGTTGAAACGGATGAGGTGACTTAAAAGAGGAGTAGCATTTCATCGTTCCCTCGCTGAATCTGAATGTTTGCTCGTCTTCGCATGTGAGTTCAGATATGCTACTGCTACTTAACACTGCGTGACTGGTTGCGTCTTGCGTGAACCGTCAAGGGTTTGCCGTTTGCGTTTGCTGTAACTGTAATTTGTTAACACCATATCAACATGATCGATCTATGAAATGGTTACTCATTCTTAAATTCAGTGATCAAATCATTGCTTGATGCATGGTGGTGGGATGGCGACTGGATGGGACATGTATGCATGTTGTTGGCTGCACTGTGCACTGGGCCGTATATCTTATTATTTGTTGGGCTTGGGCCAAAAGCCAGAAAGGTATTCCATTTTGAAGCCTAACCCGGTGTACCATTGGCGCTGGAAATGGAACGATCCGTTGTTTCTATGTCACTATCACGTTTGGAGCATCGTTTTCTGCAATGCAGATGCTAAATTTAGAATATTATTATTTTCTCGTATTTGTTAGATGACACTTAAGTTGAGCTGTTGTATTTAGGCTGCATCTGAAGCACCGCTGCTTACATGGCAATGGATTGACGTTTAGAACCTCATCTAGACTGCAGCTGCCAAGTTTCATCTGTTGCAAAGGGAACAAATGTCTTCCACTAAGGTTTATTATGTTTAGATATAATAGAAAAAGTTGTGGCTTGAGTCCTGTCTAAGAACATACATCAAATTGACCACAATTATTACAGGCTGCCAAGTTTCATAAGAAAACAAAACCACAAGGTTTGCTTGATAAATTATTCAATACATTGACCTGAAGAAAAACATGGACTCTGCCAAGTTTCATAAGAAAAGAAAACCACAGGGTTGCTTCATAACTTATTCAATACATTGATCGACAAAAAAACACACAAGGGAGCAGAACAACGACATGATCATAGGTTTGGTCTGCATGCTTACTCTCTGCTGCTGCAGCTGCTGAGGAGGTGGCGGCGGCGTCGGCTTATACATGAATCATTATATCATATACGGTAATGCAATTTGATTATAATTTTGTTGACAATTGGATTGTTATAACGAAATTTGTTTGTAAAGCAATAAATATAGGTTCCAACAAACTATAGAAAATATATGGTGTGATTAGCATTCTTTTGCTCTTCCTTCTTATGCACCCTTTTAGTTATGCTACAATGTGGCTCATCTTATCATCTAATTCCTGCAATCCTATTAATAAACATGGGCTTTTATTAAGGGACCAATAATTGATTTATGTATAAAAAAATTAAAGATGGTTTTTTCTACTTTTATTTGCATTTGTGTATGGCCAACATTGGAGTACATATGAATAGACATATATGGAATGTTGACATAGAGTATATGCCTTATTTTGGTTATACAAACAATTTAAAGTTTGATGTGCAAAGGCAAATTTAGATTTTGGTTATACAGACAATTTAAAGTTTGATGTGCGAAGGCAAATTTAGAGATTGTCTGATTTTTATTGTAGAAACTGCATCCAACTATACAAATTCAAAGAATTAGCTTTAGAGGAGCACTCAAGACTTGCCCATGTTATTTTTGTTTGACAAAGTTAATCTACTACTTTGTTATAGTGGAAAAACTTTGTTAGCATACCATATTTAAGTAAACTGCCATTTTATCATTTAAGAAATACAGTGGCAATTAGCATTGATGTTGATCTATTTTGTGAATATCATGCATATCTGATTTTTATTATAGAAACCGTATGCATGAGTGCTTATGTAACTAAGTGTTTTGACTAACAAATTTATGTTTGCTCTAGCTGCTATTGAAGGGTTGTGGTGTAGTGTTGCTAGATGTAACTGACCCGATGACCAGACACTTTATGCAGAGAGCACAAATATAATCACTTTATATAGCTGGAGGTTGTATTAGTTGGTTTTGTCACAAAAGACCTATGCATGCTAACTCAAATTTTGACATGGATACATGGTACGGATAGACTAAACATGTGTGCATGCTGGCGATTACTGACTCAAACTCTGCTGATATTCATGCATGTTGGATGCTGCTCATGTTGATATATTAAACATGGGTTGCCCAAGCTCAAATAGGAGATTGAAAAAAATGAGTACTTACTACACAAAAGAATCCACACATGTCGTCGATCACTGGTCGGAGCTGTAAAGAGTTGGAGTTGCAGAAAGACGTGACTCGGGAGGGAAAGCTCTGCATGCATGATCGATGGAACAGTCAATCTACCTTTTTTCTGGTTGAATCTCGGTAACTATGAGTAGCTGTGGGGCTTTGATCCACGAAATTGGGAGGACGGGAGGAACAATGTATTTGTATTTTTTTTTTTTTTTCTCAATTTAGATTAGATCTATTATTATTAGGTATACGTGTGGTGAGTTTTTTTTTGAGGGGCGTGTGGTGAGTTTTTATTAACATTAATTAATAGCATTATGTTTTATAATGGCAAAAGTGGGTAATTAAGATATAAATTTAGGGGTTACTTTAGGGATTACGTAATGACATGGTGGGTAATTTTTGAGAAGCACGTAATATAGATCTAACGGCTATTAATATTAGTTGTGATCAGAGTCTATCAAATGGATGGCTAGATCTTTCTAATTTTTGTGAGAATTTTAAGGATTTATCTTTTTTTTTCTAGCGCTTCTGGTGAGAATTAACGTGGTGTCTTCGTTAGAGCCTTCAATTAGTAATAGTAAGATTATTATTTGCTCGTATTTGTTAGATGACACTTAAGTTGAGCTGTTGTATTTAGGCTGCATCTGAAGCACCGCTGCTCACATGGAAATGGATTGACGTTTAAAACCTCATCTAGACTGCAACTGCCAAGTTTCATCTATTGCAAAGGGAACAAATTTCTTCCACTAAGGTTTATTATGTTTAGATATAATAGAAAAAGTTGTGGCTTGAGTCCTGTCTAAGAACATACATCAAATTGACCACAATTATTACAGACTGCCAAGTTTCATAAGAAAACAAAACACAAGGTCTGCTTGATAAATTATTCAATAGATTGACCTGAAGAAAAACACGGACTCTGCCAAGTTTCATAAGAAAAGAAAACCACAGGGTTGCTTGATAAGTTATTCAATACATTGATCTGACGAAAAACACACAAGGGAGCAGAACAACGACATGATCATAGGTTTGGTCTGCATGCTTACTCTGCTGCTGCAGCTGCTGAGGAGGTGGCGGCGGCGTCGGCTGCTGCTGAGGTGGTGGTAGCGGCGGCTGCTGGTGCTGAGGAGGTGGTGGTGGCGTCGGCTGCTGGTGCTGCTGAGGTGGTGGCGGCGTCGGCTGCTTGTGCTGTGGAGGTGGCGGCTGGTGGTGGTGCTGAGGTGGTGGCATCGGCTGCTGCTGGTGCTGAGGTGGTGGTGGCGTCGGCTGCTGGTGCTGAGGAGGTGGCGGCGGCGTCAGCTGCTGCTGCTGGAACCAACTTCTTCTTGGCTGTTTTGGTTGCTGCTGCGGCATCATCCAACTTCTTCTTGGCTGTTTTAACAAGTGTCCGAAGCGTCCCAAAGCCATCCTCCTCGTCAGCACCGCCAGTCATAATCATGTACCTTTCGAGATGAGCCATCGTCTTCACGGCGGCGTCCAGTTTCTCAACAATGTGGTTGTACCTCTCAACAATGTGGTTGTACCGCTGGCAGTACTCTCTGGAATAACTGGGGCTGCCGATGATGTCGATTTCCATCATCCACGTAACCAGCTTAGTCGCCGACTTCATGATCGCCAGGCAGGCTTCATCCTTGCTCTTACTGTTTTTCGTCACCTCGATGATCGGCATCAGCTTCGCTGCAAAAGAATTGTCCCCAGTTGAAAAGGTTGGTACCGCAGCGGCAAATTCCCATGCGGTCACAAGGTTAGTCTCACGTATCTGCACCGCGAGGCCTAAGAATGACGCGAGAAACTTCCTGTTGCTCTTTATTAAGTACATGTTTGTACTAAAAGCCACTATCGTTTCAAGTACCTGCAACAGTAAAGGTGAATATGAATCTTGGGTGTAGTACCTTTGGTGTGTGTGTGTGTAGTACAATAAATATACGTACCTTGACCAATAATTGGTGGGCCACTGATGAGGACGTTTTAGAGGACGACGTTTCTGCTGTGGACGCAACAATTTGTGCTCTGGACGCAACAATTTGTGCCAACATTTCTGCATTCACCGCCATGTACTCCTTACTGTATTTTTTATCACCACCCATGATTACCTTCTGCGGCTGAGTGTCTGCAAACTCGTCTCCACGGGCGACCAGTGCTTTCCCTGCCTCTATCCCCAGTGGGCTGTCCCTGTCCTCACATGTAAAGAGTAGGAATCGCAGCTTCTCAGTAAACCTGGGCATTATTGATTCATCCAAAGATAGCCTTGAGAGGATCTCGACAGCTAGCATTCTCATGTCTTGGTCTCTACTGTTGCTCAAGATCCAAAGTATGTTTTCATCTATCCTGCCATATTTTGTTGTTAATTCATGGGACAAATTCCTACTGCTCTCACCTGTTCCGCTTGTGAGCTTGGCCACCACACGTAAGGATTCCCTTACTATCTTAACTGCCATTGGATCATCCGTGATGACCTTATGTAGTCCATTGCTAACTGGCGCTATGATCTTGGGAACTAAATCCATAGTGTTGTAGATCTCTCTGCAATTCTCGGGGTTCGAGGCAAGCATGCCAAGAATCTCAAGTCCACGAACAAAAAAATTTGTTTCTTCTTGTTCTTTCAAGAAATGAGGATCCAACAGAGATGATATGCACCGCGCTCCTCCAGGTATGTCTGCTAGGCACAGCTCGCAGTTCGAGGCAAGCTGGACCACAATATGTGCGACGCATATCTTGGTTACTGGATTATTTGAGCGCAGCGTCCAAAGCAGCTTGTCAACCAACTTATCCGAAGAATAAATCTGCTCCGCTGCTCTGCCTGAACGTTCTGTGTCTGTAACAACCAGCGAGTGTAGGATTACAACTGCAGAGAAGTGGTCGTCCTGATCATCAGATTGCAACAGTAATTCTGCTGCAAATGAGACTAGAGTACTATTGATGGTGCTAGCCACGCCTTTTTGGATGCATGTCTCGGCAATGCTGTTAACATATCTATCAATCAGTTTTCTTGGAAGATTCTGCTGCCGCTGCAGCCGCTGCTCTAGCAGCCGCTGCTCCTCCAGCCACAGCTTCTGCAGCTGCTGTTCCAGCCACCGCAGCTGCTCCTCCAGCCGCAGCTCCTGCAGCTGCTGCCGCCGCAGCTCCTGCAGCTGCTCCTCCAGCAGCCGCTTCTCCTGCCGCCGCATACCCTGCTGCCGCTCAAGCCATTGCCGGTCCCACATCCGCCACTCCACACCCTCCTGCCCCTGCAGCTGCGGCAGTAGCTGCAGTTGCTGCAGCAGCCACTGTTTCTCCAATTGCTGCAGTTGCGGCAGCAGCTGCTGCCTCTGCAGCCGCCGCCGCCGCTGCTGCTGCAGTAGCTGCTTCCACGACGAGTACTTCTTAGTCAAAGTTTCAACAGACGATATACGGTTCACGGCAACTGCCAACCACAAGAGGAACAATGCACCTTGAGCGAGCACCAGGCCGTAGAACAAGATGAGGGCTGGCTTCACATTACCGCTGCTGAAACCTCCATAACCAAGCCTACCACCACCAATGCTGGCAAGACGGATGATAGATAACGACATGCAGGCTGTTGCTAAGAAAATGGGAGCTAGAGCAATCCATGTTGACCCAATGGCGAGTACGCGTACGATATTCGTTGCACTTGCGACCGGCAAACCTTGTTTTAGCTGGTAGAAAGTTGCCGGAACATCGACGAAGAATTTGGCCTCAGGTGCTGAGTTGTAACCGACGATTCTACAAATGCATGGAGAGTTTTTATCAGCAGAGTTTATTTGTGCATAACCACCGTGGTTACACATGTCATAATTGTTGTGATATAGCAATTGCTTGAATCTACTTAGGCGAGAAGCTCACATACTTATGGGCGCTCCTCTCCGAAACCATGACATCGGCCAAAGCCCCCCCTCCCCACACGAGCACGTCTCCTTATGTTGCTACTCCATCGTGTTAGGTTACAAGCGCAGTCCCCTCCTCCTATAGAGAGGTCGGGTTACAAGAGCAGCGAAAGAAGGTCAAGCCGTCCATCCCATTCCTGACCACGTAGAAGGTCAAGTCACAAAAGAAGGCGTGGACCTCGGGTGATGTCCTTAGTAGAAGTGCAGCCAAGCTCTCTATGTCGGTGTGCTACAGAGCTAGAGCTAGCACGTATAAAGCGCCATGCCAGTGACCTTAAGGACTGTTACGTGAAGGACCTCATTTCCTTGCACTACTACGGAATTGATTTTGCAAAAACACCGCCAAAAATAACCGTGGGCGGGCGCCCGTTTGCCCGCCATGGTTAATGACCGATTAATGGTGGCAAAGCGAATTTATTTACCGAGGCGGTCACTTTTGCCTGTCACGGAAAATTGATTAACCGTGGCGGGCAACTTAAGTTTTAGGGTCACTCACTCCCTCCCAAATCCCCCATGCCTCTCCTCCCTCACTCCCCCACGCCGCCTGTCGCTGCAATCCGCCAACCGCCGTGCGCTTCTCTTCTCTCACTCTAGGCGTGAGTGTTGCCTCTCCTCCTCCTTCGTCATCTCCTCTGCTCCTTGTCCTAGATCTGGCACCCTATCACTCTCTCCTCCCTTAGTTCTCCACGCAGGGTGCCCATCTCCCTCCCATGAACGCCGACCATCTCCCGGTGAGCTCTAGTAGTGGCGGGGCGAGAGCCCGCGAGCTCCCTCAGTTGTAGGAACTCGGCTAGAGCATGAGCAGAGTGAAGATGTTCATCTATTGGGTTGGTATTGTCTATGGTGACGGTTGGCAAAGAGTGATCAATATATGTATTTGGGCCAACATCTGAGGGCAGAAGGGCTTGGATCATTGAAACCGAGGCCCGTTGAAAAACTAGATCCATTGGTGAAGTGAAAGTTTCCACAAAGCTCAACTAAACATCATCGAGACCTATGGGTTGCCTCCATTGTCATAGCCAGCCTTAGGCCTAAATTGGTGCATGCAAATCGTTAAATCTACTGAAAAACTAGATCCACTAGTGGAGTGAAAGTTTCCACAAAGACCAACTAAACATGATCAAAGGCTTGTGGGCTACTTCCATTCTCATAGCCAGCCTAGACCTGAATTGGTGCATGGACATAATTAAAATCTAGCAGGTCTTCAATTTTAACCTCTTCACCATGAAATGGGGTAGGTTCTAAAGGTTTAGGGCTAAGAGTTTAGGGTAAGCTCTATTACGGATGCAACCATTGCAGGAGGTGGCAAAGCTTCATATTTAACTCATCAGTGTGATCATCCATAGTTAAGACTTGACCTTCCATAAAAAGGGGTGGGTCTACATCAAAATTAGCAGCGATGCTTAGAACTTCCAAATGCCCTCCAATTCAGCTTCAAGAGCAGCAATGGGTTGCATAGAAAAAGGTTGTGACTTATTTATTGTATGGAATGGGTTGTTGAGATAGCTCTTGTACTTCCGGGTTGGGACAAACTCCTTAACCCATGGCATGCATATGTTCTAGGTTCGGGTGGCATTGGTTGATTCTCAACATGAGGAGGAGGTGGACCCTGATGAAATTGTCTAAAACCATAAAAGTGAATAGCATTTGGATGAAAGTCACAATCATTAGGAGGTAACTTCTCATCTTGCGCATCCTCCTCAACCCATGGCATGCATATGTTCGGGTCCTATGTGATTGCGTAGAAAGTCTGATACCCCACTCCTATGTGATTGCGTAGAAAGTCATGGGTGTAGTAGTTAAAATAGACAAAGGCTTGATCATAGGGACATGGATGCATAGTCTGATACCCCACTCCTATGTGATTGCGTAGAAGTAATCTAGGACATTGCGGATATCCCAAAAGTCCATCGACCCCTATGGCATGGGTTGAAGCAAAATAATGGCGAGGTCATCATTTTTGCACTGGTGAAATGTCCTTGTTTGGTTATGGTAATTGAGTGACAACTTAGGTGGACTAATATGTGTTTATATGAGATACACAGGTGATTAGTCCATAGGTTAGTATGAGAATGAGCTTATTGCATATGAGACATGACATGGAGTCATATGACTAAGTTGGAGAAGATCAAGACAAGTCTTGCTTGATGGACGGGTTGCAATGGTGAAGGGCAAGTTAAGGCTTTGGAGTGATGGACTGCGAGGCAGTGAAGCTTGAGCAAGACTTGGCACCGATGAACTGATGTGATGGTGAAGAGCAAGTGAGGTCAAGGTCGATGAATAAATAAGGTCACGCGATGATATGAAGTGGATCATATCATGGTTGGTGCAATTGTTGCATCAACATTGGAGGAGATAAAATGGAATGCGTAAGGCAAAGGTATATTTGTAGGACATTTCATTTCACCGGTCATAGGTGAGTAGAGAAGGTTATGACCGGATTTATGTTTGGTAACCGTACTATGAAGAGGGGAAAATTTCAATTGCTTTACTCACCTAGTGCCACTAATTTGAGTTTCAAATTACATTTGCATTTGGTTAGTGACATGATGAGATGGTGAGCTATCTCTCGATAGGCTTGAGAAATGCTATCTAATTATGCTCATAAGGTTTGACATGATTTGGAAGACAAGGCATATTATTTGGATTGAGTTGTGCTGAGTTTTGGAAGAGATTTTAGTTTGCAGTGCCACCGCCGCTATCATCAGCACCGTGCCTCCCTCGAACAGCGTCCACCTCGCCGGCGGCCAGGATGCGGCGCCCGGCGAATGGGACGCGCCCCATGAGACAAGGTACTAGATGAGCTGGCTAGCGTTGGTAGGAGTTTTGCGACCTAGCTTCTTGATGAGCTCCTTGCAGGTGGTTCCCACGAGGAAGGCGCTGATGATGGCCGCGTTGGTGATGTTGGGTAGCTCGATGCGTATGCTTGGAGAAGCACCGGATGGACTCCCGAAGAGTTTCATCTCGCTTTTGCCGGCAGCTCCAGAGGTCCTAGGAGCTCCCAAGGCGTACATACGTGCCCTGGAAGTTCCCTTCGAAGATTCTTACTAGGTTGGGCGGTCGTTGATCCGACTTGGCGGGGAGGTGTTCAAGCCGGGCTCGGTGAAGTAAGACAGAAATAGCGTCGTTACGGATGATCAAATGTTCATTGTCCGCACCCCCCACCGACAAGCCAGGTGATAATCGGTGAGCCACAGCTTGGGTTTTGTCTCCCCGAGTACTTGGTCAAATTGATCGGCTATCGGAACCGAGGAGAAAATAGTGCCCTACGAATGGCCTTGCTGAAGACCGAGGACCCGGAGGCTTGGATGAGGGGTTGTGGTCTCCCCACTGTCATAACGGCCACCATGCCGAGGGTGGCAGCCACGTGCGATGCCATCGTCCTTGCGGTGTCGTTGCTCATTGATGTCATTCTGAGCATCGTGGGCCTCGCGGTTATCGGCGACTCACTCCTTCACCGGGGTGCCCTATTCCTAGCAGGCCGAGGATGGACCGAGGCCTCCCGTTCCTGCCTGGAAGGTGCTCAGGGGGCTGCCCTTTCTTGCTCGAGGGTATGCTGAAGCTGGCAGAGACATTCTCGCTCCTCGTCGAGCTTGGCCTGGAGCTCGTAGAGCTGCTCCAGTTCTGATCCTTAACATCCCGTGGGGGCCGAGGCCGCGCCACGCTCCCCGAGGTGCTTGATACACTGCGCTAGAGTGGCAGCATCTCCTACCGCACCGTGGATGCTTTCGTCCTGATTGTCCTCGACAAAGACATCGACATGGAATCCCTCCTGGGTGGGGTCGTAGTCATCCTTGTCGGAGCCGGTATCGGTGAGGTAATAGTCGCATGCAGCCATGAAATGGCGCATGGAGTTAGCGCCCCGGAGATCGGAGTAATCCCAGCCGACCTCCGCATCAGAATCCTTCGAAGAGTCCGTAAACGTGGGGGTTGGCGTGGTGGCGAGCAGGTCGAGAGTAAACCGTAGATGATGCTCGGGGGCTCTGTATAAGCACTTAGGCTAGTGTTTACTAAGGAAGCATATCCCCTAGCGGCAGAGCTAAGCCCGAAAGGATAAAAGGATGACATTGTCGCCCCGCCTTGGGTTGATGAAGTCAGGCCTGTAGGAGGTGGCGCTGCCATGCTGATCGATGGGATGTCACGCATTGCAGGTGCCTTTCCCTTGGCAAGGGTGAGGCTAGACACGTCTCCTACGAGGGAGTCAACACTGATAGTCGGGCCAGCAGTGTCAACAGGTCGCAAGACGCAAGTCGCGGCAAAAATGGGTCCAGCCTGCCTCCTCCTCACTTGGCGGGAACGACGGGTGTGGAGACATGGTGGCCTCCCCCTGCGCTAGGGAAGCGCGTCGCTGCCCCTGCTCGGAGCCCTGGGTTGGAGGAGGACCATGTCGTAGCCATGGCCGAGTGACATGAACTCCAAGCTCCCGAACCAGATCACCGCGGCGAACGACAAAGGAGAGTCTTGGTATTTGATGCAAGTCGCCCGAACCAAGCGGGAGGATGATCGATACGTAGTGGCCCCTACCTGACACGCCAACTATCGGTGTTTGGACCTGCGGTCCTTAACCAACTAGTGAATTTGTGCTAAGTGTCCCTGCTTTGGATGGTGATGCAAGAAGAACACAAAGAATTTATACCGGTTCAGGCAAAGGAGTGCCCTATGTCCAGTGGGGGGAAGTGATTTGTATTATCTTGCACCGGGGGTGCTCGTAGTAGGGGTTACAAGCGAGAGAGTGATTGAAGCAAGTGCCAATAGCGGGTGAATTCTAGGAAATGTCTCCACCTCCTTTGATCCTACCCTAAGTCCCCCCTTTTATAGGCACAAGGTGGTGACTCAGGTTTACAAGTTTTCTATATGACGAGAGAGGGCGTGTCCAAGCCCTGTAGAGCCTGCCTGTAGCAACGTGGTCGACGGAATGGCCTCAATACTTTCGGTCCTTTAGTGATGCAGAGATGGGTGTCCGCTCCCGTAAGCGATGTGGTGACCCTGTAGTTAGTATGGTGAGCCCCTGCAGCTTCGACTCGGCGGAGAGCCGAAACCGGCTCGGATCGTAGAGGTCCCTACTGAGCCCTGTGGGTTGAGCCCCGAGGCTTGTCTAGCACCGTAGCCACGGGATCCGAGGCCATGCAGTATGGGGAAGTGAGTTGACGTAGCAGAGGGGTCTCAGTCTCGGTGGTTGAAATAGTAGACGGTGAGGCGTAAACATTGCTTGGCGATCATTCCTGAGGCATCATGATGGGGATAAAGTGGGATTTGACACCGGTCTGATCGATCCTGCGAGAATCCTGCTCCTACAGCGGGAATCGGGGTGTTCAGTAGCATTTAATGCGCACGATCTCCCGGTCGAGTGGTTGGCCGTAAGGTAGTCCCCGAGGAGAGCTTCCGAGCTGCCCCGGGCGAATCGAATTGTGTGCCCGAGGCCCGAGCTAGGCTCGGGTGAATCGAATTTGGTCACTTGAGCCGTGGTAGCCTCGGGGCGAAGTTGCGAATTTCCCGCGGGCCTGTTGAGCCTCGGGAAATCATGTGACGATGGTTTTTGCACCTTCCTTTCTTAGGATCAAGCCTTTTCTTATTAGCAAGGTGCTTTGGGTACCCCCTAATTATGGTACCCAACGCTATTCTTCATCTACGTTGTGCCTATGTCTTGTATAGATCCAAATTTCAATCCCAAACCTGTATGATGATCTTAAGGATGACTGCATAGGAAAAAATGGGCAAAAGGCCTATGAACAGATACCTAATGAACAGGGACCAATATTCCTGTAGGTAGAGTTAAGAAACTTCTTCCTTTTGTGTCTTTCTATTTTCTTCTACCACCAAAGAATAAGGAAAACAGATCTGAATCTTCTCAATACACAATACTGTAATAACTAACTTGAGGGGCAGGCTTATTCTCACCAGCACTTCAATGTGGTCAGATCTAACCACAACAAAATAGAGAAACAGACCAGGGGAAAATTAGTCCATGGTGGCAACAACGTCACTGACTTATTGGTGTTGCTGTTCGGAAACCTAAGTCTCCATGTTGTCATGCCGCGGAAGTTGCTAAAGTTGTAGTTGTCACCTTCATCTTCATCATAGTCACGATAAAGAAACCAAATCCACCCTACCCATCACCGTCGCCGGAAAGGATGTGGAGAAAGAAGCAAATCCCCGATACCCAAAAACTTGATATGGAGAGACACTAACCCTGAAGTATTCAATCTACTCAAAAACTTATTAGGGAGATGGATCCCCAATCATCCTCTTGCCTATGGAGAGTGTCTCCCTTTGGCCTCTGGAGAGTTGTGGAAGGAAGACCGGTGGTGGAGGCGGAGGACGGTGGCAGCGGCCTCGATCACGCACGGAATGTTTAACCCCCATCAGGCCGGCCAAGCGCGCTGCGGGCGGTCCGCTCAGAGGTCCTGATGGCAGCCCAAACCTCCTCGCTGGGCCTTTTCTTTCGATTGGATGCCGAAGTTAACAATAGACTGATTTAGTATTTCGTAAAGTCTAATGACAAATTAAATAAATTACTGTACATAAGTAGAGCAAAATTACGCTTCGTAGCTGCAGCCTAAACAACCACAGCGAATCTGACATAGATCAGACAGTTTTACTAACAACCGGACGGCGTTTAGATTTTCAGCAATCAAGCCAGAGTTTGAGAGAACAAAAATGAGGTGGGCTGAAGAGCACGTTACCTGGCGATTTCTACGAAGACTATGGCCGTGATGAACCAGAAATCCTCTCTCACGAGCGTGGTGGAGTAACCGCCGAGAAGGACGACGGTAGCCCAGACGAGGGCCAGCGTGCCGAGCCCCGATGCGAGCAGCTGCAGGAACGCCTCCGCTACCAGCGACAGGATGACCGGCAGTTCCGGTGTACCCTCGCTCCAGGTCGCGAGCCGTCCCGGTGTGCGGGCGCCGGGCACACTGAAGGATTCGACCAGAGTCTTCTTTAGCAGCCGTAAGGCCTCTAACGCAAACTCCGCCATTGACCTCACTCCAATGCAGCAGTCTGATTCAATCAAGTGAAGGAAGGTAGCGTGTGAGGGTGTAGCAATAACTCATTTTGAATTTTGATGGAAACAAGATGTATACAGTGTACTGCTCCACTCCGTGGTCCGAGCCTCGAGCAGAGAGCAGAGAACACCAGCTAATATATAATCCATGCACGTGAAGACCAGCCCGCCCACCGCAAGGATTGACCTTGACCACGCGCTATTAGGGCGTCTCCAATGGTTACCATATCGCTAGCTAGAAACAATTCTATTGGCTATCAATGTCACTTTACAAATCGCTAGCTAGATGAGACATCTAAATAAGAAAAAATAAACACTATAGTTGAGAGTTATGTGAGAGAGATGTTTCTAGGAGAGCGGGCTAGATTAGATATTTATTAGTCGCTAGCTATTTGGTCTCTCTCCTCGATAGCCAATCAACATGTTACTTTTTATATTATTTTTATACCTCATCTAGCTAGCTATTTGTAAAGTGTCATTGATAGCCAATAGAATTCCTCCTAGCTAGCTATTTGAGCATCATTGGAGACGCCCTTAGCAGAGCTGGCCACGCATATAGTATGGATATCTTTTTTTTTCAACTTATTGTTTCCTTGAGTATATTTTTCACTTCTCCTCTATTTTAGATACCTGAATTTTAAGATAATTTAAGACAACACTCTTGTACAACCAACTAAGTACAAGTAAATAATTTGTGTGTATTTATTTTAATATACCTTTCATCCCTCCATCGATCTATCTGCCTTTGCCACACTTGTCAGCACCAGCTCTATGTAGTTAATATCGATCAATTTCATCTTTGCTATCATCGTCTTCATCTTCTATTCTTTTTTTTTCTCACTTCAATCTCGTTCCTTGGTTTATTCTTCAAGCAGAAAGAATCGCAGTTCCATTCCAAATGATCCAGAGTACAGGATAGAATAAATGTAGATGTGATATCTACGTGACTAACCCAACTGTGGTATGTGACCAAGAATGAGAACTACTCCAGCACATGCTTACACTTATACATATACTCCCTCCATAGTTGAAAAGAAAGATGTTTTGGAAAAGGTTTGGGTCAAACATTGGAAACATAAATCATGAATAACTTCTAAGTCATTGTTTAGAAATGTAAAAAAATCATATCAATAGATTTATCTTGAAAAATACTTTTATAAAAGTATACATATATATTTTTTTATAAAAATATTTTTATAGAAAAGAGAAGTTAAAGTTACGCTTTGGAGACCGTGTCACCTTTGTCTAAACGTCTTTCTTTTCAACTATGGAGGGAGTACATATCTACTCGACAATTGTGATCGCTAGTAGTTAATATTAGAGTAAAATGCAAGAATATGCCATTAACTTGTGCTGCTATCTCACTTTGGGCCATCAACTTCAAAAGTGCATTTTTTGGTCCAAAAACGTTTACTTATGCTGCATATTAGGCCAAAGCCCGTCGGTCAATGATTTTTAAGCCTACGTGGACAGGGCCACGGTGGCGTCCTAAGTGGCAGGCCTCCTCGGGCTATTTTGCGCTTTCCCTCTTGAAATCCTCAGCCCATCTCATTCCCACTCCTCCCTCTCTCTCATTCATTCTCCCTCTCCCAAAAACACGACGCGGCGGCGACGGAGGGCGACCACGGTGGGCACCTCAAGCCTCGGCCGGCGCGCACGCCAGTGACCCCCGCTCCATGTCGCCAAGACCATGCTTCCTCGGCGCGACGGGCTCCTCCGCGCCGCCGCCTCCGCTCCCACTCCCACCCGTAGCAGCACGACCCGTGCCGTCCAATGCGCCGTCGCCGCTGCTCGCCTTGCGCGTAGGCGCACCATCTTGCCGTGGTGCCATGGAAGGAGGAGGGCGGGGTTAGGGGACGGCCATGGTCGCATCGCGGCCGGTGCTTTCGCCGCTAAGGTCGACATCGAGCAGCTCATCATCTCCATCCTGACGACCCAGAGTCAGTCACCGTCATGCGCCGAGGTCCACTTTCTCCGGCTCCTAGGTCACGCAGCGGCAGCGCCCCGCGCGGGCAATGATGACGCCATGCGCGCCCTCGACCGCATGGCGAAAGCGGGACCAAGTGGTGCGTGGGTGGAGGTGGTGGTGAGGGCGGTGATGGACAGGGGTCAGCAAAGGGGAGCTCCAGCGGCACGAGCGGCTAAAGAACGCCCAGCCAGTGCCCCCCTCTCGGCAGCATCCTTCTAGCGGATGCCGAGAGAAGACATGGAGGCCAAGACAAATACCGACTGCGGCGCCGTCCGCTAGGGTCATCTTGCCGGAAGGGCGCCATGCTCGCCCTCGTGACCTTGCGACGCCGCCGAAAGCCCGGCCGCCGCGGCGGAGCGGAGAAGACACGGCGGCAAAGGGTGGCCGTGGAAAAACGTCACGCGCGGCGGCTATTGCCCCGCTGAGCACGCCCGCCATGTAATTGGGCGTAGCTTGGTCTCCGCCGTCCGGGCGGACGGCGGCGGCAGGTTGAGCCTCACCGCGACAGTACGGTTAACAACCAAGGGCCTCATGCGCCCACTGTCTCTAGTCTGCCACACGCTCACCTCCGCCCACCGTGGTCGCCCTCCGCCGCCGCAGCTAGGTCGCCTCCGCTGCTGCCGTCATGATTTGGGCGAGGGAGAACGAGTGAGAGACAGGAATTTCAAGGGAGAATGAGATGGGCTGGGGATTTCAAGGGGGAAAGCGCAAAATAGCCTGAGGCCTGCCAGTTAGGACGCCACCGCGGCCTATCCACGTAGACGTAAATCATTGACCAGACGGGCTTTGGCCTATTATGCAGCATAAGTAAACGCTTTGGATCAAACAATGCACTTTTGAAATTGATGGCCCAAAGTGAGATAGCAGCACAAGTTAATGGCCTATTCTTGTATTTTACTCTTAATATTGGTATGAACCATTGACTTCCATTGGAGTCTTTGTTTTTTTATTTATTTGCGTCATTTTTTCTCCCTGTACTATATTAAGATGTGTGGGAACTCGCGTTAGTAAACCGACGACTGGACAACAATTGGACGACACATTGGACGGGAGTAAACTACACGAAGGACGACGTTTGGACCCAGAGGGTGAGAGCCGAGCCCCGATGCGAGCAGCTGCAGGTTTCGAAGTCTGAACCAAACACATGCATGCAATTAATAGCTAGCGATGTACTCAAAAAAAAAAAAAAAAAAAAGCGAGGGCGCGCGTTTTGAAATTAAACAATGAAAATGGCGTAATTTTCCGTATGCTACCGGTAAAGAAATCCGTCATTCATTCGTTGATAGGTTCTCAGGCCCATGCACGCAGTGCAAGGAGCTGATGCATGCATGTGACGCGCTTCAGCTACCACGCCGTCGAAGCGTCCACACGTTGAAGCTCGGCGGAAGGTGTGCGATGGCGCAGCCTGCGTCCACCACTGTCTTCCTCCTGAGCCCCTCCTCCCCCATCTTCATGGCGCTCTCTGGCTACAGCACCGGCCTCGTCGAGTTCAGTAAGGCGAAGGCGTCGGAGAAGTGGTGCGCGCTGGAGCTCTTCGTGGCGCTCTGCGTCTCCGACAAGCTCATCGGCTGCGTCGCCGCGGGCTCTTCTTCTTCTTCACAATGCCGTTCAGGGACGCCGTCGGAACTCGGAACTCGGAAGCTCCGTCAAAGACTAGAAGGATCCATCGATCGATCTTTTTTTTTTTTTTTTTTGGTTGCTGAAATTTTGTGAAACTTTTCTCTTGTAATTGTAGTCAGTTGAACAGCTAGAAGGGATCCTAAATTACTCTGCAAATTTTAAAACAAAGTGAAAAACAACTCAAGCTTCACTCGTCCAACAACTCTGCTTGGCGCCAACAAAGTTGCACACTGCTTTGTTTGTTTCATGGTGTAAATTTGCTTCCAGCAGTTCCCCATGAGATCTCTTGGAAGCTCTCCGCTGATGGTGAATGCTATGCAAACTTAGCTTACAGAGCTCAGTTCTTAGAATCAAGAACAACTAATTTTGGTACACTCATTTGGAAAGTTGGGCACCCACCTAAATTGAAATTGTTTGGATGACTCTTCCATCGAAAATATACTTTGGACCGTGAATAAATTGAATAGAGAAGAAACCATCAATTTGCATCACCAAGTTTTTTTCCTGAAAGAGGTGGGGAGAGAAACATTATTTCTTAAGAGCATGGCAGGGAGAGAAACATTATTTCTTAAGAGCATGGCACTACCAAGGAGTGATGTATGCAATACCATTACAATAGTTTCAATTCAACATACTGCTCTTATATAACTTTATTTATTACTGAATGATGAGTACTGGTCATAGGCATGCCAACATAGGTAACGACACCAAGCTGAGATCTAAAGGAGATTGTTGCAATATAAACGAATAAGCAGCCCCTTTTGCCATACAAGTATATATTTGGAACAACCATTACATCATTCAGGCAAAGCTGAAGATATTAGAAATTGCTGGTATCTGAAGATACCAGAAGTAATTAAGTTGGGCAACAGGCTACTCAGATTTCCATGAAGACAGTGGAGGAGACTCAGCATACTTCCAGGTGGTGCCCATTAGAAGATACCGGTCTCCATGGACATCATTTGCAGTAGCGCATGACTCAAGTTCTTTCATTTCCTCCGGTGTGAGCTTCACAGATAATGCTCCGATGTTTTGGTTGAAATTTGTTTCCGCAGAAGAATCACTCTACGAGGAGGGGGAGGATCTCTCTGTGCGAATTAAAATAAATGCGGGCGTGCCAGTGTACTAAAGTACACAAAAATAAACAAATAGAGGGAACATGAACTTTATTCATATTTAATGCAAATACAAATATATGTTCTCTAGTACATGTGCGCTCCATGGGTAGCCTGGGTTGGCGGCAATCGACATAGGCGATGTGGTCTTCATGGTTCCTAGGGCCTCGGAAAGCTCCTAGTTAATTACCCCGCGAAGTAACTCACGCAGTACCTCCGATTAAGCTGCGCTGGTCGTCGCCGCCGGTCTTCGCTTCACTTCTCCATGCGTGTGTGTTGGTGTAGATGTGGATGGCGTCGGCGTGTCCATGGCCTCGTCGGTCCATGAGCCAGAACGTGGCTAGAGCGTTAGCCCCCGCCCGCTGTGCCGTTAAGCCTCGTCGGTGTATCGAACGGCACATGTCGATGTAGTGGTAGAAGCACTTGCATGGTTGATGTAGCTTGGACTGATTTGGACTTCCTCGCAACGTCGCCGTGGTACGCCGTAGAACTTGATCACGTAGATTAGTTGAAGTCGTAGTAGTTGATGAAGACTTGCACTCGCCTACGTCGTCCGCCTCGTCGGCTGGCGCGTGGTGGTGGTAGTCGCTGAAGTAGTAAGTAGATGTACATGGCATGGCTCGAATGCCTAAATAGCTTCACCTGATGCACACAAAATATAAAATATAAAATATAAAATTATATAAATAGGGCTCGAACGAAAGCCGAGCTCCCTGTAGTGCGCACACTTGTACACATGTATATGCATATGTACATGTATACGTGCAGCTTGACGGTTGTTGGTGTCCTCATGGCTTGTTAGCATGCGTCGTGTCACCGAAGCATGGTGGTGGGACTGCCTCACCGTTCATCTTGACTGCAACACTAGCTGGCACGCGCGCTCGTCGATCAGCGCTGCTTAGCGTGCATATTGCTGGTATGGCATCGTCGACGTAGGTTCAGAGTCATTGTTAACGTCATCTGGACTCACCTCCATGGTACAGTGGCGGCAACGGTATAGAAGCGGAGCCATTGTTGATGGCATCAGGGTTCGCCTCCTTGCGGTGCGGCGATGTCACCGGTGTAGACGAGGATGAACTGGCCGGCAGCCCGGCGGCGTAGTGGATGTACGTGGCGCAGCCAGGTGTGGTGTCTGCCTCGCCGGCGTCCATAGGCGCATAGTAGATGCATTCCGATCGCTGGGACAGGCGTAGGCAGCCCTGCGGCCCTCCTGCTTGCTATGTCGCCGTGTTGTGGCGGCTGCCTCCCTTGGGTCACGTACAGAGGTGAACTGAGTCAGCACTTCGCTGTTGCATCACCGGCCTGGGGCTCACGAAGACGAACGCCCTCTGTTGTCTTGATGATGGCTTGGCCGGCGGCTTGCTCATGGATGGATCGCTGGCGCCATGTAGATGGAACGTACAGGTTGCCTTTCATGGCCCCCTCCTCTTGATGTGAGGATGGCCTGGCCATGGGCGGATCCTGGCCGGCGGCTCGATGGCACCCTCCTCTTGACGTGAGGATGGACTGGCCCTGGAGGCCGGCGATGGCGTGGTAGCCTTGACGCAGCCGAGGTGCGAGTGGCAGCGCTCCCCCGTACGTGCAGTCTGTGCCAATCTCGATCTCCTCCGATCAGCCGACGAGATGCATATGGCCATCTCCACGATCGAGGTGAGGTGCCTGGCGCCCGTCGTAGTAGGGGCTCCCTTGTATCGGCCGGACGTGATTCTTGTCATCATCGACGCCGTGCAGTAGCGACGGCTGCCCTCCGATCCGTACGTGTACATGCATCTGCCTGGCCTGTAGGTGCATACATATCCATGTACCGTAGATGCATCTTCTTAGCCTGTAGGTGCGTACGTACACATGTACGCCCACATGGCGGGCTCACCTGACACCGGCAAGCCGCGTGATCTCTTCATGACACGATAATCCTCGCGTTCCAGCGCCATCTAATCATCTGGCTGCCATGGCCAGCATGATCGACACCGGGCCAACATATATACGTGTGCACGCCATGGCTTTCCAGCTCCGATCCGCCGCCTCTGGGAACAGGACGTGAAGTCTCCGTGCCTCAGCTAGAACGAAGACGTTTGATTGCGTTGCCTTTGGCCTCGTCGTGGTCTCTTGGCGCCATAGAGGCGGCAGCCTTCCTTTTGGATGCAGATGGCCCTCCTCTAAACGGGACGATGGCCTGGGATCTCAGCCAGCGGCGGTGTGGTGGCGATCTCATCTGATGGATGGTCTACCGGCATCTCGTTGCCGCTCGGCGTCGTGGTGTCTGGTACATGGCGCCATATGCCGGTGGCTGCCTCTGTGCACACGAGCTTCCTGCTGGGCAGCCTGACGGCGCCTGGATGCCGAGAGTGCTCCCCCCTTCAACACGACGGCCGCGTCGGGGTAGAGTAGATCGAGCCGTTGTTGACCACGTGCTGGCTTGGCTCCTCGGCGTGGCATCGACGGCGGCGACCGCCTTGTAAATGTGGAGCCATTGTGAAAATAGCTGATCAAAACATGTGCCCGTTGAACTTGGGGCAGATGATGGTGCAGGCTTATACTTCGCCTTGCTTGCTTGCATCTTCCCTGTATGCGTCTCCACACCGAAAACGCAAAACCGGAACGGTATGCGCGCGTCGCCGCTATCTGTCGCCGCACAACGTTGCTTTTAGATCCGCGCCAGTCAACGCTGAGCACATCCCCCTTCCAATTCCTGGCTATGGCTTTCCAGTCCAAAATTTCCCCACCCACCCTTCTCTGCCTTCCGCATTCCCGTTTCTCGTTTCCCATTTCTGCTCCCGAGAACGCTGCCCCTGACGACGCTTCCGTCGCTGCTCCACCTAATCTCTCTCTGTCTCTGCTCCGCCGCCACTGCTTAGGGTTTCCCAGCCGTCGTTGCCACTTGAGGTGCTGTTGATTCAGTGTCTTTCAATTTGATTCTTCTCGATCTATGACGCTCCCAACTACTTATTGGGGATTTGCTGTCTAGGTTTCCAGATCAGGCATTAGTTCTTCAAGAAGGTACAATTTCTGTCGATATTGCTACTTTTTAACTTGATTTGACTCTATAACTCTCTGTACTTTTCAAATTACCCTGCGTCCTTTATAGGTTTCGAACTAAGGCTTCGATTTAGTATCTTTTTATGTGCGGGGCGCGGTCGGTGTGAGTTATGGCGTCCAAAAAGAATGAGGCCTGCTCGATGCTAATCTAGAAACTATTTTGTTTAGTGGGCTACAATCAATATATTGATGTCCATTATCTCCGCAGATCTGGTTTCCTCTAGATATTCTATCTCTGTTATATCTGCATCTCATTTAATCAACTTTGGACGCCATCTGTTGCTTAGGTTTGTACTGTAGATCTGCATAGAATCAATATTGCTCTGAAAATGTATTTGTACTCTTCGTAGGGAATTAATGCAGCCAGCAGCTTGTTTGGTGGACTCTCTATTTGTATTGTGTTATTCTATTCTACTAGTGAACTAAAAAAGAATACAGAGTCTACTGTCAATGCATTCAAGATGTGCAAATGCTCACCTAGCACATATACAGACACAAGGATGAAAAAAAAAAAAGTTAGTACTCATAGTTGAGTAATACATTTTTACCAAAAACCAATCAAAATAACGTTTGTTTTGTGCTAATATAGAGAGTGAGTTAAAGATGGACCTAACAGGCAAGCATTTAGGATGCCAAGGGGAAAGGAAGGGAACATATTGAGCCACGTCTAGGGTTACAGTTCGATTCTGAAGTGGAGGCTATCGAGTTTTATAACTTGTATTCCTGGGAAGTGGGTTTTGGAATTCGCAAAGGGCATTTAGATGGAAACAAAGATGGGTACCAAGCTGTCAGGGATAGGTGTGTGAGGATAGATGATTTACTAAATTTTCAGTTACTCACAAATCAGAAAGCCAAATATTGCAGTATTTTTTTTGAAAAACAATCTGAAACTCAGGATTTCACTAAAAAGTAAATTAAGAAAGTAATTGAACTATCCTTATGATTAGGTACTAAGCACTTTGATCGCATATGTACTATATGCTTTCTCTAATAGGGAGATGCAGGACACTCCAATTTTGTCATTCTTCTATATTTGCTAGAGCACAACAGTATAGGGCTTTTTATACCAGTTTTAAAGACTAACACCGTTCTTCACTTCCCAAATTGTCCAAGTTCTAGAGTTCATTGGGAAGAAAGAAAACTGCATCTTCCAACTAAATTTGATGCTCGGCAACATGTTTCAATGAAATCCGAAAACATGTTCAGTACATGGCCCTTTCATGCTTATATTGTTTAGTACATCTTCTATCAACTGTTGGGTTCATGGCAACAATTCAACATGTGTGCAATTTTCAGTAAGAAATAAATGATTTGATTTATAGTTTTTGTTTGTTGAAGTTTTGAGCTGCAACAGATGAAGGAGCATTTGCCTTTGCTTGTGCACCGCCATGTTTTCTTGCTGTCATATCTGTCAATCAACTCGAGAGGAATTTTCTTGCTCCTGACAACATGGTAGACATGATACAGCTTGCCAAGGTTGTGAGACACTTCCTAGTTGCTGACAACATGGAAGACTCTCTCCGCAACTACATGTATTAATTTTTGTTACTTCTTGTTCAGACTTTTTCCGGAATATGATAGTTTTCCATGTTTTTATTAATATAAGTGTAACATGTAAGTATTATTATTTGAAAGCAAGATTAATGGGAGAAGTGGAAGTTCCAATTACAAGTGTGCATAATTGACTGGAACGCTTTGGATATGGGGAATAATGTAACACATCCTTGCTCGTGTGTTTAACATTTGATCTTTGAAATCTTGTATAAGAGAAAAAAAAAAATTGGCGACATTGTTTTATTTGACTATTTGTATTCAAAATATTTTTTCTTGTTTACACATAAGTTTTAATTCGCTAAAAATTGGAGGGTCCTACTATTTTAGATATGATGATTTGAGATTCAACTTGCTTCTTTTTATTCCTATGGATTTTGAGAATTTATGGTTGTATATGCTTGTCTCTGATAAATGATTAGAGAGGGTATAGAAAACTAAAATTGGTGAATAACAAGTACCAGATCCAAGAGGAATGAGTACATAATAATGTATTTGCTAAGTGCTAAACACAACCATGAATAAAATTTAGTTGAAACAAAAGCCTGGCCTAAAGCAGACAACATAGATCTGTGATATTTGACGAGTAACATGAAAAGACCAAATGTAAAGAATGGACTAGATAGTTGATTGGTTTTAGAGGATGGTTGGACATTCAAACTACAATTAGAGTGTACCTGAGCTTATTAGTTACAGCAATGGTACTAATGCTAGCTTTTGTAGAGGTGAGAAATAAAAGCAAAGACTATTGTATATATTCTTGGACTGCATTCAGGTATATGCACAGTTTGAAATAAATTCAAATTAAAGTGAATGAAGGAATAGATGGATCATATATATGCAAAATTTTACTAAATATTTTCTTTAAGTAGTTATAGTAATTTTTTAAGTTAGAGCGAATATTTTCATGTAAACATTTTCTCGAAAAAACGATACCGAAGGAAAAATAATAAATTCAAATTAAAAGTAAATGGAGGAATATATGGATGATATATATGTGCACAAATTTACTAAACATTTTCTTGGAAAAAATTAATTCTTCAAGATTTTTGGAACGATTTACAATTTGGAATGGAGGAAGTAGTACGTAATACTCCCTCCATCCTTAAATAACTGTCGATGTTGGTCCTCGGTCCTTAAATATTTGCCATTGTTGATGTCCCCGCCACGAGTTTGACTTGATTTGTAGAACATGCGTGCAACATTTGTATCTCTATATAAATTTGTTAAAATCTAGATTTAAAGATCTTTACTATGATACTAATTGAAGGTGCAAATGTTGCTAATATTTTTCGGATTGAGGGAGTATTTTTAGAACATCACATAAAGTACTGTACATGAGCTCATTGTACTCTCTTTATTCCAAAATAAGCAAAATCACACGTGTCTAGAAGACAAACTATTCTCAAGTTTAACTAGATTTATAGAAAAATAATATAAATGTTTATAATTTCTAAATAGGATTACTATAAAAATAAATGATATAATAATCTAATGATTACTATTAGATATTGTAAATCTTTATACTTTTATGTATTGCAAAAAGAAAATAGATATGGGGCAGGAGCACTACATGTATGAGTGATTCAAATATCTAGATACATAAGGAAACTAATGTACAAAAGAAAACTGAACGTGACATATAATTTAGAATAGATGGACTATACACAAACGACTTCCAATTTGGAACGGAATGAGTAATACTAAAAAAACACACAGATTTCAGTTTGAATTCCTATTTAGGTTATTTTAGTTGGAGTCTTGGAGAGAACTACGATTAAGATTCCTAGCGATATAGGTACCTCAAAAATATTGCATATATGATATACTCTAATATACAATGGAGATAAGTATACGAACGGTGAGTACTGGTTATTATAACCATATTGACCGGAAGTAAGGTCTGTCCGGCAGCAGCGCGTATTGGCCACAAGTCCACAATCATTGTACGAGTACATTGCACTGTATTATACAGTGGAGATAAGTATACGGACGATGAGAGCAGATTATAACCATATTGATGGGGTGGCAAGTACTTCGTAAGTGGTTGCGTTGACATGTTGTACTGTGACTTAAGGAATAAAAAAAGTGATAAGTTACTTATTAGACGATAAAGGCTTACTCCCTCCCGCTGGTATTAGAAGTCGTTTTTGGACAAGGTTTGGGTCAAACATCGAGAATATAAATCATCAATAACTTTTAAGTTGTTGATTTTGTAAATGTAAAAATTATATGGGTAGATTTGTCTTAAAAAATACTTTAATAAAAGTATACATATATCACATTTTCATAAATATTTTTATAATAATAAGAGGTCAAAGTTGTGTTTTGGAGACCGTGTCGCTGTCCTAAACGACTTCTAATACTATCCCTGAGGGAAGTATATTAACAGTATCATCAATATGTCAAACTTTCCAAGACAATCGTTAAGATTGGGATATACTCCCTCCGTCCATCAATCTCCTTCATTTAAGCATTGTGCACACATACCAAAAAAACACCCATAGACCACGTCCTTTGCAATAAATCTGTGATCCAATTAATGTGCGCATGCAACCAATCCTAATTTTAGACAGGAGTCACACACTGTGGACCACTTTAGACGAAGGAGATTGTTGGGAAAAAATTGCTTAGACGAAGGAGATAAATGGACGGAGATAGTAATTACCAGTCAAATAGAATAGTGTATATCAGTATAAGACTATATGCCTTATGAAGCATTGCAAATACTTATGTTTATAGTTACACATAAATCAAGCAGATCCAAACTATAATAGATGAAGCCAGCACTACCACAGATATCCTGAAAAGCTTATCAGGTCTCATAGCTACTAGGGCAAACAAATGCAACTATCAGAATATGTTATTGAAACACCCATGTATAAGTGTGGAACGATTTGGAACAATTGTGTCAAACATTTATGCAAAAAGAATTAATGTGATTTCCAAATTACATATTTACTCATCACATACTATTTCATCTAATAACTGCATTTTGGACAACAATCTCCTCGACCAGGCTCCTTCTTCAGCAACTCACACAACAAATAAGCAATCTGTAGTTCCCTCTCTATGACCTTATAGTGTAAACCTTGAGTTTTGCCTGCAATGAAAAATAGGGAACAAAATTACTAGAAATCCCATCTCATTTTTGTACCAAAATAAAAAAAGGAAAGCCTGGGAGTATTAAGCTAACTAACATTATAAAAGTAGTACTAAGAATAAAAAAATACACTAGAATTGGAAGAATTACTGGTCTTCTAAGTCTAAAAATAGGTAGCTATAATACAAATGTTTATATTTTGCGGTGAAATTCTACGAAAAGCTACATGCTTTAGCTGCAAACAACAATATCTACAGACCATATTTTGAAAAAAAAAAAAAAAAACAACTATATCAAACCTAGCAAAACACAGTAGAACTTTCATTAATACGGCGTTTGTCAGTAAATCAGATTGCAAATCTTAGTGAGATTGTGAGCGTCAGACAGATTGATGAAGTGAGACGGGTATTTGCATGGACTGTGAGAACAAAGATTTAGAGATAGAGATAGTTCAGCTCTATTGTAGTATTGTACATTTGTACTGACTATACATCTTAGTGAAACATATACTCTGACATACATATCTTTAGAATAGAATTATCAATTTGGGTAAAAAGCATCATCATTTGGTCCCTAGATAAGGTAGGACAAAGGAACAATAGAAATCCAATCTCATGTTTGTACCAGATGAAAATGAAAGCATGAGTATTAGGCTAACTAATTAACTAACATTTTAAAGGTAGTACTAAAGAATAAAAAATACACATAGTAGAACTGGAAGCATTAGTGGTCTTCTAAGTATGGAAATAGGTAGCTGTAATACATTAGTGTATATTTGCAGTGAAATTCTCTTTAGCTGCAAACAACAATATCTACGGGCTAGATTTTGAAAAAAATAAAATACAACTATGTGTGATGCTGCAAGAAAATATATTAATTAACAACCTAACCTTACTCAGCATATCCACCTTTGTGCAGCTCATTCAGTCAGTGCCACTCAGGTTAGTTTTCATTACAAACGGATTTTAAAAGGACTGATGGAATAATTCTTCAGGAAAAACACAGTACAATAACTACAGATAATAATTCCTATGAAGGGTGAGCATGTGCAACGGTTAAATCATACATGAACAGAGGGCACGCACCATTAACTCATTGTTCGAAAAGCTTATTAAATGAAATTACAGTGCAATGGTTGCAAAGACAAACACTTAAATAATGGTATAGTGAAGTGTAACTGCATATCTGTAATGATTTTTTAATCTAATGAAAATGACCTTTTCAAAGATCAAATGAAAGCTCCTGTATAAGGGATAAAAGGCTGAATATATATATGACGCAATATGGGTACAAATATAACTAGTCAATAATTTTAATGCAGAACTAAGAGATTAAGAAAAAGAAAAAACTTTGAGTTACAATCAGAACAAATTGTATAACCTTGTCTAGAACAATGCTCTAAATCTAAATCATAGACTAAATAAGTAAAAGAAAAATACTGAAGAGACAATATATATTGAATTAAAGGATGAACATAATAGAGTAGAATATTTTATAGACCTGTGCTAACGTTAAGTAAAGGATGAACATATATATCTAATCTAAATCTCTTGACATGAACCAAGAGATGAAAACAAAGGGAGAAAAAAAGGAGGGTGTTAGACCCGTGCTAATGCTATGGGCCATGCTAAGTCCAAAATCAATTCAGGGTAGGAAATTGCAATTGACCTCAGAATTAGATCAATCATGATTTGTACATTCAGGTTCCAATGGTAGATATCAAATGGACTCCTTGTATGCAAAATAGTTTCCCTTTTTGTTAATCACTTGCTCCCTACACTGATTTGTGAAAAGGTTGCAAGTGCCCATAATTTGTCTTGTAATCTTGGTAACAAGTACTTGATGTCAGTTTGAGTGTAGGCCTATACCTGCCTTACTGGACAATCTCAACAAGCAAGAAAAACAAATTTGTAGAGATCGATTAAAGGAATAATAAAACAAAAATGCCTGATGAAATCAGGCACATATTTCAGTCTATCACATTTTGTACCATAAAAATGGCAATGCCAAGAAGACAAGACAACACCTAATTATACACAGGGCTAAAGGGAAATTAAAATAGTCCAGTTTAGAAGTTCCAGTCGTGCTAGAGATCAATCTTGATATACCTAGGTGCCCTATCCTTCTTTTTTGTCAAAATGAATAGCTTATCAAACACCTTGTGTCTCCATAGGAGAGGATCCTGCACTTAGCATGTACTGGAACTCAATTCTGGGTCTCAACCTGAATAGTGTCCAGCAGTGTACAAATAGACCTATTAGAAGGAGCTAGTAAATCAAATGTGAACACAAAAACTCGATGAAAATCCTAAAGCCCCAAATTTCAACCATGATGCTAGAAAACAGTCTATATATGGAAAGGGCAGGCCATTTAATCATTTTTCCTCAACACTTTGATTTCTAGATCTTTTTCTCATTGTCTAGAAGGGCACCAGAAAGTTGATGATTGAGATTGGAAACTGCATTGTTGAAATCAAAGTAACATCTGAGATACCATAATAAGTTTTAAAAATTATAAATATATATAAAAGAAAACAATGAAGAAAAACATTTTCAAGAAAATGGATGATCAGCCAAAATCAACCATCAAAAGCACTAGCAGTAATGCAAACCTTTGCACGTGGATGCTCATCGGTAGTACCATCCATTTTGGCTATCACAAGGGAGTCAACACCACAAGGGAGTCAATCGCTGGGAACTAACACAACAGTAAAAGTCATTTAATCAAAGAGATCTCTTATCTTTAAGAAGTAGGGAAGTTTTGAATACGAAACATACACAAAGTTGCAGATACTAAATAGTCGACAGAACACAAAAGACGTCATTGGCATGCACAAATGCAATTTTAATTACTAATGCAGTGTATTTTTGTACTGGTCAGATCACTTGACATAACTGAAATAGAGTAAAGGATGCGGCAATCTGAAAGGTATTAAACAAATTGATCTCCCACAGGTTTGGATAATTAGAATTTTCAAGGAGATATCAATGGTCAAATTACTATCAGTATACATAACAAGTTCAGATTCTATCTGGGAGGTCAAAATATGCTTCTTTGCACTTAAACATTGTATCTATAGCCTAGATTAAAGCTTCTAGTACATTCTAAACACAGGGAATCTAGAAGCAGTATAAATACAATCCACTTATCTGAATATTGTTGTTTTTTACGTCTGACAGAAAATATGTGAACTAGATCCCTGCACAAGATTGCCATATATTCTGTAGACAATATGTGAACAAGAGAACTATGTATCCAGTGGGGGTGAGAGAATTAGCATTGAGGCTAGTGTAATTAGTGGGAGGTGTACACACTGAGATGCAAACTAAGAGGTTCTCAGAAAATATCCACCGGAAGACATTAATGCAAAGAAGATGGGCAGCTGCAGCCGGGAAAGGATTTAGGAAATACCTTTTGTCAGATTTGAAGGCAGGGTCTTGAGAGGAGAAGACGGGCGGCGGAGGATGGGTCGGCGGCGGATCTGTGTAGATAATAAAATTAAGAGAGAGAGAGAGTGATACGAATGAGTGGATCAGCTCAACTTTTTTGATGTAACACTAGAAAAAAAAAAATACAATATTGCAGAGGTGAGGAAATGCGATAATTAGGAATCTGAAAGAGTCAGTTCGCAGAGATGAGCACACCAAAATTGAAATTGTTCTAAGATACATCTGAAAATGATTTACAGATACATAAGAAAAGGACAACGTCGCATCTTAAAAAATCTGGAAGAGAAGATGCTATTATAATTTTTACATCTGAAAGTGTTAATAGCTTAGGACACCAAAAATGCTACTGATTCTGAAAGAGATGTCAGATGGTGGTTTACATTTAAAATCGAAAGAGATAATTGGGAATCTGAAAGAGACAGTACATGTTAAACTTGTCATATAGCTTTCACTACACAAAACTGAACCAGTGCTACTTAAAGTCTATATTCCTTTTTCTAACCAATAAGATCGGCTGGTATAAAAAATATATATAAGATCGGCTGGTATAAGCATACCTTTCCCAGCCACTTTTTTAAGGTGTTCTCTCCTGTCATATTGTTCCAAAGTCAACCAGAAACTACAAGAGGCATGAAACTTCATAGCAAACAAATTCCAAGCCATCCAAAAATAGATCACAGAGACCAACAATAAAATATTATTGTTAGCTATCAACTTTGCAGTCTTGGCTAAATATTAAATAATGTACATATCCATCGATTTAGTTGAATGTGAATGTCCATGTCTTTCAGCTATATTTAATTTGGTGCTCGCTAGGTACCAGCCTAATTTTGGCCCTCATGTATAATCTAATGACTAAGAATATGTTGTTCCAGCATAGTGTTAATGCGTTATATGCTCAAGCAGCATCACCAGTGCCATTGAACTGAATGTGATAAAAAAAATACCAAATTTAGGAAAGAAAGGGAGGGATCACATGGAACCGAATGCATACCATTTTGACAGGAGCTACAGCGGTTGAGTTTTTCATTCCATTTCGGATGGATAGTCTTATTTATCACTCATGCTTTCAGGTTCTGTGATCATATTGAAAAATAATTACAATCAGTAGGGATATGTACATGTAAAAAAGAGAATGGGTTGCTATAATATTTGGCATAATGTGCAGAGTTGCAGAGTACCCGATATGCTGATGGGTTGCTATCAGATTGAAACCGTTGTTTCAAGGAAGAAGCATTATGTATAGCTGGGATGCTGCAATCAGATTAAAACAAAGGTCCTCGATCAACAAATTGCATAGTAAAAGACCAATCAAACTTGGAAACAAACACTAGTACATATTGGCATATAAAGGCTTCGAACTAGTTCGCTGATTTAAGAATAATTTTTATTGACCAAGCATCTGTTAGTCGCTGGACCAGCAACCAAGGTGAGCAACCTGCTCACCGCTGCTCTCTCCCTCCTCCCTGATCCAGGTAGAAGAAGAGCAGGAGCTCTTTCTGCCCTCACACACACACTGCTCACGGTTTCAGCTTGGGTTGAAACCTAAAACTCTTGTGGTTTGTGGCAAAATGAACTACTTTATTTCATCACATATGCATACATATATATAGACATGCTACTCCTAGCAGCTGTGAACAGCCATACACAAGCAAACTCTAATTTGACTACTTCTACCTGCTGTCAACAACTAACATGCTGAGCTGAGAACAGCTGTACACAGCAAAGCCCAATTTTACTACCACTACTAGCTGTCCTTGGCTTACATGCCAAGTAACTTAAGGACTAGAACCTGCAGCAGATTACTCCCATAGAATACTAGCCCTAAACACAAGGATTACTTCTAACATTCTTCCCCTAATCCTTGCTATTTAGCCCTTGATCTCCACCATGCCAATCAAACCTCTGAGCTCCATGAACCTGGAGGCGTCCGAGTGACTTGGTGAGGATATCAGCAAGTTGTCGCCCGGTCTCGATGAACTCGATGACTAGTTGTCCTCCATCGACGCAATCCCGAAGGAAATGGAACTTCACGTCGATGTGCTTGCTCCTGTCGTGGAGCACCGGGTTCTTTGCCAGTGCAATGGCCGGCTTGTTGTCCACCTTGAGCGCCGGTGGGCGAACCTCAACGCCGGTGAGCTCACCCAACAGCCGGCGTAGCGGACCACGGCATGCTTGCGGAAGCGCAGCTACGTACTCCGCCTCGCACGAGACAAAGCCACCATCTTTTGCTTCATGATCGCCAGGCGATCGGCGCCCGCCGAGGAAGACGAGCACGCCGGGTGCTTCGCCGCCCATCCATATCGCCGCCATGTCCGCTGCGTCGCTGAACGCCGTGAGCCCCGGCTCACCATCGCTTAGCCTTCGGCGGCCTCGGCCAGCAGCGTCAGCTGCAGCCCGCCACGCTTGGGAAAGACGATCCCATCTCCACCCCTTGGATGTAGCGAAGAAGTCGCTGACCGCCATCCAAAGTGATCCTCCCTCGGATCCTCCATGAACCGGCTCACATAACCGACCCGCGACGCGATGTCCGGGCCGCGTGTGTGTGAGCCAACGCAGTCCGCCAACGATACTCCGGTAGGCGTCGCGTCCACCTTCGCCCGCCCGTGCTCTCCTTTGAGAGCTTGATGCGCTCCTCCATTGGCGTCGCCACCGCCTTTCAGCCTGCCATGCCTGCCCGCTTGAGCAGCTTTTGTGCGTAAGCCCGCTGCCCAAGCCTGATGGCGTCCTCCCCCTGCTTTACCTCAATGCCGAGGTAGTAGGACAACACACCTAGGTCGCTCATCTTTGAACCTGGCGGGCCATTTCCTCCTTAAAGCCGGCAATGTCTGGCTCGTGCCCGTGACGATGAGGTCGTCCACGTACACCCCGACGATGAGATGCTCCTTCCGTCGGCGGGTGTACAAGGCATGCTAAAGTGGCACACCGCGTGAACCCAAGTTCCGTCATGGTGGCGTCAAGCTTGGCGTTCCACGCCCGCGCGATTACTGGCGTAGCCGTATAAGCCTTCTTGCGCGATCGTGAGCACCTTTGTGCTCTGCTCCCTTGACGACGAAGCCCGGCGCCAGCTTGACGAAGATATCTCGCCAAGTCGCCGTTGAGGAAGCGGACTTGACATCGAGGTGATGGACTTGCCAGTCTTTGGCGGCTGCAGCGCGAGGAGAACGCATTCCGACTCCATGCGTGCCGGGCGCCACATTCTCCTGAAGTCGCATCCCTCAAGGCTGCACGAAACCACGGGCCACGAGCCGCGCCTTGTGCTTCACCCGGGCACCACGCTCGTCACGCTTGACCTGAAGACCCGCCCGGAGTCCGATCGACCAACTCCCAGGTCTTATTGGCCTCTATCGCTGCATCTCCTCGGCATTGCCTTCCGCCACGCGCGTCACGCTCGCGGCGGCAAGCGTGGCGGCTCCTCTGCACTCATCAGAAGCGAGAGTGGGATCGTCGTCGAGTATCAGTGCTTATGTCCGGGCACCCGCCCGCATCACCCACGGCGTTTTCCATGCGGCGGAATCGCACCTCCTCCCCATCGTGGAATCGTCCACGAACTCGGGACGTTGGAGGTGGGGTGGCGTACTCAATTGTTGCCGCCGGTGTCCCCTGTTGTGGCGAAACGGGGGCTGCTCCTCCGTCATTGGCCCCGGCGAGCGAGAGAACCCGCCCCTGGTTCGGTGGCTCCACCACCTCTGCCCGTGCGGGTTCCTCCGCTGAAGCTTCCCCTCTCGTCACGGGCGCTTCCATAGCCTCGCCGTGGCCATGGATCACTAACTGCTCCACGATGAACGAGTCGCAGAGCCCGCCGCCTTGCTCTTCCCCTGCTTTCGGCCCGTCCCAACTCCACGACGCCGCCTCGTCGAAGATGACGTCCCGGGACACTACCACCTTGCCGCTGGCCGGATCATAGATGCGATACGCCTTGGATCGTCCTCGTAGCCTAGGAACACCATGCGGGTGCTCCTGTCCTCCAGCTTTTGCCGAGGCCCGGCTTGTGGCCTTCATGGCCGGCGATGCGGCCGAAGGTGCGCAGTGACGAGACATTAGGCTTGCGCCCGTGCCATACGCCTCGTACGGCGTCATCCCCTTCAGAGCCTTGGTCGGCGACCGGTTGAGGATGAACACGGCGGTCGCTGACCGCCTCACCCCAAAACGCCGCTGGCATCCCCTTTGCCTTCATCATGGACCTTGTCATACCCACAATGGTCCGGATTCCGGCGCTCCACCACGCCCGTTCTTGCTGCGACGAGTAGGTCTTTGTGAGATGGCGGCCCTCCTTCCTCGGCGCAGTACTCGGCCCGAACTCCACCGCCGTGAATTCACCGCCGCGATCGGTCGCGGCACTCGCGGCTGCTTCCCGACTCGCCTACTGCGCGCCTTGAGTGCTTGATGGCCTCCGGCTGCGTCGCTCTTGCTCGTCAGAGGCTGCGGCCACATGTAGCGACTGCGAGTCGTCCACGGCGGAGGAAATACCTCCTCCAGCCGTGTGTCGCTGGGCGAAATGGGCCCGCAAAGGTCCCCGTGGACCGCTTTCGAGCCTCGCGCTAAATTTCATTGCCTTGGGAAACGGCAGCCTCATTTGTTTCCCGCCAGGCATAGGCGTCACACACTCGCCGGGCGGTTGATGTGTGGACAGGCCCCGCACCATCTTCTCCAGCCGGCCCAGAGCGTCGAAGCTTAGGTGGCCGTAGCGCGCGTGCCAGAGCCAGGGCTCCTCCCTGCTCTGCGCCGCTAGGCAGATTGGATGCTCCACCCTCAAGTCCAGAAGGTAGAGCCGGTTGCGGGAGCGCGTGACCTTGGCGAGGTGCCGCCGTTCGGTCCCGAATCCAACACACACCGCCGCGGATCAGCACCTCCGACCCGCGCTCATCCGGCTGCCCCCAAAGCGGCGATGCTCGAGCGCTTGTTGGGGAATGAAGTAGACCTCCGTCAACGCACGTTGCTCCCCGTTCTTGCACCTGAAGGCAGCGGTTCCTCGGCCGCGGATGTCCACCAGCGTCGCCGTCCCCGAACTTGACCTTCTTGCCCGGTGAAGCCGTTGTCAAGCTCGGAGAAGGCAGCCCTGGAGCCCGTCATGTGATTGCTGGCTCCAGAGTCCAGGAACCACCTCTGCTCTGCTTCGTTCCCCTCTGTGCCGAGGTGGACTTCAGCTCGTGGCTCATCAAGCTGGACCGGATCCCGCGGACGCAACTCCTCTTGCTGCACCTCCTTTGCTTCGCCCTCGCAAACTCACAAGAAGAAGCCATGAGCAGCGCGTGCTCATCGTCGCTCTCCTCCCAAATCGCCTCCTCCTTCTTCTCCGGCTTAGCGCGTTAGGGCACTCCTTTGCCCGGTGCCCGCCTTGCCGCACTTGCGACCAGGCGTTAGGGTCGTAGGCCTTCTTCTTCCCCTTGGCCTTGGGCTTTCCACGCCCTTTATCGCCGCCGCCGGCGTTGCCACCGCGGGGCCCTGAGGAACCTTCCCGGACCGCCGCTTCTCCTTCATGCGTCGCGGCCCATTCCTCCTCTGTGAGCGGCAGCTTGCCGCCCTCCTCCTTCCGCTCAAGCGGTGTGTGAGCCGCCCCTCCGACAGGCCGGGTCGCCCAACCACGTCCTCAGCGAGACCTTGTCCAGGTCCAGCGTGGTCTCGATGGTGAGGGGCCATCTGGCCCACTTGGCCGGGCGACGCCGAGCAGCGGCTTGCACCGCGACG
This sequence comes from Hyparrhenia diplandra, assembly GCA_015847255.1. Taxonomy (NCBI): domain Eukaryota; kingdom Viridiplantae; phylum Streptophyta; class Magnoliopsida; order Poales; family Poaceae; genus Hyparrhenia; species Hyparrhenia diplandra. Next base: position 293,468 of record JADLZK010008613.1, on the reverse strand, counting down.
TCTTCCTCATCCACCTTCTTCGAACGTCGCCAGTGGCTCACCGGCCGGAGTCGGCGCGAACTCCTCCACGGTCTCACCGGTAAAGGCGGAACTTGATGTCGTCGAATTCCTTCCGCAATCTAGCTGCGCCTTAAGCCCTCTTGGCTCGATCCGAAGCCGATGCGAACGACGCAAGCATGTCCCATGCTTCCTTCGCCGTATCCTTGCCTCCGATGGCTTCATGGAACTCCGACAGCGTGGACGAGAGCAGGGCCTCCATGGCCAAGACCTCGTCGTCCTCGTTGTCGGTGCCCTTCTCCACGGCAGTCCAGAGCTTGCGAGCTCTGAGCTTCCACTTCATCGGCACCGACCACTTTCCCGTAGTTGGTGCGGGTGAGTTCGCGGCGATCCCCGCCCGCTCACCTCTCGCACCGTTCGGATCACCACCTCGCCCGAAGACCCCGAGGCGTCTCCGTCCCGGACATCTCCGTCTTCTTGCCACCGGATGTCGGGGAATCTTCACCGCCCGCCATCGCTTAGCGGGGGCTGCAGCGGCGTTATGCGGCTCCGATACCACTTGTTAGTCGCTGGACCAGCAACCAAGGTGAGCAACCTCGCTCACCGCTGCTCTCCTCCCTCCTCGCATCCGGGTAGAAGAAGAGCGGGAGCTCTTTTTCGCCCTCACACACACCGCTCACGGTTTCAGCAGGTTGAAACCTAAAACTCTTGTGGTTTGTGGCAAAATGAACTACTTTATTTCATCACATATGCATACATATATATAGACATGCTACTCCTAGCAGCTGTGAACAGCCATACACAAGCAAACTCTAATTTGACTACTTCTACCTGCTTGTCAACAACTAACATGCTGAGCTGAGAACAAATGTACACAAAGAAAGCCCAATTTTACTACCACTACTAGCTGTCCTTGGCTTACATGCCAAGTAACTTAAGGACTAGAACCTGCAGCAGATTACTCCCATAGAATACTAGCCCTAAACACAAGGATTACTTCTAACAGCATCACTTGTGTTGTTTCATTAAACAAAAAAAATGTTATCTTAAAACTATCAGATTATGGGAGCAGATCTAATAAGAACATTTCAAATAAAGAAGGCCCAAAAATTAGTACTTCTGTTTTAAACACTAAGGCTTACATTTTAGAGGACTTCTTCGACAATAATTTAAGTACACAATATACTTAAGAGGTGAGAGAAAAAGATAAAAAAATAGCATTAACACGAAAGGAAGAAAGCTACCTGAGGTGTACCTACAAGAACAGGTGCTAGATCCGACAATGAAAAAAATCTGGTTCAGATTGAATGCTTAATGAAGACAGGACAAGTCTGTACATAAACCGAAGGCAGATTAGTAGAAGGACATAAAACTAATCAAGATAATGCAAAAAAATAAAACATCGCCCTAACATGTTTGGAGATCAGCATAACTAAACAAATGAAACAAAGGAAAAAAAATAGTAGGAATCTGAACAATAGTCCAAACAGTGGTCTGGCATTTTCTATCTATATACAATATAACAGATGCATGTCCAATAAACAGGAAGTCAGCAGGTGACATAAATCTTAGCTATTGTTTAAGAGAAAAAATTAAACATTGACATCTATTCGCCTCAAAGCATGAACAGCTGAATGGGGAAACTATGGTTGTCCACTCACCCTCGTATTCGAAAAGATGAGCAGGCACAGAAGCTAGATGTCCAGTTTTGGATCCAGTACTATAAATAGTTCACAGAGCTACTGCGGAGCTAACTAACTAGACGATTATATGAAGGAACAAGATTCTTGGATTGCATTTTCTGCGGCCACCAAACATCGATTTGCTATTCAGAGTGACGACAAAGCTACCATTCACCAAACCTATGGCTTAGAACATTCTAGTTGGGGGCAAAATAGCAGCAACGAGAAAATAAATTACTAATAAATTACTAATCCAACCATTCACCGCTACACTTATCTACAAATCGGCAGGTATCTACAGAAAACTAGAACTCCAATAAAAATTTCTAAGAATAAATTGGCAGTTCAAGAACTCACGTATATTAAGCATAAATGCAACTTAGAGATCTAAGAATGTCAACAACAGGAAACGAATAGTTACTTACCAGACATTAAGGACCCACATCTCGAGAGAGGCACACAGAAATAGAGAGAGAGCATGAACAAATATCATCTCGAGCCGAGAACCACGGATCTGGCATTGGGGCCTTCTGAATCAATAGAATCATGAACAAATCCCATTAATGGCGGCAGAAAGGAACTCAGGAAGCAGGACTAGAGAGAGAGAGAGAGAGAGAGAGAGAGAGAGGAGGTGGAGCAGCTAAAGTGGAGAGAGGAGCAGCTCCAAGACCTGGAAAAATGGCGACAGCGGCGGCGAGAGGCGGACTGGAGCAGCGAGATGCGGAGTGGACTAGTGGCGAGTTGGGGAATCGTGCGGCGGCGGCGAGCGAAGGGGCCAGCGTAGTGGAGCAGCGGCAAGGACTGAGGGGAGCAGTGGAGTAGCGGCGGATTGGAGTTGGAGCAGCGGCGAGCGGCGGAGTGGAGTTGGAGCAGCGGCGAACGGCGGCGCTAGGGTTGATTTTGAATGAGCAGGGCGCGTCGGGAGCGAAAAGGAAGATGACGCTGACCTAGAACGGATTCGACTGAAGTTGCTTCAGAGGTGAGGACGGCTACAACGGCAAATGGCGGTGCCGGATCTGTCGCCGGCCACACTGTGAAGAGAGAGGCTGAGAGAGATGAGAGAGGGAGACAGAGGAGAGGAGCGACAAGCCAGAGAAAAAGTGAAGAGAGGAAGAACGAGAGAGGATCTGCGAGGGAGGTAGATGGAGACGGACGAGAGAGAAAGAGAGGTGAGGCGAGGAAGACGGAGAAATCAGGGAAAGGCAGATGGAACAGAGAGAGGACGGTAGATGGAGGTAGACGGAGCAAAGAGAAAGAAGCGGCGCAAGGGAGATGGAGAATACAGATAATCGACGGAAGGGTCTTCTCAGGCGACGGCGGCTACGCCGGCGGCGTCGTCGTTGCAGGAGTCGTCGAGGAAGTAATTTCAAAAAGTGGCGAAGAGAGAGACGCTCTGAATGAAGCATTGGAAACAAGCTGTCGCATGGAAAAGAAAGTAATGAAAAAAGGAAGGAAGGAATGAAAAAAGAAGTAATGGAATCAGAGGTACGTATTAAGTTGGGAATGAAAGCATGAAAAAGAAAGCTGGGAAACAGAAAAGCAGGAAGGACGGAATCGCATGGGTGAAGGCGGTCGTTGACTTGCGTGAATCTCAAAGGACATGCACCCGTGGGATATGGTAGGCGCGCGCTCACGGTTCTGGGAAAACCGACTTCCTCTTCACACGCACACATGCATGCTGGGCACATATACGTGCACCGTGAATGCGTATCGCCTTCGGGTCGTCATGTACACGGAGTGGCCGCACAGCGGACGTGTGCGTCGTTCAGGAAACGGCGACCGCATTGTCTCGTTGCTTGCCATGCAGTTTCCTTCGGCCGATCCGCACGAGTCTCGATCTGGATGGCGCCGTGGTGGCGGCCTGATCCAATGAGCCGAGCGTCATTCGCCTTCTCAGCAGCGCAGGCGCCCCGGGTAGATTGAACCGGTTGCCTTCTTCTTGGTGGCGCCCTCCGACCTCTTGACGTGAGACGATGGCCTGCTCGTGGATGGGTCTAGCTTGGCCGGTGGCGCGCCGCAGGAGGAGCCGTCTTGCACCTTGATGATCCGGCCACGGCGGTTGTACTTCGCGGTGATCGGCCGGCCCTCATCTCCGGCGGGCGCCTGTCACGTCGACGGCGGCGTAGTAGCTTTGGCGCAGCCGAGGCGTGAGCGCCCTCCGTGTGGCCGGTTGAACGGATCGAGATCGACGGCTGCCTCCCGTGATGATCTTGTCACCTGCTCCGACCCCTTGGATGGATGCATGGATGAATGGACTTTGCATCCACGAGCCGTCAGGCTGCGCAGCAGGCAGGCCTCTTCATTCATCAAGCCAGAAGCCATGGCGCTAGCCGTCACAAGGATGCCCGGTCGATCCGATCGCTGGAGCAGACGAAGGCAGCCCTACCAGGCGCCCAAGATGGAAGAGAGGCAGCCGCCGCCCAGATGAAGCCGTCGACAAGATCCAAGTCACGCGCGCAAGCGGAAGGACGTGTCGGAACGTGGGTTTGCCTCCGTTGTGCAGCGGCAGTGTCGAGGTAGATGGAGCCGCCGTCGATGGCGTCTGGGCTCATCCCTTGTAGTGCGGCGATGTCGCCGGTGTAGACGAAGATGCTGGCTGGCGGCTCAGAGCATAGTCGGCGTAGCGGATGTACGGGGCGCAGCCAGGTCTGGTGTCTGCCTCGCCGGCGTTGAGAGGCATGTTGTGGTGGCGTTGCTCATGTGTGCGTCATCTTGCCATGAAAGCCGATGACGCGTTTGTCGTCGTGGCCTGACGTGTGTTGAACCAACCGACGTCGCATCGTCTCCAAGTGCGGCAGCGGCATTGGTGTAGGTGCGGAGGCGTTGCTGACAGCGTCCAGGTTCGCCTCGTCATGCGGCAATGTCGCTGCGTTGGCTTCCCCGTGGTGCAGATGAAGTTGAACGCGCAAGGCACATGCTTGCCCGAGCTCCGACCATCGCACGGGCACATGCATGTGACGGCCTCCTCCTCCTTCGGATGGCACTCCTCCTATTGCTTGGAGCAGTACGTGCACTTGCAAGCATAGATGTGCAATCTATACATGCATGCTAGATCGTGCTCTTTGATGGCACCCTCCTCTTGACATGAGTATGGCCCGGTCATGGATGGATACTGGCCGCCGGCGGCGTGGTAGCTGGCTTGTGACGATGGCCTGCTCATGGCGGGATCGATATTGGGCGGCGGCCTGCTCATGGAGGCGCCCTGTGTAGATCGATCAGGCTGCCTTCTTCATGGTGCCCTCCTCTTCACGTGAGGATGGCCTGGACATGGATGGATCCTGGCCGGCAGCATCATGGTGCCCTCCTGGATGGATCTTGGCCAGCGGCTCCGTGGCGCCCTCCTCTCGACGTGAGGATGGTCTGGCCATGGATATTGGATCGTAGCGCATTCGAGGCAAGAGCGCATACGTGCAGCGCTCCCATCAGCCCGGCCCTCCCTTGAGGTACGTGACGATCGCCAGGCCGTGAATGGATCTTGGCCGGTGGTGACGGGTGGCGTTCCTGCTGGGCAGCACCTCATCTACTGGATCGATGGCGCTGGCAGACGAGCTGCTCGGCATCGGTATAGATCGGGCTGGACGAAGCCATCTTGAGGCGAGCACCGTGTGGTGGCGCCGTGCCGGCGGCTGCCTCTGGATCTCCTCCTCATTCAAGGGCAAGGCTGGACCAAGCCAGCGCCTAGGCGCTCCTCCGGTCGCCGGCGGTGCGAGACGATCATACACTCCCTACTCAGCCTGACGGAGCCTTGATGCAAAGTGTGACCCCTTCCCTGTGGAGTCCGGGGACTTCTTTATATAGGCAAGGGTTAGGGTAGCCGCGGGGCCTTTGGCCGCACGCACGCGCCGCCAAAGTTTGTTGGAGCCTGAGAGATATATCCGGCCATCCGGTGCTTATCGCTTGGAGAGTCGAGAGATATCCGGTCATCCAGTGCTTATCACTTTGAGGTCTCGGTTCCATAGAAGCTTACGGGAGAGACTAGCTTCCCTGCCGCTGATCCGTGGGCCTGGCTTCGACATGTAGTTGTGTACTACACGTACGCCTGGTTGCCGTATAATTATATATATATTGTACGTGACACGTTGCTTGCCTAGTTCACGTTATCAACCGTACATAAGTACATGGCTCCACATGTTTGAAAAGGTTTATCTCATATTGGCGCACATGCATACGTATAGGTGCAGCCATACACACACTAACTTGTCATAAGCACATACATGCTTAAAGTGTATGTATATATATGCACTCCTCTCCTTATAGCTGCTAGACGCCATGCGTATACTGGCTGTCAGCTCGACCATTGATCTTGAGGATACGATATATATACGTACCCAAAGCCAATACATAATTATTAGCTTTGCTTCTCTTATCTCATACAAACATATATGGCACACCGTTGAGTACAAAATATTTCTTGATAGCACATATTAATGTATATGCACATGTGTGAGAAAAGTTTGTACAAAATCTCGTCAAACAAATGCCCCCCCACCAAGTTGAGTTTGAATTGCGGAGCAAATTCGAGCTCGACTCGGTGAAGATACAATTATTTTTGACTGAGATGGCGCAATGGAAATGCGGCATTTTTGGACATGTACGTGTCAATGTGTCATACATATTTATAATCAGCTGGCTTTTCTAGCTCATCGGACTAGTGTGCATATATATGATGCCACCATATGAACTATTGCCCTGGTGTAGGTGCGAACCATTGCCGAGAGATCACTGCACCGAACTTTGCTAGCGCCTGGAGTTGCCGAACGCAGAGATCGAGAGTCATGGCGCTGAGCCTGTCGGGCTGGCATATGATCAGCGCAAGAAGCATGACGCATCTTAGATGGAGATGGCTGCTCGATCTGCTGCTGCTTGGCCCTAGCTCTCGTCGTGTTGAGGCTGTTGGTGGAAGCAACATGTCAATGGACACCGCTGCGAATGGTTGATCCAACTGGCCATCGAATTAACATACGCCCGGGCGGATTGCCGAGCTGCCGAAGTGGTTATGGAGTTGATGCAGCGCCCATCGACGAGGGAGCTGCTGGATTGCTGTTGTGAAGGCATGGTGGACGTCGATGCCCGACGTCATGTTGACGATGGACGAAGAAGTCCATGCCCGCGCCGTGGTTCATAAAGGATGAACACTAGCTTCTGTTGCGGCGTCCACTGAGGTGATGGAGCTTGAGCAGCCTCTGAAGGGATCATCAGTGCCAAAGTGTTCACAGGCACCTCGCTCATCATCGGGGCAGCACATGTTCATGTTGCTAAAGCCATGGTCAAGGCTGTTGATGCAGAGCACCTGCCGGACAGAGCCACAGGGTTGTACGTCCTTGCCACGATGTTGGTGCCCATGATATCATCTTGACATGGACAAGTGAAATAATCGCTCTGGGCTGCACCAAGCTCGGCGGCTGCCACCAATTGCTGTCGCGGCGCCTGTGCCCGTCAAGGAGATATCATCCATGAGCAGCTAGCTGACCGCCGAGGGCATAGTTGCGGAGCGATGATGATCACCTCTTCGACGCGGCCGTGCAACACCGGGTATTACTGTTTGATCATGGTGCATATGGTCTGGCATGTTCAATTTACAGACCGTATACTTCTTTATTATAGTACAGAAGTAGGCATATGACTGTATTATCCCATATCGGGGAAGTATGGGCGTGTTTGGTTCCCTGCATCTCCTCATACTTGGCTCCTGAGATGCAGCGAACCGGTGTTTGGTTCCCGTTCTTCTCCCTCAGCCTGGTTCTGCATGCAAAATCGACCCCTCAGCCAGGCTCGCGAGGAACGCCCAAATCGGCCGTTCCTCCGGAGCCAGGCTCACGCGATGCAGCAGCGCCCGCGCGCGTGCAGCGATTCCGGACGCCGAGAGATGGCGCGAATCGCTGTGGTTACCTCCCTCTCTCCCGGCATTCACCGCCTTTGGATTACCTCCGCCCGGTAGGTGCTCCACCTCCTTCTCCTCTTCTCTGCTCTGGTGTTCATCGATTTGGCCTGCTCATCCTCCTTCTATGGATCTGATTTGTCCCTCTTGTACCTTCCTTGTCATGATTTGAAACCCTAACTCACCATTTTTTTTTCCCCTCTCGCTCTCCGACGAGGCAACAAGCTGGTGGACCGCCGCCGCCGATGCTGGTGCTGCTGCTTCTATCAGGTGCCGCCTCTCTCTCTCTCTCTGCCCCCCCTCCGTTGACCATGGGATCTCTCTCCTTTCTCCCCTTGCAGATCTCTCTCCACTCTATGCAGATCGAGAGCTGTTGTGGCCTGCTTCTGCCCCTCTCACATCACTAATTATGCAGTTGGCCGGTGAGGAAGCTGCCATGGCCATGGGGAGCCGATGGTGCGGGGAGCTGCTGGTCCTCCTCTGCTCTTCCTCTTTCTTCTCCCTCGCCTCCTCTTTTTTCTCTCGAAATAATTGGGTATTCCTGGGAATACCCATGCATCCGGCTGGATCCACCCATGGCATGTGTACTGGTGCATCTGCGATTAAGATGAATGTGCTTATGTCCTAGTTTATGATGGTGGCAATTATAATATGAGCAGATGCTGCAAAATTTAATCTGAGCATATGTCCAAATCAATGATGATGGCAATTTTAATCAGAGCATTTGTCCATATCTGTTGTTTTGTGCAGATCTTGAGCATATATCCCTTCTCTGTATGTTGAATTATTATTTCTTTCTTGAACCTCTATATGTTTCTGGGTAGATGCAATTATGCTTATTTTTTTATGCTCTTGATCTGAGGTATTAGACAAATGTGATGATGCTTATTATTACTGAAAGATAATATATTAGAACAACTGAAATTGTGGACATATGCAATGATGATTATTCTTTTTGTTTTTCTACTTGAGGCATGTGCAACGATGGTTTTTTATGATACTCTAAACTGAGGCATGAGGCATTTGCAATGATGTTTTACTCATTATGCTCTAAACCTGAGGCATAAGCATGTGCACTGATTTTTCTTTTTATGGTGCTGAAAATATGAGACATGGGGCTGTTGTTTACTGCTACAAATATAGGTCTTCTTCTGTTTCCTGGACCTGATGATTTTCTTGTGTTTCCTGTACCTGAGAGTGTTGCTGTTGTTCAGGTGCTTGCTGATTAAGCAGCAGCTCCTTCTGGTGGTCAGCAAGATGATCTGAACATGCATTCTTTACCTAGCTGGTGCATCTCTTTTTTGCTTGTGACGACATTGATGTGAACTTGATGAACTAAGCTCATATGCTTGTTTGATCAAAATGCTTCTTAGCATATTCTGAGCATATGCCTCCATGCCAATGATGTTTTTTGCTACAACTGTTTTTTTATCTGCATCTAATAATTCCAAACCGAGAGTGGATGTCTTTGCTATTGTTTTTTTTTCTGGTACCAGATTTTCTGCAACACAATTTGCATTCCATGGTCCACAAAGCTCAACAAAAGATGAAGGTTGGAGAACATGCCATGGTTCTACCGCAGCCTCAAGTTGAAGTTAAAGTTGTAATAATTTTAGTTATCGCTTCATTTTTTCTTCAACTAAACTAAACTAGGTAGTGGTAATGTTACCACTTCATGCAAGAGGTGAGTGCAACCACTTGTATGCAGCAAACCAAACATCCATGTTGTATTTTGGGATTCAAATGTTGAAGCACCTGCATGCAACCAAACATGATCTCTGTCCAGCCTGGTTCAATGGATGCAGTTAACCAAACAAGCATCCCTGTATGCATTCAGCCTGGCCAAATGCAGCCTGGCTGGCTGGAGCCAGCCAGGTTGGGTGGAGAAGGGAACCAAACATGCCCTATGTGTATCCTCACGCATCATCTTTGTACCACCTAATCGCTCATTACACAATTGCGAGGGAGCTTGCATATGCAGTTTCTAGCTTGCTTCCCTTTCTTGTGCGCTTCGACAGTACTTATTGTAAGACCGTCTGAAGCTCTAGGCATTTGATATCATTTTTTTATTGATTTGGTCCAGACGCCACACGGAATGGCCGTCACATGAACCTCTCTGTTAGTGCAAGCGCATCTAGTAATGCTCCTGACGTGAACATCTCCTTTCTCTATTTTCTTATAGCACATTATAAGATATATACACGTACTCAATTGACACTTTTCAAGTACATTTATGTATACATTCCTTCTTGTCCGCTTGTTTCAGATAGCCACAACCAGCAAAGAGGTGATGCAGCTTCATCTAAGGGCATGCGTTGGCATGCGTACAGTGTACTCTCTGCTCATGTTTAGCGTGACTTCTACCATCACAGCTGAACGGGTCTCGTGCGTTCCGCTGGCAGCACGCCGGATTGTCAACAAAGTTGGTCAATTCGTCGCTGTTGGCACGCGTATATGTGCGGCAGCAACTGGCGGGCCACCGATGCAGCGTTGCTTGTGCCTTGGTCACCTGCCGTTGTTCAACACAAGTTCTTGTGTCGTGTCGCCACCTTGTCATTGGCAGCGGCTCTCTCAACGAAAGGCACTCCCATCAGGATGCTCCCTCGGTCTTTTAGCATGGATGAAATGAGAGAGGAAAACAAAAAAAGGAAAAGAAAACAAAAGAGAAGAGAAGGAAAGGCAAAGACAAAAGGAACAAAAGCAAAATAAATAAAAATGAAAATATACCTTGGATGGCGTTGTGTTGACTCCAAAGGCGCATTGAGACTTCGTTGGAGCCATGTATCGGCGTCCAGCCAACGTAAAGCCGTGGAACTCCATTGGAGCTGCGTGACAGCATGAGCCAACGGGGCGATGATTGAACTCCGTTGGGCCGCGTGGCGGCGTCGATAACGGGGCGGTGTTGAACTCCGTTGGGCCGGCGTGGCGGCGTCCAACGGGATGGTATTGAACTCCGTTGGAGCCGCATGGCGGCGTCGGCCAACGGGGCGGTGTTGAACTCCGTTGGAGCCGCGTGGCGGCGTCGGCCAACGAGGCGAGTTTGAACTCCATTGGGCAGCGTGGCGGCGTCGGCCAACGGGATCTTTGTTGAACTCCGTTGGAGCCGCGTGGCGTCGACCAGCAACGACGAAGTAGGGCTTCATTGGGGCCATGTTGCGGCATTGTCAATGATGTATCCATCAGTCGAATGATGGCATTAGCCAATCGGACGCCCTTGAGTTGCTTTGGCCATACGGTATGAGGACCGTGGTACTTGACGAAAAGCCCAAGGAGCCACCTTGTGATCGTGGCATGAAACGGCTGGTTGAAGGGTTTCACAGCTTGACTCACGGCGCCTTTGGCGCATCGCACTTTGCTCCCGGAAGTGTGGTTTTATCAACCCGGCGCCACCTTGCATTGTGGCGTGACATGGCTGGATTGAAGGGTTTCATCGCCTTGATACTAACCGCCTTTGGCGTGTCGCACCGCTCCTCCCGATTGTAGTGCAACGATAGACCTGCAACACTACAATAAACAACAAGCTTGTCTGGTGATAGATGACATAGCCAGGAAGAGTTAATGATGAGGCAAAAGTCATCAAGTTGAAGACATTGTTTGGATTTTTTTTAAAAAAAATGTTGGCTCTCCCATGGGCATTAGCTATATGAGCAGCTTGTGATAGGACAGCCGTGGGACATAACCATTAGGTGCCGTTCGCGTAAACATGGCAGCATGGCTCTTATGAATTGGCCCCATTGTGTGCTTGAACGTGTAGACTTCAGCTTGGATGTCTCCATCGGGGTGAAGGGAATTCTTGGTTGAGACTTCCCTTGCATTGAATTGAACCACAGCCCACTCGCTCTCTCTGACATGGAGGCGTAGGTGCGGCTGAGTTGATTATTTTGGTTTTGGGTAACGGATGAGGAATTTTGCCATTACTTTTGCCAAGGATGGTGGATGACTACCTCCGCCTTCCTCTTGAACTGAGCTTGATAATTGAGCTGCTCGGCCACATCTTTTGGTGACCCTTTTTCTTTGCTCTTTTTTTTTTGTTTGACTCTTTTTTTGTTTCTTCTTCTTTTTTTTTTTTTTTTTTTTTTTTTTTTTTGCTCCAAAGATCCGAGGAACTTGGAGTGTAGCCATTCACCTTTGTGTAGCTAGATGAATCCTCGCTGGCGTGTGTTTTTTGTTGGTCCCTTGTTGTCACCTTCCGGGGTGGCAAGAGGTCGCACACTTGGCGAAACTTGTGTCGCACTGTAGCCCTTTCTTGCTCTTCTTCTATAGTCTTCCCGCATGCGAGTGTGTCGCTTCATGTCACGAAGCGCGGTGGCATGGTCGCCTCGCTACTTAGGAGCGGCTCGAGCCGTCTTCCCATCGCCCCCCAGCGGAAACACGTTTGGCGTGCCGCGTGTTTTCCGTGATGTGGTGGCTTGTCGCAAGCTCCATGTGCCAGGTTGTTGCCCCTAGACCTTCTGGAAAAGTCCCAAGATGGTCGAAACTTCACTGCAGCTAGGGCCTGGTAGGGAGAGCCTTTTGGGTTTTTTTATAGGGAGGTGGCCGAGTGATGCAATGGAAAATGCATGCTACTCTAAAAAAAAAATAGATGGATTTTTAAAAAATATATGCAAAATCAACGAAAATCAAGAACCTCTCGTCGATGTGGAGCTCGGCTTGCGAGCTTGGAGGCGTTAATCGGAAGGCCTTCAGCGATGTAGATTCTTGCGGGCGCACTATTGCTCCTAGTGCTGCCATTCTTGATGGGCGTGCCAAAATGCTATTGGCATGGGAGATAAGCTAGGAAGTGTCACTCCGCCCTTGGGTTTGTCGGCGTAGACCAAGGTGCCCTTGCGGTTGGTGGTGCGACGGCCCGGGAGGGTGTGGTGCTACTCCCAACGTGTTGTCGATGTTGAACAGCGGTCTTTGGAAGACCATCGGCGTTACCGAAATGGGGAGGTGTGTGATACCCCGAGTGTTGTTGATGTAGGAGGCGGCGCCCGAAAGCATGTTGGCGTCGTAGGTGCGATGATATCGACGACGATGCTGGGCGTCGACGACATAGGGCGCCGGGGAGGCTATGGTGCTGCCCCAGCCCCCGTGCAGTTGACAATGTAGAAGACGACACGGATCGGGGACCGGCATCATAGGATATTGGGGATCAAAGCTGTTGTCTTGCCCCCGGTGTGTTGTTGTAGAGCGAGGAGTTGACACTTGACTATCTTGGCACGTCATGTCGTTCCAAAAAGGGCTTAACAATGAGCTCCTATGATCGGGATGGGCGCTGGTCGGCAGCCTCGAATGGGTGGAAAAGCACCGTTGTGCTTGTCGGCCAAGTTAATCGGCATTGCTTGACGATGAGTGGCGTGTTCTAAGCTCCGCCACCCACGCCTCTGTCTTTGTACGTGGTAATCGGGCCGGCGTTGTTTGCTTTGACGAGGCTGCCGTCGGCACACCCGGCTGATCACCCCGTCTTCATGTTGTCGTTGTCGTCGATGGCCGTGGATGCTTTGTCTTTGGGCGCGGCGTGATCCGTATCAACGGCCGGCCGGCCGGCAAACTTCGATCGGATGCGGACGCCACGCCATGCAGCGAACAGCATGCCCCGGGCACCAAACGCCACGCCCGGGGCATCCTTCGCGTCGCCTTTGAGCGGCGGCTTGACTCGCTTCAAGCTCTTTCCCGTATGGATTGACATGGCCATTGACATAACAACGTTGGATAGCAACGTTTTTTTTTTTTTTTGAGGGAATCATCAAGATTCATTCATTCACACTTGGAGTTACAATCTGCGGCTGCTAGCTCAACTAGCCGGTCGGGATTACATCAAGAAAAAAAAAGAAAGAACGCTTGGTTGTAGAGGTCATGGAAGCACACGTATGAGCAACCGAAGTTTGCACCTCTACGAACCCAACTCACACGGAAATCTGAAAAGTTTTTAGCTAACTCTAAAATATCAAAACAAATACCTCCAATGGAAGAGTAAGCCGAGTTCGGATCACCGAGTAGATGAACCAAGCTCGACAATCAACTTCAAGAATGATTTTTGTCAAAACCCAGCTCCACCGCTAACTCCATGCCTTCTTTTCGCTAACGCTTCAGCCGACACGAGACTCCACATCATCAAGCCATCTAGCCGCGGCTCCATGAGCGGTGCCGGTATGATCGCGGATAACGGCACCCGTCCGGCCTGCACAATCATCGACGACAAAGCCGGCATCTGTATTCGGTTTTAGCCACCCGCCTCCGGCCTCTCCCGGCGAACATGATCCGGCAAGGATTTACAGCGGTTGAGGGCGTAGCGAGGATAATTCTTCCAATGAGTCCGGATACATATCTTGCTTTGCCGATCCACGGTTCCCATACCGTTCTTCCATGGCGTCTCCCATTGCGCCCGTCCACGGCGCCCGAGCACCGCCACAATCGGGGGCGCCATTGCGGGGTACACGACCCGGCTTAGGGCGTCGAAGCCCACGAACATGGATGGAGTCTTGGAATTGTGACCCCTCTAAGAACCTTAACTTCCTCCCAAAACCGTCTAGCCATTGGGCATTCAAAGAAGATGTGGTGCAAGGTTTCAGCGGATCCCCACAAACTTCACAATGGCTTTCCCCGCTCCACATGTCTTCTCTTTAGCTCCGCCCGTGATGGCGGTGATTCATGTAGCACCCGCCACCAAAAAACTCACCTTCGGTGGCACATCGAGCTTCGAGCACTTTCCGGTGCCGATCCACCCGATGCTCTGCCTCATCGCGGCCGGACATGGCCGCCTCCCCGCTGCTCCCTGTTTTCAAAGAAACCGTATGCCGACCGTATAGAGTAGAGGCCATTCTTCTCAAAAGCCCAGGCCATGACGTCCTCCGTAGGTCGGTTGCTGACCTTGATTTTAAGAATCTCTTTGGCTTCAAGGGCCATGAAAGAACTCCTAACAGCATTAACATCCCAGCTCCTCGTTCCCGGGATAAAGAGGTCATGTACCCTTTCTGCTGTTGCCCAAGGCAGTCGAGCTGCCGGTTTCAACGAACGGAGACCTGGAATCCAGTTCTCAGTCCAAACATTGATATCACCCGGTCCGACTCGTTTGATCAGTCCACGAGTTAGAACATCCCGCCCATAAAGAATAGCTTTCCATGTTGCCGAACTCCGCCTTTTTTTGGTTGCTGAAAGGAAATCAGAATTTGGGTAATATTTCCCCTTCAACACCCGAGCACATAGCGAATCCGGCCTCATGATCAACCTCCAACCTTGCTTCCCAAGCATTGCCTTATTGAAGAGGCCAAAATCTCTGAATCCCATCCCTCCTTCATCCTTCGATCTTGTGAGCTTCTCCCATCGAATCCAGTGAAGCTTATGGTTGTCAAGGCTGCTGCCCCACCAATAGTTTGAGACAGCAGATGTCAACTTTTGGCACACACCCTGTGAGAGTTTGAAACAAGACATAGGATAAGTAGGCACAGACTGCGCATTGGCCTTTAGCAAAACCTCCCGCGCTGCACAGCTCATATTTTTCTCGGCCCATCCTCCCATCATGCCGCGCACACGTCCCGGCACATAGTTAAAGACACCTGACATCCCGCGTTCTGCAGAAGTGGGCAGACCCAAATATTTCTCTCCCAACGCCTCCGTCTGAATTTGAAGGCTCTCATGCACCCCAGTCTTGCAAGAATCGTCACAGCTTGGGCTGAAAAAAATAGCTGACTTCCCCTTGTTAACAAGCTGCCCAGAACCCCGATTGTACTCATCAAGGATCCTTGCAATCCGATCTACCCCTTTCTTAGATGCCTGGGTAAAGATGAGACAATCATCAGCAAAGAGAAGATGTGACACCCACGGCGCTTGCCTGCTCACTCTCACCCCTCTAGAGACATATAGAGGGCCAATACTTCTCAACATAGACGACAATCCTTCCGCACAAAGAAGAAAGAGATACGGCGAGATGGGATCGCCTTGGCGAATTCCTCTCGTGGGTTGGAAGCGATCCGAATGAACTCCATTGACACGCACCGAAAATGTTACGGTCGTGACACATTTCATCACCAGGTTGCACCATCTATCCGGAAAACCCAAAGCTCTCATAACCGAGTCCAGATACCGCCATTCAACCCGATCATAGGCTTTGGCCATATCCAACTTAACCGCATAGGCTCCCTGCTTCCCTCTCCTATTCCTCAAGTAATGAATGCATTCATAAGCAATCAAAATATTATCCGTAATCAATCTCCCAGGCACGAAAGCGCTCTGCTCCATCGAAACCACTTCATCTAATATCACCCGGAGACGGTTAGCCATGGCTTTCGAGCACATCTTGTACAGGACATTGCAGAGCGAGATTGGCCTGTATTGGGAGAGCTCTTGCGGATTACTCACTTTAGGTATAAGCACCAACAGAGTCTCGTTCACCTCCGGAGGGACCTCGCCCCCATTCAGAAACCCCAAAAACAAAGGCACTATACAACTCTTCGGTAGTTGCGATGGGTTTGGAAAAACCCGGCGTTGAAGCCATCCATCCCGGTGCTTTACGGCCATTTGGAAACGGGGCTGTCTCTATCTCTTTCTCGATGAAGGTCGGACGAGCAACTTCGCCCATCTCTTCGATAACTTTCCTCGGCACATCTTGACACACCCGGCTTTCGGGCTGCAAATTATCTTGTCTTGTGAATAGATTTTGATAGAATTCACATGCCGGCTGTTCAAGATCTTCACCGCCGAGAAAACTTCGCCCATCAGCGTCAACCGGGGACTTTATTCGGTTTGTACGCCCCCTCGCTCTCGCTTTTGCCTGAAAAAATTCAGTGTTGCGATCACCTTCACGCGAACCCGCGAAATTCTGGACCGCTGCTTCTCCATTGTCTCCTCTCTGGCCAGCACATCAGAGAGTTTTGCCATTAGCTCACGCTCCTCATTCGAAGGCCCCTGATAGATCGAACTGCTTCTTTCTTTCTCAAGGGCCAACCTCAACTCCTTGACCTGCTTCTTAACCGATCCAAAGACATCTCGGTCCCAAGATTTTAGAGACCGCTTGCGATGATGAGAGTGCCGTAGCCCGCGATGAACAAATCAGCATCTCCCGGCCCGGATCCCATGTTTGATTAATAAACTCCATGTATTCACCGTGTGCCTTCCACATGTTCTCAAATCTGAAGGGCTTGGGTTTTGCTTATTTGAGAAGGCCGCCGAGCCACCACCCTTTGTCTCACTTCCACCGCCAACGCCGCATGATCGGACTCAGCAAGCGGCACATGAAACACCTCAGTTTCCCCAAGCTCCATCATAAACTTATGATCCCCCAAGGCACGGTCAAGACGCACCTTGACATTCTTGTCCGCATCCTGGCGATTGTCCCACGTATCACGGGGAGGCCATGGAAGCCTAGATCCGTGAGGTCACAAATCATCGACAACCTCCCTAATGCATCCACCTGCCCTTGCTCACGCTCCTTTCTCCCGAAATGCTCACTCACCGAGAGAACCTCATTAAAGTCGCCCACACACATCCGGGGAGCATCCGATTGCGCCCGAGAAACCTCAAAAAAAACCAACCCTCCTTCCGTCTTTCCCTCCTAGGCTCGCCATAGAAACCGTCGGCCGCCACCGTGGAAATTTTTTAGCGATCACAGGACAACAAGACATCTATATGCGACTGGGACTTGCTCATCTACGCCACAATCACATCCTCGGCACCACATAAGCACCGCACCACCGCTAAACCCTCCCGACTTGACGGCAATGGCATTCGAGAAGCCAAGGTCGCGACTCAAGCCAAGGGCCCGTTCCTCCCCATTCGCGTCTCCATCAAGAACACCACCGGCTTCTTCTCCTCCACCAGGTGGCGGAGCTCTGAACTGCCTCGGGCCGCCCACCCCCCTCGGCGGTTCACACTTAGGAGATTCATGGCGCCCGGCGGGCTTCGCCTGACCGCCGCCGATCCCCTCGTTGGTTGTTTGTCATCTTTTGCTTCTTGATCACCTCTGCCGTGCTACCACCGCCACTGCGCGCAACCTCACGCATCTGGCTCACTTTCGGTTTGAGACCAAACTGCCGGGACTAGAGCCCCCGATTCACCGTCGGGGGGAACATTGAGATCGGGGGTGTGCACCCGGTGGCCTGCAATTTACGCTTCCTCTTCCTCTTCTCCTTGTGTTGCTCAATGTCCATCGATTTGGAATGCCAACTGTTTACTCGCCCGGGTTTCTCACCCCCGAGCCCTTGTCAACCCCAACCCCGCCCGGCTTGAGAGGAGACTGAACCTCTCCGCTCCTCCGGGTTTACACCTCTACTCACCGAGTGGTGGCGAGAATCAGCTGACCGTGTACCTTTCTTGTTCGAGCCTTGAGGCGGTTTTGATTCTGTGGCCCCGGCGTGCGAGCCACTCCCATACGATTCTCGGCGGCGCGGCAAGCGTCGCATCGCGCTTCTTCTTCTCCTCGGGCCCCGCGGATTAATGTCGTTAGGGCGGTGACCATCATCATTCGGCGCCACGGGGTTGGACATTCCATATCGAGTGCCCAATGAGACCGCGGTGGAAGCAAATATATGGTAGACGCTCATACTTGAGCCGGGGAACCATCGAGGGTCTTCATTTTTATTCACCCTCGGGAGGATCCCACGACGAACCGGCTTTGCAATTTCAATAGCAACACGAGCACGCAAGAATGCACCACTCGCTTTCCCATCCGCATCCACATCCATTTGCACAACCTTTCCAATCAAATCCATCGCCCTGGAGCCCCGAGAACGATTCATCCATCCCAACGGCAGGTTCGGCAGCCGGACCCAAAGCTCCATACGGTCGAATTTGATGTCTGCCGGGCCAAGCCTCTCATCGTACTCTTGGAACAGGACCGAGTACCGCCCCACCATCCATGGGGAGCCGGCCAGGACTCTCTCCATATCACGGACGCTTCCAAATTCCGCAACGAAGAGATTATCCCCCTTCTCACCAATGGCTCTTAACTTCAGCCCGACCGGGTTACCCCATGCCGGTTTCATGGCCGCGCGCACAGTGGTGGTACTCACCGGCACCGGCGACAACACTTTGCCAACCAAGGCCCACTCCGCCACCGGCCTGGTCTCCTCCTCATCATCATCGAACTCAAGGATCGCAACCTCCTCCTCCTCCGACAATTTCAGCCTCACGGAGTAAGTCCGATACATTGGGGTTAGGGTTCATCCCCTTCCCCCGATCCGCCGCTCCGGCATCCGCCATGACGGCCGAGGTAGGGCGGCTGCTTCGGTGGCCTGCCGAAAAAAGCGCCAGCAGCCACAAACCCGACCCAAAAACCCTAAGCGGCACAAACCCTAGTGGTTTTGAAGTCGATAAGCGCCTTCCGGCTAACCAATCGATATGCGGTGTCCCTCTCCCACCTTTGCGATGGTGGAGAAGAGGCGTGGGCCCCGTGGCGCAATGGGCCGGCGGCGTTTTGCAGGTCGGGATTACCGGGCGGCGAGGACCTAGACCGAGGGGCAGGGGGCGAACTTCGCGATCCAGATCGCCTCTCCGTATAAGTCGGGCATTCTGTTTCCCGACCTAGTCGCACTTCTCTGGCTTACTTTCTGGATAGCAACGTCGTTGGTAGGCGCGACCTCTGCATGTTGGCTCACTAGCGAGGTTCGTCCGCCCAGCGACCATTGGCGCGACATCGACATCACCTACTCATGGTGATTGTGTCGGCACTGCCGCTCTTTGGCTTGACGTAGGTGATGAACCCGGCGGTCTCTCCTGGACTCGCGGCGAGACGTGCTCCATCGCTCAACCATCCATCCTTGGGTTGTGTGCAGCTGCGAGAGAGACAGAAGAAAGAAAGAAAAAAACAATTATGAGCCGCGCTTCAGGCCCGCTAGCTTGCTGGTCATCTCAGACTGGTGCGTGGACCACGTTGATGCTTGCTAATTAGCTAGCTTCTCAGCGGCCATACATGAACATGTACATACATATGCAACCATGCATGCATGTGTGCAGACACATTTATCCGCACATTAGTCACTAGCGCACTCCTTGTAGTCGCCATTGGTGTTGAACGCGTCCTCTCGCCTTCGGACAGCGCGCGCGCGGCGTCGTCGGCTACGTTCCCTCTGCCTGGCGCTTGTTAAGGCTGGTGATTTCAACAATTGGAGTCGCCTTGATGCAGGGCTGGCTGGTGCTAGCTCCAGGGCGCTCCTCTCTTCTTGCGCCGTGAGGATGTGTGCGTGTGTGAGATTAGTCAGCCGCCCATCAGCAAGCATGGCTTCTTGATAAGTCGGTGAAGAACGACTTAATGGCCACGGTCTGTGCCACGGCCTCGTGAGGAATCAGCGCGGTAAGTAGTTCACCCAGGTGTTGGCTGACATCACGTTTGCCAAAGCCCTCATGCTGATGAAGAGGGCGCTCGAAGCCGATCCCCGTCATGCCAATGCAAAAGGGGCGCTTGCTGCCATCTTCATTGTGCCGAC
This sequence comes from Hyparrhenia diplandra, assembly GCA_015847255.1. Classification (NCBI taxonomy): domain Eukaryota; kingdom Viridiplantae; phylum Streptophyta; class Magnoliopsida; order Poales; family Poaceae; genus Hyparrhenia; species Hyparrhenia diplandra. The sequence continues at coordinate 273,510 of JADLZK010008613.1, read as the reverse complement.
GCAGAGGGATGCTTGCCATCATGTCGACGCGAAGGGACGCTTGACGCCGTTGCCGTCATCGTGCTGATGCGAAGGCGCGCTTGTGCTTGGTGTATCATTCGGCTTGGCGCACTCGTCTAGCGCGTCCTAGCCTCTCCTTGGCTTTTACATCTGGCGATGCAGACATAGAGTTATGACATGAATCCTTTTTCGTGTTCTCGGCGTTGTGGAGCTGACGTCCACGAGGCATCCCAGGTAGACGTTCCGACACGTCCTTCCGCTTGCGCGCGTGTAGACGTCCTCCTCAGCTATGTGCTGATGAAGCCTTCCGCTGCGGGCACCAGCAGAACATCGGCGCCATAGGACAATGGGGAACTGTGCTGGTGCACCACGAGGCGTCAGTGATGACTGATGACGCATACGTACAGGACATGAGGATGGCTGGCTGATCATGCACGTCGGCAAGCTGTTTTTGGTGACGCCGACACCGCGGCGTCCTCTGCTCCCAGCCACATCGACTTTCTCTGCTCCAAGCCAGGACGCGCCCGACACTGGAGGAGCGCGCCAAGCCCGGCGCGCCTACATGTCAATGAAGGACAGGTCCGAGGTGAACGGGACGCAGCGTCAACGGGTGGCTATGCCTAAATGAATGCGCCAAGCCTCAGCAGACAGACACCATGATCATATACTCCGGCATGGCGGGATGATAGGCAGCGGCCACAAGTTTGTGCCAGCACCATGCATATGCATGCAAAGCATGTGTATACATATACAATCTATGTAATGAAGGCCAGCCTTGTTCAACGGCGGCATAACATTTGACTAATATCTCTGGATCTTGTATTCTATCTAATATGCAGGATACATGGAGAAGACGACCATAGACGTCATCGGCAACCGGACGACGGTGTTGATCCACTGCGCGCGCTAGGCTTCAGCTACACCACCGCGCGTCAGCCCATGCCGACGAGGCCGACGTCGAAGGCGAGTGCAAGTCTTCATCAAGCCTACCTCTACTTCAACTACTCTACGTGATCAAGCCCCATGGTGTACCCCGACGACGTTGCCGAGCAAGTCCAAATCAGTCCAAGCTACACCAACCATGCAAGTGCTACTACCACTACAACATATGTGCCGTTCGACACCGACGAGGTGAACGACACAGGCGGTGTGGCTAACGCTCTAGCCACGTTCTACCGGCTCATGGACCAACGAGGCCATGGACACGCCGACGCCATCCACATCTACACCAACACACATGCATGGAGAAGTGAAGCGAAGATCGACGACGACGACCAACGCAGCTTAATCGGAGGTACTCTGTGAGCTACTTCATATGGGTAATTAACTGGGAGCTTTCCGAGGCCCCAGGAACCATGAAGACTACAATCGCCCAAGTCAGATTGCCGCCAGCAGGCTACCTATGGAGCGCACATGTACTAGGGAACATATATTTGTATTTTTATTAAATATGAATAAAGTTATTGTTCCCTCTATTTATTTCTTTTGTGTACGTTAGTACACTGGCACGCCCGCACATTTATTTTTATTTCGCACAGAGAGATCCTCCCCTCTTGAGTGATTCTTCTGCTGAAACAAATTAATGCCATGCATGCGTTTGCACCTTCGCGAGCAATCAAAGAAGTTAACAAGCATATGTATGATTCAATCAAAGAAGATAAGCTACCATTTGTACCGGCTTATGCATGGCACAGTGCCATGGATGCACGTAGGCGAGTCGACGTGCAAATGGAAGAAGCTAGTAATTGTGTGGGATTCTGCTTGCTACAGGGCCGTATATGTATATATGTGGCCTTGACGTTCATGCAAAGAAGCTAATAAAAGTTAGCAAGTGCATATATGTCTCAAACATGGGACAGCTAGCACCTAACAGGCAGCCACACAGTGTATGGCGTCAGTATACTAGAAGGTTGAGTACGTGTAGACCCTACATGTATTATGCGGCGTATACATGATCTTGTACTTCGACCACTGTCTGGCCCGTGAACTTTTGGGCCGGCCTCGGATGTTGAACCAGAATTCCTCTAGAAGGGCTATTACGTGAAGATAGCCATTGTGATGGATAAGCACATGCAAGCTTATCTTGTGTAACAGACTCCGTATATCTCGCGCTCGCCAACAGCTTTCCGACGGCGCGTGCGTACAGCCAGGAGAGCCCTACCGCAACCCTAGACGTTGCCTATATAAAGAAGCCCCTGGACTTCACGAAGAGGCATCACACTTTGCATCCAGGCGCCGTCAGGCTGCCTAGCAGGAAGTGTGTGTGCACGATGGCGATCTGCATCTGAAGGACTAGGAAGGCAGCCGCCGGCACGGCGCCGAGGATGCAGCTGGCTTCGTCTACATCGCGACGCAGGGAGACTGCCGCTGGCACGGCGCCATGGAGGCCGGAGGCGCATCGCAGCTATGCGTGCCACGTCTATCCGCCGCCGCCGGCCAAGATCCATTCATGGCCAGACCATCTCGTCACGTGCCTCAAGAGGAGGGCGCCGCCAAGAAGAAGGTGGCCGCCACCACCACGCCATGCATCCATCCACCAGGGGCACGGAGTGTACGACGACAGAGCATCAGGAGCGCAGCAACTCGCGAGCGCCCTGACTTCACCAAGGTGCCGCGCCGCCGGCGGCCGAGCGGTGCTGCAGCCACCTCTCTGTGCCTGCCGGAGATGAGGGCCAGCCGATCACCACGAAGGATCACCGCCAGGTCAAGATGACGCTTGGATCACACGATGGGCAGCCAGAGATGCCTGTATCATGAGCAGGCGCACACGGCATGGATGACCCCGATCGAGGACTGCTTCATCCAGAGGCGCTGGTTTCATATATCCAGCCCCATTTGCTTACGAGGCAGCCCACCTGTACACGACGCCGCGAAGGAGATCAGCTACGATGGCCACGCCATTAGCCGGAATCCGATTTGTTCGATCTGGCCGCACAGAGGGAGCATAGCCGTCCTCGCACCTCGGCTGCGTCAAAGCTACCACGCCGCCACCGGGTGACAGCAGGAGCTCGCCGGATATACGAGCGCCTCATCATTCTCATCGGTAGCACGGGCAAGTCCTGCGCTGGCCTGCCGGCACGTTCTTATCAACGGCCATGCATGCAGCTCGCCTCAATACCGCACCACATGTCCCGGCACAAGGCAGGCCACGCGGAGGGAGCATCGTGCTTCGGCTGAAGTGCAGCAGTCGTTACGTACGGCGCCATGCATCCAGATGGAGGGTTAAGTTGTCGACGCGCACCTAGGCGGTCGCCACCACCACACGCGGCATCGCCGGTGCCATCCATCACGACATGATCGCATAACTGTGCCGCAGGAGCGCCGCAGCTGTGCAGCTCCTATTTGTCTACTTCGAGGCAAATGATCACATCTACTCCTTGATGCCTCTACATCGACAAGCCTGCCGGATCGGAGTTCGTCAAGAACCCCTCCATGGCAGGACGATAGCCATTAGTGGCCAACAAACTTATATGTGCATGCACGCAATGCCTCCACACATGTACCCAAGCAAAGGGCTTCTCAAAGTCCATGATGAAGAGTGCCAGCCATGACTAATGGCGGCGATGTAATATTTAATTAATCTCTCTAGTCTCTCTTGTATTCTATCTTATATGCAGGATACATGGAGACGACGACCATAGATGTCATCGACACCCGGACGACGGTGTTGATCCACTGCGCGCGCTACACCACCGCGCGCCAGCCCATGCCGACGAGGCACACGATGTAGGCGAGTGCAAGTCTTCATCAACTACTACAACTTCAACGACTCTACGTGATCAAGTCCACGGCGTACCACGACGACGTTGCCGAGGAAGTCAAGATCAGTCCAAGCTACATCAACCATGCGAGTGCTACTACCACTACAACAACGTGCCGTTCGACACCGACGAGGCGAACAACACAGGCGGCGTGGCTAATACTCTAGCCACGTTCTACCGCTCATGGACCGACGAGGCCATGGACACGCCCGGCGCCATCCACATCTACACCAACACACGCATGGAGAAGTGAAGCGAAGACCGGCGGCGGCGACCAACGCAGCTTAATCGGAGGTACTCTGTGAGCTACTTCACAGGGGGTAATTAACTGGGAGCTTTCGAGGCCCCTGGAACCATGAAGACTACAATCGCCTATGTTAGATGCCGCCAGCAGGCTACCCATGGAGTGCACATGTACTTGGGAACATATATTTGTATTTTCATTAAATATGAATAAAGTTCGTGTTCCCTCTATTTATTTCTTTTGTGTACTTTAGTACACCGGCACGCCCTTACATTTATTTTTATTCGCAGAGAGATCCTCCCTTCTAGAGTGATTTTTTCTGCGGAAACAAATTGGCACGCCCGGTGGAGTGTGGTTTTGTCCAGGCTCCCGAGGTCTCTTGCTGCATACGCTGTTGCAGGCGCTGCGATGCTTATTCCCAGCACCATCAGTCATCTGTTAGCTAGCTCGGTCAGGTGCGCAACACGATGTTAGTCAAGTGTCGTGCAAGCTGCTGCTAGAGGACTGGCTCAACCCGGTTCCTGCTGCCTGACAGGGCAGATGCGTTACTATGGGGCAGAAGTTGTCTTCGTCGGACGCCGGGCGTCCACGTCGTGCCACGCACGCCCGTTCCCCGCAATGGGCATGTTTGTCACAACACCTAGTGGTCGCAGGATGGTTAGCAATTGTAAAGACGCCCATGATGGTGCTGATGCTAATGATACCCCAGACCAAGATGACATCGGGGTGCGATAACGCTGTGACCACGTCGGCAGCTTGGCGTTTCGCCCGGCGATGTCACTTCGATGGCGAAGTGCGTCAACTATGCATTCGTTGGCTGTCGTCCTCCAACAGCACCAACAAGAGGGTAACGGTCAACCAGCAGCAGATCTCCATCTCCGATCCATGCTGCTTCTTGTGCTAGTCACATGGCGGCTCGGCAAGCTCGGCGCCACGCGACTTACTTGCAGGCGTCAGCTACATTCGGTGCGGCAACCCTGAACAACAGCACAGCATGGATATGATTAAGTTCCTCAAAGGAATGAAGCAATGTCAAGTGACTAAGGCGCCCGTGACCTTGTGTGTACGCGGCCTGGACATCGGCGCATAACATTCGTGCTACTTACCGAGCTGTGGTGAAGTCACGCTTGAGCTGGGGGCAAACGGATGTGACCACTTTGTGCTATCTATTGTATATGCATGAATCAATGATAAACTTCGATGGGACTCTACCCAAGAGTCTCACAACATGTACTCAGGTGTATTATGCATACTTTTGGCGAGCAATATAAACAGCTAGCAAGTATTGTGCAGTTACACATTATCTGATTAACTAAGGTGTGCATATATATGCATTGGCAGCCAACAAGGCGCCTCGGCGGTCCAGTGGTACTGTCATTCTGCACGAGATGGCATCTAGGGCGTGACGCGTTGCTGTTCCAGCGAGAGCGACAGAGCATGTAGCTCCAACGGCCACTACATCAACACCTTGATCGTGGCTTTAGCAGCTTGAACATGCGCTATCTCGATGATGAGCGAAGTGGCCGTGAGCACTTCGGCACTAATCCCTTCAGAAGTTGCTCAAGCTCGATCGCCTCAACGGATGCCCCAACAGAGACTGGTGTCCATCCTCCATCAACCATGCATGGCGTGGGCATGGACTTCTCCGTTCATCACCAAGGCAACGCCGGATATCGACACCCTCGATATACCCTCGCAACAACAGCTGCAATCTAGCAGCGCCTTCTCATCAACGGGCGCTGCATTAACCCCGTGACCGGTGACTACTTCGGCAGCCCAATATTTCTTCGCTTAGGCATGTCACTTCGACGGCGAGGTGGATCGTGATTGAGCAATCAGCCATTCACGGCGATTGTCGTGTTGCGTCAGCCGACAGCCTCAACCCGGCAAGCACAAAGTTCAAGAACTGGCAGCTATCTCAGTCTAAGATGCGTCATACCTCTTGTGCTAATCATATGGCAGCTCGACCACCTCGGCGCCAAGACTCTCGATCGCAGCTCTCGGCTGCTCCATGCGCTGGCAAAGTTCGGTGCGGCAGCTCTCTCGGCAACCATCTGTACCTACGCTGCGACAATAGTTCACATGGTTGCATCATGTATATGCACCAGTCTGATGAGCTAAGCAAACTAGTTAATAAAACATACATGACACGTGTGTGCACTCAGAAATATACGTGCACGATCAGTTAGTTCAAACATGATGCATTATAAACAAATACAATGGAGCATGGACAGTGCCCTTTCATTCATGTAATGTTAACGTTTGAATTCAAATTTGGAAAAAAAAAAAAGTCATTAAATCCAAGGCCGCAACTAGCTGCATTGCGCCGTCTCGGTCAGATGGTTTCTCACCAAAGTCGGAGTTCGAATTCGCTCCACATTCGAACCCAACTTGGTGGGGGTATTTGTTTGACGAGATTTTGTACCAAAATCTTCTCTAAGTTTGATATTGAGAAGAACATTAATAAGGAAAGATGGGAAGCAAATTGCATTATGTCTTGGTCAGTGGCAAGCGAACGCATAGTGCTTCTTTTGATCAGTTGTTGCTAGAAAGGGAAGCTAACATTTGTTTCTATACATAATGAGAAGGAGACGAGCTTGCATATACGCACATATGCGCTTCCAATATGCTGCAATGCCATGCGTATACTGGCTGTCAGCTCGACCATTGATCTTGAGGATACGATATATATACGTACCCAAAGCCAATACATAATTATTAGCTTTGCTTCTCTTATCTCATACAAACATATATGGCACAATCGTTGAGTACAAAATATTTCTTGATAGCACATATTAAGTACGTCCCCACTGGCGTGCCAATTTGTTTCCGTGAGAAAAATCACTCTACGAGGAGGGGAGGATCTCTCTGCGCGAATTAAAATAAATGCGGGCGTGCCGGTGTACTAAAGTACGCAAAAATAAACAAATGGAGGGAACATGAACTTTATTCATATTTAATGCAAATACAAATATATGTTCCCTAGTACATGTGCGCTCCATGGGTAGCTTCCTGGCGGCAATCGACATAGGCGATGTGGTCTTCATGGTTCCTAGGGCCTCGGAAAGCTCCTAGTTAATTACCCCTGTGAAGTAACTCACAGAGTACCTCCGATTAAGCTGCGTTGGTCGTCGTCGTCGGTCTTCGCTTCACTTCTCCATGCGTGTGTGTTGGTGTAGATGTGGATGGCGTCGGCGTGTCCATGGCCTCGTCGGTCCATGAGCCAGTAGAACGTGGCTAGAGCGTTAGCCACGCCGCCTGTGCCGTTCGCCTCGTCGGTATCGAACGGCACATGTCGATGTAGTGGTAGAAGCACTTGCATGGTTGATGTAGCTTGGACTGATTTGGACTTCCTCGGCAACGTCGCCGTGGTACGCCGTAGAACTTGATCACGTAGATTAGTTGAAGTCGTAGTAGTTGATGAAGACTTGCACTCGCCTACGTCGTCCGCCTCGTCGGCTGGCGCGTGGTGGTGGTAGTCGCTGAAGTAGTAAGTAGATGTACATGGCATGGCTCGAATGCCTAAATAGCTTCACCTGATGCACACAAAATATAAAATATAAAATATAAAATTATATAAATAGGGCTCGAACGAAAGCCGAGCTCCCTGTAGTGCGCACACTTGTACACATGTATATGCATATGTACATGTATACGTGCAGCTTGACGGTTGTTGGTGTCCTCATGGCTTGTTAGCATGCGTCGTGTCACCGAAGCATGGTGGTGGGACTGCCTCACCGTTCATCTTGACTGCAACACTAGCTGGCACGCGCGCTCGTCGATCAGCGCTGCTTAGCGTGCATATTGCTGGTATGGCATCGTCGACGTAGGTTCAGAGTCATTGTTAACGTCATCTGGACTCACCTCCATGGTACAGTGGCGGCAACGGTATAGAAGCGGAGCCATTGTTGATGGCATCAGGGTTCGCCTCCTTGCGGTGCGGCGATGTCACCGGTGTAGACGAGGATGAACTGGCCGGCAGCCCGGCGGCGTAGTGGATGTACGTGGCGCAGCCAGGTGTGGTGTCTGCCTCGCCGGCGTCCATAGGCGCATAGTAGATGCATTCCGATCGCTGGGACAGGCGTAGGCAGCCCTGCGGCCCTCCTGCTTGCTATGTCGCCGTGTTGTGGCGGCTGCCTCCCTTGGGTCACGTACAGAGGTGAACTGAGTCAGCACTTCGCTGTTGCATCACCGGCCTGGGGCTCACGAAGACGAACGCCCTCTGTTGTCTTGATGATGGCTTGGCCGGCGGCTTGCTCATGGATGGATCGCTGGCGCCATGTAGATGGAACGTACAGGTTGCCTTTCATGGCCCCCCTCCTCTTGATGTGAGGATGGCCTGGCCATGGGCGGATCCTGGCCGGCGGCTCGATGGCACCCTCCTCTTGACGTGAGGATGGACTGGCCCTGGAGGCCGGCGATGGCGTGGTAGCCTTGACGCAGCCGAGGTGCGAGTGGCAGCGCTCCCCGTACGTGCAGTCTGTGCCAATCTCGATCTCCTCCGATCAGCCGACGAGATGCATATGGCCATCTCCACGATCGAGGTGAGGTGCCTGGCGCCCGTCGTAGTAGGGGCTCCCTTGTATCGGCCGGACGTGATTCTTGTCATCATCGACGCCGTGCAGTAGCGACGGCTGCCCTCCGATCCGTACGTGTACATGCATCTGCCTGGCCTGTAGGTGCATACATATCCATGTACCGTAGATGCATCTTCTTAGCCTGTAGGTGCGTACGTACACATGTACGCCCACATGGCGGGCTCACCTGACACCGGCAAGCCGCGTGATCTCTTCATGACACGATAATCCTCGCGTTCCAGCGCCATCTAATCATCTGGCTGCCATGGCCAGCATGATCGACACCGGGCCAACATATATACGTGTGCACGCCATGGCTTTCCAGCTCCGATCCGCCGCCTCTGGGAACAGGACGTGAAGTCTCCGTGCCTCAGCTAGAACGAAGACGTTTGATTGCGTTGCCTTTGGCCTCGTCGTGGTCTCTTGGCGCCATAGAGGCGGCAGCCTTCCTTTTGGATGCAGATGGCCCTCCTCTAAACGGGACGATGGCCTGGGATCTCAGCCAGCGGCGGTGTGGTGGCGATCTCATCTGATGGATGGTCTACCGGCATCTCGTTGCCGCTCGGCGTCGTGGTGTCTGGTACATGGCGCCATATGCCGGTGGCTGCCTCTGTGCACACGAGCTTATCGCTTGGAGAGCCTGAGAGATATATCCGGCCATCCGGTGCTTATCGCTTGGAGAGTCGAGAGATATCCGGTCATCCAGTGCTTATCACTTTGAGGTCTCGGTTCCATAGAAGCTTACGGGAGAGACTAGCTTCCCTGCCGCTGATCCGTGGGCCTGGCTTCGACATGTAGTTGTGTACTACACGTACGCCTGGTTGCCGTATAATTATATATATATTGTACGTGACACGTTGCTTGCCTAGTTCACGTTATCAACCGTACATAAGTACATGGCTCCACATGTTTGAAAAGGTTTATCTCATATTGGCGCACATGCATACGTATAGGTGCAGCCATACACACACTAACTTGTCATAAGCACATACATGCTTAAAGTGTATGTATATATATGCACTCCTCTCCTTATAGCTGCTAGACGCCATGCGTATACTGGCTGTCAGCTCGACCATTGATCTTGAGGATACGATATATATACGTACCCAAAGCCAATACATAATTATTAGCTTTGCTTCTCTTATCTCATACAAACATATATGGCACACCGTTGAGTACAAAATATTTCTTGATAGCACATATTAATGTATATGCACATGTGTGAAAAAGTTTGTACAAAATCTCGTCAAACAAATGCCCCCACCAAGTTGAGTTTGAATTGCGGAGCAAATTCGAGCTCGACTTCGGTGAAGATACAATTATTTTTGACTGAGATGGCGCAATGGAAATGCGGCATTTTTGGACATGTACGTGTCAATGTGTCATACATATTTATAATCAGCTGGCTTTTCTAGCTCATCGGACTAGTGTGCATATATATGATGCCACCATATGAACTATTGCCCTGGTGTAGGTGCGAACCATTGCCGAGAGATCACTGCACCGAACTTTGCTAGCGCCTGGAGTTGCCGAACGCAGAGATCGAGAGTCATGGCGCTGAGCCTGTCGGGCTGGCATATGATCAGCGCAAGAAGCATGACGCATCTTAGATGGAGATGGCTGCTCGATCTGCTGCTGCTTGGCCCTAGCTCTCGTCGTGTTGAGGCTGTTGGTGGAAGCAACATGTCAATGGACACCGCTGCGAATGGTTGATCCAACTGGCCATCGAATTAACATACGCCCGGGCGGATTGCCGAGCTGCCGAAGTGGTTATGGAGTTGATGCAGCGCCCATCGACGAGGGAGCTGCTGGATTGCTGTTGTGAAGGCATGGTGGACGTCGATGCCCGACGTCATGTTGACGATGGACGAAGAAGTCCATGCCCGCGCCGTGGTTCATAAAGGATGAACACTAGCTTCTGTTGCGGCGTCCACCACTGAGGTGATGGAGCTTGAGCAGCCTCTGAAGGGATCATCAGTGCCAAAGTGTTCACAGGCACCTCGCTCATCATCGGGGCAGCACATGTTCATGTTGCTAAAGCCATGGTCAAGGCTGTTGATGCAGAGCACCTGCCGGACAGAGCCACAGGGTTGTACGTCCTTGCCACGATGTTGGTGCCCATGATATCATCTTGACATGGACAAGTGAAATAATCGCTCTGGGCTGCACCAAGCTCGGCGGCTGCCACCAATTGCTGTCGCGGCGCCTGTGCCCGTCAAGGAGATATCATCCATGAGCAGCTAGCTGACCGCCGAGGGCATAGTTGCGGAGCGATGATGATCACCTCTTCGACGCGGCCGTGCAACACCGGGTATTACTGTTTGATCATGGTGCATATGGTCTGGCATGTTCAATTTACAGACCGTATACTTCTTTATTATAGTACAGAAGTAGGCATATGACTGTATTATCCCATATCGGGGAAGTATGTGTATCCTCACGCATCATCTTTGTACCACCTAATCGCTCATTACACAATTGCGAGGGAGCTTGCATATGCAGTTTCTAGCTTGCTTCCCTTTCTTGTGCGCTTCGACAGTACTTATTGTAAGACCGTCTGAAGCTCTAGGCATTTGATATCATTTTTTTTATTGATTTGGTCCAGACGCCACACGGAATGGCCGTCACATGAACCTCTCTGTTAGTGCAAGCGCATCTAGTAATGCTCTTGACGTGAACATCTCCTTTCTCTATTTTCTTATAGCACATTATAAGATATATACACGTACTCAATTGACACTTTTCAAGTACATTTATGTATACATTCCTTCTTGTCCGCTTGTTTCAGATAGCCACAACCAGCAAAGAGGTGATGCAGCTTCATCTAAGGGCATGCGTTGGCATGCGTACAGTGTACTCTCTGCTCATGTTTAGCGTGACTTCTACCATCACAGCTGAACGGGTCTCGTGCGTTCCGCTGGCAGCACGCCGGATTGTCAACATATTTTCGTATGGTTCCTAGGGCGATTGTAGTCTTCATGGTTCCTAGGGTGCGCACATGTATCGGGAACATATATTTGTATTTTCATTAAATATGAATAAAGTTTGTGTTCCCTAATTTATTTTCTTTTGTGTACTTTAGTACACCGCACGCCCAGCGCATTTATTTTTATTTCGCACGAGAGATCCTCCCCTCTTGAGTGATTTTTTTCTGCGGAAACAAATTGGCACGCCAGTGGGGCGTAACCATTGGGTGTCGTTGTGTACCCATAGCAACATGGCTCCTACGATTTCGCCCGTTGTGTGCTTGAATGTGTAGACTTCTGCTTGGATGTCTCCACTCAGGGTGAAGGGAATTCTTGGTCGAGACTCCCTTTGCGTTGAGTTGAACCACAGCCCACTCGCTCTCTCTCTGACATGGAGGCATAGGTACGGCTGATTGTGTGTTTGGTTTTGGGTAACGGCTGAAGAATTTGCCATCACTTTTGCCGAGGATGGTGAATGGCTACTTCCGCCTTCCATTTTGATATTTGAGCTGCCCGCCACATCTTTGGTGACCATTTTTCTTTGCTCATTTTTTTATTTTTAGCATATGAGGAACTTGGAGTGTAGCCATTCACCTTTGTGTATCTAGGTGAATCCTCGCTGGCATTTTTTTTTATTGGTCCCTTGTTGTCACCTTCCAGGGGTGGCAAGAGGGCTGCACACTTAGTGGAACTTGTGTTGCACCGGGTAGCCCTTTCTTGCTCTTCTTCTATAGTCTTCCCCGGAGTGTGTGTCGCTTCATGTCTGGAAGCGCGAGCGCATGGTCGGTGTAGATCGGATCGATGACTTGACTTCAGCAACGTAGTCGGGTGCGCCATGGGGCTTGATCACGTAGAGTAGTTGAAGTAGAGGTAGGCTTGATGAAGACTTGCACTCGCCTTGACGTCGGCCTCGTTGGCATGGGCTGACGCGGTGGTGTAGCTGAAGCCTAGCGCCGCGCGGTGGATCAACACCGCCGTCCGGTTGCCGATGACGTCTATGGTCGTCTTCTCCATGTATCCTTGGATGGCGTTGTGTTGACTCCAAGGCGCATTGAGACTTTCGTTGGAGCCATGTATCGACGTCAGCCAACAGAAAAGCCGTGGAACTCCATTGGAGCCGCGTGACAGCATGAGCCAACGGACGATGATTGAACTCCGTTGGGCCGCGTGGCGGCGTCAGCCAACGGGGCGGTGTTGAACTCCGTTGGAGCCGCGTGGCGGCGTCAGCCAACGGGATGGTATTGAACTCCGTTGGAGCCGCATGGCGGCGTCGCCAACGGGACGGTGTTGAACTCCGTTGGAGCCGCGTGGCGGCGTCGGCCAACGAGACGAGTTTCATTTGTTTGATGGATTTTTGTCACAATAAAATCCATGTATTAGCATGTACCATTGAGAATAAAATAAAATAAAAGAAAATATATACGGAGATATACACATATAGGTGCGTGTGTTCGTTATATATTACAAGAAAGGCTGAGAAATTAAGAAGCTAACAAGGCTTCTAGCAAGTTGTATATGCGTATGTATACTTGCCTTGACATGCAAAGAAGCTAGCAAGTTTCTTGGAAGAGATAAGCTAATACATGACATGATCATGTATGTGTGCACGTATACTCATTGACGTGCAAATGGAACAGAAGCTATAGCAAGTGTACTTTCGATACGTACGTGCACTCGTATACGTCCGGAACCGGCCGTAGAACTCGTACGTATGCCGGTCCGTGCCACGTATTTTCTGTATGGTGCACGAGCCGGGCCAACAGGCGCGACACGACTCGGGACTACGTGAGAACAAGAACCTCTGGGTGGATATACATGAGCCCAAGATATTTTGTAACGGCGGCCGGATAAGTACGTGCTTATCTTGTGCACAAGGGAACGGATCGAGTCGACTCCGGATATCTCGGCGGGGCCGCAACCGATTCCTGGCGGCGCTGCGTGCAGCCGGGAGCCCCTCCTCAACCCTAGACCTGCCTATATAAAGGGAGACCCCGGGCTCCAGAGAAGAAGAGGTCACACTTTGCATCAAGGCGCCGTCAGGCTGCCGAGCAGGGAGTGTATGATCGCATCGCCGCCGGCCGGAGGAGCGCCCAGGCGCTGACTTGATCCAGCCCTGCCCTTGAATGAGGAGGACGATGGACATCCTCATAGCGCCGCCAGGCTTCTCTTCGGGAGTTCCAGGAAGCACATCTTCAAGATCCATTGATCAACACCAACGTGCGGCTGCTAGCAAGTTCGTCGGCGGCCAGGCGTATCCAGTCCGTTGTGAGGAAGCTGCAAGCCCCTTCCGGAGCCGGAGATTGCGCATCGTTCCCTATGGCCACAAGGAGCCGGTGCGCTGCCGGTGGGCTTTGGCTTGCCGGTGGTGTTAGAGGTGTCTAACACGTAGCCGCCGGCCCGCCGGAGTGACGGGACCCTGCAGGCGCTCGCCGGAGACGGGCCAGCCGATCACCATAAAGGGCAGCTGCCACGCACGGCGCCATCCATGACGATCCCGATCTACACCGCGACGCCAAGCCACCAATCCGGCGCCTTCGGCCAAGATCGGCATGGCAGATTGGATCGCAGCAAGGGCAGCCGCCATCACGGCGCCATCCATCCAGATCGAGACTTGACGCGGATCACCGGATACGGTCGTGCGTCAGCGCTGGCCGGCCCTGCCAGGATACCCACATCGACAGGCCGCACGTACTAAGGGAGCGCTGTTGTACGCATGCCCCGTGACGCCCAGCCACCAAGTCGCCGCCGACCAATATCCATCGACAAGCAGGCCATCGCGTTCGAGAGAGAGCGATGCCGAAGGCACGCCGTCGAGTCGGCGGCTATCTGCATCGCTTCTGCATGTGCCAGGTCCTGCCGGACGTGATGGCCATATGCATGGCATGCGTATTTCCCATGGTGAGGATACGTATATATCTTGGAACGGTCCGTGATCACCATGAAGCTGCCGCCCAGGATCCATCCATGGCCAGGCCATCCTCACGTGAAGAGGAGGGCAGGGTGCCTGCGACTTATCCATGAGCAGGCCGCTAGCCAAGCCATCATCAAGACGGCTGACGCAGAGGAGATGAGAAGGCGGCCGTCACATATGCCCGTGCACTGCGTTCAACTTCATCCGTACCACGTCGCTGTCCTGGAAGCCGACGAGGAAGCCGACTTTGCACCGGGCTGCCAGCCAGCAGCTTCGTCCACACCGACGACATCGCTGCACTGCAAGGGGTGAGCCCGGTCGCCATCGACAGCGGCTCCATCTACCTCGACGCGGCCGCCGTGTTGAAGGGATCCTGGATGCTGTCGACATTGGCTCCACAAGGACGCCGCCGCCGTCGATGGCGGCTCCGCATCTACACCAACGCCGTCGCCTCACTTGAGATGAGAGGTCGGTTGTCTCAACACATGCGCCAAGCCACGACGAACGCGTCATCGGCGTCCACGGCAACATCACGCCAAGCAACGGCTGGTCAAGGCACGACCATGCCTTCTAGGGCCTCAGGCGAGATTGCGGCGAGGTACTCTGGAGCGCCGCGATGCATCGGCAATGCATGCTTGCAAATGCATGTGCGATTGCACGTACGTGCTCACATGCAAGCTAATAGCCAAGAGGACACCAACAAGTGAGCTGCACGCGTATATGGCCGTGCGCCTGAATTGTCTCCGCAACGCAAAGCACGCCATCGTGAGCTCGGCTGATGTTCGAGCCCTGAATTAATGTATATAGTTTCGTCTTATATGTTTCAGGTGAAGCTGCTGAGACATTCGAGTCGTGTATGCTCCTACGACTCCATCTACTACAACCACTACGCGCCAGACCACGCCGACGAGGCGGACGACATAAGCGAGCGCAAGTCTTCATCAAGCTACTACAACTTCAACTACACCATGTGATCAAGTTCCACGGCGTACCACGACGACGTTGCCGAGGAAGTCCAAATCAGTCCAAGCTACATCAACCATGCAAGTGCTCCTACCACTACAACCCATGTGCCGTTCGACACCGACGAGGCGAACGACACAGCGGCGTGGCTAATACTCTAGCCCACGTTCTACTGGCTCATGGACCGACGAGGCCATGGACATGCCGACACCATCCACATCTACACCAACACACATGCATGGAGACGTGAAGCGAAGATTGACGGCGACGACCAACGCAGCTTAATCGGAGGTACTCTGTGAGCCCGACTCACGGGGGTAATTAACTAGAGCTTTCCGAGGGCCTAGGAACCATGAAGACCACATCGCCAAGTCAGATTGCCGCCAGCAGGCTACTCATGGAGCGCACATGTATCGGGAACATATATTTGTATTTTCATTAAATATGAATAAAGTTTGTGTTCCCTAATTTATTTTCTTTTGTGTACTTTAGTACACTGGCACGCCCGCGCATTTATTTTTATTTCGCACAGAGAGATCCTCCCCTCTTGAGTGATTTTTTCTGCGGAAACAAATTGGCACGCCCGGTGGGACATGGTTCTCCTCCCATCTTTGCTGCGCAACAATGGTCGTCCTCTCATACTCGTACCTTCTCCATTATACATGTGGTGGTAACATGGTGCTAATTTGGATGTCTCTCCTGGTTTGAGACTCCTCGTATGATAGCCCAGACCTTCTCTGGGTAGTTATTATTTCTACCCGATTTGTTTTCTTTTTGTGTCTTTTGTGCAGGGACCAAGGTGGATGCATATGCTTGCACAAAGCTCAGAGCGTATCTACTATGCCGACGAGGTCAAGGTCCATCTCCACGCAGGGGGCAATTATGCTTGCCATCTTCGGTTCTCGCACGCCGCTGGGGGCAACTTTGCTTGCCATGGTGAGGCAAATCACGACAACCCTTCTGCTCTCCGTGGGCGCAGGAAGCATGAGGGTCCAGAAGTCGCTGAAGCGGGTTACACCTTATGATGAGCACAGCGGCAACAATGCCGGTCGGCACACATCTATGCCGATGGCATGACAGGTGCTATCGACAGTTTCTGGTTGGGACTCACAATAATATGCCCCTGATTAGTTGCGGGGGCAACCCCATCAAAGTCGATGCAAGAACGCATCTTGCTGCACACATGAGGACTCCATTGGGCCGATGTTTGCGGCACAAACAAGACATCCTGGTTGCGCCGGCAAGACGGATGCTCTACGGGGCGCGGCAACTTCACCGACTCCGATGAGCCCACAACACCAACGTCCGGCCAGCCACAGGCTGAGTATCTGCGGCTGGGCGTCTTCATCCAGGGCATCCTAAGAAGGCTGCACGTTCGTTCCTGGAGCCGGTGGCCACGTGCAATAGAGAAGATGATCTGCACATCGTTCTCCATTGCTAGATGGTTACAACGACAATGGACTGCGACGCGTGTCACGAGTACACGGAGCATCGCCGGCAGGCTTCGGCTTGCTCGTGTCATACAACTCAATACATGCCACTCGACGTAGCGCAATGCCAGACTGCATGGGCACTGCACCGACATCTAGATCACGCAAGTCGATGGGAGGCATGATCATCATGCGGAGCAAACAACGCGGACGTCCATCTTGAGAGCCGCATGGCATCGACATGAAATCGATGCTAATAGCGCAGGGTGCATCTTGCCTGAGTAGCCATGGCGTTGAGATGGCGCAACACCACGGTGAGCTGACGCTGAACCGGTCACCAGGACGGCGACGAGATGGCGCAACCGCGATGATGTTGCGGTCGTGCGCACTCAAGATCTACCGGTAATTGGCCAGAACGTGCACGTGCAGGTGCACTATAGCCACTTTGTATAGCAAACAGGCAAGCCTAGCACGCGTGCGCCGTGCTGCTGCTGCTGCAAGTCAAAGTGTGGAGGAATGGGCGACATGCATCTACATGTACACGCCAGACACACACCTTCCCGGCCCCGAGCCCTCCTCCGAAAGCAACTGCTGCTGCTGCACGTACCCGGAGAGCCGTAGGCCGTTCATCAATCCACACCGATGCGTCGTGATGGGCGCACACGTATCAAGTCTCCATCGAGTCCGACGCGTCCAACGGGACGCCGACTCTACGGATGACGACTACGTTGGCTCTGACGCCAAGCTAATTATGACAGTCAGCCGCAGTCCCCAGCCAGGACTCACGACATCGAGCCAACTAGTAGCTTCAAGCAGCTCCATCACGGCGGCACAAGGCCTCACACGCTTGCTGTGCTGCCTGCGTAGCCCGACAAGGGAACACGCAAGCTGCCGCAATAGGCCCAGAAGGGCAGGTAAACCTTCGGCATTACTGCAGCAGCGTCATATGCTGCGCTATTTACAGGGAAGGAGTAGTCCATGGCACACACGGAAGGAGCTCGAGTGCATGTCCTCGCCGACATATGCCACCGCGCGTGGCCAGCTTTGCTGATCCGGCGTTGCCGTTGGAGACCAGCAAGGGGGACCTTATTGCGCCGGCAGAGGAATCCTTGGCAGCCGCAAACTTCCAGCGCTAGCACAAAGGTGTCAATAAGCTCTGTGCACCGAGGGTACGCTGCAGTCGTGTCTCTCTCATTCTGCCGGAGCGACACACTCGTCGCCCAGCAACAAGGGGTATACGTCCACGGCGACTACGTCAACACTGGCGCCCGAGTCCATTAATGGGACCCCACTTCAGTGAGAGGATGAGCAAGGAAGCTCGTCTACCGTACATTACGGTAACAATTGAAGGCGAGCACACACACAACCCTACATCAATTGTTGATGATGACACAAGGCTGCCGCGGGCGCCCAGTTGGATGCCCTATTCGACGAACGAGACACGCGCTGCTCTGCTGGAGGAACGCGACATGTAGCTTCATCCATCACCGCTGTTTTGTCTTGTCATGCAGGAGATAGCAAGCTAGCTGTCCACACGCATCCTTGTGCTGTGGCTTCATATCAAAACGATGAGGCCATTCACGAAATCGTCGACATCCACACGCGATGGACACTGCCTTGAGCCTTCCATGTTTATCTACGCCAAGAAACTGCAGCTCGCGTCTCTTGGCGGCGATGCCGGTTGTCCTGTGGTTGTAGAGAGTGTGCCATGAGGGGCTAGAGAAGTTACTGTCCGAAGAGACACGTCGGTGACCGGTACTTACCTGAAGGCCATCACTCGACGTAAGTCTGGGGCGGCTGCTTGAAGCAAGGCTGTTGTGTACGAGATGCACACGTCCTGGCGGTTTGACATGTGACAGAGAAGTCGCTAGTGCGGGGGCTGCTCCGTCGTTATGCCGAGGAAGGGACATGGCCGATATGTCCCCATGGCACAAGCAAGACGTGAGCCCACAGGACCGCGACTTCGTCAACCTTGGTGCCGGGCCAACAACACCAAGCTGGTGAGCGTTCTACTTTGTGGAAGCCGCATGGCAGCGGCTCCAGTCGACATTGCAACTCTAGGCTGCCACCTGCTGCCTCGCAGGTTGCAGGAGGCGCTATAATGGCAGCGTCTAGTTGCTCAAGCTCGATGATTATCGAAAACAGCACTCGCCTAACGGGTAGCTGTACGGAGAGCTGAACCAGGGGCGACTAGGTAGGCGTCTCTGCCGCCGGGCGGCCCTCCTCCGGCGGCCGGCCTTCCTCCCGCCGTCCTCCCCTCCACCCTCCCCTAGCTGCTCCTTCCACCTCCCTCTACCCCGCGGTAGAGTTTCCCCTCCGTTTCCCCACCTCCCTCCAACATTCGTCAGGCTGCTACAGTGCCTTCTTCCCCACCTCCCAGATCCGGTATCGCCATGGATCCACGCTCTTGGGCTCAGCAAGTTGAGGACGCCCAGCTCCTTGCTTCTGCCTACCGGTTAGTGCTCCAGGATGCGGATGCGCCCGCCGACGAGCGGGCAGCGGCGGCGTTTCTTCAGACCGCCTTGACGCCGCCGATGTCGAGTCCTCGAGCCGCCTCGGCCGTGGTCCTGAGGGCAGGCTGGCCCTCAGTGACTCGGAGGTGTCCTCGGACTCGGACGACGGCGACGCAGGAGGTTGCTCCTGCTCGGTCGTGGCCGACGGGCAAGGGGAAGGAGCCTGCTGGGCCGCCGCGGGCAGTCCAGGCGACACCGCAAGCGGGGCGTGGCGGGTCCAGGGTTCTGGGCGGGCGCCCAGCGGGCTGGCGACATCCAGCGTGCTCGGCTGGCCACTGGCCACTGGTGATTGTACGCGACCCTCCCCCGCACGGTCACCCACGTTCGCGCCCCGCATCCGGGCGCGGCCAAGGGGGCTGCCCGATGCTGAGGGGTTCTTTCCGCGCTGTCGGCCGCCGTTTCGCCGCACCCCATCGCCGCCGCAGCGTCGCCACGGCCGGGTGCCGCCGAGCTCAACGGATTATGCTTCAATTGCTTGAGGGATCGACCACATCAGGGCCACCTGCAGGTTCCCGCCAGATGCTACCGCTGCTGGGAGGGGCACCGCGGCGTCCTCGTGTCCGTGTTCGCCGCGTGGTGGGGCGAAACGCACTCGGCCGCCCTTCCGGGAATGTTCACCGGCGTGCTTACGGGCGGGGCTGTGGCGCAGCGAGGCTCGGCCTCCTCGCCCTCCTCCCACTCCTCGGGCGCTCCCCACACGACGGCGTCTTCGGGGCTCGCCGGCGGCTCGCCCCACCGGCGATCCTGCCACCCCCACCATTGCGGGAGCTCCTCGACAGCACATTCCGACTTTTGGGGCTGGTGAGCTTCCCAATACTCCGGTGGTCGTCGTGCCCGCACACCGCCATCCGCAGGGACTGAGGAGGAGCTCGATTTGGCGTTGACGGCTATAGTCGGGGGTACACGGCCAGAGGTTTCGGTGGATGACATTTACGGCTACCTCCTCGACCCCGGCATCACCGCGCAGGAGGTGGTGGTGCGGCGCCATGAACCGCAAGACTTCCTGGTTCGCTTTCAGCACGGCGCAGACAAGCAGCGGGTGCTGGAGGCCCGTCCTGTCGTGGCGCTGGGCCGGCGCTTCTCCCTGATTTGGCATCCGTGGAGGCGCACCTGCTGCCATTCTTCGGAGACATTCCGTTTCAAGGTCCTCGTTGCAATCCGTCATGTACCGGCGCACGCCCGCAATGCTGACACGGCACAAATCATCTTGGGCTCCTCCTGCACTCACGTCGAGCTAACACAGCTGCGGGACATTCCCTTGGACGATGATAGGGAGTTCTTTGTCACCGCTTGGTGCCTCCATCCTGCAAGGATTCGTGAAACCCAGCTGATGTACATCCAGGAGCCTTCGACAGCGGCAGACAGGGAACGTTCTGGGGCACTTGGGCTGATGTATCAGGTGCGCTGTAGGCTGGTTTTTGCTGAGATTTTGGGCGTTGAATTGCCCAATCCTAATGTTGTTGGGTCTGATCACAACATGGGGGGTGGTAACGCACATGATGATTGGGCACCTGAGGATCATTTCAACCCATCTCCAGATAGGGGCTCTAGTGATGATTCAGCTCCCAGTGGGCAGTGCAGGGATTATCCATATTACCCGGAAGGCTTTTCCTCTGAGCAGGCTGTGTTGGTTGGTGAGGTCTCCTGTCCCTTGCAGCGTCAAACCACTCCTGCTCCCCGGGAGCGGTCGCCGCTTGACTCCCCTTCGCCGCGGGCGGTTGGGTTCTGTCGCCCGTCGCTCGGTGAGACGATCACCAATGTCTTCCCATCGGGGCTTTGTTGGGGCCTTTCTGTCTGTGGCGCCGCAGCTCCTGCAAGATGCTCGCTCTGCTGTATGCCCACCACCGGTTGCTGAAGATTGGTGGTCTGTTCACTGTGCTCCAGCTGAACTTGCTATGAGAGCTGAGGAGCATCCCTTCCGGATTGGTGTGAGTTCGGATGATGCTCAGTTGGTGGATGTACCCTCTCACATTACCTCTGATTGGTGGTCCGAGGTCGCGATGTCCGAGCTCGCCAGTGTTCCGTCACAGCAGCCAGCGCCGTCTGACAATGTGGCCTCCGTCCAGGACACCACGGCCGGCGGCGAGCCACCACTGCCGTCCTCAGAGGATGAGTTGGAGGCCAACCTCGTCTCATCGAGGCAACAGGAGGTTGAAAATTCTGTATGTGTGCCCATTGCCACACCACTAATTAAGTCTGGTCCAAGGCTACGTCGGTCGCGCACCCCGGCCTCTACTCGTGCCGTGCGCCGCAGTGGACGTATTGCTGCGCTGGCGTCGCGGCGCCAATCGACTCTCCGTGGCACAAACTTTACCGCTAAAAGCTGGGTGAGCAGGTTGATCGTGGGAGTCTCCGGCTGCTGTTGAGGACATGGTGCGCGCCAGCGTTTAGGCGTGGCATGTCGCAGTCCAAGCGCGAGACGCTTTGAGCTCCCCTGGATGGGGCGTTTGACCTTTCTTCCATGGAGCTCAACCTGGAGGGCATCGCGGATGCTGATGATTGAGTTTGCCTGCCTCATGCTGTCGCAAAATTGGTCTCCAATGTTACACAACCAAAGTATCATTGTCTGGAATGTGCGGGGTCTCAATGACCGTTCGCGCAGGAATGTGGTCAGTACTCTTGTGGAGGTCCATCGGCCGGCTATCATCTGCCTCCGAAACAAAACTCTCTCGCCATCGATCAACGCCCGGCCTCCGAATTCCTTGGGCCGGCATATGACTTTGTATTCTTACCCTCCATTGGTGCCTCTGGAGGTATTGTGCTTGCATGGAAAAGGGATTTATGGGTGGTGCTTGTTTCTTTGTCCGAAAGCGGTTCGTTGTCTCAAAGACAGCTACGGCCGGTGGGTTCACCGAGGCTCCTTGGTGGATAATCGTGGTTTATGGGCCACAATCGATGAGTCCAAAGTGCAGTTCCTTGCGGAGCTGCTACAATTTAGGGAGACGATCCGGGCGCTTGGCTTGTATGTGGCGATTTTAATTTGATTTACAAAGCCTCGCACAAAAACAATGGGCGATTGGATAGAAGAAACATGAGACGGTTTAGGGCCTTCATTGACAAAGCTCGCCTTCAGGAGATTGATCTGATCGGCGCGGTTTACGCGTGGTCTAATGAACGTCCGTGTCCGACCATGGAGCTCTTGGACAGGTTTGTTTGCCACAACCGATTGGTTCATGACCTTTCCAAATGTGATTCTCGCCGCTATCATCAGATCGCTCCGATCATTGTCCTTTGTTGCTACAGCTTCTCGGCACTTCATCTCCTAAGCGCCGATTTGATTTGAGTCCTTCCGGGTGAAGGTACCGCTTCCTCGGATGTTGTGGCTCGCTTGGCAAACTGTCTTGCCGGGGCTGACCACTTGCGCCCTCCTAGACCACAAGCTGCGCCGCTACGCCTCGGCTTTGACGAAGTTGGAGTGGGAGTCGTATTGGCGTATTAGATTGGAGTTGGCAATGGTCGTGGAAATCATCCTCCGGGTTTGACGAGGTCGAGAGCTTCGTGACCTCCTCGATACGCTTGGGGAGTCCAAAGATGAGGGCTCGGTGCAAGATGCGGGTCCTTGGTTTGGCATCTCGCTGCGCACCATTGCTCGACAACGGGTTCGCAGCAGTTCCTTGCTGAGGGGATGCCAACACTCGTTTCTACCACCTTCAAGCTTGCCACAGGCATAGGCGCAACAGGATCGACCATTTCGGGTTGATGGGGTTGAGGTGATCTCCCGATGAGGCCATGGCCAATGCACTATATGAGCATTACAATAGCATCCTCGGGGTCCTGTTTCGTGCGCTCGAGCAATTGACTTTGATTTGATTGGGCTGCCCTCTATGACTCTTGATGGATTGCAAGACATCTTCTCGAAGAAGAAGTTTGGGGAGTTATTAAAGAACTCCCTTCCGAGAAAAGCCCGGGTCCGTGGCGGGTTCACCGGCCTCTTCTACAAATCCTGTTGGGCCATCATAAAAACAGATGTCATGAACGCTGCTTCAATGCATTCTGGTCCATGGACTTCAGAAGCTTGCATCATTTGAATGACGCCTACATGGTGCTGCTCAGGAAGAAGGACCATCCGGAAGAGATACGAGATTTCCGTCCAATAAGCCTAATCCACAGCTTTGGGAAGCTAATTACCAAGTGCTTGGCTAACAGGTTGGCCACGATGTTGGACGGCCTTGTGCTTTGGAATCAGTCAGCTTTTATCAAAGGCCGAAGTATCCATGATAATTTCGTGAGACGCCCCCAAAGAGGCTGTGAGGGCCATTCATGCATCGGCAGCCCTGCATTCTATTGAAGGTTGACATTGCCAAGGCTTTTGACACTGTGGCGTGGCCGTTCTTGCTTGAGCTCCTCCAGCACCTGGGATTTCATAGGACTTGGCGCGATTGGATCGCTGCAGTTTTATCCACGGCCAGCATAAAGATTATGCTCAACGGGAGGCCAGAAGACGGATTTGCCATGCTCGGGGACTTCGCAGGCGACCCACTCTCCCCAATGTTGTTTGTGCTTGCCATGGAAGTTCTCAATCACTTATTGCGCTGGTCTGAACAGCAGGGTCTCCTAACTCCGCTCCCAGCCACCATTCACGCGGCCCGAGTCGGGCGTCACACGGATGATGTGGTTCTCTTTCGTTATTTCGATGAGCACAACTTGCAAACCGTGATGGCGGTGCTTTTCGATCTTTGGCCTCGCCTCGACTGTTTTCAAATCTTGAGAAAAGTATTGCCACGCCTCTACACTGTGAGTCTGTACATTTACAATGCATTCAGAACATCCTAGCTTGTCGAGTACAGCAGCTTCCTTGTCGCTACCTTGGAATACCACTGTCCATTGGCGGCCGAGGCGATCAGAGGAACAATTCTTAATTGATAAGGTAGCTGCTCGCTTGCCGGGCTGGAAAGGTGACCTTCTGAATCTTTCTTTGGCGTAAACGGCGTTGGTGAAGGCCACTCTATCAGCCATCCCCATCCATGTTGGCGATCGTTCTCGCTTGTCGCCGTGGGGCGCCGAAGGAGATTGACCGCATCGCAGCGTCGCGTTCCTTTGGGCTGGATCGGATGCGTCGCCGCCGGGCAAGTGCAAGGTGACTTGGCCGGTGGTGAGCCGCCCGATGTACCTTGGCGGCCCGGGGATTTCTGACCTACGACGGACTGGCATCGCCTTGCGGACTCGTTGGATTTGGCGTGACCGCCGCGATGGTCGCCGCCCCCTGTTAATGCTGAGCGCGATGCTTTGGCGCTCTTCCGTGCAGCGGTTCGCATCACTATCGGCAACGGCGAATCAACATTCTTCGGGATCGACAATTGGATTGATGGGTTGGGGATCCGATCGATAGCGCCGGTGCTCTTCCAGCGGTGTCCAGGAGGCATTGGGGTGTCACCGTAGCGCAGGCCTTGCTTGATGACACTTGGATTCGACATGTCAGAGGTGCCATCTCCACACGCCGCTTGTTGAGTTTGATAAGCTTTTATGACCGCTTGATGGCGTCCAGCTTGAGGACCGCCGGACACCTTCACTTGGGAGCTCACTCCCAACCACACCTATTCAGCAGCATCGGCATATGGAGCTATGTTCATGGGCTCCTCTCCGGTACTTGGGGCCAGGCAACTGTGGAAGGTGGCAGCGCCACCTAGGGTCCGGTTCTTCTTTTGGCTGGCGATGCACGGGAGATGCTGGACGGCTGATCGCCGCCACCGGCATGGATTGCAAGAGTCCAACCTGTGTATTTTTTGTGACCAGGAGGCCGAGACGATTCACCATATCATCCTGGGGTGTTCCTTCAGCAGGGGAGGTGTGGCACTTCGTCCTGCACCGCATACGCCTTCTTGGCCTCATCACAGTTGCGAAGAGAACTTCATTGTTTGGTGGTTGCGCAGCCGGAAAAGTAGTGCCCAGGCAGCTTCGCCGGGCTTTGACTCCGTCTTCTTCTTGGTCGGCTGGTCGCTTTGGAAGGAGCGCAACAAAAGAACCTTCGACTCCATCGCGACAACACCGGTGAACCTTGCCATGGCGATCAGAGATGAGGCCTCAAGGTAGAGCTTGGCTGGCAACAGGAGACTTGCGGAGCTCCTGGCAGCAGTTGATGTTTAAACAATTTGCCTCCCTGTCGTTGTTTTCCTTTTGGTCGCAAACCTTGCAAAGATGTAATCTATACTGATGTATCCAGTACCTCCTAGGTGTGGCCTCGGTAACTACGTGGTTACCGTGTAATTTGTTTTGAACTTTTCTCTACTTAATGAAAAACGCGCAACGGCGCGGTCTCGAAAAAAAAAAAGTTGCTCAAGCTCATGCTGAACCTCGTCACCGCGAATACACGACACACCATGCAGAAAAAGAAGCCGCAAGGGCTGGTGCCATTTCAGGTTATCTATTCGCATGTGTCGAGGCAAGGATAAAGCATAAGTGTGCATGCACACTTACTGCTAAACAAACTAGTCTGTCCATGCGTAGAGGCATACATTTGTGCTACGACCACGGGCTAGCAAGCAATTTATCCTGATTGGAGCTCCACACCGGAGCCCAGTAGCCTGCTATCAAATCAGGTGTATGTGATGCCTGGTCCATTGCGATACTCCTCAAACGCGCTCTCGTCTCTACGAGATGGCCATGATGAGGGACACGTCAAGCTCTACTATCTAGCGCCCCGAGCAGGCTGCTAGTTCAAACTCCGCCAAGTTGTCACCATCAACAAGCTGGCAGCCAGGCTCATCATGTCGAGGGCGGCACCATACTGCCCCGACACAAAGACGGTCTTGGGACGTCACCTCTTCTACATCAGCAACACACTGGGGGCAGCATCACAACTCCCCAGTGTCCTACATTGTTGGTCGTCATCCGGCGATGTCTTCTCCATCAACAACTCACGGGGGCTGCACCATAGCCCCCCATTGTCCTATGGTGCCGATGTTCTACCGGTGCCCGCAGCGGAAGGCTTCACCAGCACATAGCTGAGGAGGACGTCTACACGCGCGCAAGCGGAAGGACGTGTCGGAACGTCTACCTGGGATGCCTCGTGGGCGTCAGCTCCACAACGCCGAGAACACGAAAAAGGATTCATGTCGTCACTCTATGTCTGCATCGCCAGATGTAAAAGCCAAGGAGATGCTAGGACGCGCTAGACGAGTGCGCCAAGCCGAAGGATACACCAAGCACAAGCGCGCCTTCGCATCAGCACGATGACGGCGTCAAGCGTCCTTCGCGTCGACATGACGGCGTCAAGCATTCCTTCGCGTCGACATGACGGCAAGCAACCCTCTGCAACCGGCACAATGACGATGGCGGCAAGCGCTCCATTTGCATCGGCATGACGGCGATCGGCTTCGACACGCCCCTCTACCATGGCATACTGCGTCACTGAGGCAGATCAACATGCTAATTCCTCACGAGGCCACGACGGAGACTGTGGGCATTAAGTCGTCCTACACTAACTTATCAAGAAGCCACGCTTGCTGATGGCAGGTGCAACAGGCGCCATCTATCCTAGGCCGCGGAGCTGTACCCGAAGTCCTGCCCGAGCGCCATATGCTGATCCCGCCAATGTGATGATAAGGGCGCCTGACTAATCTCACGCGCCCACGCACACATCCTCGCGGCGCAAGAAGAGAGGAGCGCCCTGGAGCTGGTACAAGCCAGCCCTGCATAGAGGCGTCTGCAATTGTTGAGATCACCAGTCTTAGCAAGCGCCACCCAGAGCGAACGACGCAGCTGTCGCCGCGCGCGCTGTCTCTGGACTCTGAAGGCGAGAGGACGCGTCCAGCACCAACGGTGGCTGTAAAGAAGCGTGCTAGCAGCTCAAGAGTGGGTAGATGTGTATGCACACATGCAGCATGCTTGCACGTACGTACGCACCTGTACATGTTTATGGCTGCTTAGAAGCTAATTAGCAGGCCATAATGTGGTCCACACGCAAGCCAAGCAAGGTTGCGAGCTGCACGCCTGTGCGCAATGGCAAACCGACAAAGCAACTGAGGTGCACCTCGCTGACGCGCTTCCACATTTTTTTTTCGAAAGCGCACCATTGGTGCGTATTGCATTAAGGGAAAATAGAGTTTTACACGTCGTACACCTTAGCCAAAAGAATTGGCCGGAGCGTACGAAAGCACACTAACAAGAATCACCGGCTTTAACGGTGGCGCGGTATGGATGTACTAAAAAGTAAAACTATTGCGCGACAAAGTTGGCTGAGGGGGGCGTCCGCGGCTACGGCTCCAGCTCAGGATCTCCCACCGGTGCCGCCAACGTACCAACCCGCAGCATGGGGAAGATCTCGCGCAGCCGCTGTGGTTTGCCGGGTGAACCGCCGTCGCCGAAGTGCTTCCGGAACTTGCTCGTTAGCTCGGGGACTGGGGTGCATGATGACGCTTCCACATGGGGCTAGCCATTGGATATGGACCCTGGAGGAGCGGTACATGAAGCGAGCCTACTGTGTTGTTGCACTTCTATCGTTCTACCCTCGACACGGAGCAGGCCATCACTAGTTCTGGACTTCACCAAGCCGTTGCCATCACCATTGCCAGAGGGGACGCCAAGGTCCACACAACTAGCTGGCGGCTCCGTTACCT
Organism: Hyparrhenia diplandra; assembly: GCA_015847255.1. Classification (NCBI taxonomy): domain Eukaryota; kingdom Viridiplantae; phylum Streptophyta; class Magnoliopsida; order Poales; family Poaceae; genus Hyparrhenia; species Hyparrhenia diplandra. The sequence continues at coordinate 245,590 of JADLZK010008613.1, read as the reverse complement.
CATCACCGGGGCAGCAATACACCTCCCGGGTGTCCTGTGACGCCGATAGCCTACTGGCGTCATCTTCATCATCAACCACGTAGGAAGACAACATGGTATATCTTGAGTCTCCGATGGACGTCGTTGATCTTCCGACGTTGCATTCTGCAGCAACACTGGGGCAGCAGCATTGCTCTTCGGTGTCCTACGATGTTGACTGCTCTCGAGCAACATCTTCTATATCAACATCACACTGGGGGCAAGACAACAGCTCTGATCCCTAGTGTCCTACAACGCCGGTCATGATCCGGTGTCGTCTTCTACATCGTGAACACACACTGGGGGCAACATATCATAACCCCAAGTGCTCTACGACGCCAACATGCTTTTGGCGTCGCCTCCTACATCAACAACACTCGGGGTATCACACACCTTCCCCGTTTCGTGCGACGCCGATGGTCTTCCAGCTCCGCATTCAACATCGACAACATGCTAGGAGTAGCAGGACACCTCCCCGGTCCTCTACACCACCAACCACAAGTGCACCTTGGTCTACATCGACAAACCCAAGGGGCGGTGTCAACCACCTAGCTCATCTCCCATCAAGAACGGCAGCACTAGGAGCAATAGTGCGCCTATGCAAGAATCTACATCGCAGAAGGCCTTTCGACAACGCCTCCAAGCTCGCCAGCCGGTGCTCCACATCGACGGGAGGTTCTTAATTTTTGTTTATTTTGCATATTCTTTTATCCATTTTCTTTGGAGTAGCATGCATTTTCCATTGCATCACTCGACCACCTCCCTATAAAAAAATCCCAAAAGGCTCTCCCTACCAGGCCTTAGCTGCAGTGAAGTTTCGACCGTCCCCGAGACTTTTCCGGAAGGTCCGGGGGCAACAACCTGGCACATGGAGCTTGGCGACAAGCCACTACATCACGGAAAACACGACAGACGCCAAACGTGTTTCCGCTGGGGGCAGTGGGAAGACGGCTCGAGCCGCTCCTAAGCAGCGAGGTGACCATGCCTCTCGCGCTTCCTGACATGAAGCGACACACATTCCGGGGAAGACTATAGAAGAAGAGCAAGCAGGCCCGGCCCCGGGGTGTGCCGTGCAGCCGCACAGGGCCCGTGAGGCCGGGGCCCAACCCCAAATATGTGAGCACCAATTGTATTCAGCCTAACAGCCCAAGAACAAAGGAAAAAATCATCGATCAGCTGCCTCCGTGGATCGACTCCGTGTTCGCCGTCCGCGACTCGTGACTCCCGACTCCGCGTTCTACCACCGCGTCTCCTTCCCGCGACACGCGAAAGTGAAGGAGTGATCGACATCGCCAAATCGACATCAAATCCGTCCGATCGACGATCGTTCCTCGCGGTAATTCCGAGCGGACGCCACATCGGACATCTGATTGGCTGTTCACGGCTTACAGCCTGCTGCTCGCCGCCATCAGGTTCAGGTAAAAGCTAATTGGCCCGAAATCTCCAATCTTTTCTTGTCAACAAAAATCTCCAATCTTTAGTTCTTTACTCTTTACTTCCTTAGATTTGGGATCCCATGTGGTGCAGCAAGCATGACATAATTTTATTTAATTAGTTACTACTTTTGTAAACCCTCATGTTGCCCAAAAACATGAATTTGGAAGTGTGAAAAGAACAAAGAAGAGAAGGATAGAGGACTTAAAAGAATCGAAAAGAGGAGCTCTTCTGAAATTTTGTTAGAGAGATACAAGCACTACAACAATTACAAATCCGGATGAGTGGGCAATAGTTCCTACTTGTTCAATAAGAATGTTTTTATACAAATCCAAAGAAACTTTTAAACTAAGATAAGATGTACTACTTGTTTAATAAGAATGTTTTTTATGCATTAGCCATTATATTGTTAGATTAGAGTTGTATTAAGGGCCCATTTCTTGTAGCTTCGCCCGGCCTTTAATTTGACAGGGCCGGCCCCGAGCAAGAAAGGGCTACCTGGTGCAACACAAGTTTCGCTAAGTGTGCAGCCTCTTGCCACCCTGGAAGGTGACAACAAGGGACCAAAAAAAAAAAAAAACACGCCAGCGAGGATTCACCTAGCTATACAAAGGTGAATGGCTATACTCCAAGTTCCTCGATGCTAAAAAACAAAAACAAAAACAAAAAAAAAAAAATGAGCAAAGAAAAAATGGTCACCAAAGATGTGGCCGGGCAGCTCAATTATCAAGCTCAGTTCTAAGTGGAAGGCGGAGGTAGCCATTCACCATCCTCGGCAAAAGTGATGGCAAATTCTTCAGCCGTTACCCAAAACCAAACACCAAATCAGCCCGTACCTACGCCTCCATGTCGAGAGAGCGAGTGGGTTGTGGTTCAACTCAACGCAAGGGAGTCTCGACCAAGAATTCCCTTCACCCCAGTGGAGACATGCAAGCAGAAGTCTACACATTCAAACACACAATGGGGCGAAATCGTAGGAGCCATGTTGCTATGGTTACGCAACGGCACCCGATGGTTATGTCCCCCGGCTGTCCTATCACAGGCTGCACATATAGCTTATGCCCATGGGGGAGCCAACATTTTCAAAAATATTTCAAAAAAAAACAACAATATACTCAACTCGATGACTTTTGCCTCATCATTAACTCTTCCTAGCTATGTCATCTATCACCGGACAAGCTAGTTGTTTATTGTAGTGTTGCAGGTCCATCGTGGCACTATAATCGGGAGCGGTCGCGATACGCCAAGGCGTTAGTATCAAGCTGATGAAACCCTTCAATCCAGCCATGTCACGCCACGATGCAAGGTGGCGCTGGGTTGATAAAACCACACGCCGGGAGCGGTGCGTCGCGCCCGGCGCCGCGATCAAGTTTGTGAAACCCTTCAATCGCTGTTTCATGCCACGCTCACAAGGTGGCTCCCCGGTTGATAAACGCTTTCGTCAAGTACCACGGTCCTTATACCGTATGGCCAAAGCAACTCAAGGGCGTCCGATTGGCTAATGCCATCATTCGGACCTGATGGATACATCATTGGACAATGCCGCAACATGGCCCCAATGACGCCCTACTTCGTCCGTTGGCGACGCCGCCCCACGCGACTCCAACGGAGTTCAACACCGTCTGTTGGCTGGCGCGCCACGCTGCGGCTCCAATGGAGTTCAATCATCGTCCCGTTGGCTCATGCCGTCATGCGGCTCCAACGGAGTTCCACGGCTTTTGTTGGCTGGCGCCGATACATGGCTCCAACGAAAGTCTCAAGTCTCAATGCGCCTTGGAGTCAACACAACGCCATCCAAGGTAAATTTTCATTTTTATTTATTTTGCTTTTGGTCCTTTTGTCTTTGCATTTCCTTCTCTTCTCTTTTTTTTTTTTTTTTTTCCTTTTTTTGGTTTTCTCTCGCTTCGTCCATGATAAAAGACCGAGGGAGCATCCTGATGGGAGTGCCCTTCGTTGATGGGAGTGCCCTTCGTTGAGAGAGCCGCTGCCCTGACAATGTGGCGACAAGACACAAGAACTTCTGTTGAACAACGGCAGGTGACCAAGGCACAAGCAACGCTGCATTGGTGGCCCGCTAGTTGCTGCTGCATATATACGCGTGTCAACAACGACGAATCGACCAACTTTGTTGACAATCCGGCGCGCTGCCAGCGGAACGCACGAGACCCGTTCAGCTGTGATGGTAGAAGTCACGCTAAACATGAGCAGAGAGCACACTGTACAGGTGCCAACGCACGCCCTTAGATGAAGCTGGATCACCTCTTTGCTGGTTGCGGCTGTCTGAAACAAGCGGACAAGAAAGGGAAGCTAGAAACTGCATATGCAAGCTCCCTCACAATTGTGTAATGAGCGATTAGCTGGTGCAATGCTGATGCGTGAGCATATACATACTCCCCCGATATGGGATAATACAGTCATATGCCTACTTCTGTACTCCATAATAAAGGAGTATACGGCCTGAAAATTGAGCAGGCCAGACTATATGCACCATGATCAAACACCTGGTGTTGCACGGCCTCATCGAAGAGGTGATCATCAATCATCATCGCTCCGCAACTATGCCCTCGGCGGTCAGCTTGCTGCTCATGCATGATATCCCCTTGACGGGCACAGGCTCCGCGACAGCAGTTGGTGGCAGCCGCCGAGCTTGGCGCAGCCCAGACCGATTATTTCACTTGTCCATGTCAAGATGATATCATGGGCACCAACATCGTGGTAAGGACGTACAACCCTGTGGTTCTGTCCGGCAGGTGCTCTGCATCAAGAGCCTTGACCATGGCTTTAGCAACATGAACATGCGCTGCCTCGATGATGAGCGAGGTGGCCGTGAACACTTCGGCACTGATGATCCCTTCAGGGGCTGCTCAAGCTCGAGCGACTCAATGGGCGTCGAAACAGAGGCTGGCGTCCATCCTCCATGAACCACTATGTGAGCGTGGACCTCTCCGTCTAATGCCAAGATGACATCGGGTGCGGTAACGCTGCGACCACGTCGGCAGCTTGGCGTTTCGCCCGGCGATGTCGCCGATGGCGGCGTGCGTCAACTATGCATTCGTTGGCGGTCGTCCTCCAACAGCACCAACAAGAGGGCAAAGGTCAACCAGCAGCAGATCTCCATCTCCGATCCATGCTCCTTCTTGTGCTAATCACATGGCGGCTCGGCAAGCTCGGCGCCACGCGGCTTACTTGGAGGCGCCGGCTACATTTGGTGCGGCACCTCTTGGCAAGACGACAACCATCTGCACGTGCTCCCATGAAGGACGATAGTTCACATGGTTGCATCATATGTATGCGCCAGGACGATGAGCTAAAGCTAATTAGTAAACATGTATGACACATTAATACATACATGTGTAATTAGAAATATACGTGCACGATCAGTTCATGCATGATGTATTTGTAAACAAAAAGAAGGGAGCACAGCCGGTGCCCTATATAAAAGTCATGAATCAATTTGAAATATGAGAAAAATCATCAAATTACAAGGCTGCAGTAAGTATCATTGCGCCGTCTCAGTCAAGATTATTTATCACCAAGTCGGAGTTCGAATTTGCTCCGCATTCAACCCAACTTCGTGGGGGCATTTGTTTGATGGATTTTGTCACAATAAAATCCATGTATTAGCATGTACCATTGAGAATAAAATAAAATAAAAAGAAAATATATACGGAGATATACACATATAGGTGCGTGTGTCACTACAGGAGATGCCAACTTTGCCGAGTGCGGGGCGCGACTCGGCAAATGCTGTGCTGCACTCGGGCGAAGGCTTCGCCGAGTGCAGCACTCGGCGACCCGCACTTTCGGCGAAGATTGACTCGGCGAAGCCATCTTCGCCGAAAGTGTCACGCAAACGCTAGCCGGGCGAAGGGTTCGCCGAAAGTGCCGTGCCGCAACTCGGCGAACCCGGCGTATGTGATGAAGTGTGGAGATGTCCGGTTTTAGCCATCCGACGTCACAACTTGCTCGAAACTTTCTCAAAATTTTTCCACAGCCTCCCATGAGATGACAAGACACCACGCCAAGTTTCGTGAATTTTGAACTTCGTTTGCAATTTATAGATTTTAAAAACACCTTTCCCCAAGACGTGACTCGTCATGTTCCGGCACATAAATGCTCGAAATTTTAGGGCGAGTCCCTGGATTTAGCCAAAACATACGCCAAACATGGTGAATAACATTTTTGAATGACCACAGTCCATTATTTCATGTACCTGCAGTTCAAATTTGGAGTGGTCCGTAAAATGAAAAAAAAATAGAATTAATTCATAAAATATAGCAAATCAGCTTGAAATTGTCCCAAATTATGAACATGAGATGTAATTAGGGTACCAAGGCAACACAAAAAAAATGGGACGAAAAAAGCAAAAAAAAAAAAAAAATTAAGGGTTTGCCGAAGTGCCATATGTGGCACCGGGCAAAGGCTGTATTTGCCGAGTGCCTGGGCGCGTGGCACTCGGCAAAGCGTGTCTGTTTGCCGAGTGCCTAACGTGAGACACTCGGCAAAGGTGACGGCGAGCGCGTCCGTTTGGCCCTGTTATCCTTTGCCGAGTGTATTATTTTGCCGACGGCGGACACTCGGCAAAGAACACCTTTGCCGAGTCTTGGGCTTCGGCCCGACGGCTATACACTCGGCAAAGCTATCTTTGCCGAAGTGCTGAGTTTGGCACCTCGGCAGAGGTGTTCTTTTGCCGAGTGCGCGACTTTTTTTGCCACTCGGCGAACCTGTTCGCACTCGGCAAAGACGCAGTTTCCTGTAGTGTGTGTTCGTTATATATTACAAGAAAGGCTGAGAAATTAAGAAGCTAACAAGGCTTCTAGCAAGTTGTATATGCGTATGTATACTTGCCTTGACATGCAAAGAAGCTAGCAAGTTTCTTGGAAGAGATAAGCTAATACATGACATGATCATGTATGTGTGCACGTATACTCATTGACGTGCAAATGGAACAGAAGCTATAGCAAGTGTACTTTCGATACGTACGTGCACTCGTATACGTCCGGAACCGGCCGTAGAACTCGTACGTATGCCGGTCCGTGCCACGTATTTTCTGTATGGTGCACGAGCCGGGCCAACAGGCGCGACACGACTCGGGACTACGTGAGAACAAGAACCTCTGGGTGGATATACATGAGCCCAAGATATTTTGTAACGGCGGCCGGATAAGTACGTGCTTTATCTTGTGCACAAGGGAACGGATCGAGTCGACTCCGGATATCTCGGCGGGGCCGCAACCGATTCCTGGCGGCGCTGCGTGCAGCCGGGAGCCCCTCCTCAACCCTAGACCTGCCTATATAAAGGAGACCCCGGGCTCCAGAGAAGAAGAGGTCACACTTTGCATCAAGGCGCCGTCAGGCTGCCGAGCAGGGAGTGTATGATCGCATCGCCGCCGGCCGGAGGAGCGCCCAGGCGCTGACTTGATCCAGCCCTGCCCTTTGAATGAGGAGGACGATGGACATCCTCATAGCGCCGCCAGGCTTCTCTTCGGGAGTTCCAGGAAGCACATCTTCAAGATCCATTGATCAACACCAACGTGCGGCTGCTAGCAAGTTCGTCGGCGGCCAGGCGTATCCAGTCCGTTGTGAGGAAGCTGCAAGCCCCTTCCGGAGCCGGAGATTGCGCATCGTTCCCTATGGCCACAAGGAGCCGGTGCGCTGCCGGTGGGCTTTTGGCTTGCCGGTGGTGTTAGAGGTGTCTAACACGTAGCCGCCGGCCCGCCGGAGTGACGGGACCCTGCAGGCGCTCGCCGGAGATGGGCCAGCCGATCACCATAAAGGGCAGCTGCCACGCAGTTGGCCACTAGATCACCACCAAGGTTGGTGAAGACATCGTCCCGCGAGGCCTCTATCTTGCTTAGTGTTGTGGGCTCATTAGAGTCGGCGCAGTCACCGTCTCACAGGAGGCATGCATTTTGCAGATGTAATGAGGACATTCTTGTGCCGCGAACAAGTCGAGCGGCCCAATGGAGTCCTCATGTGTGTGGCAAAATGTGTCCTTGCATCGACTTTGATGAAGCTGCCCCAGCGACTAATCGGGGGGCACAACTTCGTGAGTCCCAACAGGGACTACCGATTGCACCCATCAAGTTGTCGGTACATTTGTACGTCAACCTATGTTGTTGCCTCTATGCACACCATAAAGTGGAGCCGGCTTTAGCTACATCTAGACCCTCATGCTGCTTGCTGCGCCCAAGGAGTGTGGAGGGGTCGTCATTCGCCTCATCATGGCAAGCAAAATTGCCCCCAGCGTGGACCCTTGGCCTTGTCAGCATCACAGACACGCTCCCTGCTTGTCCAAACCATAGGCATCCACCATGGTCCCTGCACAAAAGACACAAAAAAAAAAAAAAAAAAAACAAACCGGGTAGAAATAATGACTACCCAGATAAGATTTGGGCTAATTGTACAAGGAGTCTCAAACCAGGTGAGACATCCAAAATAGCACCATGTTACCACCCCACATGTATATTGGAGAAGGCACGAGCATGAGAAGACGGCGACCATTATTGCGCAGCAAAGATGGGAGGAGAACCATGTCCCACTGGGCGTGCCAATTTGTTTGGACACCAGAAAACCCGCCACGGCGGCTTCTCGTGGGGAAAGGAATGCGGGAGCGTGCCAGTGTACTCACGTACACAAAACAAAAAAAACAGGAACACGTAATTTATTAATCTCATGAGTAACAATTACAAGTTCCTAATAAACGTCTTGCCATGACCAGGTGGCGGCACTCTAACTTCGACGATTGTGTCTTCATGGTTCATAGGGCCTCGGAAGGCACCTACTTAATTACCCCCGTGATTAGGATCACGGAGTACCTCCGATTAAGCTGCTGTGGTCGACGTCGTCGATCTTCGCTTCACGTCTCCATGTAGTGTGCTGGTGTAGATGTGGATGGCGTCGGCGTATCCATAGCCTTGTCGGTCCATGAGCTGCTTGAAGAACATGGCTGGAAAGGAGCCATGCCGCCGGTGTCGTCCGCCTCGTCGGTCGAACGTCACGTGTAGATGTAGTGGAAGTAGCACGCGCATGGTCGGTGTAGATCGGATCGATGACTTGACTTCAGCAACGTAGTCAGGATACGCCGCGAACTTGATCATGAAGGGGTGTCGAGGTTGTTGATGAAGACTGGTGTAGTGGTTGAAATCGTCGTAGACGTAGATGTACGCACGTACTGCCGGGATGTGCATGCCTGCTCGTCGTCTCCTTGCCTTGCATCTTCATGGTTTGGAGTCTCATATACACACATGCATGGTGTATGTGACGTCCATGTCCTGGCCACCGGCTCCAGAGGGCTCCAGGTCCTTGCACGCACGCGCGCACGACTGATGGTCGCGCTGCACTTGAACTCTAGGCCTCGTCGATCTCCATGCCCAGCGGCCTCCTCAAGAGCTCGGCGTCCGCGTGTGTGGCCATGTCCGACGCCGCCGCGTATCACTGGATGCAATCATGCGAAACTGACAATACGAGATGGATTAGAACTAGATCGGATACTCACCCATGGTGGACACAAAAGCCATCTCGATCTCCTCCTCTCTTGCCGATGAAGGACGAGGACGCGGTCGGCGAACAGGTTTGACGACAGAAGGCTGCCTGCGCTTCTTCTCCGATGGATGCAGGTGTCGTCGGCGGCCGGACGTACGCGAATACGTGACTTCGGCGTGGAGTGTTGGCAGCCTGACGGTGTATGCGTGTATGTGATGTGTTTCCTTCTCTGGAGCCCGGGGGCCTGTTTATATAGGCCAGGCGTTAGGGTTGAGGGGCAGGCCCGGCTGCACCCGTGCGCCGCCAGGAGGTTGTTACGGCGGCCGAGATATCCGGAGCTCGTGCTTATCTCTCCGCGTCGACGCGCTCCGATCGATCGGCAACCAAATATCTCTGGCTTCGTATGTATCCATCCAAAACCCTTCCTCGTTAAGCCACTCTCTCTGAGACGTGGGACCGTTGATCTCACGTGTCCCTCAGAGAGTCTCCTGGCACATCAAAATATCGCTTCTATCTTCTTCTAGAAGCAATATGTGCTTATCCAGGCTAACAAATATTTTAACCACATGCATTCAACAGCGCTTAGCAGGAACCCACGCTTGGTTAGCTTCTCCCGTGGGGCGTCCATGACACATGGACCCGACATGGTGTGTATAATCATGTGGGCAGATGTGGTGTAAATACGTGCAGGCGTATATACGATTATACTGCCAACTATTCCAGCTATATACAAGTGCACGTATAATGAAAACTGCACTTGCTAGCTTCCTTGCCTGACTCTATCAGTATGTAACAGGCGTATATGTGTATAGATTTTATTCTAACGAAAATCCATCAACGCGCATATATATATACTCAGGTTCTAGAATATTCTAGACCACGTGTTGAGTCGTGTCAGGCCGAAATGTACGTGACATGGGCCGCCGTACGTACGCATCGTACCACGACCTTCAGCCGTATACGTGTACGCATATGTATTGTAATTGCACCTGCCCTTTTGTCTGGCCGAGGTACATGCAACGTGCATGACCTTGTAGCTTTCATAGTTATTAGCTCATGTCAAGCACATATATGCGTATATGCACTCTTGTTAGTAGCTTTCATAGTTATTAGCTCATGTCAAGCACATATATGCGTATATGCACTCTTGTTAGCTTATTAGCTTGCACGTCGAGATGCATGCCATTGTGCATGGTGAGGCATGTATATATGTATATATAGTCTTGCAACAAACTTCAGTCAGCTTCTTAGCTTCCACGTTCGTGTCTTGCACATATATATTTTACTCTAGATGACATACACCAATATATATATATGGATTTTAATAGTACAAAATCCCATCAAACAAAATTCTCGACTTTTGTTGTGCCTGGTATGGGACAAACATCACTGCCTTGATGGCAAACCCAGGCCAATGCAAGTTGTGATGGCGTACATCCTTTTCTTGTTGCCATTGAATTAACACGCTCAAATATGTGGGCATTCTTGTCAAGATTCTCCGGTTTAAATCTAGGGAAAAGCTACACAAAACAATGAGAAGATGAAACTCATCATGCATATTATCACCATATTACTATTTAGTGGTCTCTAACATATCCTCATGAGACATATACTAGTAGAAAAATATATATATCTTGAAGATTCTCAAAATATCTGAAAGATTAGGCCATCACTACATTAGAATATCTCCTTTCGCAAAAAAAAATTAATAATCTCTATATACAATAGAGCAACATGATTTACTTTGTTTTCTAAGAAAATTACCTGCCTTTTCCATTTAACCCCTTAAATCGTGTCTAAATTACACACCTTTGCCATTATGAGACAACCTAAAGTAGCAACTAAATGTGCATATAAATTAACCGTCCTGCCATTTGATTGATAATAATCTAAATAACCCCTTAAATTGCATTACATTATTAAAAGTAATAAACTGAAGCGTTCCTACATGGTACATCTAAACTACCAAGATATAGTAATGTGAAGAAAATAAATAACTATACGTTGTAGCTTTTTTTAGATAATGGATAACAATATCCGGCCTCTACATCCCGAGATGTACACAACCAATTATTACAAACTTTCGAGAATCAAAAAGAGAGAGCCTCGGTCTTGAATCGACCAGGAAGCTAGGTCAAACAATATAAATGTTTCCGTCCTTTGTTGGATATCTCTAAAGCAATAAATTCTAATTTTTTGCTTATCGTTGAGAGCGCTTCCTTGGCTATCTCGTTACGCTGCAGCTGGGCCCAGTAGCGTAACCAATACGCACCTCTGAAAATTACCCTCACAATAGAATTAGATTTCTTTTGATTAAAACCACATCATTTCGGCATCTCCAGAGAGCCCAGCACACGGCAGCCACCCCCCACCCAAATCAAATCTCTAATCCTTTTATTTTGATTAGTTAGCCAATTCCCCCTAACATATGGCTAATTGATCTAGGTTGAGTTAGTCCAAGTAGCAAAAGAGATAATCCTCCGTGATCATTTTGGTTAGGGGACAGTCTAGGAATAAGTGTTGGATAGTCTCATTCCCATTACAGCAAACGCATCTCTCGACTCCCTTTCCAGTTTTTTTTTAGCAAGATTATCTTTAGTCAAGACAACCCCCTCTATAAAAACCAGAGAAAGATTTTAATTTTTAGAGGAACTTTTATCTTCCAAATCATCCTATGTCGAAAAAGGTGTTTGTGTATCAATAAGGTCGAGGTACATTGAGCGGACTGAGAATAGTCCCGATTTGGTTAGGCTCCATCTAAAGTAATCCGACCCTTCCACCAATTCGACATTTGAGATTCGTGCTACTAGATTAAGCCATTCTCAGAAGTTTGTTGTCCACCAAAGCCCTCCTAAAGGAGATGTTTAGAGGGCTGGAATCCATCACTTTTGCGATGGTTGCGTGAGGATTTCGCACTATATTATATAAGGATGGATAACTATCTTTCAGAGGCTTATCTCCTACCCACATATCATCCTAAAATCTTGTGATGGTTCCATCTCTGATATCGAAGGAACCTTTAGCCAACACCTCATCTTTGATATGCATGAGGCCTCTCCAAAAATGAGAGTCATTGGGTTTTGGTCACTTGAGTTAGGGATTTGGATTGTAGGTATTTATTCCTTAAAAGCGACGCCACATGCCCTCCGTGTTTAACAAATGAACCAACCATTTGGCTAGAAGGCATTTATTTTGCAGTTCTAAATTAAGGATACCTAGTCCCCCTTGGTCTTTAGGGCGACACAGGATGTCCCATATGGCAAGTCTATATCTATGTTTATCCGAAGAGCCTTGCAAGAAGAACCTTGATCTATAATGATCGAGGTTTTTAATCACCCCTTTAGGGATCTCAAAGAAAGACATCATGAAAATAGGTAGGCTGCTTAGGACTGAATTAAGCGTAATTAGTTTCCCCATATGACAAGGTATTTAGCTTTCCAAAAAGAGAGTTTACGCTTAAAACGATCTTCCACCTTTCTCCATTCGAGTTAAGGAGTTGTCTATGGTGCATTGGGATTCCAAGATATCTAAAGGGATATTCTCCCGTATTGCATCCAAAGAGATTAGTATAAAATAATTCCATCGCTTTAGCTGCACCATAACAAAAGATTTCACTCTTATGAAAGTTGATCTTGACCCGGATAATTGCTCAAAAGCGCAAAAGCAACAGTTTAAGATTTTGTGCTCGCTTTCTGGGTCGTGATCAAGAAAGAGAATGGTGTCATCGGCATATTGAAGTATAGATAACCCATCGCCTATAAGGTGAGGGAGGATACCTCTTATTTGACCATCGGCTTTCGCTCTATTAATTAGAAGAGCTAACATATCTGCAACGATGTTGAATAAGATTGGTGACATAGGATCTCCCTGCCTGAGACCGCGCTTGGTTTGGAAATAGGGACCTACGTCATCATTGACTTTGATCCCCACGCTTCCTCCAGTGACAATTGTTTCAACCCACCTACACCATTTGGGAGAGAAGCCTTTCATTCTTAGCGTTTGTTGAAGGAAAGACCACTTCACTTTGTCGTATGCCTTTTCAAAATCAATTTTGAAGATGACACCGTCTCTCTTTTTGGTGTGAAGTTCATGAATGGTTTCGTGTAGGATTACGACCCCTTCCATTATATTCCTGCTGGGCATAAAGGCAGTCTGTGTTGGCCTCACCACGCTTTTGGCTCTCTCATACCATTTTAGTTCCTCCTCTCTTAGGAGGTTAACTAAACGTTCTTTTAGATAGTGCTTCATATCAATCTCTTGTTCAGATAAGGGAGAGATCTCAGCTTTCTTATCCATATTCTCTAAGATAGCCAATAGAGTCTTTTTTTCTTTTCTATAAGACCCTGCAGTATGTTTCGCCCAACCCCCGAGATATTGTTCGAGCCTCACGAATCTTGAACTCGCCAACGTTCAAGAGGGTGAACCTGTGACAAGGAGATTGCCAAATATTTGCAACCATGTCATAAAAACCATCTCGTAACAACCATCCCCTCTCAAATTTGAAAAGGACGGTTTTGGGTTAGGTGGGTCGAAGCACCCGTGCTGAGAACTAGGGGAGTGTGGTCGAGATATTCTATCTCTAGGTTCCACAGGTTGTCAATGGGAACATGAGTTCCCATTCCGTGCTTACTAGTACTCTATCCAACTTTTCAAAGGTTGGATTATCCCCTGGCCCCGCCCATGTGAATTGGCGGCCTGCCATTGAAATCTCCTTTAGATTCAGGGATTCAATGACAGCATTAAAGAGGTTTGGCCATTTATGGTCGAAATCCCCAGAACTCTTATCTTCTGGCCCTCTCATTATGTTGAAATCTCCACCTATCATATATGAGAGAGTTTCTTTGGAGCACGTGTTGGCGAAGTTACGCTAAGAAAGCGCTCTTATTCTATAGCTATGCTGGTCCATAAACCGTATATAGCACAAATTTGAAGTCATTTGATTTGACTCTTAGGTTGAATTTTGCATAAAAATCTCCCTCAGCGATGGCTCCAATGTCGAAAACATTCAAGTCCACACCTAGCAAGATGCCCCCCGATCTTCCATGGGGTGCCATGGTGTGCCAAATAAAATCATGCCCCGCACAAAGTTTTTTTAAGGACACGATCCAGGAAGGAGTCCCTACGGGTTTCAGAGAGAGCAATAAAATTAATTTGCTCTTCCTTAACCAATTCCGCCAAAAACCTATGTTTAGCCAAGTCACCTGCACCTCTTCTATTCCAAAATATTCCTTTCATTTTATATTAATTTTGGAGGGGTTTTTGGTTTCTTGGGAAGTTTGCCATTTTTATTTTTTGGCATTATGATATTTCTTCCTCCGACGGAGTGGAGAGAGATCTATGATTTGATCATTCTCCTCCTCCTGCAAGTTCTCATTTAGATTTCCATAGGCGTGGCTGAGAACTGCATCAATTTGGTTATCCTGCTCATCCTCACTCTCAAGATTGAGGGATTTAGGAGCAGACCCTTTCTTTCTGTTAGCACTAAAAGCTAACCTGTCAATCTCTAGGTTTTTAATTGAGATTACTGCTGATGAGCCTAGGTTGATGCCTATCCTACCAAGGTTTGATAAAACTTTGGAATCTGGAAAGCTAGTGAAAGAGTTACCCGGAAATTCAATGTTCTTCTTCGCTGCCATCCGGTCCGCCTTGTGTAGGGTGTGGACGTCCGCCGTTGCCGCGTTCTGGCGCTACGGCGCGGCGGCACTTTAATAGGTGTTGCTGTAGCTGCGGGTGCACGCTCCCCCCCGCCCGGGAAGTAGCGTCCATGGGGATGAGCACCTTCTCTGCAAAGGTCGTCGTTGGCATCGCCGCGTGGAGTTCAGAGTAGACCGCAGCGGTCGGCGTGGTCGGGGGCCGCGCCACCGGTGGCGGGCGATCACGGTGGGCGTGCCCCCTCCCTCAATGTCGTCGAGCCGGCCACCCTCTCGCCATCGGTGGTAGGGGCGTACCCCCCCACCTCCCGGTGTCGTCGGGCGCCCTCGGGTGAGTGGGGCGAGGGCGCGTGGGTGCCCCACCTCCAACGTAGTCGGGGCGGCGGTGTGCCCCCTCCTCTGGGGGCGGCACCCGGCGGTGGGTAGCGGACACGCCCCCAACTCCAGCATAGCGGTGGGGTAGTAGGTGTGGCCCCTTCTGGGGCGTCGTCGGCGAGGGAGGGTGGGACGTCCCCCCCACCACGGCTCCTCCTTCCTCCAAGTCCTCCAAGTCTTTGGGCGGCGGGGATCGGCGAGGTAGTGCCGGTCCCGACCACCCGAGGAATAGCCGTGAGAGGTGCCCGTGGTGAGCCCACCAACTCAAAGGGGCAATGCCGCCCCCTACAGTAGGGGCAGCGAGGGTCTCCAACACAAGCGGTGGTGAGGTAGCGGGCAATGGTGATGTAGAGCCCGCAAGAACCTCGCCACCTGTGTCAGCGGCAGCTGTAGCAGCATCCTCTGTCAAACACACCGCCGATTGTGACAAAACAAAAGAAGAGGATTTGTTAGTATAAACAGCCAATTCTTCATCTATCGGGGGAGAGTTCGTCATCCGTGGAGATCCATTGTCCGATTCAAGCATAACTTTGAGGCTGAACTCATTTAGGAGCTGCTCATAGGCCAAATCCACAATCTCATTCGCCAAAAAGCTACCTGTTTTTGAGGAGGAGGATCCCGGGAAGGAAGTGGGGGCTCTGGGTTGTGGTATTATTAGCCTTTGAGGATTTGGCGGGATTTGATCATCTTCCGCCTCTCCCATCTCATGGTCACTCCCTTACGGATCCTTATCAGTATCACCCAACAGGTCTTCATCCTCCGGCTCAACAGGATCAGGCAAAATAGCTTCATCCGGCTTGAAATATAGGCGGTAAATGCCCGTGCCAGCACAGACATCTGCAAACTCTGGGATCTTTCTAGCATCATACACGCCCACAAGAATGCGGACCTGCCCCGTCGCCCTCTCGTGTACCATATCCACCTTCCGTGTAGCCCCAATAATGGTGCCAACTGCCCACAGTGAAAGAAACGAACGAAGAACCCTGGGTACCCTAGCGACTGTCACCCAAACCTGCTCCAAGAACTCTATAGGCTGGACAACATCCACAAATTCAGCAAAAACAATAGTACCTTCCTTGTTCTTTGTTTTGATGGTGTCGATTGCTATCATGCGATCAAGTTCTTCCTTGCTAGGAAAAGGAACAACATAAGATTTCGCCCCAAATTGCTGCACCTCCCAGTTCCAACGAACAGGGATAATCCTTGCCAGTTCAGCCTGTAGCAACCGGCGAGAAACTTCTCCCTCTTCAACTGTGATGAGGGCTGCCGTCGATGACTGAAATGTTTGCACGACATGATTGTTCCTAGCAACTTGAATGTGGAAAAACCCCATCCCATCCTCAGCGGCGCCGCATAAAGCGCCCGATGGTTTGGGTCCCCGAAGCAGCGGGCATTGGTTAGTGAAGTGCTCTTACGTGCATATCGAGCACTCCCTCTTCCCGGTCGTTTTTCTTTTCTTACCCTGATCAGGGATCCGCCTTGCCGCTCGGCGTCGCCGCCAAGGCCCCCTCCCCGGGATCAAGAGCGCCCGCAGCCCTAGATTCCGCCGGGCCTGCGGTGTCAACGGCGTCCTTGGCTCGCCTAGGAATTTGGCGCCCAGTGCCGCTGTCCCGATCAGCAGCTGGGATGGCTCCTCCACCACGACCCCCACCCACCGGGATGTGGCGCCGCGATCACGAGCCAGCCAGCCGCGCGGGCGCGCGCGACCACCGGGCGGAGGTGGGTCACGGACGCCGCGACCACCGGCGGGGGTGGATCCCCACGGCCGCCACGACCCGCGACCCGGCCATGATCCGGCGGCGCGACCACGGTTGTTGAAGGAACGCGCCCGCGACCCGGCGCGCCGATCGGTTGAAGTGCCGCGCCGGGGTGCGCTCGGTGTCCTTCGCCCCAGCCATGAGTACGTCACGGTAGGACTTGGTGGCGGTGTCTAGTAGGATCGGTCATACCGGGGCCTAGGTTTGCCCCCCCGACTGTCGGACCGGGCCTGCCTGCGTGACAAGGATTTGTTTTGCCGGTTCAGAGGTCTTGACCGTGCCGCCAGGTGGAGCCTCGGGCGTGACCTGGTCGGTCACCCGTCTTTCTCGGCTTGGATTCAAAAATTGAACCCGCGGCCGTATCGGATCGAGTCCCGTCCGCGGGAATTCCGCAAAGCCGGCCTCGGGAAATCTCCTATGGTGGCCGCCGGGCGTGATGCGGGGGGGGAAGCGGTCCCTTCCATGGCCGCAAAGGAAGTTTGATCCGCCGGGTTGGGACGACTAAGTAGCAGCACGTGTCGTCGACGCCGGTGCCGGCGCCGGTGCAGCTTCTGTCGCCGGCGGTGGAGAAGGAGGCCTTGTGATGTACCGCGGTAAGGCCACCGCGTCGCCGAGGTCCTCGCGACTCCGATTCGGGATCAAAGTTGTGATCCCAGAACTTCCCTTCGATCACTGTGAGGATGGGAGAACCGGCGATGTCCTGACGATTAGCCCGAGCCGCCGGGGTTCCTTCGCGGTGATGTGTTGAAACGCAAGTCTAGTTGACGGAGCTAGTGAGACCGGTGCCATTCCATCACACGGCCTCACCGAGGTGGAGGTTGCTCAGCCGTGGACGGGTGGTCCACGGCCGGGCGCCGATGATCAGCTACGGAGGTGAGCCGGCGAGGGTGTCAGTGGGAGGGAACGTTCACCTGGCTGTCTTTTTTTCTCATCTCTGCCTCCACAGCGTGTCTCCTCAGTGTACTGCACAGCTCTATACGTTGTAGCTATATATGTTTTAAATTACCCATTTCGATCACTGTTGTTTTATATATAGAAAAGGCCAAGGCAGTGAGCAACGCTACGCACCCAAAACCCGCGCCGAGGCAGGATTTGGTCAGATTAAATTTGCCCATTTTTATGCATCATATACGCACACAATTTGCAGTTTTGCACTTGGCGGTGTTCATGTGAGCCTAACTGGCAAAACGATAAAGTTCTACCAACAATCTTGATTTGAAATACAGAAGATTGCAGGATACTTTGTCCAACATTTTATATGAAACATCATATAATTCAAATGATAATTATTCTCAAAAGCGTGATTAGTTAGCTTGCAATCAGAACACAAACAAATTTGCAGCTCAAAAGGAGAATTTACAAGCAAAGTTGTCTATAGGTTTCAGCACCTTCCTCCTGCAATCCTGTTCTGATAGCGAGTCAGCCAACTTTGGCCCAACAGACAAGAAGCCTCTACCTAGTGGACTGTAAGCCACGATCCCGATTCCAAGTTCTCTGATGATGATATAACCAGGGATAACGTCATAAATAAATCAGAAAAATAAGCTTGTTAGTTATTACTCCTAATATAAAATGAGCACAAAATAAAATAAAGATACCTGCAAGTAGGGACTATCTCTTCTTCCACATCTCTGGCCCATATTGACCACTCCAGCTGCACTGCGGTGATAGGATGAACCGCGTGTGCTCTTCTGATTGTCGAAGGAGATGCTTCAGCTAAACCTATGTATTTTATCTTTCCTTCTTCAACCAGCTTCTTGAGCTCATACATCTATCAAACAACGCATGCAAAAGTAAGTTCAGTATTCTACTACTAAATTACTCACTCCACTCCAATTTTCAAATTATAAAACGTGTATGGCTTATGTGTGTTCGAGAAAAAAAAATTATAAAACATTATGCACTTAGATATACATAGTTAAAGCAATTATGTTTAAAAAGGATAATTTGAAATGGATGGAGTATAAGACAATTATCATTACTTCGTTCAGAGAACTAAAAATAATAATAATAAAAAAAGACAGGAGGACAGTATACACACCGTGACTTCAATCGGTACTGTAGTGTCGACGCGGTGTTGGTAGTAGAGATCGATGCAGTCGACGCCGAGCCGCCGGAGGCTGCCCTCGCACGCCGCCCGCACGTACGCTGGGTCTCCATGGACCTCCATCTTGCCGTCGGCATTATACGAGACGGCGAACTTGGTGGCCAGCTGCACCGCCTTCCTCACCTTGGCGCCGCCAGCCTCTATCGCCTTGCCGACGAGGAGCTCGTTGGTGTGTGGTCCGTAGAAATCGGAGGTGTCGAGGAAGGTGACACCGGCGGCGACGGCGTGGTGGATGAGCTTCACCATGTCCGGCTCTGGCTTGGGTGGGTCGTAGGCGTAGGACATGCCCATGCAGCCCAAGCCCATCGCCGAGACTTCGAGACCCTGTGAACCTAGTTTCATGCGCGGCACCACCACCGACGACACTACCGAAGTAGCAGCAGCAGCCATGGCGATTGAGATGGTGTGGTTCTTCTGGTCTCTCTACTACTTGAGTTGCCGCTGTAGTGTAGTGTAGTGCGCTGTGTGTATTTAAACTTGCTTCGATGAGAATGGGGCTTGTTCGTCCCAGAATTTATACTACTCCCCAAGGTCGCGAATTATGAAGTAAGTCATGTCAGAAGAAGTCACTGCGATCAAACCGCCACTTACGCGCTCAATAAAACTTTGAATGCGGTATAACAAGTCATATGAATTATCCCAACATTCTCCCTGTGTATATGGATACTTGAAGTTTCATGCCTTCTGCAAAAAAAACATGTCCAGTACTTCAAGTTATAGTACGTACATGTGGGCTAAAGTGAGTAGTTTTCTAGCAATAATATGAAATACCAATTGATGTTAGCAGCGTTTAGTGTGGGTGTACTGGCCATTAGGTTGCCCTCGAACGACTTTATATGCTGAGCACTTGGCCCCATATTACAGCATATAGTCCGGATCACAGTTAGAATAGTCAACTTCAGCAATATGGTGTTAGTCTATCTATAGCACCATCCATGGTCTTCAAGGTCACATCCACTACTACAAAGGTGGCTGTAGATGCATGCTTTAAAGAGATGGCTAGAACCATGGAGCTGAACCAATGTGCGTCAAGAGATCACAGGATACTCCGTGTGTCTCTATTGTTGTAGCAGCGTGTAGTATGCCTGCTACCAAATTACAAAGAAAGATAAAATATGTAACCAAGATTAGTGTATGTAAAAGCTTCATAAGAGTTTAATTTGTATTTAAGAACGCATCACAAATGCATATTTTGGCATGGCAATGTTTTAATGAAGAGCGAAGAAATGAGATGAAACTCTCTCTTCACACGATTACCAACTCTCTATGAGTCTTAGAATTAGATGCTTATGAAACTATGTTTGCTTCAACGTAATCATGGTACAGTGTTTTCTCTTACAACAAAACATCAACCGGTTTATCAGCCGTAGAAACCACCATTAGAATAGCTATGTTGTTTTTGCCGGGCATTTCTCACACCTGGACCTCCTTCTTCTTCTGTGTTTCGTGAGACACACGGCCTCAAGACATTCCTTGGGATTCCATGCATGACCATGAACTCACTGGGGGCCGGTAACAAGTCACTGTATTGGAGAGTGGCAACTACCAAATCGATCGACGACTCGATTTGCAGGCATGTGGAACAGCTCACGAGTCATCGTCTTCCAACGGCTCAAGGCGACGCCCGGGCGGCGCTGGATCTCCCTCCCCCCCCCCCCGCCGCCGGGGCGCCGGCGCCACCCCGAGGCCGACTCTCCCCATCCATGGCTCTCCCGTCCATACTCCTCTCCCTCCACCTCTCCTACCTCGTCCGCGCGGTGGAACGGTTGTCCTTGCCATCACCCGCCACCGACGCCGCCGCAGGCCATGGCGAGTCTCGCCCGCGCAACCGATAAACGCGGATCCGCGTTGGCGTCCCGGATCCGCGGGGCGTCGGCACTGGTGGGCCCGCCGCGCTTCCGCCCACCTCCCACGTCGGCGCCGTTGTCACCGGGCGGATGGGGGCGGGCTCTCCTCGCCGGCGTGCTGCGGCTCGTGCCGCCCGCGGGGGAGGCCGGCTATGGCCCCTCTTCGTCTCGCCGCCGTCATCCCGCTGGCGGTCAGCCCCCACTCACCGCAGCTGGTGGTGGCGTGGCCGCGACCATCAAGGCGCCACCAGCGTCACGCCGCGCTGGCCGCCCCTCCTCTGCCCGTCGGCGGCGGATCCGCGCGGGCGCCGTACCGGATCCGCGGCCCCGCCCTCATCGCCCGGATGCCGGCTCTGCGTCACCCTCGTCGCCCGCTCTTGGTCGCCCGCGCCCGCCGGCGCCCGAATCGCACCGCCCCCATCCGATTCATGCGCCGCCCGTGGCGACCACCGCTGGGGCCGCGGGCGTCCGCCGGGCCCGATCCGGCGACGAGGACCTTTCCATGTCGCTCGGTCCCCTTCGACACCGGGCAGCTGGCCGTTGTGGCGCCGTGGTCCCCCAGCGCCCCACCTCTTCGCCGCCCTGATCGGGGCCGCCGCCGGAGAGGATGATGTGCATGGCCCCTGCCCTTGCATCGTTGTCGCCGTCGCGGGGCTGCCCGCCACTACTCGGCGTGTCGCCCGTTGGGGTGGCAAGCCGGCCAGCTTCGCCTCGGCCCCCGTTTTGCGGGGCAGCCGGGAACGACATCGCCTGCTGTGCGGCCATCCGCTCAGCGTTCTTCACCGTCTGTTGATGTCGAGGGAGGGGGAGATTCTGGATGACGCCTCCTCGCTTCCCGTCCTCCTCGGGCAGGTCGAAGCGTCACGGTGGGGGCGGAGCGTCGTCTCTGGCCGGGACGATGGACGACGTCGTCGATGTCGGTGGGGTGGCGGTCCCAAAATGCCTTCGTCGCGGCTCCTCGTGGCCTCTCCAACTCGCCAAACTCGCGCGTTGTCCGTGGCCTGTGCGACGCCGTGCACATTCACTCCGCCACGGGCATTGAGTCGCACGGCCCTCCGCATCTTGGTGTATGCATCGCCGGCGGCGAAGCACACCAGCCAGCTCGCGCAAAGCGCCACGGAACGCCGCGCGCCGTCAAAGCGGCGCACCTCAGACACTCGCGGGGCTTGCGGCGGTCCAGCCATTCCTTCACGCCGGGCCGTCCGCTCACCTTCGTCTCGGGCCATGCCACCTACCTGCCCACCAACGTTTGGGGCGGACCGTCGGGCAACCTGCCGGATGCTTTGGCGGGCAGCGGCGTCCTCCACCATCTGCACGCCGCGCCGTCCTGCCCCGGCTTTCGCGCCGCCGCCACCCCCGTCTGGCCTACCTCGTTGGATTGTGCTTCAACCGCCGTGGAGGATCACGCCGCTGCGGTTTGTCGTCTACCATCACGTTGCCTCCTCTGCAAAGGTGCTGCCACCTGGCCCGCGACGCACCAGCGAGGCGCTGACACCGCTTGTCGACCAGCCTCTTCCACGCCTCGGCCGCCGCGCCCGGTTCGCCCGCTCGCCGCCAAAGTTGGGGTGCCCTCGCCAAGCCTACGCCACCCCCCTCTCTTGTGGGGCTTGCGTGGGCACCATCCGCAGAGGATTCATGTGGCCTCCACCGGATGTGTTGACTCGGACTGCAGTGTAACACCCTAGGTGTTAAGCATCTTGAAAGCATGAGCATTTGCATATCATGATCATCATTTCATGCATAAGCATGTTGATAGTGACTTTCACTTTGAATTTACTCTCATTTCATGCTTGCTTGACCTAGCTACTATAGAATCTTAGCTATAATGATGTTTTGGACCTAGATTATGCCTAGATACATTTTTGACATAATTTAGGACCATGTTTGAGCTTGAGTTTCAATTTAGAAATTTTATTTTAAATCTGCCCTAGAGGTCAAACCTCTTTGAGTCATTTTGAAACTCCTTTCAAAAGTGCTTGATAGAAGTGTTTCTAGCAAAAAGTTTCTATAGATGAAATGTAGTACTTTTTATGTAGAACAAATGATCTTTTATGAGTTTCTTGTGAAAAGGTTTGGAAATGGTTCAAATAGTGCCCAACAGTTTGGGTCAAATTTGAGTTGAATTCAAACTCTGTTTTGAATGGTTTGAGTTGACCTTGCTGTTTTGAATTTTTATTTCCAAATCTAGGCCGAATTAGAAAAAGTTCATCCTGAGTGTTTTGTAGCTTATAAAATTCTCTACAAAGTT
The DNA here is from genome assembly GCA_015847255.1 of Hyparrhenia diplandra. Classification (NCBI taxonomy): domain Eukaryota; kingdom Viridiplantae; phylum Streptophyta; class Magnoliopsida; order Poales; family Poaceae; genus Hyparrhenia; species Hyparrhenia diplandra. The sequence goes on along the minus strand of JADLZK010008613.1, from coordinate 222,669 downwards.
GATGTTTTGACTTTTTCCAAATTCCGCATGAATCTCGAGGCGCAGGCCAAAAACTGACGCTGACTCGTAAATGGAGGGGGACCTTATCGGGCCGTCGGCCCGGCATAGCTGCGACGCGACGTGGCCACCGCGCGCGCCCGCCCGATGTGATGCTTCGGACACACGCGCGCCCACTCGCCCATGCGCCTTTAAAAACCGCGCCCCACACTCCGCCCAAACCCTAGCCTCACTCCACCGCCGCCACCACCGCTTTCCTCGCCGGGGAGCGCCGCCCGCCGACGGCGTCGATCCCGAAGGCCGCCCGCGTTCGCCGTCACCACCGCACAATCCACCTCAAAACGAATCCCTAGCATTGCCATGAGCTGCTCTACCTAAAAAGCCATCGCCGAATCGAGGTAAAACCCGAGGTTTCAACCCTAATCCGCAGCCGCCGCCCGCCCGCCCGCGAAGCCCGCCATGGCCGCCCGTTGGGGCAAGCTGTCGTTGAGCTCGTAGATCGAGTTTAGGCCGTGCTTCTTCGTGTTTTAGAGTTGCCTAGAGGTGCTCGAGCTCTGCGAGCTAGCTGGATGAGTGAATCTCGCCGTCGTTTTGCGGGACGGCGTCTTGCCGCCCGACCGCTGCCCGTGACGCCGCCGCCCTTGTTTCCGTTTCTTCGCCCGTTGTTGCTCGGTTGAGCGTCTAGGTTGCTTGCATGTCCTAGTTAGGTCTAGGAGAGTCAAGAACGGCCTTTGGTTCACCGTCTTTTCGCTGGAGAACGGCGGCACCGATGTCCGCGCCCGCCGCGGAAGCCGCCGACGCCGCCGCCGCCCGTTTTGGTCGATTCGGTGCAAAACCAAGGGCACCATCGCGACCCTCGCGTCGCGTAGATGCGTTTAGGTTAGCCGGTTGCGCGATTTGGTCGCCGCCGGGCGAAGATCCGCCGCACCTGCCGCCGCGCTCTGCTCGCTATGTGTCACTGACACGCGGGCCCCGCCGATTTCCTTTTTCTTTTCTTTTTTCTCGCTTTTTCCGTAATTGAATGAAAAGCTTGGAAAATTCATAACTTGGTCATTTTGAGTCCTTTTTTGAGTGAAACAAATTTTGTCATGCTTGTTAGATGATAGGCTACAGTATAAAATTATAAAACCTTATTTTCTGATAACTTTTATATACAGTTTTATTTATGGCCATAAATGCATGGAAATTGAGGAAAATCATATCTTTTAATTGGTGCAAGATAAAAATATGCTTTCTGTACAAAACATGCTTGTTTTTGTGAGTAGAGTTCAAGAAAAAATATCATGCATAGTATGTTCTGTAGAAGAAATGTGATTTTCTATTTATGTGCTTTGTGCAAGGTGATCTTTAGAAATTCATAGAAAAACAAATATTAAGGTTTTGGATGTGAAATTTGGTGTGCTTATGTTTGATAGGTTTTAGAAGCTTTTCATACTCAGAAATCTGTTGTCTGACACTTTTCATAGTACAAAAAGTATTTTCATGCCTAGTTTTATCACTAGCTTGTCATTTTTGTGTAGGGCAGTGTAGGCATGATCTTGCCATGAAAATTTTATGGTAGCTGTTATATTCTAGTATTATGCTCTGGTAATTTTTGTAGATTTTTCTGAAGTAGTTATGTATTTATCATAATTGTGGAGCATGGAAAATAGGCTAGAAATACATGTTTATATGAAAGTAATATGTAATTGTATTTTTATTGTGTGTTCCTGACATGAATAGGATCTGTTAGTAAGCTTGGTTTGGTCAACTTAGCAGTTTTGACATTTTCTTGTTCCTAGCATTTTTATATATTTATAGCGTGCATGTGTAGTGTTTGATAGGGCCTATCATTCTATGTGCTTTAATTTATCTTTTGACATGTCCAGTAGATTTATTTGGTAGATAATTACTTGGTTTAGCTGCTGGTTAAGTTTGAGATAGTTTGCATGAGTAGTTTGTGAGTTATGGAGGTTGTATGTGATGTTTGAGTTGAAAACAGAGCCTCTGTTTTCCTTAATTTCGAGGCTGTTAGGTTCAGATTCAGTTCTGGGTGATGTGGAATGTTTTGTAGGAAATTTTGTTAGCTTTCCATGGAGTCCTAGTTCACTGAATTTGGGTTGTAGAACTCCTTGTGTGATTGTTTTTAGTGACAGCATGTCGGGCTGTCATTTTCTCGCTGATTTGTAATTAAGGGTGTTTGATTGATGTAGGTTATTAGGGTTTCTTGTGTAGAATTAATTGTGTTTCTACGGAAGAGATATCCACTTACCAATAGCTTGCATCATAAAGCATCCATCCATCATACATATTTTACCTTATGCAAGTTGGTATTCATGTAATTGTAATCATTTCTTTTCTCCATCATATGCATCATCCCGTGATCGGGGAAGTGTTGGAGGAGTTGATCGAGGAGCCGGGAGAGCTTCACCGTCTAGGAGTGCAGTCCGGAGGAGCCATCGGAGGAGAAGAGTCGACGGGACGACCTGCCTGAGTGCCCAGAGCACGCGTCCAGCGGCGACGTTCTGCGAGGGCAAGCCCCGGAGCATTCTGCCCTTTCCTAAATTCTTCCAATTAATTTGACTTGAGTCTTTTATATGTTTCATGCATTAAGTATAGGAAATGGTTGAAACCGTTGATGCATTGAGATCCTTGTTGAAAGTTGCCTTATCCTATTAGGAGTCTAGGTTAATGCTCGGTATCATGATTGCGTAGACGGTGATTCCAGTCACTTGAGGAAAATGTTGTGAACAATCACATGGGTGATTGTTAAGTCTGCTGTTGAGAACCTGATAAAGTAAAACATGTGAGATTGGGTGGATATTGTGGTCTTTCCATCCGGTCGATTAAGGACTTACTTTTGTCGGAATGTGGTCGGAAGTTGAACGCATTCCCGCATATAGTAGGCTCTGCGGGTCGTGAGCCACGGCTCGTGGGAATGTTAGGGGCCGGCTTTGCTCGCTTTATCGCTCCTCCTTTGGTGATGGTTGGTGTGGTTAATCGGGCACAAGAAGATGCACACGAGGGGTCGTTTCTCGCTTCGCTCACTTGGTGGCTCGAGAAGGAGGGGGTAGCCGGCGGGACCGAGACTTTACGCCCCGTAACGTCCCGGGAGTGATCGGTCTGCCTTTGCAAAATAGACCGGTTTGTGTCGGGTATTCGCCACCGGTTTGCAAATCGATTCGAATTGCCATCTCTCCCGGTTAGTGAGAACCCGGGTTGCGTCCACGACAGTAGTCTTAATTATTACAATATATGTTATTTATCATGTTGCAGCTAATATAATTCTGATCAAGTTACTTATGTTATTATTTATTCTACTGAGCAATGATTAATCTTGACTATACAGATCTATGGTTATCTATCTAAATAAGTAACCCTTTTAACTTGGAAAAGTACAAGTAGTATGAGTAGGCTCACTAAACAACTTATTTGTGAAATTAATGTGAGTCGACTAAACTCCGATAAAAGCCTAGCATGATCCTTGGAGTCTTTATTTTATTTTGGACCGGGTAAGTCTAGGCTGAGTATTTTGTACTTTCGGGTTTTATTCCCATTGTTGCGGTGAGCATGTGTACCATGGTTACCGTAAGACTTGTCTGTTTCCTGTTGATGACAAGTAAGGCTAGGGCAGGGCAATTCTATATCCCTGTCTCATGCTGCTACAGGGATGACTATCTGCTGGCACTACTTTATAGTTGTTTTCGCTAACGCACTATTTGGTTTTCAAAACTACCGCTTCCGTATTTGAACCTGAGTTTGTAATAAATTATACCTCGCACTCGATGTTTAATATATCAAACTTGGTTTGAAATACCTGCGGATTTTACTACCGAGCTCAACGATCTGTTGTGTTGTTGATGAGTTTGAAATCACTGAGATTTCCGAATACGGGTTTATATGGACTCAAGTGTAGACCGTAATCACTTCGGTGATTGCGAATTATACTTGATTTCTTATAAATTGGTCGGCTCACACACGCAGAGGCCCGTTGTGTGCGGCGCCTTCGCCATGGCCGCTAACTCTGCCGATTTGGTCGCCGCCGTGGACCCGCCAAGGCTGGGATGTCGGTGGCCACGTTGTCCCCCGCTCGGGTGGACCCGATCTTTGGATGAGCTTGTGGCCTCCCTCGCCACGCGACCGCCGACCTCGGGCGTAACCTCTCGCTTGAGCGGTTCGAGCCGCCTTCACCTCTCAGCGGTCGCTGCGCCGCGCGGCGGAGGCTTCGGAGGTTCGGGGTGGCGGCGGACCTGCCAGGCCATCACTTCACGTCACCCGCCCGCCCGCTCGACGTCCGGTGCGGGGGTTCCCGCAGCCGCCCCTTGGTGGAGGGGGCACGGAGGGGTCCGTGGCGCGGGATGTGCCGGGGTCCACCACCCGCCAACACGTCCCCGTTCCAGCTGGCACGAAGTGTCGAGGTGGCGGCTCGTGGCGGCCTTCTTCGACTCGCCGACATTGACATAGCGAACCTACCAAGGTCCCACTTTGCAAGCCAAGAACAAGGGTTGTCAACGATGATCGGCACGCCGCAGCGACCGGCTGGCGCCAAATCTGCCTTCCGCGAACACCGACCGGAGAAGGAGGCGCGCGCGTGTCAAATCCAACAAGTGCGCGCAAGCGGCCGTCCACGCGGTGCCTACCCCCGACCCCTCGACACGCGCAAGGTTCCATTGGGCCTTCGAGGGGATGCCGCCGCCCCTCCTCGGCGGGAGAACGTGTGCAAAATCCTTCCCCTGCTTGGCATCCGCCGCATGGGGAAGAGGGCGGAGTTCCCGACACAGAGCCACCACGGAGCTACCCGCCTCCCGGTCCACCCCAGAGACCTTCGACACGGGGACCTCATCACAAGCCCCGCAAATGCCGCCCACTGTTGGTAAAAGTTATCCCACGAAATATAAATATATAATCCGCAGTTTAATAGATACTTGGTGAGAACTTCACCGAGAGGGTTTTAAATATCGAATCCACAGGGAGAAAGGTGTGAGAAAAATGAGGCTGAACTAAATCCCCGAGACCGTAGAAAGGTCCGGAGAATATAAAGGTTGAGAAGATGTCTATGGTTGTCTAGTTTATATCCTTGTAAGGCTTGAAGATATTTCTTAATGGGGACGTACTCAAAGGAAAGCAGGGACGAAACGTGCAATCCTCCAGTAACAAGGTCCTACTTGGCCTATCCAACGGGATGTCGACTCCAAAGGAATCAATGGTACTGTCACTACCATGAACTACCACGCTCCGGAAGGTAGGGTGTATTTACGAGCTATCTAGTCCAAACACCGTGCTTGCACTAGGGGTAGCAACTTCAACTCAAGAGCGACTAGAATTGAAGTACTCTAATAAAGAGTCGTAAACCGAAAGAAAATATAGACAAGTAACTTACTCAAATATAAGGTTGATCCACCAAAGAAGTCTCAAGATCAAGTGCAACAAAGCCTTTGATCTCAGAGGTACAAGCATAGAGGAGTCACCGATAGATCCGGTACTTCCCCTTCTTCTCCTCTACTCTCTCTTTAACTGTCAAGAATAGATCTAGTCACTCTCGTGGGATACTAAGATCTAATCTCTCAACTTTCTAACTATCTCTCTCAACTTGATCTTAGCTCTTCTAATTAGAGAGGTATGGCTCTAGCTGTTGATCAGAGTCGAGTCTGATGAATAATGATTTTCATACTCAGTCAAGGGGTAGGGGTCATCCTTATATAGTCATGGTCGATGAATATGGACCCTTGGATCAAACCGACCTTCAATAACGGTGTAGATACAACCTCAAAGTCGGTTTGAAACCGACCTAAGAAGATGAGGTCGACAGTGGGTCCCACCCGGCGGCCGCCGTGGTTAGTCCCGGGCGGCCGCCCGGTCCCTTGCACTCACCGTGTCGCTTTCTCCCGGTGTCTTCTAGAATGTTTTTAGTTTACATTTTGGATTGAAATTCATCACCGATTAATCTTCTTATCATATGGGGTGTAATCTCGAGTTTTACCGGCATTTACCGTTAAGTTCACGAAAGATATAAATCACCAAAAATTATGGAACTATATTAGTAAAGCCCCTAATCTATGATTATATTCATTTTATACCCTTATTATATGTTTAGTTGAGTTATAAAAAGTATAGTGTCAACAAGCTCCCCACACTTAGGCTTTTACTCGTCTCGAGAAAAGGATGGATATAACAAGATTGTAAATCAAGACATCAAACATAAAACAATCTCATGGTCATACTTATCTTTGCTTGCTTCACTGTGTCTACCAAGAACTTTGAGGAGTTGAAGAACGAGAATAGTCGAAATAGAGTACCTTCTCCTTTCCAATCAAATCAACCGGAGTTTTTGTAATGATTTTTGAAAAGAATCATAGCTTACCTTCTTCTTTTTGTGGCACTCTCAAATCACTCATTATATTTGTATGTGGTATTTTTGGATCCTCACAAAGCACATATGACTAATGCCCTTAGAAATATCCTACCTCTATAAAGCTTTATCCGGAGTTTCGGGTTTGTCAAGAAAGTAGCATACTTACCTTGCATGTATTTGCAACGTCAAAGCGGATCCGAGGAGAGACATTCTCTCGGATCAAGATGTGCATGTGTGTGGATAATATGGTAGCTAGTCTGTTGACATTTCTTAACGCACACAGATAAATCCGCAAGCGCACGGAATTATCATTGTAGCTTTCACCCGGAAATATTCAGGGTATCGTATTTTCCACAGGGAACGGTTGCGCTCTAATCTTTGAGCAGGGCCACCCTAGGATAACTATGGATAGTGAGGTATCTTTATGGGCTTAGGTTTCGTGCAAGGATTTCTAGGGCTTGTTATCTCCTTGCTTCGGGCACCGCCCTCGCCCAAACCGGGGCAGAGTCCGGCAATTAGCTCTACGTCCACGGCCGAACATGGGGGGATTTCAAGGGACGGTCAAGGCTTGTCACGACCCGGCCGCCGCCTACCCCTCAACCGTGGGATGCTTCGCAAAAGATAGGTGAACGCTAGCCCAAACACCACGTTTGCACTACCATCCACAACTCTTGGGTTGATCAAGGTTCCCGGTCAAAGAGTTCCTTCTCCAAGAGTTACGACCGAAAGGTATGCGACTATCGATCCCGCAAGTCTATAACAGCTAAGATAATATACTTGAAGAACAATAAGCGAAAAGATAATCACGGGCTTTCTTACCAAAGTGTAAGTAGCTTGTAGAGGTACAAAGCGTGGCGGGTGCCGACAAGTCCCAAGACTCAGGCCACCCGAGATCCGCGGCCGCACCGGGAGGCACACCGGACTCCATGGAGAAGAGGCCAAGCCCTCTTCTACTCTTCCCTCTCTCACTCTCCATTAGAACTAAGAGGAAGAAGAATAAGAATAAGAGTGGGACTTCTTCCTCTCTTCTACATTGTGGCTCCTCCTTGTGTTGTATGGAATTGGTGTGTGTTGAGGAAGAGGGAGAGGGCCTCCTTTTATAGGTAGAGGAGAGGGGGCTTGTTGGAAAATGTCCCTCCCCATATGGAAGGAGCCAAAACCGACCTTGGTACACCTGCCTAATTTGCTAAACCGACCAACCAACGTCGGCAACGCCCTCCATGGAAGGTAATGCACCGCCTCGCCAAACCTGGGGCCCGAACCGCCATAGGATGGGTGCGCCGCATCTGTGGTCTTGCCGCGCACCCTCCCGGGTCCTCAAGGCAAAATTCGGGCTTCGGCCGGGGTGGCGTTGTTGGGCCTGAAAAGTCTGCTGGTGGTGTTTGCTCGCCCAACTCGACGTTTTTGGTCCATTTCCACCACGGGCTTGAAGTATTCTCAAAATGCGCTTTCGTGGTTAAGCGTACTTTTGGTCGCCTTTCCACCTGTTTTTATTATAAATACTACAAAATACATTTCGGACACTACAAGTGGAAATATATTAGTAATAAATGTATATGAGTATAAAAAGGTATAGTTTCACTCCCTTTATGGTAGTAAGTTGACGGGAAAAAATATATCGTTAGTGACCGCCAACACTAGCCTAATTCTACTATGCTCTTGTAAACTTCTCTCTTTTTAATATATATGAAATATTTTTGCAAGAAAGGTCATGGGCTATTTTTATTCTTTCTTTTTGCTTCTCTTTTTTAGAGAGGTGGGCTCTACTCGCCCTAGACTTGTGTCTTTTATTTCCTCTCTTTTAAAGATGTGGGTTCTACTCACCCTCGGACACTTGTCCATTTTTCATCTTTTCTTTCTCTCTCTTTTTTTTATATACTATTTTTGCATATTCCATGCCTTGCTTTACAATTATAACGAGACATTGAATTTAGAGAGATAAAAAAATCTGGAGCATATAAATATCCCTAAAAATATTTTTGGTTCTATCTCCAGAGTAGAGACAAAATTTTTGATGGATAAAAGCATGTTGTGCGTACTCTCAGAATGAGAGCAGCATATATGTGGGTGTACGTGATCTTGATCTTTAGAGCATGACAAATCTCTCAACTCAGGTCACAGGACTTGACAAAGCTCAACACAAAGCAAGTAGCCTATAGCTGTTTTTTTCAATACTTGTAGCATGTATGGCTTTAGTAGGATATAACAATTACCACAAAGAAGAGGTATAGCTATCAATTTAATATTTTCGAAATAAATTCTCCAAAGAAAAGATATCAAGAATCAAGTTCTCACTAATCTTCTATCTCGTATTCCACAACAACTTAAGTAACTTGGGATCCTTATTAAATTAAGTTCCCAACAAAGAATTGGTTTAACCATGAAAAAGTATCATGTGAGTCTAACTTTGAACAAAGCATATCAATCTTTTTCTTTTTATTATTATGTTAAGCATATCAGCAAAAGTTCAAAACCCGTAAAAACAGAGGCCAAAATATGAATGAAAGCAAAGTTCGGAGAGGAAACCGAGGGTCGGACAAAAATTGGGGACGAGGGAGGTGATGGCCTGGTGGTCGCCGTGATTTTCTCTCGGTGGTCGCCGAGGCACCTTTGTGGCGCAACGATTCGAAGTTTCGTCCCCGTTGAATCCTCGCTTACGTACTTTTTGTTTTGCTTTGCTTTTGGGTTCAGTTTTTGTTGTTTTCACGCTTGTACTATCTCCCCACACTATCTTTTATTATCCTTTATCCAAAAACATGGTGGAGACAAGAAAACATATATACAAAAATATAGAAAATAATAATTGAGACAATGGATCAATATTTATTAATAATAAGAGCACTCTTTATTTATTCTCAAACCAAGCTTAAGCAAATTGACTCGAAAAGCAAACCGACTCGAAAGCAAAACCGACTCGAAAACTGACTCGATACTAAGATGAGTGCTCTTATAATCCGAAGCTTCCTACATCTTCTCACAAAGCCTATTGAGAATACACTCAAGAACGCCAACCCTCTTAGCTAGCGCTACATTTTCTTTCTCTACAGTGCTAAGGCCTCTAGCGGTGGCACTCCAGTTAATATGCTCGGTGCTAAGAAAGTTTTTCATGTGAACATATTCGGGCGCGAAGTTCAGCCATCGTCATCCTTCCCGCTTCACCATAAGCTCTGCGGCCTCCCCGGGCTGAATGAACCGAGACTTGATCCGGCGTAAAGCACGCATACACCATCAATGGTGACGCCGAGAATCAGCATAGCTACTCTTACGGATGTTACCGAACTTATCCCACTGGACGTTGGCAAGCTTCTCGTTGGGACCAGGAGGACGGAGTTTAGTGCCCTCTGGCACCGGGACCTTCCTCTTCATTGCTTCTTCACGGGCAGGCGAGCAAGCTCCGTGCATAGAGTTGATCAAGTAGGCTTGGGTGCCGGTGGTGGATTAACGACGCAAGAGAGGCTTGGGCATGTAGGGGACTATGGCCGTGGAGGTTGATGGTGGTGCATGGGATGAGGATGGCGCCACCATAGCGGGGTCGTAGACAATCATACGGGTGTCGGTGTTCTCCATGGCTAAAATTGGTGGTGCTAGTCGTCGGTTTTTGAGAGGTGGATGAGATAAGATTGAATGATCATGGGGCTCGTTTATATAGGTAGGATGTCTTGGATAGGAGGTAAGGTTTCACAATACTTTCCTATGTGATTGGCTCCAGCATGTTCATCATTACAATGGGCAAGTTCTAGAGTGTTCGTGGAACAAAAATGGAAATGAGGGGAGACACTGGGACGGCGGTCACCAGGCCTAATCCTGGCGGTCGCTAGTGCCTTAGTGCACACTGGATCGCCCCTTTTCCCACGGTCTAATACTCCTATTCTAATTGTAATGCTTATACTTTTGGCCCATAAAAATAAATCCCACGTAAATTAAGTCCCATGGTTAGGATAAATCATAAACCCCATTACATCTAATTCCTCGGGCTTATCGGGCTCATAGAAAATTTTAAGACGTTGGCCATTTACCTTGAATAACTTACCTTCGGAGTCCCGGAGAGTGATTGCTCCATGAGATGATGAATTTACTACCTTGAAAGGTCCTTCCCATTTGCTCCAAGCTTTCCATGCCCAAACAATTTAACCCCGAATTAAAAAGTAATACCTCGATCTCCCGGAGTGAAAGTCTTTATCTTAATCTTTTGTCATGCCACTTCTTGGTTCTTTCCTTGTAGATCTTGGCATTGTGATAAGCTTTCTCTCCATTCATCCAACTCGATAGTTGCATCTTCCTCTTTACTCCCCGCGGCTTCAAGATCCATATTCCATCTCTTGATTGCCCAAAGTGAGCTTTGAACTCCAACTCCACGGGCAAGTGACGGGTTTTGCCGTGACAAGTTGATATGGAGTCATTCCAATTGGCGTCTTGTAGGCTGTCCCCTGTATGCCCAGAGTGCTTCCTAAGTCTATCCTTCCACTTAGTTCCCATTTCTTCAACCGTTTTTTTTCTGCAAGATGTTCTTGATTTGTTTATTTGAAGTCTCTCGCTGTCCACTTGTTTGAGGGTGGTAAGTCTGTGGCTATATTGTGACGAACTCCATGTTTTGCTAAATAGCATCGGAATTTTCTACGTCAATGAAGTGGCTTTCTCCGTCACTAATTACCATTCGTGGTACTCCAAATCTTGGGAATATAGTCTCTTCAAACATCCTTATTGAGCTCCTGCCATCTGCGGGATTTGCACGGCAAGGCTTCAACCCATTTTGAAACGTAATCAATCGCTACTAAGATATGTTTGTAATTTCCGGATTTTGGAAATGGTCCCATGTAATCAATTCCCCAGACATCAAAGAGATCTATCTGGAGATTGGTTGTTAGAGGCATAGCATCTCTTGCATTGATATTCCCGTGCCTCTGACAAGCTCCACATCTTCGGATGAAGTCTTTTGTGTCTTGATACATGGTTGGCCAGAAAAATCTTGCTTGTCAAATCTTTGCATGTGTTCTGAATGCCCCATAATGTCCTCCGTATGGTGATGAGTGACATCTTTCAATGATCTGAAGTCCTTCTTCTGTTGGCACACATCTCCTGAGCAGCCCGTCAGAGCAAACTCTGAAGAGGTATGGCTCATCCCATAGGTGGTGACGACTCTCATACATAAGCTTCTTCTTATCTGCACCTGGTGCTACATATCCTGCAACCATAAAATTAACAAGATCTGCATACCAGGGATCGGTATGGGTTATCCGATAGAACATATCATCCCTAAGTGAGTCATTAATGGGCAATTCATATGGTTTTTCAAAGTGCATTCTTGACAAATGATCAACAAATGAAATTTTCTACTCCTTTCTTATCTTTAATTTCTAAGTCAAACTTTTGGAGTAACAAAATCCATCTTATCAAATGAGGTTTAGCATCTTTCTTGGTGAGCAAATAGTTCAAAAGCAGCATGATCGGTGTAAACAATCACTTTAGCTCCTACCAAGTAAGATCTGAACTTATCTATAGCATAAACAACCGCTAGCAACTCTTTCTCGGTGGTAGCATAATTAAGTTGTGGTCCATCAAAGTTTTACTAGCATAAGCAATGGCATGATGCTTCTTGTCTTTAGTTTGCCCTAACACTGCCCCACAAGCATAGTCACCGGCATCACACATAATTTCAAAAGGCAAATACCAATCAGGGGGTTGGATGATTGGTGCAGAAACAAGAGCATTTTTCAAAGTTTCAAAAGCTTTTAGACAAGCATCATCAAAAACAAAGGGAGCATCCTTGGCTAACAGGCTGGTGAGTGGTCTAGCAATATGTGAAAAATCTTTTATAAATCTACGATAGAAACCAAAGCATGGCCTAGAAAAACTTCTTATCCCTTTGATATTCACGGGGAGGTAACGTTCTATAACTTATATTTTTGCCTTGTCTACCTCTATTCCCCTTTCTGAAATTAGATGACCAAGCACTATTCCTTCTCTAACCATAAAATGACATTTTTTTCCCAATTAAGGACTAAGTGCTTTTCCTCACATCTTTGCAAAATCTTATCTAAGCTTTCTAGACAATCATCAAAAAGTTTTTCCATAGACGTAAAAATTATCCATGAAAACTTCCATAATCTCTTCAATCATTTCGAGAAAATATAGACATCATACATCTTTGAAAAAGAAATGGGTGCATTACATAACCCAAAAGACATTCTTCTATAAGCATAAGTTCCATATGGGCATGTAAAATTGGTTTTGCTCGATCACTAGGATGGATTGGGATTTGATGATACCCAGAATATCCATCAAGGAAACAAAAGTAAGAATGGTTTGCCAAACGCTCTAACATCTCATCAATGAAAGGCAATGGAAAGTGGTCCTTCTTTGTAGCCTTGTTTAGTTTTCTATAATCTATGCACATTCACCATCCCGTGACAGTTCTTTGAGGAATTAATTCATTCTTATCATTTTTAACAACTGTCATGCCTCCCTTCTTAGGCACAACTTGCACAGGGCTTACCCACTCGCTATGTGGCACAGGATATATAATCCCGGCATGTAATAACTTAAGAACTTCCTTTTTAACTACATCTCTCATCGCATTGTTGAGTCTACGTTGAGGTTCTATAGATGGGGGAATATCTGGATCCGTAGGAATGCGGTGAGTGCAGAGAGCAGGACTGATTCCTTTTAGGTCTTCGAGTGAATAGCCTAAGGCTGAGCGATGTTTTTCTAAGACAGTTATCAGCCTAAGAGTCTGTTCTGGAGTAAGTTTATCATTTATGATCACAGGAGACTCTGGATCTTGATTAAGGAAAGCATAGGTGAGGCCTGGTGGTAAAGGTTTAAGTTCAATAGGAGGTCTAGGTGGGTTCTCAAATTCATCTAGAGGTTCTGAAGTGGTAGGATTTTCATCCTCCTCTTCAATGAAGAACTCTGAATCGTCCTCATAATTAGACTCCACAAAATATTCTACGTGAAGCCTCTTTAACTTTCTCCATAGGGTGCAGTTACGGACAAGACTCGATTTTAGCATGGATGGCTTGGACTATAGGCAATGAAAGTCTAAGATCCTGGCCTAGCTGAAAATCTAATTCTCGGGTTGTCCTTCAAAAGTAAGCCTTTCTATTGGTTGTCCTATCGGTAGATCAAACTCCATGATTTCTCTACAACATAAAAAGGACAAAAGGAAGACTTTGTTTTGATGCGACAATCGTTGGTTTGTCCGCCTGCCTCACTCATGCGATCCCCACCCACAAGGAAAGAAAAAATCTCGGTAAATAAAAGGAAACAAAAAAAAAATCTTGCAATCTTCGTGCGGATCCCAACCCCATGCATGCGCTCAAGGCCCTCCACTGCGTCACGCATGCGACCTCCTACCGGGTTAAAAAAAAAAAGAAAAATCACGATAAATAAAAGGAAAGAAAAAAAAAGCACCGTAGTCTCATCTACTCGCCGCCGGTTCCTCTCCGTGGTCTCCTCTCGCCTTCACCTTGCGGCGGTTTGTCCCCTCCCTTCCCTCATCGCCGCCGCCGCCTTCGCCACGCATCCATAGGCAACGCGTGTCCCGATGGAGGCGACGAGGCATCCTGGACCAAGAAGCGGCGGCGCGGGCGTCCGTCGCGCTGCCCCTCAATCTTGCTTGTAGCGTGCGTCCTCCTTCGTCTTTGTGCAACGACAACCAGCATAGGTATGCCAACCCCATCTCTTCCCTTCGTCTTTGTGCAAAACGGAGCACCCAAACCACTGAAACTAACATCATTGGCTATTTGTCTTGGATCGATAATCACATGATCCTATATGTTTTATGCATGCTAACCTCGTCCATTTTAAAGATGTTGCACACCCACCAAGACACAAGATCCGCGGCACCCAGCTGCGGGTTTGTAGTCTACAAAGTCATGCATTGAATTGCCAATCACATTTTGCTATAGAAGAGTACTATTGTTTGTTGTGGCTTAATAATGCAATTTGGACCATACTGTTTTTTCACACTTCAGCCAAGTTAAGTTTTGAAAGAAGCCAAAATGTCATAGCACACTTCTTAGCTCAAAAGTCTTTTAGGGCTGCTCTAGCTTCTACGTGTACTTTCTCCATCTTATGCTCTAATGGAGACCACTCCATTTGTTGCCCTCTAAAAGAGGCTTTACAACATGTAAGCTTCTCTATGTACCATCCACTAACAGCAATTTGTCTTGTTAATTAATGAATGCCTTTGTTGTCAAAAAAAAAAAGTTTTGATAAAACTTCTGTACGATGGCATAAGATTAATTTCTACTATCTGAAAATTATCATTGTTCTAATTTATCACATCTGTAAGTTCAAATTCAGACATTCAATCTCTATCACTTATGTATGTTCATCCGCAGTCACGATTGAAGCTGCCTTGATGTATATTATTTTTGGACCAGAGGATGCATAGCTTGAAATGGGTTTAGTCAAACTAAAAGTAAACAAATCACGGTGACTACCTTGCACAAGGTACCGTTTTACTAACTTGCATCAAAAGAATAATGTACATGTGTGCGAATTTGGAAGGTGCAATAAATCACGCCCTCCCCACGCCCATGCGAATATGGAAGGTGCACCCTCTCCACCCACGTAAATTTGGAAGATGCGATCCTCTCCACCCACATGTGAACTTGGAAGGTGCGATCAATCATGCCCTCCCCACGCCCATGCAAATTTGGAAGGTGCGATCAATCACGCCCTTCCCATCCGTGCAAATTTGGAAGGTGTAGTCTCTTTGGCCTCCCCACCAAGACACAAATTTGGAAGGTGCGGTCTCTCCAACCTCCCCACCGCACCAATGGTCAAGTATGTATACACGTGGTCCTTGATAATATCATCTTAGGCGAATTACGAAGAAGCCCATAAAATAGAGTTTAAAAACCGATATCCATGATTGATTGTGTTACTTGCACAAAACTTGTTTAGGTTGAATGTCACTTTAATATCATTGCTTAATTTTATAGTATTGTTATCTTATCATGCGATCCATGTGTTTTTATATAAAAATTTAGTTATCCCGTAGCAACGCGCGGGCGTTTAACTAGTCAAAGATATAAAAGCTAAGATGTACCATGATGTTGTTAACCTTGATTGGTAAAACATATAGAATTCTGAGCTTTGGACAATTTGTCTGAAGGGCTTTGTAATAATTTTGTAGTGGGACTCAATGGCATGTTTTTGAGAAGTTCATGAGCAAAGGACAATGCCATGATATTTATTCCCATAACGAGGATTGTAGAGAGCATCAAAAGTGTCTTTATCAATTTGGCAACGAATAGGTACGTAAGGTGAATCCAAGCGGATTACATCGGAGAGAAAGCTCGATTCTTCTAACCATTAAGCTACTTATGATTGAGAATAGCTCTTCGTGGTTCCTTTCAAATGAAACCGGGTCGAGGAAGGGTTTATAGGATAAGGTTGTGATGTTTTAGCCTTACGAGGTTCTAGTCGATATCTCGAGGTATTTCCATAATCCGTAAAGAGATCATCCTCGATATCGAGTAAGAAGTCGAGATCGAAGTGACCTCTGGTTCTTCTAAATCTAATGGCTCGGATCACCGGTGGTCGTAAAGGATTTGGAATGGAATTGGGTTCAGCTAATCCTTCTTCTTCTTCTATTGTTTCTTCTATTTTTTAAGTGTTTCCCCTGCGGTTGGATCATCCTCCTTGTTTTCCACTATTTTGTTTTAGGACGGATATGCATTCAGGGATTGAAAGGTGAATGAAGGATCCATTCGCAGAGGTATTCAAGTGTTTTCTAGATTTTCTATTCGGACCAATATGAAAATGTTGAATTAAAACATAGTCCGGTATGGCTAGATTAGGTCGGTTTGGAAAGAAGATCAAAACGCTCCCCAAGGCACTCAAAGATTCATTATCCTTCTGTTTTAGAGGATAGGATCGAGAGCCTAAAGTCGACTAATTTAGAAATGGGGTAGAAGTCTGCACAAAAGTCAGTCAAACAAGTTCCCCGATCGCCTCCCATTCTCTCTTTGTTTTCGATTGTACCATTTGGGCGAGCTTTTCCTTTCAAAGAGAATGGAAATAACGTCCAAATGGATGGTTTTAGGGGACATGCCTTCAATATGGAGGCACTTACATGTCTCCTCGAAAGTTTGGAGATGAAGGAAAGGGATTTCATCTAATTCTCCCGAGAATGTATGATTTTGGACCATCTCTATTAACCTAGGGCTTAAACTCATAAGACCCAAAGACGGATAGGTTTAGATGATAGCACAGGTCTATAAGCTTGCTCCTTGGGTGCCAAGTATTGGTAAAGGGGGTAGTATCCATTTGGATAGTGGTTTAAAAGATAAAAAAGAAAAATCTATACTAAAGATATGATACAAGATTTAGTTGGCTCACGTGTTCACCAACCGTTCTCCCGCAACGGCGCCGAAAATGTTTGTTGGTAAAAGTTATCCCACGAAATATAAATATATAATCCATAAGCGAGCGCAGAATCTTGGTGAGCACTTCACCCGAGAGGGTTTTAAATATCGAATCCACGGGGAGAAAGTTGTGAGAATAATGAGGCTTTGAACTAAATCCACGAGACTGTAGAAAGGTCCGGAGAATATAAAGGTTGAGAAGATGTCTATGGTTGTCTAGTTTATATCCTTGTAAGGCTTGAAGATATTTCTTAATGGGGACGTACTGAAAGGAAAGCGGGGGACGAAACATGCAATCCTCCAATAACAAGGTCCTACTTGGCCTATCCAACGGGATGTGGACTCCAAAGGAATCAATGGTACTTGTCACTACCACGAACTACCACGCTCTGGAAGGTAGGGTGTATTTACGAGCTATCTAGTCTAAACACCGCGCTTGCACTAAGGGTAGCAACTTCAACTCAAGAGCGACAAGAATTGAAGTACTCTAATAAAGAGTCGTAAACCGAAAGAAAATATAGACAAGTAACTTACTCAAATATAAGGTTGATCCACCAAAGAAGTCTCAAGATCAAGTGCAACAAAGCCTTTGATCTCAGAGGTACAAGCGTAGAGGAGTCACCGACAGATCCGGTACTTCCCCTTCTCCTCTACTCTCTCTTTAACTCTCAAGAATAGATCTAGTCACTCTCGTGGGGTACTAAGATCTAATCTCTCAACTTTCTAACTATCTCTCTCAACTTGATCTCAGCTCTTCTAATTAGAGAGGTATGGCTCTAGCTGTTGATCAGAGTCGAGTCTGATGAATAGTGATTTTCATACTCAGTCAAGGGGTAGGGGTCATCCTTATATAGTCATGGTCGATGAATATGGACCCTTGGATCAAACCGACCTTCAATAACGGTGTAGATACAACCTCAAAGTCGGTTTGAAACCGACCTAAGAAGATGAGGCCGACAGTGGGTCCCACCCGGCGGTCGCCGTGGTTAGTCTGGCGGCCGCCGCCGGTCTGCTGCACAAACCGTGTCGGGGTTTCTTACGGTGTCTTACGGTGTCTTCTAGAATGTTTTAGTTTACATTTTGGATTGAAATTCATCAACGATTAATCTTCTTATCATATGGGGTGTAATCTCTCGAAGTTTTACCGGCATTTACCCGTTAAGTTCTGAAAAAGATATAAATCACCAAAAATTGTGGAACTATGTTAGTAAAGCCCCTAATCTATGTTTATATTCATTTTATACCCTTATTATATGTTTAGTTGAGTTATAAAAGTATAGCTTAAGAGGTGTCAACACCCACTGCCGCCTCCGTCTAGGACTTCTGGCGTCGCTCACCCTCCCGCTCGATGAGCCTATCCTCGGCGACCAGCCACCCTCCGCTTCGTCGGGGATCACCGATGATGAGTGGGCCGTGCGGCGTGCCCATGTCGCGGGGAAGCATGAGAAGCACGATCCGGTTCCGAGGCGGAAGGCGCTATTGGTGCTGCTCGGCAAGCGAGAGGAACGCCCGGTCGTCACGGCGTCATGCACTCCAGTCCCGAGCTAGCGAGCAAGTTCGGGAAGCACCGGCGACTGCGGTTCATCCGGCAAACCCGCGGTGGCTGCGCGAGATCTTCCCCATGATGCGGGCTGGTGCGTTGGCGGCACCGGTGGGAAATCCAGATCTGGAGCAGTAGCCGCGGACACGCCCTTCAGCCACCCTCGTCGCGCACTAGTTTTATTTTTGGTACAACCGTATCGCGCCACCGTTAAAGCCCGGTGATTCTTGTCTGTGTGCTTTCGTGCGCCGGCCAATTCGTTTGGCTAAGGTGTGCGGCGTGTAAAACTCTAATTTCACTTAAAACAATACGTGTCAATGGTGCGCTTTGAAAAAAAAAAAAAAGAATAGCTATGTTTCATCCAAGTTTTATTTTATTCACTTGATGTCTTGAAAACGATTGCAATGAAACTCTCTGTTGAGTTTGGCCTAATGGCCAATAGACCCCCCTTGAACGACTTTATCACAGTGTATGCTAAGCATTTGACCATATCACAGTGTATATAGTCCTGGTCGCAATCACAATAGCTTGTAGCACACCTTCTAGTGGTCCAAAAGGTCATATTCATTACTAATTAAGGTCACAATTTATAGGGGTGGCTGCTCCATAGAGACAAATAGGCAAGAAAGTTGTACTCTCCCATTTCTAGAAACCAATAATTTATAGAAAAGGGTTCACAATAGCTATCTTCATAAACATTTTTTTTTTTAGAAAAGGGTCTTCTTAAATATTTAAAAAAGTTGAATCGTTTCCCAATGTGTCATTTAACTCTTGTGTTGTTGAGTCGAGATCTCTTCTATATACTCCTCCGGGCTGGTATTAGAAGCCGTTTGGATCTCTTACGTATACTCCCTCCGGGCTGGTATTAGAAAAAAATAGGACAGTGACACGGTCTCCAAAACACAACTTTGACCTCTTGTTATTATAAAAATATTTATAGAAATGTAATATATGTCTACTTTTATCAAAGTATTTTTAAGACAAATCTAATCATATAATTTTCATATTTAGAAACTCAACAACTTAAAAGTTATTGATGATTTATATTTCCAATGTTTGACCCAAACCTTGTCCAAAATGACTTCTAATAACAACCCGGAGGGAGTAGACGTTTAAATCAAAAACCTTTAATAAACATGGTTCTAAATCAAAACCAAATAGTACAACCCCTAACAGCTAGCCTACGCTACTAACATTTCGGCTAACCTCAGACAGCCGCCCCTGTAGCCACGAACGATGGTGACCATGCTACAGACGGCAGCACCGTCAAGTTGTTCAGTGCATATTAATTAGCCGCATTGGAGCGCATGGGACAAATGACATGCATGCAGGGGCGGAGCTATATACTCCCTCCGTCCCTTTTTTAGATGTCACTTTATGGGGTTAAAGTTGGGTCAAACTTTTTCAACTTTGACTACGTTTGTAAAAAAATACGTGCAACATTTATATCTCCAAATAAATTTATTAAAAACTAGACTTAAAGATCTTTCCGATGATACTAATTACTTAACGTAAATATTTATATATTTTAATATATAATTGCGGTAGTTTGAAAACGTTGACTTCTCGGGAAGCGAGAATGACATCTATTTAGGGACGGAGGGAGTATGTTTTGGATCGGTTTTGGATCTGGGTTCGCCCGCACCCAAAAAAATTTGAGAAAACAGCGATAATGTTAAAATTTTCACCTTATTTGCACCCTCTCGTGATAAAAACCTACACACCCATATCAAGCACACCCACGTCAAAGCGCACCCCCTCGAATTTGCTCTAATTCCGCTGCATGCATAGAAGGAAATCACCGAAAGAAATCGCAATTTCTTCTTTTCCTCACGTAAACTATCAGGAAGCTTTGTTTCTAAACATCCCACGCCGTCGCGAGGAAAGTGCTCATCATGGTTTGTTTCCAAGTCTTGTGGTTTCTATTTTTTTTTTCCCGACGAGCCTGATGAAGTATTAGATGTATCATTGAAAGTACATACATAGAGGAGGGCAGACGAGAGCCTTTAAAATCTTATGCTGTTCCTAACATTATTTAATTGTGTGTATCGTTTCAAGGCTTGTGGTTTGATTTCAGTATCATATTTTTGGTGGAAACGGATGCTGCTATAGAATCTTACTGTTCCTAGATTATTTTGTGTCTGCTGCTGCCACCAATAGCTGCCGAACGGCTTAAGGGCATCCCAATGGTGGCCATGTCAGCTAGCTAGGAGGAGGAGCCAATCAAGAGAAAAGAGAGATAGAAAATGCACAGCGCCAGCGAGATGGGAGTCGACCAGCTCGCATGGTTCCCAGTGATTTCCTCTCTCTCTCTCATGTTGTCCCACTTCTACTTTACTTGTCAGGTTGCTATTTTATTACTCTATACAGCTAGCGATTTGATTCCCCTCATTGTGGACGCCCTAAGGCCAATTGGCCGAACGAACATGCCATGCATGGTAAGAACGAAACGTAGTAGTACGCATTTTTAGCAGAACACTCCAAGGCCTTAGTTTTTTTTACAAGAAACACATATATTATATTAAAGCAGCGATCTTACAACTTGGCCCTTAACAAAGGAGCCAATTACATCCAAGTCCCTAAAGGATTAAGATCCAACTTCGCCACGGAGCGCAGGTCGCTTGGCGGACGGCCGCTGGCGTCTCGCACGCATGGTGCCGTTGGTGCAGAAGGGCCTCGCGAAGCGCAGGGCTTGCAAAGTGGTTGAGGGCGGCGTCTTGACTTGCATCGCCGGCGAACCGAAGATTTTATTGAAGCAGTCGTCGACGGGTAGAAAATCGCCGTCCCCTAGAGTCGGTGGGTGGCTCACCGCCCTACCGATGGCGAATGAACTGAAGGGGTCTTGATGCGGGTTGTTGCTGTGCTACTTGATAGAAGATAAAAATAAAAAGAAACAGGAAAGAGGGATAAGGATGAAAGGCGCCTCTACGGATGAGGATGAACAGGTGTGACAGAAGCCGCGCATGCGTTCGCGCGAAGGTGCTGGAGAGAACAACATCGATCGCATGCTCCACACGTATCAGCAGCGGGCCTCATCCATGTGGGACCCACCATGTGGTAATCTGCATCGATGAAAAAATCTCCTTGACTTCCTGCTGGCGACGCGGCGGCGAATTCATCGCACAATTCATCTCCACCTTCACCTCCGGCGCTGCTGGTCGAGCTCCGACCGGCTTCACATGGTGCCTCCGGCGACTCGAAGGGGAGCCCAACTACCGGCGCCTGATTCTTGGTCTTGGCCCATGCGCGCATTGACGTGGTGGGCGAGGTCGGAGGAGCTCGTCGGCCGTATCATCGAGGGAGGCCGCGACTGCGGAGCAGGCACCCAGCCGACCAGCGGTTGCCTGCGGAGGCACCTCGCTCGCGCGGACCTGCGCACCGCGCCGGCGAAGAGGAGTCCGACGACGACCACGGGGATGTCCCTGGTGCGCTTTCTAGGGCCGTGTTGCCTAGGCTGTGGTGGGGCGTGGGAGATCTGGACGTAGGCGGGGATGGAGTGGAGGGCGGTGGATCTAGACATAGGCAGGGATGGAGTGAGGTGGTGGTTGTGGTGGCCATGGGGGGGTGTGGATAGAGGCGACAGGCGCAGAAGACGGTGACGACCGTGGCGACGTGGGGAGCGCAGAGGAGGTGACCGGCGCCGTTGCCTTTGCTGGGGTTGGAGTTAGGATCGGTAGGGGAGGCGACGGGGTAGGTTTGGGGGCTCGACCGCACATGGGAGCACCACCAGGTTAATGGCATGATGCTGGAGATGCACACCGCCATCACCAGACTCAACCACCGGTCGAGCGGCCTCGAGCTTCACCGCGATGAGGAGGAGGAGGCAGAAGCGGAGAGGAGAGCAAACCATGGCCTATAGGCCTTTTTATTCTTTTGGCAGATTTATACAAGGGGATGGAGGCGCCGGCTTACCTGACCTCGTCTCCGGCGGTGAAGCCGGGGAGGAGGCAAGGGCCGGCAGAAGGGAGGCGGTGGAGGGACTTTAGAGGAGGAGGAAGGAGGAAGACGGCATACGCCCTTAGTACTGTGAGCTTCTCACCCAACGCCTCAGTTGATTTTTTTTGAAATAAAAGGATCAAAGAGGAAGCCAAACTTTGGTGTGCGGTAGGGGCTAAAAGTTGTTTCAGGAACATCTCCACCTGAAATACGAGTGAAGTTGTGTTCTTAAAAAGACACATCCACACTATGCAAGGGGATCTTTTAAGTGTTTTCTTAGTGCTTCTTCTTGACTCAAATTTACCAGTTATTTATTTATTTATTTATTTTGTATACATAACTACCTTGTAAAGTCCTCTTTTTAATATGCCCCTGCTATAATCAAGGCAACAATTTGAACAAAAACAATCATAGCACGGTAGGTAAGAGATTGGGGACTTGGTGAAGTCTCCTTTGCAAGTTGCTGTACAGACTACAGTCGCCATTTATATGAGTTTGTCTCCTGTGAGTCACCATCTTCCAACTACAATTATATCCATCTCCATCCATAACAGTATTCCAAATCATGTGGGATGCTGAGACAACTTGATTTGTCAAGAAAAGTAAGACCATACCTAATCTATCAATAAGACAAATAAGGAAATGTTTCAACCGTTCTTGGGAGCCGACAACCGCCAAATAAATTTGTTTTCTTAGGGTAATTATGTAAACCACCAAGGTAATCCAAGTAGCTACTTCGTTGGTTGTCCTTAACCTCCAAGAAAATTGTGATTATCAGGCTGCTATTGACCGCCAAAATAATTATGATTTCTTTGGGGCTGACCCTCAAGGAAATGCGTACTATCAACGAAAAGAAATATTGCTTAATAAATTACATGATTCTATCACTAATATCAACCGGCACATGATAGTAAAAAAAACATATAGATGATTTTATTATGGATCCCAACCATGATATTGATTTAACATATCAATTAGAATTTTACAAGTCCATTTATCAATCATCATGCATGATGCCACATCATGTCCTTTGCATCCTAACACAGTCACTAATAGTTTCCAGTGGTAGGAATATCAACTGATGTATCATTTCCAATCTCAGCAGTGCCATTCTCTACCTGCAGCTTTGTGTGTCAAATAAATGGGCTCCCCGAATGGCTATATAATGGTGCAAGACTCCAACAAGATGTCACAGTGCGCCAGGCATAACGACAAGTTTGTTTGTTCATGCAATTCTAGCTGGTACATATGGATTCTTCCAAGGTAGGAGGGGTGTCTATTTATCCTAGTGGCAGCCGGGCAGCTATACTAGGACTAGGTGCGGCCGTCCCCGAGCATGTGTGGCCACAAGAGTCCTTTCCCGATTACTACTTTGACATATCAAATAGTGATCACATGGTGGATCTGAAAGCTAAGTTCAAAAGAATTTGTAAGTGTCTCCAAACTCTTTTTAGCTAGAAAATTAAACCATCCAGGGCCATTTAATTTCATAACAATGCTATTCACTTCGTTCCAAATTATTGTAAGTCATTATTTTAATTAGCTCTAAGTCATACTTGTCTCATATGCATAGTTTCTGTATTTTTCTATAAACATTCACAAAGTTAGATAAGCTTGAGTTAAAAGAAAATGCTAAAACAGAGTTATAATTTGTTTTTCATGATCGGGTCTTTTATGGAGAAAGTATTGATTACTCTCTACATACTCGTAAAACTTGACATTTTGGAAAAGGTTTGGATCAAACATTAGGAATATAAATCATCAATAATTTTCAAGTTGTTTAACTTGCAAATGTAAAAATTATATTAATAGATTTTTTCTTGAAAAATACTTTCATAAAAGTATACACATAGCACTTTTTATAAATATTTTTATAAAAACAAAGAGGTCAAAGTTGTGTTTTGTATATCTTGTGTCGTTGTCCTTAACGCCAAGTTTTACGAGTATGGAGGGAGTAAGAAATAACCTATTGAAATTCCTAACCTTGTGACTAGGTAGGTGATTCATGCTCTTGTCATCTTCTCTATCTCTAATGAACCCATCAATCGACTTTAAGCTCGATAACGGACCCTCAACCTTGAGGCCCTAGCAAATTGCCCCATCAGCACTTGCCCGCGTATATCCTCTAGTCCCATTTTCTTCATTTTTGAGGATTACACAGACAACGCAGACATTCACAACATGCACGCGACTCTCCCCCTACGAACATACGTCACGCAAACCCTGCCCTTATGAGCACCTCTGAAGGACTGAGCACCCTGCAGATATGGAGATTTCCGAAGTTACCATTGGTGCCTCGTTGTCAACGGGAACGTCACTTAATTACCACTTAACGCATAACGCCGGTAAATCCTAGAAAATCCCAGAAAAAAGTGTGAGCACTAGGATATGAACCCTGGTGGGTAGTGTCCCACTGGACCGTTCCACCCCGTTTTGATTCCCCGATAAAGGAACTACTAGGACAATCCTAGCCAAGAATAATACTGGATTTGCTAGTACGCACTAGGCGTATCACCGACCTAGGTTTAACCATTTATCGCGAGGATGCAAACGACAGTGTGGACCGCTATGTGATCAACAGTTGAATTGAATGGAAGGAATATTTCACCACCACCAATAATGATCGTAGCTTAAGGATCCAATGCGATCTGATCAATATATGTGGTTCCAACTTCAAATGTTCATGGACGAGCAAACCATTTAAAGATAACCAAATATGCTTATGAGTTACGAGATGAAAAAGAATAGATTAGGTTTTTATGATTACAACCTGGAGGAGATTTCATGGTTCAACTAGAGGGATATATGGAAAGGGGTGTGTTTCATTATAGCAAACTTCCAATATCTAACATGTAAATAATACATTGTAATTAAACCATAGGTGAGAAGACGATGATTGAAAAGCGACACATGTCTATGTCGGACGAGTTCCTGAGAAGCAATCCCTCCATGCATGCACATGACTCACCCTTATGAACACACGTCGCAAAACCCTATCTCTATGAGCACATCTGAAGGACTGAGCACACGATGGATCCGGAGATTACCGAAGTCACCATTGGCACCTCATTGTCGACGGAAACGCCGCTACCACTTAACGTATAACGCCGGTAAATTCTAAAAATCCTACTAAAAGGTGCGAGCACCAAAATATGAACCCTAGTGAGTAGCGTCCCACTGGACCGTCTCACCCCGTTTTGACTCTGTGATCAAGGAGCTATTGGACAACCCTAGCCAAGAATAATACTGGATTTGCTAGTACGCACTAGGCAGTATCACCAACCTAGGTTTAACCATTTATCACGAGGATGCAACGGTACGTGTGGACCAGCTATGTGATCAGCAGTTGAATTGAATGGAAGGAATATTTCACCACCACCAATAATGATCGTAGCAGGATCCAATGCGATCTGATCAATATATGTGGTTCCAACTTCTAATGTTCATAGACAAGGACGAGCAAACCATTTAAAGATAACCAATTATGCTTATGAGTTACGTGACGAAAAAGAATAGATTAGGTTTTTACGATTACAACGAGGAGATTTCATGGTTCAACTAGAGGGATATATTCATATATATGGAAAGGGGTGTGTTTCAGTATATCAAACTTCCAATATCTAACAGTTATTATTATTGAAATTAAACCTTAGGTGAGAAGACGATGATTGAAAAGCGACACATGTCTATGTCAGACGAGTTCCTGAGAAGCAATCCCTGCATTACCAACTACAAGTCTCCGTCGCTTAAAATGCGGCAAGAGCTCACAGACGCCACCCTACCTCAGCTCGGGCGCGAAGCAGCACGGAAAGCCATCACCGACTGGGGTTGCCGCCGGCGTGCCTCGACATCACCCACCTCGCCTCTTCTCACGCCATCGGCGGCTGCATGCCCGGCGCCGACTTTGAGGTGGTAAAGCTGCTCGGCATGCCACTCTCGACCAAGCGCTTCATGTTGTACCAGGTCGGCTGCCATGGTGGCGGCTTGGCGCTGCGCCAGCCAAGGACCTAGCCGAAACAACCACGGCGCCCGGGTGCTCGCGTGTGCTCGGAGGTGATCACCACGACCCCGCGAGGGCCCTCGGAAACCCACCCTGGGAGCCTCGTCGGGCAGGCCCTATTCGGTGACGCTGCGTGCGCCGCCATTGTCGGAGCAGGTGTCGGCGGCGGCTGTGATGAGACGCCATTGTTCGAGATTGTGTCGGCGCCACAGGACATCATTCCGGACGGAGCTGGGTGGTGTAGTGGCCAAGCTACACAAGGAAGGGATAGTGTACACTCTGCATCCCGACATGCCGATGCACATCTCCAACAACATAGAGGAGATCGTGAAGGGACACCGGGCGCTGGGCCGGGTAGTCGCCCATGACAGGGAGCGAGGAGTTGTTCTCGGGTGATGCATCCCGGCGCGCGGAAAGATCCCGGACGAGGTGGAGAGCGCGCCGGGCTTGAGGAAGGAGAAGCCGGAGGCGTCGAGGGAGGTGATGAGGCGGCATGGCAACACGATGAGCTCATGCGTCCCTCACCACCTTGGAGGAGATGCGGGGCGGAGGTCGGCGGACAGGGGCCTCGCACGCCGGGAAGGCCTCGACTGGGGCTGCTCTTCGGTTTCGCCCCGGGATCACCGTCGAGACCATCCTCCTCCGCCGCGATGCCCAAACCCAAGCCTAACCACGACGAATCGAACCACCACGTAGTAATTAATGAAGTTCTTTCAGTGATACCTACATAATGTTATTTATGATTTATATTCGCAATGTTTGACCTTTGTGCTTATGATATATATGTGTATACAGTATGAATACATCAGTGTGTATGATATGTAATTGGAAAATGTAATAGTTTTTGTGATGTCAGGACATGTAAAATTTACTATACGTCAAGTGAATAATCAGTTATCAAACCTGGAGTAACTCCCTCTCGCCACTTTTTCCTTTCAGAAACATATGCAGTGGCCGAGGACGAAAGAAATTTAATGTATGGAGAAATCGATAGCATAACAAATAATAAAATAAGATTGAAAATTTTTAAAAATAATTAAGACACATATGAAATGTTGTGAACGTAAAACAGAAAAAAAAAAAAATAGAAGTAAAGCATTTAGAATAAATAAAAGTTACGCAAATGAAATCAATAGACAAATCGAGTGACAGTCACTCTATCGTCTGTCGTCTATCACAGTGTATTATAAGTGATTTAGGAGACAAGAGCTGTTTTGATTTGCATCACACAAATTTGATATGTATATTATACATATCCATACCATTTATCGACCAAATCTTCATTAATCACGCTAATAATAACGTCTGATTTATTACAAAAATAACATGCGGGTATACATCATTTGTATTCTCTCTTAGTCTACCCTAGAACCTTTCGAATGTAGTAGTACTATATATTACCGAATGTGGTGAGGAAGCTTGAATACGTCTAAGCTTGACCTAGGCAACTTAACTTTTTTTTTTTTTTCTCGAATACGCAAAAGATTTGCGTCTTTTTTCATTAAGAAGATTGTTTTACAGGCATGTTACAATTTGGGGGCAAAGAAATTGTACAATAAGTATTGGCCTCCCCAATAGACTGTAGCGGACTACTACATGAATGAGACGACGCAGGTTGCGCGCACCGGCTTCGATCCAGAGTTTGACGGTGGCTAGTAGTTGGGTGGTGGTGGAGGTTTCGTTGCAGAAGCACATTGCGTTCCTTTGTTTCCATATCTCCCAAGCTATCAGAGCAAACAGGGTGTCGGCACCCTTCCGCTTGTCGCCGTGCCATTGGACTCTCCATTTGTCCCACCACTCTAGCATAGATGCATGGCCTACGCGCGATGAGTCAACGCCAAGCACCGGCGAGGATGGGCCCAACCACCACCACTCCAACCCCCGGATCCCGGCCCCTTGTGGTGAGTTTGGCGTATGCCAGTTCTTCTCTCTGGCTCCTATAGCCGTATACTTCACCCCTGATCGATCTCCTCCAAATCGTGATCCGATCCATCCTCCCTATCATCGATTGAAAGCTGCTCTCTTGATCTATTGATGAGTAAAGTTAAATTTACACCTAGGTGCATATGCACCCACACCGTGGACCATGATACGCATTGTGATCCAACGGTAGCCGGCTGCCTCCGCCGCCGACCGCCATGTGCCTCCCGCCCTCCACGCGTTCGCGCGAAGCCCGCCCGGCCTTGCATTCGAGCTCCGGCGCACCGTTATTTGAAAGGCCGCCGCCCGCATACCACGCCGCAGCTCGCCCACCATCCACCCCAAGCCTCTTTGCCTCCCCGTGACGCCCGTACACATCCAGCCGCTGCTGCTGGCCCGGGCCGTCGTCGTGCCGCCGGCGACCGTGGGTTTCGAGTCCGTGCCGTGGGGCGGCACGGAGGCCCGGCGAGGGACGCTGCGTTCCGGTTCGCCTTCGACACCACATCCGCTGCCCAGGTCGAAGGCGCTGCGACATCCGCGGTCGCGGGCCCTCCATCCGGGATCCTTCGCCCACACCTCCAAAAAGATTGCTGAAGATGGGAGCGCCAGATGTTGCAATGCATGAGCGAATATCATCGCTACAAGAATAGTCAGCTCTCCGCAACCAAATCTGTCCGCACCACGCCGCCCCGGTTCTCAAGTCGGTGGCTCAAGAATGGATCCTATGCCGACTGACCGCTCTCCTCCGCCCACGCTTCCGGCTCCTCCGCCCCGATCCCATGCCTCCCGACCGATCTCCTTTGGCCATGTCTCCCTGTTCCAACGCAGCATACCTCTTTGTCCAGTGCATCACGCAGGTGGTGTTGTGCAACCTCTAGTCTCCGGCTCTCCGACCGCATTTGACGAGCTTTTAGCATGGAATTGTCGGGGGCATTGGAGGCAACCTCAGCAGCACTACCAAAATGTTGCATTTGAGCGCCTCATGAAAGGAACGCAAGAACGATCGAGATATGGAAACAAAGGAATGCATTAAACTTAATAGTAACATTTATTTTTGAAACTAGAAACTCTCGATTTACCAAGAACGATCTTGCTATTAAGTTTAATGTTGGTACTGTGC
Source organism: Hyparrhenia diplandra (assembly GCA_015847255.1). Lineage (NCBI taxonomy): Eukaryota > Viridiplantae > Streptophyta > Magnoliopsida > Poales > Poaceae > Hyparrhenia > Hyparrhenia diplandra. Next base: position 193,449 of record JADLZK010008613.1, on the reverse strand, counting down.
ATATTGTCCCCGCTGATGGTCAATCAGGTGGGCTCTGGCTCCTTGTGCGTGATGATGTTGAAGTAGAAGTCTTAGATTTCAACCACCATTTTATTTTTGCTAGTTGTCATTTTAAGAGTACTTGTAATAACTTTGGTTTAGTCTGTGTATATGGCGACCACCACCACTAAAAAACTTCTTGGATATGGGGTAAAATCCGTGATTTTGTAAGTACCTATTCGGATTTACCTTTTATCTGTATGGGGGATATGAATAATATTATGAATGCTTCTGAGAAGCTTGGCCCTAAGCCAGCTAATCAGCGCCTTTATTTCTGATTTCTGCTGCTTGGTTAAAGATTGTGGTTTCATTGATCTTGGTTACCATGGCCCTGTTTACACCTGACTAATAAGCGCTTTTGATTCTGTTCCCCGCGTATGAAAGGCTTGATCGATTTTTTGCTAATTCTGATTGGCTCTCTTGTTTTCCTAATACTATTATTTATCATTTGCCTATGATGAAAAGCGACCATGCTCCTATTATTGTTGTGCTGGATTCCAACAAAAAGAGGAAAAGCAAAATTTTCAAATTTGAAAATTGGTGGCTACTAACAGATGATTATGAGAAGGTTGCCAAATCTAGTTGGAACAGGTCAGCTCATCGTGCTTTTCATGGAAAGGTATCCTTTTTGGCCAAAGATCTTCTTGAGAGATGGCAACGCTCTAAGCCTAACAATTCTCATCTTTTAAAAATCCCTTGAAGAGCAAATCCTTTCTCTTCGATGCTTCCTCCTCATCTCCGTAATTCGAGCCTCTGTAAGCATCTAATTGATCAACATGAGACCATTCTTACTAGAGAAGAGGCTTATCATAGGCAGAGATACAAAAAGAATTGGTCTGTTGAGGGTGACAGAAATACCAGCTTCTTCCACAGATCTATTATCAAAAGGGCTAGAAGAAATACCATCACCCACTTCATTAATCCTAATGGCTCTATTGCAACCATCAAGATCAGCTTGCAACAAGTGCTAATAATTATTTTATTGACATTTTTACAAGCGGTTGCGGGGATAATGAGGATGACACTTTCCGCGTAATGGAACAAACCCTCATCTTAATTGTGAGGAGGACGGCTTCACCAACTCTATCCCCTCGATAGTCATGAAGTTCATGCCATTATAAAAGAAATGAGGAATAATGCAAATACCGCCCAGACGGTTTACTGCGGTTTTTACAAAACATCTTGGAATTGGACAGGTAATGATGTCACCGAGTTGGTAAGAAATTTCTATCATAATGCTACCATGATTCCGAGATTAATAGAACGACATCACCCTTATCCCTAAAATTAATTCTCCTCAAACACCCAAAGATTACAAACCTATTAGCTTATGCAATGTGTCTTACAAAGTTATTGCCAAATCTTTAGCTGCAAGAATTAAGCATCACTTGCCCCATATCCCATATTATTCACCCTTCTCGAGTCGCTTTTATCGTGGCGGGCATATTGCCTCTAATATTGTTATAGCTCGGAGATCATTCACAGTTTTAATCTCAAAAGTTGGAAACAAAAAAGCTTTCTTTTTAAAATTGGATCTTGCTAAAGCTTTTGACAGGATTGAATGGAATTTCATTGTTCAAGCTCTTACTAGACAGGGGTTTAGTAACTATTTTATCAATCTCATCTATGCCTGTATTTCTACCACTACAATGCATGTTATTATTAATGGTAATCCTACTCCTGTTTTCCATCCCCAGAGGTATTAGGCAAGGTTGCCCTCTTTCTCCCTACCTGCTTATTATATCCTGTCAATGAACTTTCCATAAGACTACAACAATATGCCGATAATGGGGATATTCATGGAATCACCTTGGGACCAAACTCCCCAAGATTCATTCTCTCCTCTTTGCATGACCTCATAATTTGTGGGCAGGCAACTAGGGAGGAAAGTTGGAAAAATTAATAATGCACTCCAAAGATTTTGTGTTTGCTTCAGTATGGACACACCAACTTGGCCAAATCATCCATACTATTCAAAGAAGGGAGTGGATAATCTCTCCAAAGCTGAGGTAAGGAATATTTTTCCTATCTTTGAATTACAAGCAAATTCTATCTATCTAGGTAATCCTCTCATTTTTTAATCATAATGACAAAAAATAAAGCCTACAACTTCATTCTTAATAAATTTAAAGCCAAGCTTAACAACCTAAAAGCTTCTAAACTTAACCATGCTGGTCGCCTAGCTTATATTAATTCATTCTCTCTTCTATCCCTATCAATTACATGACCACAATCCTGTTTTTCAAAGACCTTCATTGGCAAGATTACAAAGATCATTAAAATTTTTTTGGTGGAAAGGAGTACAAGAGGAGAATTCCTCCTCAAGTTTCAATTTCGAAAATGGAAGGATATTTGCGTGACCTAAAAAGAAGGAGGGCTAGGTATCGAGACTTTGCAATTGGTTAATAGGAGTTTGTTGCTCAACAAATGTTGCCTGGAAAATAGCTACTGGTAAGCATGACTACCTTTCAAATATCCTAAAATCTAAATATTATCCGGACACCCCCACCTTACGGAGGGCCCCTAATACAACCCAAAGTCAGCTTTTTGGTCCTCTATTCTTAGTGTCAAAGATCTTTTAATAGATAACCGTACTATCCAGATTCATAAAGGTGATTCTAGTGTTTGGTCATCGCCTTGGTGCTCCATATGGAAAGAGATCCATTCACATATGAACCTTCCGTTCTCGTACCACGACCTCCCTACCTCGCTTTACGAGCTATGGGATCCTAACACCCATTCCTGGGATGTCAATTTGGTCAATTCAATTTTTGACAGGGACGCTGCCAACATCATCAACAACACGCCCATTGTGCCTTCTAACGATAATGATGTTCTTAGGTGGATTCCATCATCAAAAGGGAGTTGCTCCACCAAGGAAGCCTTCAAAGTTCCTTAATAATCAAGCACAAGTCACGCTACCTCCACGGGGCCAAGGAGCATTGCTCAAGGAGGTCTGCAGGTTCTCCATAGGGTCTGGAAACATAAAACCATTCCCCCAAACTATAAAACTTTTATGTGGAGGCTGATTAGGAATGCCCTTACGACAGGTCAAAGAGCAGGAAATCTCTCTAAACATATAGATCGCAATTGTTGCTACTTTGTGGCGAGTTGAAACAGATTCTCATCTCTTCTTCCATTGTGACTTCTCAAGAGCGGTTTGGTATTCTCGCCAATCCTCCTCTAAGATCGCCCCTACTCCCCTTGGAGCGGGGATGGGATTCAAGAGGCCATTACTCTTATTATAAATAACAATATTGCTGATGAACTCATGTGCGGGACTATTGCCACTCACGTGGTTCATTTGAAAGCACGAAACGATCTGCGATTCCATAAGAAAAATGGAATGTTTTACGTGTTCATCATTGTGCTTAAAGTTAAATCAAAGCATTTGAGCAAAGCTTTTCAACATTTGCCTCCAAAGACCAAACATAGCTCTAGCCCTACCGAGCCTCAGAGCATCATGCTTGGTGCACGCTCCACTTTTTTGTTTGCAGGTAGCAGGGACTCCACTACAACATTGAATGAGGTCAATGACCAAAACACAACAGGGATTACACTATCCTTGACCAATGATGCCGGGCGCCTCCACAAAGCCAAATGCTTCATCGATGCCTCCCTTCTTCCCGATGGCAATGGATCGCTTCTCAGAATGCGGGTGTAGGCATCTACATTGTGGATGACTACGGAAAGTTAAAGCTCAGATTCCAAAGCGCAGATCAAGGACTGCTCTTACGTCCTTATGGCGGAAGCGGCGCTGCTGCTCTTGCTTCGAAATCATAACAAGTATGGGATGGCAGCAAGCCACCTTCTTTACTGATAATGAGGTCCTTGCCAACTTTCTCAACAGCAATACTCAAGAAGACCCTCCTGATTGGCGATCAAGCCTTTCACTTTGAAGCGTTCAAGAAAAAATTTAGCTTGTGTTCTCTATAGGGTCTCCAAACTTGATAGAAGCCAAAATGTCATGGCACACTTCTTAGCTCAAAAGTCTTTTAGGGCTGCTCTAGCTTCTACGTGTACTTTCTCCATCTTATGCTCTAATGGAGACCACTCCAGTTGTTGCCCTCTAAAAGAGGCTTTACAACATGTAAGCTTCTCTATGTACCATCCACTAACAACAATTTGCTGTTAATTAATGAATGCCTTTGTTGTCAAAAAAAAAAGCACCGCGAGGATGGTCCACCACACCTACCTAGAGTACGAGTAGGGAGGCGATGATGTGGTCGATGGTTTCCGGTTCCTGGTCGCAGAGGGAAGCGGTTGTGTCGTTTAAGCTTTGTAGACTAGGCAACTGAACTTTATTACCTCTCTTCCACTACTTGACAAATTAATCAACCAAATTTAGCAAATAATTTTTTTTGAGCGAACACAAGGAAATAAACAAACATATTCACACACAAAAAAAAAGGAAAAAAACAAACAATAGCATCAGTCGATGAGTAAAAAGGACAGGTAATAATTTACCTGATGCCTGATGTTGTGTCGGCTGCAAATTGATGCATATATTGTGCAGTACCGGCTGTTCCTACTTGCCTGCGCGCCTTTCAGTGTATTGCCACCATCTCGACCTTGAAGATTGCGGACGGCCGCCGGAAGATCTCCACGCCAGAAACTCGTCTAGGGCACAGACGACCGCAAGAACCGCTTGAGGACGCAAATAATCGGGACTGGCAAATACAAAGCGTAACATAGCCACAAAGACTTAAGGCCCATATGCTGCTGGATGTGCCGGCCCAAACATAAAGGCCCACAGTCGCAGAGTAGGCAGTTTCTTCTTCGAGAGTTTTACAACCTCTCAAAAAAAAAAAATTGTTTGGCTTAAAAAAAATTATGCCTTACTTCCATGGCCCAGAAACGAAAATCTCTTACTTGTATGACCTTTAGTCCATTTCAGCCACTTAACATATAGTAGAAAAGAAAAAACAAAGAGAGGGGAAGAAGAAAGAGACATGGGCAAGAGTGACATTTCACTACTCTTATATCTCCTCCAAAGCCAAAAATGGATATATTTTGTTATAAGTGGTGTTCAACAACAAATTCGATAGGAATGAAGCAAAGTGTCCTCGAGCAAATCTCACAATTTCAGTGTCCCATGGTCATTTTGCCTTAACATAAACACTATCTATGTGTTTGAATCCTTTTTGAAGGCACCTAAGAAAAACAAAAAAAAAATGGTGAGAAATCGTTAGTTAATTTGTAGCATCTATTATTGTTGAAAAGCAAAACTTTGTGACGCCTTTGGAATCTAATATATCTCATCATCACGTGACGTGCATTCAACATAATAAGCACACAAGACTACAGTACGTCAAGGTCGTCTCAAGTCAATCCGGTCATTTTCCTGAACATTGGTCTACCATAGTCTAGTTTCTTTTTCTACCATAGTCTAGTTTCTTTTTCTTGTCCACTAGTACTATACGCGCCCACCACCAGGTGAAGCAGCTTCCTCTTCACCTTCCCTCTCCTCATCCAGCCTCATCCAGCTTTAGCTTTACAAGTGAAGTGGATGAAGTAGCAGTAGCAGCAGCTTTGCAGAGAGTGACCACGAAGAAGAGAGGAGATAGAGGTTGAACAAGGCAGGGATCCATGGGAAACATCCTCAGGTGCTTAACAGGGGAGACAACCATGGTGACGATCACTATCGTCCCCACTATCATCCGACCTCGGAGCCCGGCCACATACTACAAGCCGGCTGGAGCTCTCCGCCTCGTTTCCAGCCTGACCATCACCAGCTAGGTCCCCATGGCGGCGTCGCCTCCCTGGTTCAGGACCTCCTCAACTTCGAATCCACATCCATGGTAACGTACATATGCGCTGTTATCCTCTCCCTTCCCCTTATTCCCTTGTGTGTGGTTGTTTACTTCATTTTGCCATTTATTCAGTTACTGTAGGTCCTTTTGACAGTATTTTTTTGGGGAGGTAGAAAGTCCCTGATGACAAGATATGAATAATTTTTTTTTTTCTGATAAAAGACAAGATATGATTAATTGCACAAGCAAAATTCACATTTATCCATGAAAAGTTCAGCTTCTTACTAGTCATATCTGTAAATGTCTATCAGAATGCACAGCATTCTCATTTTCTGACAAGTTGACCATGTGTTATATACTTAGACAAATAATGGAATATGGAATATATGGATGAGATAAAGCTCTGTACTATAAGAAATTAGATTATGCCTTGATAAAATTTGCTTGTGCTCCATACAACCTCCCTGAACAAATTTGTTTTTACATTTTACTACTGAGTCCCGTAGTTCAGGATTTATTTTCACTTGTACTGTGTTGAGCTTCATTGGCATGATGTGGGAGATCTTTTTGGCAGGAACAAACACCTAATTAACTTATATACCCCAATTTTGTTTTAACTTGACCCACTTGATCTTTGATTCTTTTAGCACTTGGACGGACATGTACATTAGCAATGATGAACTGCAGCAGTAAAGCGACATTGCAACTACTAGCACAGATATTAATAAGATTGTGATGATTTATCATGTCGGTTTCACAGACTTTGTTCCTAGAATTCCGTGACATGTTTTCCAGTGATCACTAGTAACGAAATGATTTTGCGAAGCACTTGCAAAATCTTTTGCGTGGCGGGCACTTTTTTGCCCGTCCACGGAAAATACCCGCCACGCCCAGCTTTTTTTACGTGGCGGGCGTTTTTGCCCGCCACGGGAAAGATTTTTTGCGTGGCGGGCACCTTAACGCCCCGCCACGCAAAAAATATTTTCTTTTGCGTGGCGGGCATGTTAAGGTGCCCGCCACGTAAAATAAATTTTGCGTGGCGGGCGTCCTAAAAGGCCCGCCCGCGTAAAATGGTCGAGGCCCAATAAGCCGTGCAAGCCCAAAGTCGGCTTCGAGTATAAATGAGAGAAGTTAGGGTTTATTCACTTCATTCTCTCCCTCTCCGCTCAGCTCCCCATCGGCTCTCTCCTCCTCCCCACCTCACTTCCTCTCGAGATCCCGCGTCCCTCACCTCCCTCCTCACTTCATCGGTTCCTCTCGAGATCCCGGGCGGCCATGGCGCTCAAAGGCGCCGGGGGCGACCTGGGCGAGGCGGCCAGGCGGTCGGGCTCGGGCGGACCCGGGCTCCCGGCCGGACACCGGCGTCGGCGCCGCGGGCTCGAGGTGGACACCCGGCAGCCCATTGGTTTCAGTGATGGCGCGACCGGATCTCATGAGGAGATCCGACGGCTACGGTCGCCCGGATCCGGCCCCCACCTCCTCTCCGGCGTGCGGATCCGGCTCCCCTCCCTCCCAGGCTGCGCGGCAGTGGCGGGCGTCCTCGGCGGCGATGGCGGCGCTCCACCAAGGCCTCCTTCCTCCTCCAACCCGCGGCGGCTCCACCGTGGTGGGACGTCCTCGGCGGCGACGGCCCGGCGCGGATCCGGCTCCGGCGAGGCGGCGTCCTCGGCGGCTCCCTCTCCGCCCGGCCCAGCGTCCCGGCGGCGCGGCGCGGTGCCGTGATCCGGCGGCGGGCGGCGCGACCCTCTTCCACCGGCGGCGGCGGCGTGGGGGCGCTTATGGGCCTAGATGGGCTCGGCGGGCCCATGGATGGGCTCGCCGGGCTCGCTCTAGGGTTTCTTCTTTTTTATTATTTTTTTGAAAATGTTTTCCGTGGCGGGCACTGTAGCACGCCCCCACGGGGGATTCATTAACCGTGACGCACCGTTGTAGCCCGCCACGGATGCTGTATGATTAACCGTGACCTTTGTTTGCGGCGGCGCTGCGCCTCTTCACGCAAGTTCTTTTTGCCCGCCACAAAAAGCTTTTAGGTACTAGTGGATGATGAGATACAATAAATAAATTTTATTTGTTACGCTTTCAGGTACCTGAAGCGCTCATAAATAATGTTACATCATCCAGGAAAGCCCAGGTTAAATGGTAAGGAGCACTTTCAAAAAAAAGCTTACACACTTGATGATTTTTTTTTTAATAATCAGTACATTTGGTGTACCTAATGATGTCAATGTTGCTTTAATTCTTCCCCTAGTTCAATAGAGTCAAGGATTAAAGGCATATGACAGTAGGACAGTAGGAGTATTAGAAAAGAAAAGGGGGCCCTCAATGAAATGTTCTTTGTCCATACTTATCCAAACATAGAAAAGCGGAACAAACACATTGAAGAACTTGAATGTCTTTTAGACAAAAAAAAAAAAGTTATGACTAAATTTGATCATCTAATTTACAAAATGCTAGGTACCGGAATATTTTGGAGGCATATAAGAACTCCAGCCCCACACCGAAAACACCAGCAGAGGCCGCCCGACTAGTTGCAGCAGCTCTAAGCAGGATTCAGAGAGCTGATTTGGAGGTAACCTTTTTTTTTTTTTTCTGTCTTTTTACTTAAACAATTGTAGGGACCATACAAGAAAAAAATGCATTGATTAGCAATGATACATATTTAAGATGCTTGAACATCTAAACTAACAAATCTATGTTTAAACTAGAGTAGTATTTTGCCTATTTGTGGATGCGCAGACAAACCCGCTTGCATCCCTACATAGTAGTCCTCTGTTCATTCGTACAGGGTGTAGTTTAACCGTTCGAGTTAACCATTGACCAATAATTACTCCAGTAGTATATGAGTTAATATACCATAAAATCAGTACCATTGGATTCATATATTCAGGCACTTGCTAATAATTAGTATCTATAACTATTAATAAAATATGTCAAGAAAATTACAGTCAAAGGTTGATTTTGCATAGTGAAACTATACCTTATCCGCTGGGGGCTCTGCCTCACGTTTCAGTTCCAAACAAAAATATATACATATATATCTTATGAAAGAATGGTGTAACATTTGATTAGAATCCCTTGGAAATTTACTACAATTTGCATTGTACTGTTAGTATTACCAATGGTTATGTTCGAGTCATTCTATCCAAAAACAATGTTTCATTCGCAGGGTATTCTTGCATTTTACAACCTCCCGATCCCATCATTCTCTTTAGCATCAACATCCTCGGACCACCAACCATCCTCACTACCGGAGGGCATACAGTTTGTGCTGAACACTTTGCCGGTCAGATATGATAAAGCATTGCAAACAAAACCCTTAACCAACGATGTCACATTTTGAACAATGTGTTACCTCAACTACTATTAGATTCACAACAAGTGCATTGGAGATGGTGATGGATTTACAGCCTATGTTGACACAGCAGACCCGAGGGAGTCAGCGAATGTGCCACTAGAAGTCCAAGAGATGGTGATTGAAAGGACTCAAGCACGCAATGATAGGGATTACCAGACGGCCGATGCTCTTCTTAGGAGCCTCAACGAAGCAGGATATAAGTACTCAAACTAAACCTTCATGATCCTTTACATGTCATAAATGCATATATTATTTGAAATATATTTATGATTTAAACTTTAGATATATTCAGTTACTTGGATAATAAACTAGATCTCATTAGTTGAAAATGCTCTGATGTTTTAGCAATGCAGGAGTTTATTAAGTAATCAGGAAAATATCATTAACATATCTCATGGGAAAACAAGTTTTGATATAATTTCTTTTTATGGAATCACCAAAAGCAAAACTTACTAAGAATTTTGATGAGTAGGATAATAACTATTTTAGGAGAAGAGATACTTGCAAAGAAATACAGAATCAGAATGAGGTAAGCATTTCTCCAAATTGAAAATGTGCATTCAATAATAACTAGAAGTATTGTTCTCAACTGCATGTTCTTTATTTCACGACTTGAAGGGGCATCGATGCACCAGAGCTTAAAATGGCTAGTGGGAAGGAATCGAGGAATGCATTGGTGAAGCTAATTGGAGGGAAAAAGGGTCACAATTTATGTGTATGGACAGGACCAGTTTGGGCGTTATGTGGGTGACATATATTGTGATAATGTGTTCATCCAGGTGAAAATTAGACTGTGTCCACACAACTAATGGTTTTACGGCTTCAATATGATGTGATCAATGTATGTCTGGACTCTGGAGCCTTTCAGGAGAAAATGCTAAAGAATGGTCATGTATGGCATTTCAAGACTTATGATAAGCGCCCAGAGTTTGCACAGGTAAGAAATTCCATTTTGTCTAAAATGCATTTATGAGACATCCCAAATTGTACTCTGAGAAAGCCTAGAGTATTCTTTTGACGTGAACATCCTTGAGCTATGTTATTTGTCATTTAATTTTAAGGCCACATGTGTTGGTCTGAACAATAGCTATTTGCAATTTGTGTTCAAAATTCGAGTTATGGTTGCATTAAACCATCCAAATTTGCTGCTCCTAGAAGTTTTTCACTAGCACTATGATATTTTGCAGTGGGAGAGAGAGGCAAGAGCTGCACGTCGAGGGATTTTTGCATCAGAGAACCCTGAGAAGCCGTGGGATTGGAGAAGAGATCAGCGCAACGCAAACATTCCAGTCTACTGATGGAACTGAACCATGAGTTTACAACTTTGTACAGTTTCTATAAATCAATGCGTATCAAAAAAACCAAAAGCTAGTGTATTGTACATGTATGTGGAAGATACAGTATTGTGAATTAGTATCATGCGTTCAATATTGAAGCTTCTTGTGTTCTTACCCTGCTTTGAACATTACTCAAAAAAAAAAAAAAAAAGGATACATGTCCCCTGATTAATAGAGGCATGCATTTCTGGGAGCAACCTTTGTAAATGGTCAGACGGGTCTTAGCTAGGAAAATGACTGCCTCTTTTAATCATTTACACAACTCGAAGTATATGCAACAGAGAGCTTAGAGGATATATGATTCATTGGCAAAGACCTTTACGTGTGTCTGCACACCACTCCTCAAATGCATTGTCGCTCATCAAGAAGGTATTTATCTACCACGGGAGATCCATCGTCGAGTTTGTGGATCTCATAGCTGTCCTAGAGCACTATAGTCAGGAAAGCATTAAGGCAACAATTTTACTGACCAACAACCATAGCAGATGCTATGCAAATTGCTCAAACATGTGAAGGCTGCCAGATGATAGCAAATGTAACTTCAAGCCCCAGAGCATTACACAGTGTTGATTTGATAAACATGCCCTTGAAATGATGGGGTATGGTGTTGGACCCCTCAAATAGCGTTTGGAAACATTCACTCTGTACTGATAGCAGTAAAATGTATCTCACCAAATGGATTGATGCCAAAGCATTGTATCACCTCGGCATCAAGAAAGTAGTTCTCGCAACAAGTTATGTGCCATTTCAGTTTCCTAAAGCACTAATGGTTGACAACAGTACTTTGACACCGGAGTCTTCATAGATTTTTTTAAAACAACTAGGGGGTCAGCCTATACTTCGCTTCAGTCAAACACCCAGAGTGTTGAAATATAAGTGAATTGTCTACTCTTTTTTTATTAAATTAAACTTTTGGATTGTGCTGGTCCTCAATGGATTGAGAATGCAATGGCCATGAAAATAAAAAAATGCAAAATAGCAAAAATGATTTTTTATCTATTCCTTTTTGGTGCCTCCCTTGTCTAATACGTAAGCTTTAAGCACCCACATCATGGCCTAAACTGACACCCAACATACACCAACACGCAACAAAGTTTACGTGAAATAACTAATATGCTTCAAAAAGGGAAAAGGTTGAGTAGAACAATATGATGTTGCCTTTTTCGGTGTTAACAACTACACTAATTTTTGGGATGTTATGAAACTAAAATGAATATACAATAAACCATATCAATTTGCATGCTTTCGTGAACTGAAAAGGTGGATTTGGGAGAGAAACATTATCTCTTAAGAGCACGCCACTACCAAGGAGTGATATGTATGCAATACTATTACCCTAGTTTTAATTCAACATATATTGCTCTTACTTACATAACTTTTGCTATGATGAGTACTAGCTAGTCATACCAGTGTAGGTAACAACACCAAGAGGATCTAAAGGACATGATTGCAATGTAAACCCCGCAAGCCAAGTATTTGCAACCATTATACCACACATAGGTGAAGATACCAAAATTGCTTGTATACCAAGATACTAAACTTCGGACATCAGGCTACTCAGATTTCCAAGACGACAATGGAGGAGTCTCAGAATACTTCCAGGTGTTGTCCATCTGAAGATATCTGTCTCCTTGGACATCACTAGCAGCAGCATATGACTCGAGTTCATTCATTTCCTCTGGTGTGAGTTTCACAGATAATGCTCCAATATTCTGGTTGAAATTTTCGACTTTTGTTGTGCCAGGTATGGGACAAACATCGCTGCCTTGATGACAAACCCAAGCTAATGCAAGTTGTGATGGCGTACATCCTTTTCTTGTTGCCATTGAATTAACTTGCTCAAATATTTGGGCATTCTTGTCAAGATTCTCCGGTTGAAATCTTGGGTAATTCTGCACAACAATAGAAATTCTTAATGAAAGATGCAACTAACCATGCATATTACTATTACTAGTTAGACGCCTCCAACAGATCCTTCATCAGAATAATTTGGCCATCACTACATTTGACTCAAATCACTTTCAATAATAAGAGCAATAAGATCTACTTTGTTTACTAAACAAAATTGCCCTCATTTGCCATTTAACCCCTAAAAATCTATGTCTGAATCACACACATTTGCCATTATGAGACAATCTAAAGTAAATGCCTAAATTTGCATCTAAATTACCCACCCTACCATTATGATTGATAACCCCCAAACAATAAAATTACTCCGCTTTTTAATTGTTAAAAGTAAATCTGAAATGTCCCCACAAGATACATCTAAACTACCAAGATATGCTATTATGAAAAAAAAATTCAATAACTACAATTGCAGCAATATATGTTTCTAAATTACCCACTTCGTTCATTATTCTTGCATATAGAAAAACCTAAACGAAAGTATAAGAAACTTGTTGTGCCATCGTATAGATCGTGTATACATGCATACATGAGCAATATTTATATGTTTTGGCAATCATCAAAGATGTTTCCTTAATGATAGACATACCAGGAACTAATGATTTCATTTTAAATTATATTAATTTCCTATAATAGTAAGTTGTGTAAGTTGCTACTTTAGATAAAATTATATTTTAAGAAATAATATAACATATCTATATTTCAAATCCTACATACTCCTTCAAACCTGGTGATCGGATGAACAGTATACCCGTTAACATCCTAGACACAGATCACTGTTCAGACTACAGTGCAACCCGATAAGCAACAGTAACGGGTTCGTATGAACAGTACGAATCGGGTTTTGTGAATAGCAAAATCCATTAACGATATAAACAGTAAACCCGTTAGTGAACAGTAAACCCCATTAAAGATACCAGTATCGGGTGCATACAACAGCGGATCGAGTTTAATGAACAGTAAACCCGTTAGTGAACAGTACAGTTGTTGGCATGGATAGTTCCATCAACATGAAAATGCTACGGACACCCGATAAACGTACACGGACGAGTGAAACTTTATTTTCCATGCACCAAAAATTCCAAAAAATCCTAAATAAACTAGGAGCGAAACTCTATTTTGCATGCACCAAAAATTCCAAAAAAGAAAATCCTCAATAAACTACATACACTCCGGACTCTACCAAGGCTCTTACATTCCAGTTTAATTAATCTAATTTCAATAATTATTTCCTAAGTTATAATCCCCATAATAAATCACTACTAACTCCAAATTGCATATTAGTCTCCAAGTTTTTACCCCATCCTCCAACACAACGAAATAGTATGTTTTCATAATAATTGACTCAAGTCGTTGCATATCTTATACATTATCAACCTTCTAGCTTACATCCTAGTAGAAAGATTAAGTCCGGACATTTACCATCTTCTACAATATCAATAGTTAAAGATATATAAGCATCCAACAATATACTCCTCATGCCAATTTCCATTCTTCCATGAATTGGACCACGAATTATCTTAATATGCCACTAATGTACTCGAACTGTCCGGATCTTCTTACTACCCTCGGTTTCCTTTACCACAACTCCTCCAGTCTATTATTATCTAAATCGGGTCTTACTATTTCAGGTCCCTCCATAGTCTCTGCTGTCCTCATTACCAATTACACAGCCTCTCGGCTACTTCAACATTATCTAACACTATCCTTCTCAAACAGCCTATAATATGCTGACACTATCCTACGAAAGGCTCAAATACTGAAATCAAACCCATCTCCAAATAATGTTATTTTTTTCTAGCATGTAGGCTTGCTTCGCACGGGGGCACCTGCTAGTTATATTAATATCCTATAATAGTAAGTTGTGTACGTTACTACTTTAGATAAATTTATATTTTGAAAATAATATGACATATATATCTACAGTTATAGTATAATTGTAACTATTCTATTGTTTATAAAAACAAATACTTCTACATGTACAGACAATGCAAATTAAGGTGCACATAGTCTCTTTACTTTTAAAATTCTATAGAGTAAAAAATGATAAGTAATTTTGATTAGTTATATGTATTAAAATTACCACATGCTATGCGATTTGTAAATCAAAAGATGAATAAATTATTCTGGAGATTATGGTTAGTTAGCTTGCAATCAGAATCCATGGACATTTCCAGTTCAAATCAGCCTCAAAAGGAGAATTTACAAGCAAAAAGTTGTATATAGGTAGCAGTAATAAGACTTCACCTTCTTCCGGGCATCCTGTTCTGAGAGAGAGTCAATCAGCTTTGCTCCACCAGACAAGAAACCTCTACCTAGTGGACTGTAAGCCACTATCCCGATTCCAAGTTCTCTGATGACATGATCAGGGTAATGACGTCATAAATAAATCAGGAAAATAAGCTTACTATTTACTAGCTATGTCACATTGTCACTAGTGATTAAAGTATCATGCTAGTAAAATAATGAGCACAGAATTAAATAAATACCTGCAAGTAGGGATTATATCTTGGTCCACATCTCTAGACCATATCGACCACTCCAGCTGCACCGCGGTGATAGGATGAACCGTGTGAGCTCTTCTGATTGTCGAAAAGCAGAGGCTTCAGATAAACCTATGTATTTTATCTTCCCTTCTTCAACTAGCTTCTTGAGTTCAGAAATCTAGCAAGAACAGCATGCAAAAAACTAAGTTTAGTATTCCACTAAATTATAGATTTAATTTAGCACAGTATCATTACTAACCTCATTTTCTTCTTAGAACGAACGAAAGACAGGAGCAGGAGCAGGAGTGCAGAGGACGCTCACCGTGACTTCAATGGGTACCCTGGTGTCGATACGATGTTGGTAGTAGAGATCGATGCAGTCGACGCCGAGCCGCCGGAGGCTGCCCTCACACGCCGCCCGAACGTACGCCGGATCGCCATAGACCTCCTGCTTGCCGTCGACGTACAAGACGCCGAACTTGGTGGCCAGCTGCACCTTGTCCCTGATTACCCCGCCGCCGCCGTCGGCGGCCTGCAGCTGCAGCGCCTTGCCCAGGAGGAGCTCGTTGGTGTGCGGGCCGTAGTAGTCGGAGGTGTCAAGGAAGGTGACGCCGGCGGCGACGGCGTGGTGGATCAGCCTCACCATGTCCTGCTCGGGCTTGGGCGGGCCGTACGCGAAGGTCATGCCCATGCAGCCCAGGCCTAGGGCCGAGACCTCAAGCCCCTGCGACCCCAGCTTCATGCGCGGCACCACCACCGGTGGCGACACTACCGGAGCAGCAGCAGCAGCAGCCATGGCGAGATGAGATGCCGAGATGGTTCTTCTGCTCGATCTCTCTAGTCTCTACTGCTTGGGCTGCTGCTATAGTGCTGTGTTGCTTCTTCAGAGTTCAGAATGTTTTCGGTGACACGAGCTTGTTCGTCCCAGAATTTATACTAGTGTGTTGGGAGGACCCTGAACCTCAAGTGGCAGTAGTCAACAACAAGCAAAGGTCAGTTGCCGGAAGTCATAGTAGTGTCACTGATTTCTTCAAAAGAAAATAGTAGTGTCACTGCTGGGCTGACCAGACTACGTCACTGCCTATGTGAGATTGCATAGGCATGTAAGAGCTTACGTCATAGACGAACTGTTGGAGAGACACATGTAAAAGTAAAACGGGCTCCGTGTTTGGTGATCTATCTATCCACGGATTCCTCCTCAGGGCTTTCCAACCTGAATTGTAGCCTTGTCAGTTCAGTGTTACCAGAAAGTTCCTGCCATGTATCATGGCGTGATTTGATTTGTGATTGAGTGATATTGTATTTAGCTATAGATAGTAGTCTTGTACACGTATGGACATTGTAAATTAGGATAGATCAATCACTCAATCACAGATTGTATCCTGCCTCTATCACTACATGAGAATTGACTTCTATTCTCGAGGGTAAAAACGTGGTTACTCCCGGTTCGAAATGTGCCCGGGAATAAAGGTCCCTTTAGTCCCGGTTGGAATCTTCATCCGGGAGTAAAAGTCCACGCCGCGAGTCCACCGGCGCGCTCAGGACATCTACTCCCGGATGGAGACTCCAACCGGGAGTAAAGATAGACCTTTACTCGGGGTGGTGATTCAAGCTGGGAATAAAGCTCTACTCCCGGGTAAAGAAACCAACCGGGAGTAAATCTAAATTTTTTTACTCTCGGTTGGAATTGTAGACCGGGATTAAAGGGTTTCTATTCCCGGTTCCATTCTTCAGCCGAGAATATATGGGGGACAATATAACTGGCTCCTTCCCCTTCCCCTTCCCCTTCCCCTTATTTCTTGATCTGGATCGAAATCGAGCAGCCCCGACGCGGCCATCGCCTCTCGTTGTCAATCCGCGTGGGCTTCTCAAGCCGGACGCCGCTGCTGCCCGCGCAACAAAGCGCCGCGACGCCCGGCTCCACCGCGCGACGCGGCGCCCGGACGGACCTCCACCGCGCGGCGTGCCGCCCGGCTCTGGCCTCCACGGCGCCCCCGGCCTCCACGGCGCCGCCCCCAGCCCGCGGGCTCGGCGAGCCCCGTACAGCGCCGCCCCAGCCCAGGCCTCCACGGCGCGCCCCCCGCGGCCTCGACGAACCCGTACAGCGCCGGCCCCGGCCTCCAGTGATTCTATCCATGGTCATTATCCCTACATCTCTCTTTCATCTTTGTTCCCTCGTTTCCAGATCTGGGCCATGGTGTAGGTATAAAATATTTTTTTCCTTATTTCTTGCAGGCGGCCATGCTTCCGTGCAAGATTTTGATCCCTCATTATCTCTACATCTTTGTTTTTTTGAGGAGTTTCGGTTGTCTGCAGTGAGTTGTAAGATTTTGATGCAAATTTGTATGGACAAGATTTACTACAATAGAGTGGTGTGCTTGTGTTTGGATTTTGGTGTAAACTTGCAAATTATTGATTATAGCAAGCATTTGTATTTGTTGGATTTCGGTGTAAACTTGTAAATTATGGATTATAGCAAGTATATATTGCTCATAAATACGTGCACGTTTGCATATATTATTGGCATCACAAAATGTATATTTGTAAACCTATTTAAAACCAAAACAAACAATGAATTGAAATGAAATAAAAAAAGGACCAACCGGGAGTAGAGGTCCTAGCAGGCCACATGCGTACAAGGACCTTTACTCCCGGTTGACATCTCCAACCGGAATAAAAGGTAAACTTCTATTCCCGGCTCCAGAACCTTTACTCCCCAACTCGTACTCCCGGTTGCATAACCGGGAGTAGAGGGGGTTTGAAGCCGGGAATAAAAGTCAATACTTCACTAGTGTATAGTACCATGTCAAGGGCTTTTCTTAACTATGCAAGTAGTATACCCATGTTAACGCTACGGTGACATTCAGACATACAAAAACAACCAAAAATATGAGCTGACAAAACTTAAATTTCTGAAAGACCAAAAAATATCCATGTCCATGCTACATGAAAAATATTTCATAAACCGATAACCTCTGAAACTTTTTAGCCAACTTTTTCATTCCAATTGTTTTCTTTTTCAACAGTTATATTTTTTTTGAAAGAACCTGCAGGAGAGCTGTCTGCTATATTAAAAAGGAGGGGAGCCCAGAGGCTTAACAAAGATTACAAACAAACCGGCAAGAAAAAACAAACAAATTAAAGGCCAAAGAACAAAACTGTACAAAAAACTGAGAAACTAAGAGGGCGCGTGACTTAGCAGGTTCGCCAAGTGTTTTGCTCCTGCTGTAATCCACAGTCTCGCCTCATCTTTTGATCTTGTGTAGAACTCTGAAATTTGGCGACTCCTCGCGCTCAAAAACTCTAGCATTTCTTTCTTTCCAAACCTCCCAGAGCAAATGAGGATGATTAGAGAGCGGAGACCTTTCCTACTCTTCGCCGGTTTCATGGACAACGATGCCCACCAATTATGGACGGGGTCGGATGGTGGCCATGCGCTCGGATGTAGATTCTCGTTCTGAGCCCAAGTTGCCACTTCTCCCCAAAGCCGCTTAACGAAGCGGCAATCCTTAAAGAGGTGCACGCCTGTTTCCGCCTGAAGCCTGCACAGGGTGCAGGTTGTCTGGTTGGGCCAGTTTCGCCTTTGAAGTCTGTCCGCCGTCCATATTCTATCTTGAATTGCAAGCCAACCGAAGAATTTGCATTTGGGTGGCGCGCATACTTTCAGATGATTGACTCGAAATTGTTGTGTGTCGCTCCTATGAATTGTGCGTGATATGCCGAGGATGCCGAGTATTCGCCGCTACGCTCAAACTTCCAAGCAATTGAGTCTGGTACTTGTTCTGAGAGTCAGTCGTCTTGCCTGTTGCCAAAGAATTGTGTACTCGATTAAGTGTGACGCTGTAAATGTATTGTGACGGAGGTTGATGTCTGTGATCCAAATGTTGTTTTGCATGGCTTGGCGTAGAGTTCTGTTCTTCCTCCTGGAGATGGAATAGAGCCCAGGCGCAACATCACACGGACGCTGTCCATTGAGCCAAGCGCTGGTACAGAACAGTGC
Source organism: Hyparrhenia diplandra (assembly GCA_015847255.1). NCBI lineage: Eukaryota > Viridiplantae > Streptophyta > Magnoliopsida > Poales > Poaceae > Hyparrhenia > Hyparrhenia diplandra. The sequence continues at coordinate 174,574 of JADLZK010008613.1, read as the reverse complement.
TTTGTTCCCATCACCCACTGTCAAGGTTGTGGAAGCCGCGAAGAGTAGTTTGTCCGTTCTGGTGCATGGTGTTTCGCTTGCAAGGCTGCTGCCCTCAGCCGTAGACCATTGCTTCCATAGCCAGCGTAGTCTTAGTGCTCGTGCAAATTTCCGTAGGTGAAGAATGCCGAGTCCTCCTGAATTTTTGGCCTGGCCGATCTTGGCCAGTTCACCTTGCAATTCCCCCCTGTTAGTGGTTCTGCCCCTGCCCAAAGGAATTTCCTCATTTGACGTTCAATTTCATCGAGGACCCCCTTGGGTGCACGTAGGGCTGTGAGGTAGTAAACTGCCTGAGCCGTAAGTACTGCTTTAGTAAGTGTCAAACTTCCGGCCTGATTCAACAGTTATATTGCAACTCCACTAATTACCTCTAAAACTTTGTAGCCAACTTTTCATTCCTATTGTTTTCTTTTTCAACAACTACATTGCAACTCCACTAATTACTTTTGTACCATAAGCTCGGGGAGCATCCATTTGATGTCCCGTGCTTAACCTGTGCTAGCTCTTCAGTCGGTGCACCTCAGCCCAGGCCCAGAGCCGAGACCTCGAGCCCCTGCGACCCCAGCTAGCTTCATGCGCGACACCACCACCCGCGACGACACTGCAGAAGCAGCAGCAGCAGCCATGGCGAGATGATCGAGATGGTATGGTTCTTCTGCTCTATCTACTGATACTTCAGCTGCTGCTTAGACTACTTGCAGAGAATGTTCCTTCGGTGACACGAGCTTGTTCGCACCAGAATTTATACTAGTGTGTTGGAGGACCTGAAGTGGCAGTAGTCAACAAAAAAAAAGCTCTTCAGCCCATTCCATGGATTCATCGTCATGAACTAGCGAATCCGATGACACCACAGGCCGAACACCTCCGCCCTCCGCCTCTCCTCTCCTCGCCATGGCCGCCCCTACTCCCCACGCCGGCCGACCTCTCCCCGACGTTCGGCCCCATCCCCGACACGGTTCCCTCCCGGCGCGCCGTCGTACCGCGCCTTCTCTGGCGCCGCGCTGGAAAAGCGGTGGGCGCAGGCAACTCCTCTCGCGAGAGCCTCCAGCTCCCCGCGCGAGCGGAAGTGCGGTCCTCCGTCGAGCTCTGTCGATCCGCACCCTGCTGCCGCCTGAAGACCATCTCCTCCCCGCCGGCGGCTGGACGTCGGCCGCCTCGCCAGGTGCCCTGTTCCGTGACCTTATCCTCTGCACTTTACGTTTTGGATTCAGTGACCACCCAATCCTTAGACTCCCCCGGTGCTGCTCTTTTCTGGATTGTTTGTCACTGCTCTAGAACGGGAGGGTCTCCTTCCAATGGTCTGCAATGCGCTCAACTATTCGTTCTCTGCTCCCCCTCGCTGCTTCGCCGTCAGGCAGGTCTGTGACGGCATCTTCTAGTCTGCTGCCTGCAATCGCGATGCTGCAAACCTCATCCTGGCTCTTGGGTGCTGCCGTCTTGGGGATCTCTGCCTGGAGCTGGTGCCGTCCCGTTCCGCTGCGGTTGCCTGCCTCACCGCCGGCGCCGGCGCCGGCAGCCCCCAAAATTCAAAAACTCCGAACAGTTTGGGCGGGATGAGCCGGGTGGTCCTGACTATGCTTTTGCCCCCGTGGGCCTTCTCTCGGTTGGGCGGACTCGCTCCCGGCCTTCCAGCCTGCCGGCTTCACGCTCGGTCCACCCTCGCCCTACCAATCCCTTGACCGGCACTTTTCCTCGGCCCCACTTTTGGCACTGTTCCCCCTCCATGCCGCCTCCCCATCCCCTACCTCTATACCCGCCCGGCGGCTGCACAGTGTAGCCTCCCCCCTCAACCACTCGGGGGCACTGTTCACACGGGGGGACATTGTTCCTGCGCCGCCTCACCTCTCTCCGCCTCTCTCTTGCCCCCGCCTGGATTGGGCACGACTTGCCCCGCCACTTCCCCCCTCTCCTCCCTTTTCAGCTCCATAGTACCTCGCCCCCTTCGGCCCTCCGCCCGGCATCGCGATGGAGCTCCCAAATCGTACCTGGCTGCTCTTGCCTCCCCCCGGCTCTACGCCTATTTATAGCCCTCCCAAACCTCGTCGGAAACGCAGCCTCTCGCTCCCACCGCCGGTCACCCGGTGCTTTCGTTGCCTCACCACCGATCACCTCGTTCGGCGGCTGGCGGGGCCCGGTGGTGCCGTGTGCTGCCTCACCGCCCAGTCACCCGAGCCGGCATTGCCGCATGGCTGGCTCCCGCCTCCTCCGCTCCGGCGGCTCACCCCCCTGTCGCCCCGCCGCCTCCCGCTGGTCGCTGCGGCCCACGGTTCCCAGCTGTCCCCGGCGTCCCCGGCGTCGGGCTTCCCTCCCGCTCTGGGCTCGCGTCCCCCTGCGCTGGGGACCCGCTCCCCTCTCCGGCCGGCGTCGCCTCCCGACCGGTTCGGCCGCCCGACAATGAGGCGCGGCGCCGGACATCCCTCGTCCCCGACTCGGCGTGCTCCCACTCCCTTCCCACTTCGGCCGGGCGGCGCTCTCCCTCTCCCGGAGACGGGCCCTCCCTTCTCCAACGGCTTCATCGAGGTCCACATGCCGCTTGTGGACATGACGACCCGACCGCCGCTGCGAAAGGTCCTAAATGGCTAGACGGGGGGGGGGGTGAATAGCCTAATAAAAATTTCTACAAAACACTAGAGCAACTTGTTAGATAACTAAATGGCGATAATAGCGCTTTGCACTAGCTCTACTTGTCGGCAAGCCTCCTAACAACAATTCCAGTTGCTATGATCTCTAATTCACTCAAGTTGCTAAGTTGCTACTCTACAACTAGGTGAACAAGCTAGATTACACTAAACAAGTCTAAGCAACTACCAAGGCTACACAAACTACACAAGTACAAAGTAAAGAACAAAGTAATGCAAGAGTGTAGGAGCGTTATACCAACTCGTAGAGGTTAGTCAATCCAATCACCGGAGGATGATATCACAATATGATCAATATGAAGCCAATCACCGGGAGACAACAATCACACAATGAAGAGACACAAGATTTACCCCGAAGTTCACTTGAGCACCCTCAAGCTACGTCTCCGTTGTGTCGACCTTCTCATGTGTGGGTCAAGGTGGAGCTCACTCCAAGCCAATTGCCTTTAGGCTACTTGCACCCAAAGCAAATGAGAGGTACCCAAGACACGAGCAATGTATTACTTGCAATTTGTCGTCCCGACGAGGATGCACGGTCCTCTTCACAAATCAACCCGGAGGTGGCCAAGAACAATCACCTTCTCTTGCCAACGCCTCCACCAATCACCAAGCCGGTGTTGACGGTAGTTATTGTCAACTTTTTACTATGAAATAATAGAACATATGAGGACAAGAACAAATAAAAGATAGGGTTTATACTAATGATTTCCACAAGTTTTGTATACACTCGGTTTTTCAGTGAACTCGGAAAATCCCGAAAAAACAAAGAGAAAAGAGGAGAAATCAAGACACCAAGAAAAGGACCAAATCGGGCGATTGGAGTAAATTCCAGGGGGCCTATATGTGAAGAGAAGACACCTCGCCAAAGCCGGGGCCCACACCCTTCCGTGTGGGGCCGGGGCGGCATGGGGTGCTGCGCGGCACCCCCGGTAGAGCCACGTGTCCTGCTTCCGGGAAGCTTCCTACAACCGACCTATGGAGTTGATCTAGTCCGTCCAATCAAGTCGGTTTGATCCAAGGGCCGAGATTCATCCTATGGGGCTATAAAAGAAGGGGTAGGGCTACCCCCCGAAACCCTAATTCAGATCGAAGATCGAAACCCGAGTTCCGGAGATCAAGTCTAAAGCCATAAACCCTAGTTCCTCAGAATAGTTCTAGATCTAGAGAGATTAGCTACTAGCAATAGATTAGAAGGAGTTCCAAGCATTGGAAGGCTTGAGCTTCAGATTCTGTCAAGGTGTTCATAGGTACATTGTTATATTCTTTGATATATTTATATCTTTGGTATATTCATTGCTCATTGATCATCTATGATATTGTTCTTTATCTTTATTATATTATCATTTGCTTTGTTAATTGTTTGCTTTAATATGTCTAGTAGAGTTATTTATTTACTATGGATTACATGCTTAGGATTGTATAGCCCTCATCTTGTAACGTGCAAGATAGGTGTTATAACTTATGTAAGTGTGGTGCTTATATATGTTGTATCTGCAAATGTCCCCCTATATGACGAGGTTTGGGGTAGTTCGTAGAGGTGACAACTCTATTGAGTCTTCTATAGTCCTCCCTCTCCATATAGTTAACGGTAGATGATCGTGTGTCGCGAAGAAGGTGAAGATCTCATTATTGAATCCTTCCTAGTTGATGATCCTTAAGTTTGTTATGAAGTAATAAGTAGTAGCTATGATAACTAGATGTTTGCACTAATTAGAGTCTAGCAATAAAATGTGATGATAGTTACACATAAGTTTTCCTTATATTGCCCCATGTGAGTCCTTAGACTAGAATATTCTCTTGAATCTTTATCATTTCATGATGGCTTGATCCCTGTATTTATCATTTATCTTATTGAGCATTTATCATACATATCTTTATCTTATTTATTATTATTTCATGTGACATTAACCCTGTTGTTGAGTAGAAGCATTATCATTATTGGTTATAGACATTCCATATATAAGGACTTTCTTAGTATTAGCATTAAGTAGATTAATCTGTTTTCCCCTGTGGATACGAACTCATTTAAAAATGCTACAATAGTATAGATTATTACATTAAAACCGCTGAGTCCTTCTATATTCTTTATCTTATTCTATTCCTGCCTAGTCATATCATTTCATGCCATATTATACTTTCTAGTTGCATAAGTGGACTGACAACCTGCTTTACTAGAAGTATAGGATATTCTTTGACTAGCGTATAAGTGGCTTTATGATTGTTATAATACCAAAGACTTTGTTTGGGGTCATTGCTTTTATAGTTTTGTCACCTAGCATCATTCAAGTATGAGAGGCGCCATAGTATTTGAAGTGCTAGAGAGCTATATTAGTGATGTCGTTAGCGGTGTCAACAAGCATTTTTGGCGCCGTTACCGTGGAAGACATCAAACTACTTAGTGCATAACTTCTTGATGCATTAAAGACATTCAACTTGCTTAGTGCATACCTTCTAAATCTCTTTGAAAGACATTCAACTTTCTTTTGAAGATTTTCAGCTTACTTGATGCATATCTTCTAGATGCATGGAGGACATTCAGCTTTCTTACTACATATCTTTCCAGCTCTAAGGAGGCATTCAAGTAGATTCCCTAGAAGTACTAATATAGCCTTACACGCATGGAGTTAGATAAACCAATAATCTTCTACTCACAACAGCTTCACTCTTTTGTTTTGTTTTATTGTGATCATTTTATTTCAGGTTAATGTATGCAAAGTACTACACTTCCGATAATTTTCTCAATGACCCCGAAAAAGTTAATCGACAAAGAAAAGAAAAGCTTCGAAGGCACACAAAGAAGTTTCGAAAGACCAACATTCGAAGAGAAGCTTAGCATCGACTTTGAAGCTATGGCTAACAAAAGTCTACGCAATTCTCTGCTCCACCACCAACAACATCCGCCTTGGACCAACAGGTTGATGTTGGAGAGAATGGCCGAGCTTAAGCCCGCACTCATCGCTATGGTGCAAGCTAGTCAATTCTGTGGGAAGGCACATGAAGATGCAAGTGCCCATTTGCAACACTTTCTCGAGATCCGCAAAGACCTTCACGATCAAGGGAGTGACACATGATGCCACTCGCTTCGCCTTTTCCGTTCTCGCCGCTTGGAAAGGCCAAACGGTGGTTCTATGCTAACAAGGAGAAGAACAATACTTGGGACCGCTGCTCGACCAACTTCCTCGCCAAGTTCTTTCCTACCGGCAAAGACTAATGCCTTGCATGGGAAAATATCAAGCTTTCAACAACAACATGATGAGTCGTTTCCACGAAGGGAACGCGTTTCGTGACTGATATCGAGTGTTCTCATCATGGGATGGAGGACTGGCCGTTGATGTAGATATTCTATCACGGGCTCACTACTAGCACCCGTGAGACAATGGACGCCGCTTCTTTGGAGGAGCATTCTTAGCTCTTACGCTCCCCAATGCAACTACACTCGTTGAGAAGATGGCTTCCAACCAAAGTTGGAATGAAGAGCGATTGCTACTCGGAAGAGAGGTGGAGTCCATCGGCTTAAGAAGGTGGACATGCTATCGGCAAAGCTAGATTTGTTTGATGAAGAAGCCGGAGAACCAAGACTATGAGAAGAGAGGTCATGCATGTCAATGACGCTCTCATGACGTGTGAAGAATGCGGAAGCTTTGGGCATTCTGGGAAGAATTGTCCAGAACTTATGGAGGATGTACACTACATCAACAACAACAACAACTTTCGTCCTCAACAATCTCAAGGGTGGAACCAACAACAGAGGCCAAACTACTCAGGTAACTACTCAGGTAATTACCAAGGTAATAATTTTAATCAACCTCCTTTGAGAGAGTTACTTGCTGGGCAGTCTAGACTTATTGAGCAGATCAATAAGAAGGTCATAGCCAATGACAAAACCTTAGACACCATCGAGTACCGGGCTAGACACCTTTTCCACTTTGCCATGAAGAACCGGAAGATAGCTTTAACAAAATGCTAGAGTCACAACTTGCTCAATTGGCCTGCTTTGTTCCCCCATTAGAATCTAACAAGATCCCAAAGCTAGCCGGAAGAGTTAGAGTCTACAAACCTTGTCAATATTTTTAATGCGAGGCTATCATCAAGACTCTATGAAGAAAGGATGGAGGCATGAGTCCATGCCAATAAAGAAAGGAGATTCGGGAAGACCGCCATCACTATTCGATTGGGCCGCACACATTCAACAATGCTCTTTGTGACCACGGATCTAGCATTAATATAATGCCAAAGGTAATTTATGATAAGATCCATGGTGCTCCTTTATTATCCACAACCATGTGCTTGCGGCTTGTAGACCAATCAATCATCTACCCTAAGGGCATCCTCGGCGACATTTGCCTACGAGTTGGCAATTCGCTCGTGCAAGCGAACTTCGTCATCCTCGACACGAGAGGAGATGACGGATCAACCATTATATTGGGCCGACCATTCTTGACGACGGCCAAAGCTATCATCTGCATATTTGCTCAAGCGAAGATCCGGTTCAATATCAAGGGGAGAAGGGAGACCTTCCATTTCAAGAACAAGATGCATGAGTATCCCGCTCATCCTCGCATGCACCCCGACATTGAACAACTTGTCAAGAAGAATGATCCTAGCTACGAAGAAGGAAGAACAAGAAGAAGCAAATCTCGAAACATGAACATGATCAATGCGGTCTACTCGAGAATGGGATTATCTTTGCTACTTCACCGTATCTGCCAAAGATGGAAGATCAAGTAACCCCGAGATAGACATTTCAATTAATCGGCTAACCTTCACGAATACCATCCGTGACACGGGCTCGAGGAGTCAACATCATGCCAAAGGTAATCTATGAATTTATATTTGGTAAACAACCCCCGTATGAAACATATAAGCAAATGCGAGATGGCGGTCGGTCTTACGAGAGGCCGAAGGCATAGCTAGAGATGTACCGTCGTATTCGGGACCACCGTACATCATGCGCACTTTATGGTCCTAGACATGCAAGATGAAGACATCAATGCACCCATTGTGCTAGGAAGACCATTCTTGAACACGACCAGCGCAACCATCTACATGAACACTAGAGAAATCCACTTCCAGTTTCCTACAAAACGGGTATGTTGTTATTTTAATAATTTTGTTACTGACTATGAAAAGTCCAGAGAGCCTCGCAATAGGAGGAGAGACAAAATGCTCGTCGCGCAACCGATGCGTCCCAAAGTCCAATGAAGAATGGGGAGAGTACGGCGGCGGCATCAACCATAGAAGTTGGATGGGAAGATTGGACCAACAACCTTGAAGAGGTACACAAAGAAGAAGAGAAGGTACGAGAAGAGGTAACTCCACCTACACCTAAACCAACCAAGAAGGTATGGAGGAAGAAGGAAAGTACACCTTCGAACCGAACCGTCCTCTCCTTCTAAGGTAACTTCCCCGAAGCTTCGGTTCAAAACCGACATACCATGGGAGTAACTCCTAAGTGCCCAAGGTAAGTACAGAAAGGTATCTTTTATCTTTTAGTTTTGTGCATATTTATTTTTCTTTATCATCCATTCATCTAAAGCCCCATGTAATTAATTCTCGTGGCTTTAAACACCAACCGAACTATTTATTGTAGAGGCATAAAAATAAAAATATTGCATGCATGTATAAAAAGAAAATACCAAAAATATTATTTCTTGCTTAGATCCCTGTTCAAGTTTAATCTTTGATCTTTCTCATAAAATAAACTCAAGATAAGTAGGCGTAAAATATCCAATCGCTAACGCTTAATCAATTCCACGAAGTTTTGTTGTCTACTTGAGTTTTGCGGGATCTAAGGCAATTATGAGTTGTGACGAGAAGGAGACGTCCCAAATGAACCTTAACGAGTCATTATCATTATTTCATCAAGGAAGGACAACATCATCTCCATTAGTCTACCTCACCTCGGACTTACACAAAAATCTAGCTTGGGGAGAGCACCCCCTGGTTATCGAGATAAGTACCCTATACTATCTTTTGCTTTACTTTTAAAAGACCATAAAAAGATGCATAAAGTTTTAAATCAAATAAAGAGTCTTAATTATATATATATATATATATATATATATATATATATATATATATATATATATATATATATATATATATATATATATATATATATATATATATATATATATATATATATATATATATATATATATATATATATATACTATTGGGAGCTTTGGGCTTCCAATAGCTAGGAAGCTCGAGCCAATCTAGCCGATCTGGGTGCCACCAAACCACCTACCCACTAGCCCAATCAATCCAAATTTCGGGCCTACCTTTTGGGCCTTATATATGCGAAGATACCCCTGATCCCCCCACCCATCCATCCCGGCCGCCACCCATCCCCACACCCATCGGCAAATTCAAAAAAATCGGTCGGCTCCAACCACGACGATCGACGCCATCCCGGGCGGCGGCGGCGCGGCCGCCATCCCCGGCGGCGGCGGTGCTCAGGCGTCGACCGCGGGCGGCCCAGCGCCACAGTGCGCTGGCCGGCCGCGCCCGACGACGCGCGACCCGCGCCCTCGACTTTCCCCCTCGCGACCCCTCCGTTGCGCCCGGCAGACTCGGCGGGACCTGCGACCCCGGCCCTCGACGCCGGGCGGCCGCTCTACCCCCATCCCGACAAGCGGCGGCGCGGCGGCATGGCCCTCCCATCGTCGGCGTTGGCGGCAGGCCCGGCGGGCGTCCCCATCCCGAGCAACTACGGCGCCGGAGCACCGACGGCGGGTGTGGCCCCGCCGGTCGCGATGGCGCCCTCTCGTCCCGAGCCGCGGCAACGACGCTTCCCGGCCTTCCCCATCGGGTGGACGGCGGCCCTCCTCCTCTGGCTGGCCGCGCTGCCTCGTCCATCCACACCGACGCTCACTCCATAGGTTTGTATGCACCATGTCCTTGCAATCTCCGAGGGGATGAGCTGAGCACTTTGAAATGGTCCGTTTGCGATGAGCTGAGTAGATCGAAATGGTCTGTATGCATGTTTCTATACTATATGCATAGCGAAATTGATGGATCGAAAGTTTGTATGCATGTTTCCATATATTTTTTAGATCCGACATGGTGTGTTTCTGCGGTTTGTATGCATGGTGAAAACTGAGAGATAAAAAATGTATTTTGCAGATTAGGAACATGGCATACACCGCAGCAGCGGTGGTGACCGGCACCGGCGGCGCAGGCGTGCAGGCTTAGGCGACGATGACGCGTGGTGTACCGGCACGATGGCAGCGGCGGCATGGGCGAGTAGGGCACGACGACAACGGTGTGTGGAAACAGCTTGTATGCTGTGTGTGATGTGTTTTGTATGTTCGTGCGATGTGTATGCATGGTGTAATGGATTTGTATGCATGGTACTAGTGGGAGGCGACAATGCAAGCATGTGCAATGGATAGTGATTATTTGATCTGTATGCACTGTTCTCTTCTATTAATATTTTATGCCTGTATGCATCTCCATCTTAATTTGTATACTTCATTTGCAATGGATTGTCATTATTTGATCCGTATGTACTTGTTATTTTTTATGCTTGTATGCACCTCCACCTTAATTTGTATGCTTCATGTGCAATGGATTGTGATTATTTGATCCATAGGCAATGTTATTCTATTAATTTTTATGTTGGTATGCACCTCCACCTTAAGTTATATGCTTCATGTGGGTAATGGATTGTGATTATTTGATCTGTATGCACTGTTCTGTTTTATGCTTGTATGCACCTCCACCCTAATTTGTATGCTTAATGCGCAATGGATTGTAATGTTTGACACATCCTCTGTTTTTTTTTTCTGCATGCGGTGTGGGTGTGAAGGGGAGATGATGACGAAAAGCACGGCGGATGTTGGACGACAATCATGGGCACGGGGTAGGGCAAACTGCGAGCTTGGTCGCTTGACGGTCCCTCGGCAGCGCAGCGGCTTCCTCCCCAACCAGGCGAGTGAATTTATATGCATCCGGACGAGTAAATTTATGCATCTTGATCTCTAATTTATATGCAACGTTGACGTCAAAACTTTTATATGCATTCGGATGAGAGAATATATGCATCTCAACCACTAATTTAGATGCAATACCGATGCCAAAACGTTTATATGCATCTGGACGAGTGAGTATATGCATCTCAACCACTAGTTTCTAGGCAACATTGATGCCAAAACATCTATATGCACCACGACGAGTGAATATATGCATGCAATCAGCCCTTATGTGGTATGATTCAAAATTTGGAAAAGATGAGAGTACCTATCATGTTTCTATGCACTCGCACACAAGTTAATATGCACAGATAGAAAGCATAAACTCTTTATCCTCGTGCACAAAATTTTGAATTTCAAATTTTTGAAAAAATATTTAAAGTGGAGCTTGAATCGTGCACAAAAGTGTCAGTAGTTCAATGGTGAAAACCGTTTTTGAATCCGATGCTTCGTTGAGGAATTATCGTGAAAAAACGGAAGAAATTCGAGTAGGTGCGTGCATGTCAGCATGTGTCAGCCTGTGTCAGGTGGAACAGTCAGCTCGCGGGGGAGGTTTGTATGCGTCGACAGAACTGGTTCAAATTCACTCAAACCACTGCTTCGTATGCATCGTCGCAACAAAAAGTTCGTACGCATTTCTGACCTGGATTATATGCATCCAGTCTGGTTGGGCTGGGTGGGCTGGTTGGGCCGCGGGGGACCACCCACGTGCATGCGCCTCCCAGCCTGGTGCGGACGAACCGAAGGAAAAGCTCATCCAATACCTATTTGAAAGCTTTAGAGGCTCCCATAAGTATCCCTATATATATATATATATATATATATATATATATATATATATATATATATATGTATATATGTTTGCTTAAGGTGTGGTTAAATAAATGTTAGTTAGAATAAATAAAATTAGTCTTCGAAATGATGAATAGTTGCTCTACTCTAATTCTTTTTAGTACCTTGCTTTTTACTAGAAACACCTCCGATGTTTTGGATATATTTGTCATGCTTTCAAATTTGCTCTATACGACTTGTGGTTGCACACACTTATCTAAGTCTAGGTAATTGGGGGATATGATATGAGAAAGTCCGACCGTGCTATTTATCTTGTCCTAGTGAAACTATATCCGGAGATTTACTTTTAAAAATTTAAAATCTTTCATGATGAGCTCTTATTTGGCGTAGTGTTAAATTCCTACCAAAGCCATATTTATAATTATTAGATTAGGAAAAACATTCCAGATTACATATGCTATTTGCTTTGGGTTGAGTAGTTCAAGCTTTCTTTCATTACACGTGAGGAGTTCAAGTCATGAAAAGACAAGTTTCCATCCACACCACCTTCCACATACATATGCATTATTCCTACAATGGGAGCGATTGCAATACCATGCTTTTCCACATATACATCCATATACTTGTTTCATTCCTACACCGGGAATAAACTCTCCATTAAACCATAGGAAGCCCATGTTTATTTACTCCAAAAGTATCTTTGTTGATATCTCTCAAAAAAGTTTATCGGTGGGAAGAGATTTGGGTTCTTTGTAAAAAAAAAAAGGAGATGAAAAATGGACAAGTGTCCTACGAGGCGAGTAGAGCCTACCTCCCTAAGAAAAAGAGAAAGAGAGTAAAAAGGACAAGTGTCCAAATGAAAACAATGGGTACTTAGATGCCCGCCTCTCCGAAAAGAAAAAAAAGAAAAGTATGCAGCCCAAAGTTTTCTCTCAAAAAAAAAAAAAATTCCAAGTTTCAAAAAGAGAGATTTGTTTTATCATCAAAGGAGTAAATGTAGAATTTGTTTTAGCCACTAAATATACACCTATCCACCAATTTCCATACACATGCTATACATTGCCTTGATTGGTTGAACTCTCTATGGATCCATTGTTTGAACTATAGATATATCCTTTGCGGATATGCAATATTATTAAGAGTGCCACTCCTATGAACCCCACATAAACCATATTTAGAGAAAGAGTGAGTTATAAAGGCTTAATACTTAGCCTTGTGCCATAAATACCATATATATACAAGAGAGAAGGCGGTTATTAATGCCTAGTGAGGATCCACAAATACCACATATTGAGAGACGAGAGTGCCATTCATTCTGAGCTCGAGTTTTATTTGCAAAATTTATTAAACACTCAGGAATATTAGTGATCGAAGACTTGAGACATAGTGCTTGACTTGATTGTTCTATCTTTCAATTGCTCAAGTACCTAAGTGAGAGTAAAAAGCACCATAGTTGGTAAAAGAAAAGGTTTGAAGTCGATTAGTCTATCTAGTCCGGAGTTGAGTCTCTTTTGAAAGCATGTGTACTTTGTAAGAATAAAAAGTATCGTAGCAACTCCTGATCCAAGTTTGTTTTATAGTTTATATGTTTTGCTAAGGGACTAGCAAAGGTAAGCTTGGGGAGCTTGTTGGCGGTAGTTATTGTCAACTTTTTACTATGAAATAATAGAACATATGAGGACAAGAATAAATAAAAGATAGGGTTTATACTAATGATTTCCACTAGTTTTGTATACACTCGGTTTTACAAGTGAACTCTGGAAAACCCCGGAAAAACAAAGAGAAAAGAGGAGAAATCAAGACACCGAAGAAAAGGACCAAATCGCGATTGGAGTAAATTCGGGGGTCTATATGTGAAGAGAAGACACCTCGCCAAAGCCGGGGCCCACACCCTTCCGGTGGGGCCGGGCGGCATGGGGGGTGCCGCGCGGCACCCCCGGTGGAGCCACGTGTCCCGCTTCCGAGAAGCTTCCTACAACCGACCTATGGAGTTGATCTAGTCCGTCCAATCAAGTCGGTTTGATCCAAGGGCCGAGATTCATCCTATGGGGCTATAAAGAAGGGCGGGGCTACCCCCGAAACCCTAATTCAAGATGAAGATCGTAAACCCGAGTTCCGGAGATCAAGTCCAAAGCCATAAACCCTAGTTCCTCGAGAATAGTTATAGATCTAGAGAGATTAGCTACTAGCAATAGATTAGAAGGAGTTCCAAGCATTGGAAGGCTTTGAGCTTGGATTCTCAAGGTGTTCATAGGTACATTGTTATATTCTTTGATATATTTATATCTTTGGTATATTCATTGCTCATTGATCATCTATGATATTGTTCTTTATCTTTATTATATTATCATTTGCTTTGTTAATTGTTTGCTTTAATATGTCTAGTAGAGTTATTTATTTACTATGGATTACAGGCTTAGGATTGTATAGCCCTCATCTTGTAACGTGCAAGATAGGTGTTATAACTTATGTAAGCGTGGAGCTTATATATGTTGTATCTGCAAATGCCCCCTATATGACGAGGTTTGGGGTAGTTCGTAGAGATGACAGCTCTATTGAGTCTTCTATAGTCCTTTCTCTCCATATAGTTAATGGTAGATCGTGTGTCGCGAAGAAGGTGAAGATCTCATTATTGAATCCTTCCTAGTTGATGATCCTTAAGTTTGTTATGAAGTAATAAGTAGTAGCTATGATAACTAGATGTTTGCACTAATTAGAGTCTAGCAATAACATGTGATGATAGTTACACATAAGTTTTCCTTATATTGCCCCATGTGAGTCCTTAGACTAGAATATTCTGTTGAATCTTTATCATTTCATGATGGCTTGATCCCCCTATTTATCATTTATCTTATTGAGCATTTATCATACATATCTTTATCTTATTTATTATTATTTCATGTGACATTAACCCCGTTGTTGAGTAGAAGCATTATCATTATCGGTTATAGACATTCCATATATAAGGACTTTCTTAGTATTAGCATTAAGTAGATTAATCTGTTTTCCCTGTGGATACGAACTCATTTAAAATGCTACAATGGTATAGATTATTCTATCCGCTTGCGAGAGTCCTTCTATATTCTTTATCTTATTCTATTCTGCCTAGTCATATCATTTCATGCCATATTATACTTTCTAGTTGCATAAGTGGATCGACAACCCCGCTTTACTAGAAGTATAGGATATTCTTTGACTAGCGTATAAGTGGCTTTATGATTGTTATAATACCAGCACTGTTTGGGGTCATTGCTTTATAGTTTTGTCACCTAGCATCGTTCAAGTATGAGAGGCGCCATAGTATTTGAAGTGCTAGAGAGCTATATTAGTGATGTCGTTAAGCGGTGTCAACAAACCGGCTAGGAGTGGTGCTCTCAAGAGTAACAAAAAATCCACCAGACTCACAATGATCCCCAAGTGCCTCTAAATGCAAAGATCAAAGCAATATGCACTTGGATCTCCTCAACTCTCAAGAATGAAGCTTACAAGCAATAGATGAGAGGAGGAGGGAGTTTTTTCAGCTCAAGAGATGTTAGGAATGAATTCAAATGACTAAGAGACATCACAAAGCCGGCCAAACTCCTATTTATACACCCCCCACACGAAATAGAGTCGTTGGGGGCAAAAACACGATTTTTCGGGGTGACCGAACAGCGCCGGTCATAGTCGGCCGGGCGCTCCGGTCAGGTGACCGGATGCACCGGTCACGGGTCCGGCCGAATCCGACAAACGCCGCCCACGCCTGTGGCGGCCGACGAAAAACGATCGTCCGGTTGCATCGTCGGATCAACGACCGGACGCACCGGTCGGCCAAACGGCGACAAATGAAGCTTCCGAAACGGCCGGAAGCACCCACGACCGGGCGCTCGGCCGAGTACCCAGCCCGGTCAAGCGTCCGGTCGTAGGGTCCGATCGGCATTTCACTGCGAAAAGTCATCATTTCTCCGTCGCCTTCGGCTTTGACATGCTACCCAACAAGTATACCAACTTGAGCACGAAGGATAGCTTCAACCCTGCAACCATCACCGCCTTCGCAAGAGTACCAACACCACCATGAGTACATCACCATGTGCTCGTGTGTTAGCATTTTCACAATCAATTTCGAAGGTCGGGTTAGTTCTCTAGATTAGAATGCATGCAAATGATTTTGAACCTAGAGGCACATGAGGACCGATATGTACGATAGCTTTCCCCTCTTTATAGTATGGCTTATCGATCCTAAATCACTCACACCCTCTATGGTGTCTTGAGTGCAAAAACAAAATGGCCCTATGAATATACCTTTGCCTTGAGCCCATTTTGATCCTCGAATCACTCCAAGTTGCGCACTTGATCATCATTTGGATCACCTCGACCCATCCACCATGACCACTATGCACCAACCTTGGCTTGACCAATCTCCAACTAAATCAAACACTTAGCATAGAGGGATTAGTCCTAGGATGTCACTAATTAGCCAAAACCAAACTAGAGATCTTCAGCTACGCCTTCGCCTACATCGAGCTAGCGCAAGCGGACCCTGGCCTCTTCATCCGGCTGGCCCTCGAGCGTCACGGTGGTGACCCTCCCTTCTCTCTCGCGGCCTCCTCCCGTGGCGCGATGGTGGTCGTGTTCCACGACCCCTACTTCCGCGAGGACGCCATCCGCCGCTCGCCGATCCGTCATGGCGACGCCTTGCTGGTCCTGGAGCGCCACGAGGAGGTGGACTGCCGCTACTCCGAGGACTACCGCATCCTGGCGGAGGTCGCCGCATTCGACTTCCTCATCGAGCACTGGACCCCGGAGCACATCGCCTTGGCCTTCCGCGGCGTCGGCAACATCTGTTGCATCGACCCTGACTGCCTCCGAGGCAACGACTTCTCCTCTGTTCGTGTGCTGCTGTAGGTGGACAACCTGGACGACATCCCGGACTGCCTCCATCTGTGCAACTTCAGCTCCAGGCTCGCCACAGTGGTACGCCTCCGCCTCATGGACTTCTGGCTGCACGGTGGTGGCGCGCCGCCCGGCGATTCACGTGTTCCGTGGTCTGGTGGAGACGACCGCGACGGGCCTCGCGGCACTCCTCCGAGTGGGGGTTTGGGCTGCTCCCCCAGGTCGTTCTTTGGGCCTCGCTTCAGCTCGGGAGGCTCCTCCGTTGCGGGCCGAGCCTCTTTGGGGCCTCGTCCTCTCACCAATGGGCCTCGGGCTGCTTGGGCCCGGTGCTCTACCCCTCCATCTCGCTCTGGACTGCCTTCGAGTCCATGCTCGGGGGCCTTGGCTGCATGCCTCCTCCCCCTCCGTCCCCGGCGGCCCCCCTGCAGCCCTCCTCGGCGACACTCTCGCCGCCCCCGCCGTCTTTGCGCCGACTCCGGCTGCCTCCTTGCCGGTGGGCCGGGTGCATTGGTGGAGCCTCCCGCCCCGGTCTTTGTCTTCATCCCCCACGGTGGGAGGACCTGCTGGTGGAGGAGGAGCACGAGGTCAGCGTTCGCCATCGCCCGCGTCCGCCACAAGAGGGTGCGGACGGCGCCTCCAAGGCTGCGCCGGGAGGCGTTCGCCTTTGCCGCCAAGGAGAATCCACCGTACGAGGACACGCCGCCAAGGTGTCCCGCGTCCATCGGCCAAAGCTGGACCTCTCTAAGGCCTCGGCGGCGGTGGTCTCGGCTCTGGAGGACTCGGGCATCCTGGCACGTCCCGCCCCAGCCTGCATCCCGGTGGCGCGTCTTCGTCGCCTGGCTCGTGCTTGTGGCATTGACCTGCGGTCGATCTTTGCCTCCGTGTCTCCGTGGGCGTGTGATGTGTGAGCCTTGTGTGGCTCTGTTGCCCCTTGGCACCGATTGTACTATGTGCCCGGGCTCTCTCCTTGTTGTTTTTTCCTTTCCTGTAGTTGAGTCGAGGTGTGCAGGTGCCTCTCGTGTGCTGTTCACCTGCCTATCCTGTGTTGTTGTTCTTTCTTTGAGACTTAGGGGCAGTCTCTGTAACCTATTTGCCACCATGTGTGTGAGCTTAATAGAGTCCAGTTTGTGCTATCCCTGGTGCTTCCCCCTAGTTTTAAATGTCTAAGTCATTCACTCTTCTCTCTTGGAACGTTCGTGGGCTCGGGCGCCTGGACAAATGTGAGGACGTCCTCTCTGAGCTGCTTGATTGCTCTCCCGCCATTGTTGTCCTGCAGGAGACCAAGCTCACCTGCCCCTCCTCCCAAAAATTCACAACCTTCCTCCCTTCGCGCCTGTCTTCTTGTGCCGTCCGCGACTCTACTGGTGCCTCCGAGGGTATCCTCACTGCTTGGGACGCTTCACTTTTTGACCTCCTCCACTCCTCCCAAAGTGAACACACGCTCTGTCACTCTCTCCGGGTTAGAGCGGACAACACCACCGTTGTCTGTACTAATGTCTACGCTCCCTCCACTCACCCGGAGAAGCCTGCTTTCCTCGCTGAGCTTGTCACCCTCTACCCGCCTGGACCGGTTCCCTGGATCCTCTTTGGTGACTTCAATCTAACCAGAGGACCGGAGGATAAAAATAACGAGGTGTTCCATGCTACTGAAGCCGATGGCTTCAATGCCGCCATTGACACCTTGGGGATCCTTGAAATCCCGCTTCTGGGGCGATCCTTCACCTGGTCTAACCGCATAGCTGCCCCCACCCTTGTGCGCCTAGACAGGGTCTTTGTTAACGAGGAATGGGATTTAATCTTCCCCAACACTTCCCTCGTGCCGCGCACCCGCACAACCTCCGACCACGTTCCCTTCCTTACTACCATCTCCACCACCCTTCCTAAATCTTCTTGCTTCCGGTTTGAAAGGTTCTGGCTCAACCGCCCCGCCGACGACGCTATTCGCTGCTGCCCGGGCGATCACACAGTGGCCGTGCTCACCCCCTCCTTCGGCAGACTGTGTCAAAGCTTTGCCGCCGCGCTTGCCGCTCCCTCGCTAAAACCCACCGAGCCCCTGCATAGCTCGAAACTGTCCTGCGTGTCATTATTGATGCTTTGGATCTCCTTGAGGAGTGCAGGCCCCTTGCCCAGGTGGAGGCCTTGCTGCGCTCTGCTGCCACCACTGCTCTCCAGGGCGCCCTCCGTGACAACTCAGCTATTGGCGCCAGCGGTTTAACCTTCGTCTGGCATTCGACTGGGATGAAAACTCTCGCTTCTTCCACGCCTGTGCTTCTGGTCGGCACCGAAAAAACCTGATCTCCTTGCTTGTTGACAAGGGCACTGTTTACATGACCCATGCTTCCAAAGCAACTGTTCTTTTCAACTTTTACTCTGAGTTGCTTGGTCAGCCGCCCGATACCTCTTGGAGCTTCTCGCTGGGAGATCTCTACCCATCCTTTGCAGTGGACGACCGGGACCTTACTCGACCTTTCTCGCTGGATGAAACGGTCACGACTCTCTTCTCGATGGACCTCAATGCCAGCCCCGGGCCCGACGGCTTTGGGCTGGCGTTCTATAGGGCCTTACGGTCGGTTTGAAGTTTGACCTCCTTGCTCTCCTCAATGCTTTCCACTCGGCACCTTAGACTGACGGCGGCCCGAATCACGCGCTTTGCTTGTTCTTATTCCAAAAAAGGATGGTGCCAACATTGCCGGCGCCTTCCGCCCCATCTCGCTTCAGAACTGCCCTAGGAAACTCATCACCAAGATCTTGGTCAACCGGCTGCGTCCCTACATCTCCAGCCTCATTGACCCGGATCAAACTAGATTCATCCATGGGCGGAGCATTGCTGAAAATTTTGTCTACGCCGCGGATCTCCTGAGTTGCTGCCATAATAGGAAAGCCCCCTCCATTGTCCTTAAACTGGACTTCCGAAAGGCTTTTGACTCTGCCGATCGGGGGGCTCCTTGGATGCCATCATGCGGGCTAGGGGGTTTGGGGACACTTGGTGCTCTTGGATCCACCGCATCCTTAGCTCCGGAAAAACCTCTATCCTGCTCAATGGGGTGCCGGGTCGTTGGCTACAATGCCGCCATGGGCTACGCCAAGGCAATCCCATCTCCCCGCACCTCTTGATCATCGCCGCTAATGTCCTATAGCGCCCGCCGTAAAAGCTTCCTCTGATGGCCTTGTCTCCCACCCCCTCGCCGCCGACCTCCCTTGTCCGGTGCTCCAATATGCCGACGATACACTTATCCTCATTCGTGGGGACTTAAGTGAAGTGATCGCCCTTAAGAGCATCCTTGACTCCTTTGCGGCAGCAACCGGCCTCCACATCAATTTCGACAAGACAACCTTCATCCCCATGCACTTGGATCCCACCATTGCGGCTGACATGGCCTCAATCCTTGGTTGCAGCATCTCCTCCTCCCCCCAGCCCTACCTGGGTCTTCCCGTCTCACCACATAAGCTCGAGTTGCCGATTACCAACCCCTCCTGGCCTCCTTTGATCGCTATCTCGGCCGGGTGGAAAGCCATTCTCCTCAGCTCCGGTGGCCGGATCATCCTTGTCAACGCAGTCCTAGGAAGCTTGCCAATCTACTATATGCTCTCGCTCCTGCCCCCAAAAACCGTCTGCGGTTCCATTGACAGTAGACGTCGCGCCTTCCTCTGGACCGGCGAGGAAAAGTGCCATGGCTCACAATGCTTAATTGCCTGGGAGAATGTTTGCCGCGCAAAACAGGCCGGTGGGCTCGGGATCAAGCATCTTGAGACCCAAAACCATTGCCTCCTCATGAAGCTTGTTGTCAAACTCCTTGACCGTGATCCTCCCATGGAAAACTGGTTCTGGAGGCACACCCCGGATGATCTGGGGGCCGGGGACCCAACCACCTTCTTGGGGCGCATTGTTCACGAAGAACTTCCCCGTCTTCGCACCATTTCCACGGTCACCGTCGGTTGTGGCAGCTCCACATCCTTTTGGTATGACGCCTGGTCCGGGCCAAATTCCTTGGCCACCGCTTCCCTGGGCATTCGCGACTTTGCCGCAGCCAGCGGCTTCCGTGCATGATGTCCCGACTATCGGCCTCAGTAACTTGCTCCAGCCGCGCCTCACCTCGCAAGCGTCCCTCGAGCTGACCATACTTTCATCGGCTCTAGCTGGCTTCAGTCTCTCTGACGCCGATGACGATCGTCGGCTCTGCATGCCTTCAACTCCGGTCTTCTCTAGCGCCAATGCCTATAAGCTCATGCATGCTGATCATCCCGCCCTTGAGGGACCAACTCGCATCTGGGGGTGCCGTCTACCCAACAAGGTTAAGTTTTTCGGATGGCTCCTTCACTTTGACCGCCTGAACACCCGTAACAATCTCCACCATAAGAATATTCGGTCCCTCGATGAGTCCCTCTGTCCTTCACGCCCAAGTGTGGCGTAAACTTGTGATCACATCTTCGTGAATTGTCCCCGCGCTACTCGGGTCCGGAGTCTCCTACAATTTCAAATCAACAATGGCGACCGGACCTCCCCGGCAAATAGGCCGCGGCCGCGGTCTCCCTCCTTCGGTCCAGGCTAGATGTGGCCCTCACGCTCCTCCGGCATATTTGGAAAGCCCTAATGCGCTCATTTTCGACCAACGACCTCACCCCAGTGCAAGTCCCGAGGGCGGCGGCGAACGATTTGGACAGCCTGGTCCCGCCTCCTTGATCGAGGCTAGATGTGGCCCTCACGCTCCTCTCGGCATATTTGGAAAGCCCGGAATGCGCTCATTTTCGACCAACGCGACCTCACCCCAGTGCAAGTCCTGAGGGCAGCGGCGAACGATTTGGACAGCTGGTCCTGCCGCTTCAAGAGCCATAAAATGCTTGTAGCAGCTTGTGTAAATTACATAGTTGGCTGGCTGCGACAACAGGCAAACCTCTCTCTTACTCTTGCTCCCTGTTGTATCGTCACTCAGTATCACCTCTCGGCATGCCAGGGGCCTATGTGTACTGACCTTTTGGCATTTTGATCAATAAGACTGTCCACCACCGTGAAAAACGGGAAACCAAACTCTATCCCACCTGAACCGGGGGCCCCACGTGATTTTTTTTTTCCGTTTTGCCGCAGCCATGGAAACTCTATCGCGGTACTCTATATCAACCACCACCAGGGTCCCATATGTCAGCAATTATTATCTCTTCCCGTTTCGTCAAGCGCGCGTCCGCTCGTTCCTATCTCCTCGTGGGGACACACGGAAGGGACACCGACAGGCGAGCAAGCGCGGCGGGCGGTCTTCCTAGCACGGGCGCGAGGGCCACGCGCGGCTCGGTCTGCTGCTTCCCGGCGTCCCCTGCTCCCGCTCCCCCACCGGTGGCGGCGCGCCGACTCCTTCCCGGCGGCGCAACGAGCTCGCGCGGGGCGTTGCGGACTACGCCGGGTCGGCGTTGCGAACACGCCGAAGTCGAGCATCGCGGACTACGCCGGGCGCGCGGGTGGAGCTCCTCCTCCGCTGTCGCTGCTGCTGCGGCGGCTGCTGCTCGAAGGCCGACGACTCTGCTCCTCTCCTAGATCCGCGGATCGTCGCGGTGGTGGGTGCGCGGCCCGCGGAAGTCGGGAGTCGTTCACCGCAGCCGCCCCGTAGCCGCCAGCTTCGGCTTCCGTGCCGCTGTACCGCCGTCGCCGGTGCCCCAAGACGTGGAGCTGCTCATCGCCGGCGCCCCAAGACGTGGAGCTGCCGTCGCCCGGCTGTCGTGGAGCGATGCCTCATCCGCCCCCCTAACGCGCGCCCCGCCCCGCCGGCTTGTGCGGCGGCCCCGATGCCCGGCGGGTCTGGCCGGACGAACTACGTGGCGGCGCCCTACCGAAGTCGGGCGGCAGGGATTGGGCGGGGACCGTTGCGAGGCGAGAGAAGGTGGGCCAGCGACGTTTAACGTTTGGACTGGAAGCCCGCTGTCTGTAACGTGTCGAGGCGAGTACTCAAGGGTGGCGTAGCTTTTTCGGTTCAGCGGTGCGGGAGTTTTTACGTTAAAATGGAACTGAGTACTGCTCCCCGTTCAGCGGTGCGGACAGTCTAAAAAGTAGGTGGGGCGTCGCCCCCAATTGCTCGGAAAAAAAAAAAAAACTAGCGAATCCCATTCCCATCATCCGTGGATGGGTGGAAGCAGCCTCTGAGCGGAATCTCTCTGCTGATGTGATGTCCAAGTTTCTGAAAGCGACAGTACTGTAGGCTGTAGCGACGAGGACGACAGATCCAAAGCTTGTTGAAGAAGCCGTCACGTTAAAATTTTGTCACAGTGAGAGGTTGACTGGAGATAATATTCGATCTGTAAAACTGAAGACGAAGGAACACCATGGTCCCATTACATAGGCTGGGCAATCAGTTTGGCAGCTGTTGGCAAGAGAACATGGCAGGCAACCAAAAATTCTAGGGCCAAAGTGAAATTGCCAACTCTTTAAGCAGCAACAATTTAGATGGTAAGCCCTAAATAAATTCCACTAATAAAACTGTGAGCGCCACTTTAATGATTGATGGCAGCAAGTGATTAGCAATACAACTGAGTGGAAGAGGTTTTTTTTAGATAAAGAAAATTATATTTCGGCTTCGGTCATCCGAGGATGCATCAGGCCAACAAAATTACAACTGAAAAACAGTGTTACAGGTAAGACAAAAGTCACCCGAAAAACACCGGTGCATTTTTAAAAATAAAAACAACTAAAACTCATCCACCATTGAGGCTCCGGATCCTCGTAAATCCGCAACAAAGATAAAGCCACATAAGCGTGAGCGATGAGCCGCCACCTTGATGCCGGGCGTCACCGACATCCAAGGGATCTTCCACCGACGTCTCCAACGAGAAAATGTCATCCAAAGACGCCATCGCCGCCCACCGAACTAGTGTAGGTTTTCACCGTAGAGATCCACTTGAACAAGACGGCGCCTCCAAATGAGGAAAGTGGCGCCTCGGTATCACCACCGTCCGTAGTTGTGAGCAGCCAATGCCCAAGTCCCCTAGGGCCATGCCGTTACGCCAACCGCCGGCGACGTGCACCATCGCCGACATATAGATCTGAGTGGAAGAGGTAGCTCGAAGCATATCAACTAATTTGTACGTTTATGTTAATTTCTTTAGGCGATTAAAAATTATATTATATCGATTCACAGAGGTGTCAACGGAGTCATAGTACAACAAACATACAGTGGACCGAAACATAAACAAATTGTCACTAACTAATTGGCATTTCTTTATCTAAAAAAAACTAATTGGCATTATTTTCAAGTACATCAATTTGTATACATATAATGGATTAACAAATAACTGACATATGCCAATTGATTGCTCTTTCAAATAAGACTAAGATTGACCCAAAAAAACACTGCACATAGCTCCTCCACCAGTTCTAGGTGACCTTTTGAGCCATTGCAGTAGTCTGAGTTTTATGGAAAGATTTATCATGGTTTTCTAGGTAACAATGCCCTTTGAGGGAAAAAGAAGGTAAAGAGGCACATGCCATTATTTCTTCCTAGAAAACAGAAATGTTCAATCTGACATCTGAATGGATGGAGTAATTAAACTGGAAAATTGAGCGGCATTTAGCCATTTTCATTCTGAAGTCCATTATTACAGATAAAACATGAGCACCAGCACGTACAGAACATTACCTCCTCCTTTCAGCAGGAACGATAGGAGTGTGGGAGGAGTGTGTGATATCAACGTGTCTAATGCTCTGCCTCTTCTATGCTCCAATCACAATTCTAGCTAACTACGACTCTACGTGGAGATGCTTCCAACTCCTCCATGCTACTCGAAATTGCAATATTTATAAGTGAAGTGAAGGAAGCAGGTCCTTTGAAGAGAGTGGCCCAAGAAGAGGACTACTCTACGGGAGAGAGCTCGAAGAAGGAAGGCAGGGGAAGGGATCCATCTCCATGGGAAACATCATCAGGTGCTTCACGGGAGGAGACCATGACCATGGTGATGATGATTACTACCCCTACTACCATACACCCTCGAGGTGGGAGGATGAGCCTGCAGCAGCCTCTCGGCCTCGTCAGCAGTCTCTAGGTCCCATCCATGGAGGTGTCACACCGGCGGCCACCGCCTCCCTGGCCCAGGACCTGCAGCTCAACTTTGAATCTGCATCCATGGTAAACATGAAAACCTGTGTTTAATCTAGGATTCTTTTGGTCTGCTAGCGGGAGAAGGTTTAATTTCCTTCTATGTGCGCTTGTGTTAATTTTGGGTGCAAACATGAGGCATAGTAAATTTGATAAGAAATCCAACTGCTATAAGAGCTATCGATTTATATTTTTAAAAAAAACAAAGAAGAGACCTAGCTAGAATGAGCACAACATAGCTCTTGCAACTTCTCTGAACATTTGGCCTTTCTACTCTTCTTCGAAATAAAGGGAAGAACATAAATACATAACGCTCTACACTAAAAAAAAACTTTTCCTTGATATATAGTTTGGTTGTTTTGTTTTAAACATAATGTTCAGCTGCAAACCTCAAGTTGTTAAGACGAGCACTTTTCCTGCTACATTTTATCCACTGAGTAGCCCAAGAGGTGAGGGACTCCCCACTTTTAAGTTGGTTCAACTCTCCCCACAAACCAATGTGGGACTAATCCCAACAGCGCGTGCATGACTGCATAAATTCTGCAGAGGAGACATTCGTAAATCAAAATTTGGATCTTAATTTGCTTTCACATCTTTTTAGGCCAAGTTTACTTTCATATTTCTGATCTCTGTTTTCTTTGACGTATTGATGGATGTGGCAGCCAATGAATAGCTGCAGCAGTAGGGATATTATTGTGACTGCTAGAATATTACTGTATGGAGACAGTTGCAAATATTAAGATTTTGATGGCATGTCATTGCAATTAGAATAATTTCCTGTGCCTCCAACTTCCCTCCTCCTTTTCCTATAATGAGATTTGCATAACAAAGGGAATCTTGTTTTGTCTCTGTCATCTTTTCAGATTCCTGATGGGCTCAAACGGCATGTCACATCATCCAAGAAAGCACAAATTAAATGGTAAGGGAAGAATTTTTGAAAAGCTTGTGCAGCTGATAGTTTTTCTTATATTTGAACATTTATTCCATTCCTCCCTGAATTGTTCAGTGTATTTAATCTTTACCATAGCACCCACGAAAAAAAGTTCCTGTAGGGAGTTGGGTTTTATAAGTTGGGTGTCGGTTTCAAATTGACTTAAGTTTCAAGGAATCACTCAGAATGCTTTTTGGCGTTTTTATGACAAGGACGTCCAAACTTATCAAATATAACACAGATGAGCAAAGCTTTGCTTGCTTAATGCTAACAAAAAAAAAGAAGTAACCAATAAACAATGAGCGGAAGAAAATACTTTCAGCTCTTAACTAATGTCCTTAAGAGCTGAGAGTGTCCAAATATACATCAGAAGGCCGTGGATGAATGTTTTACTTTATACTGACATTAGTTAAGTGGACGAGTGAAGAAATTAACTTCTTTGAAATGTGCACTAGTTTTATTTGAGCTGCGCACTACCTTGATTTAGTTTTGGTTGTGGTGTAGAACGTCAACAAGGTTTCTAGTAACGTATTTGACCATTGATTTTTCTAGCTATATGCTAGTAAACTTATTGAAAATATAATATACCATATTAAATTTGATATGAAATCCAACCGGTATAGTTTTCCCTTTTCAAGTGACGGATCCAAATATTAAATATTGTTGTTTCTGTAGTGAAAACCTAACAAAGTTAATAGCACGCATTCTAGTATGTCAAGTAAGAAAGCATATGTGTGTAACATATAATTAACATCTTTCTTTTCTAATGTGTAGGATGGTTTCTGAGACAAGCAGAATCATTACAATTTGTATTTCAAGTTGAAAAACTAAAGGAATTGCACTATATCTCTCTATTTGCACAAAAATAAAACAGGTACAAGGACATGGCAGAGGCATACAAGGATATGAAAACCCCACCAAAAACACAAGCTGAAACTGCCCTTACCAGGATCCAGAGAGCAGATTTGGAGGTAGGTAGCTATCTGTATAACTAGATTAGACCACTGAAAGAGCTGGTCGGGGCAGGAACCTTACCAGCGCTTGCTTCTTTAGCATTTCATCATATATATGTTTAACTCATTCCATTGACATGCAATTCTTTCCCAACAGCGCAAATCGCAAAGTTATTATTCTCACTAATGGCTATAGATGTTTGACTCATTTTTTCTGTAATGCTGTTTTCTCTTATATTTTCATTTTACAATATGCCGACATCATCACTCCCTGTACCAGACTCAAAACCATCACCCGACACAGCCACCAGAGGGTGTGCAGTTTGTGCTGAATACTTTGCCGGTCAGATCCATAACACCAAGTTTCTAAACAATGCCTTGAATCAACATTTGCTAATCATTGCCTCATCTCTGGCAACTATTGTCAGGTCCATAACAAGTGCATTGGAGATGGCGATGGCTTTACTGCTTATGTTGACACAGCAGACCCAAGGGAGTCCGCAGATGTGCCACCGGAAGTGCATGAGATGGTGATTGCAATAACTCAAGCACGCAATGATAGGGATTATCAGACAGCTAATGCTCTTCAAAGAAGCCTTGACAAAGCTGGATATAAGTACTCTAACTGAACTTGATAATCCTTATATATCATAAATTTATAAATTTATTTAGCACAGTACTTATTTTGTTTCAAATTTCAGTAGAAGTTGGATAAAATACTACTAGAACTGCGCTATTGTAGATTACCTTCGAATTTTGTTTTTTAGATCATAAGCTCATAAAAACTACAGAATTAAATGCAAGACACAGTACCATTCAGGTGGAGCTTAATTCAAAAAAAAAAAAATAATATAGCATATCTAAAAAAAATGATTGGAATCATGCACTATACAGTTTACGCTTTAAATGAACTGTTGCAAACCAAAATGAAAAAAGAAGGAAGAAGAGCTATAATATGATGAAAATGCTGGCCAAAGTTACATCATTGCGATCCTACTCATATACAGGGTTTATTTGAAACCACTGGAAGCATGACTTACAATTTTACTGAGCAGAGTAATAATCATTTTAGGCGAAGAAATCCTTGCAAGGAAATATAGAATCCGAATGAGGTATATATCTTGCTCTAAAAATTGCACCTACATCTAATAATAACTATAAGTACTGTTCTGAGTTCATATCCATGAGTTATAGGGGCATTGATGCACCGGAGCTTAAGATGCCGTATGGAAAGGAAGCAAGGAAAGAATTAATGAAGCTCATTGGTGGGAAAAGTGTCAAAATTTATGTTTATGAGCAAGACCAATTTGGACGCTACGTAGGTGACATCTATTGTGATAACATGTTTATCCAGGTAAAACAGAGACTTCTTTTTTCTTAAAAAAACTATTTAGTACCTCATGTCTTCTGATTGATTTTACTGCTTTGGTTATTAATTAGTATTATTGTGTGTCTCTGAGTCATGTAGGAGCAAATGCTAAAGTGTGGTCATGTTCATCATTTCAAGAAGTACGACAAACGCCCAGAGTTTGAAAACGTAAGAAATTTCCCCATACCTAAATGCATTTGTGGGCTTCAAGGCACTCTGAGGAACCTAGAGTATTCTTTTCTATCTGAGTATCCTTGAGACACGCTTATCAAATTTTCTGTGAACATGGGTCGAACAATAGCTAAACAAGGGCTATACGATATCATGCATGATTATCCAAACTGAGAACTATATCTAGATATGATGGCTTACAGGACATATGGTTATGCCGATAGAAGAATTTCACTTACATTTTGAATTTTTAACTTTGCAGTGGCAGAAAGAGGCAAAATCTACAGGCCTAGGACTCTGGGCATCAAAGAAGCCCCCTCAGAAGCCATGGGATTGGAGAAGAAACAAGCGACATGCAAGAGACAGTGCCATTCAGGTTTACTGATGGAGCTTTCGAGCACTCAGGGATCTGACAGCCACGTAGTTTGGTACTGAGGTTCTTATGCAGCTTGCTGCAAATGAATGTGTTATGTGTATCAATAACCAAAAGACAAAATGTACAGTTGATGTTTGTAGAAAGGGAAAACACCTTATTGGAGGTTCTCTCTTCTGCAGTGATAATGTACAGATGACTTGTAGTCTGCAAGAACCAAGTGGTGAATTTGTAACAAGAATGATGAACTAATTCATGCCATTACAACCAACCCAATAGAAAGAAAATGTCTGAAAATAGCAGCATCCGAAAGCAACACACATTGAAGGAACTTGACATGTGAAATGGCATCAATTTTGGGGCAAAAAGAATATAAAACAGGCAATATAGTTTTTAAAAATCACAGTTCAATGGGTGACAACACCCTTGAGAAATAAATGTATTTAATATAAACCATTTATGATGCCTAAGCCTTTATTCACAAACTGAGACAAACAGAGAGGGGCAAGCATAAAAATTAAGCGGTATTTTGGCCATTTTCATTTCTGAAATAGATTACAAATAAAATAAAATAGCTGAAATCAGAAAACTATCAATTCCTTTCAATGAAATGAATGGAAAGGGAACTACATACCAATCTGCCATGCATTGTGCTAGTAAGTAGTAACTATGCTTCATTCCCAGCTCTAGCTACAGTTTTACATCAGATGAAAATGCAGATGCTCCAACTCTAGATACTGTCCAATACTGCAAAAAAAGAAACCATCTGTATACTACCAATAGTCATTGCAAGAGCAATAGCCATCTCTAAAGCAATGAAATCGATTGTTATCTCGAACAATAATTTCGCGACAGGTTATCCTCGATATGAACTTGATGGCAGTGTGGCAGTCACTGCAAATTTGGAGGTTTTTGGTGACCCTAATGGTCTCTCCTGGTTCAGTAGTAAGGAGGCTGAATGCAATGGCAACTTTCTCACTGTGATGCACAAGTGTGTGTTCCTTCTCCTCATTTTCAATGTCAAACATCACCACCTCAGTAGTTGGTTTATAGCCCATGGCCTTCATTTCCATGTCTAATTGATCGAGTTTTGCATAGATTTGATCTGAGAGGGGATGTGATTTGTCTCCAACATGGAACTCGTGGACCTGACCATCAAGTTCAACCCAGCTAGATGCAGGGACCTTCTCAACCCCCTTTGCCTTCATTTCCAACCTGAGCTTTGCGGCATCTTCCCATCTTCCACTGTTAGAGTATATGTTAGAAAGCATCACATAATTTCCGAATTCCATGGCTCCAATTGGATGAGCTGCTTCAACACATGTTCAGCAAGGTCAGCGTTCGGTGGATCTTGCACCCACCAAGGAGTGCCCCCATACAACAGCATTCGCTTGCATTGGCATGTCTTCAATCAACTGATGAGCCTCCTCTAGCAACCCCGCACGACTGAGAAGGTCAACCATAATACCATAATGCTCAATCCTAGGTCTTATGCCATACAATTGAGTCATGTTACGGAAATACCGCAGTCCATGTTTTACAATGCCAGTATGTGTACAACTGCAGAGCAATCCAATGAAGGTATTATCATTCAGTGCCATACCTGACTTCTTCATCTGGCCAACAAGTGCAAAGGCAATCTTGTCGTGGCCAGTCATGCCGAGCCCCAAGATCATTGCATTCCAAACAATGATATCTGTCTTCCTCATCTGCTGGAACACCATCCACGCCTCACCCGTGCTTCCGCACTTGGCATACATATCAATCAGTGCAGTACCCAGGACTGGGTTGTTAAGAACCTCATCCCAGTGCAGCATCCCAACTACTCTCCGTCCCAAATCCAATGCACCCAACCTTGTGCATGCTGAGAGTGCTCCAGCCACTGTATAACAATCTGGTCTCATTCCCTCCGCCTGCATTGCAAAGAACAGTTCCAGAGCCTCCTATGGATGCCCGTTGGAGGCGTATCCCCCAACCATTGCGGCCCAAGCCACGACATCCTTGTTCCTCATCTTGTCAAACACTTCCCTGGCCTTGTCCATCACCCCACACTTGACATACAAGTCCAACGCCGCAGTTGCCACAAACACGTTCCCAGCAATCCCCTCCTGCTCTGCCACCCTCCACACAGCCTCCCCATTCACCAAATCAGCGACTCGAGCACACGCGGTCAGGACCCGCACGGCTATGAAGCTGTCAGGGCGCATGCCACCCGCGAACGCCCTCCTTGCAACTCCAACGGCTTCCTCAGCACGCCCGGCGTCCATGTACGCGGTGATGAGCGCGTCCAGGAGACGGTGCTGGGGTGCGGCATTTCGTCGAACGCCTTCTGAGCGTCTTGCAAGAGGCCGCATTTCGAGTAGAGGTTGACGAGGGAGGTGAGGACGTGGGGGTTGGAGTGGGAGGGGAGCTTGAGGGAGCTGGCGTGGGGTTGCACGCCGGCAGGGGAGCGGGGGTCGGGGGCCGGGAGGCGGCCTTGATCGCGAAGGGGAAGGTGAGGTGGGAGGGGTCGGGAAGGAGGGAGTGGAGGCGGAGGGCGTGGAGGTGAAGGCCGGAGGAAGCCACGGCGCGGAGATGGAGCTGCGATAGGTCGGTGAGGAAGAGGTCCAGGCGGAGGAGGCGGCCGTGGATGAGCTTGACGGTGAGCGGTGGGAGGTGGCAGCTCGGGCTGATGCCTGTGAGGAGGACACGCCGGATGGCCTCGTCGGCGGCGGTGGCCGACATCAATCAAAGCGCCAAACGAAACGGGGTTTTTCCGGCCCGTTAGAGCATCTCCAGCTGCCGCCGTGGATGTTGCCGTTGCGGCCGTCGAGGCCCTCTGGCACCTCGTCGTCTCTGGTGCTCTTCCTCACCCGCGCCGCGAGGACGGCGGGGAGGGATTGAGGCGTGCAAGAGGAGAACGGCGGATCTCGCGGGGGAGGCGAGGTCGGCGTCGTACCCCGCCGCGGAGAAGGAGAGCCGCCGAGAGCAGGCAGAGCTGCGGGAATGGCGGAAAGCTGGCGGTGCGGGAGATGTTGTGTGGGCTGGCGGCGGAGTAGCAGACCCAGCAGGCTTGGACGAGTTGGGTTTTCTTTTTTTTTTTTTTTTTGAAGATGACAGGGATGAAGATCAATTATGACAGACCTCATGATCATTGGCTTAGAGGAAGATCAAGCCAATAATTTTGCCAAGCTCTTCTGTTGCAAAAAGTGAGTTCCCAATTAAGTATCTTGGGGTGCCCCTTCATTTTAGAAAGCTTTGTAAAGAGGATCTCCAACCAGTGATTGACAAGATTATCAAAAGGATTGCTGGTTGGAGAGGGAGACTATTGTCTTATGCTGGGAGATTAATGCTTTTAAAAGCATGTCTGGCCAGTATTCCTATCTACCTTTTATCCATCATTAAATTCCCTAGATGGGCCATAGACATGATTAATACCCATATGGGTCACTTCTTGTGAGACAATTCTGAAGAAAAACACAGATACCATCTTGCTAATTGGCAGTTAGTTGCCTAACAAAAGATTTGGGAGGCCTAGCTGTCCCTGATATTAGGAGTCTCAACCTTGCCTTGTTGTCTTCATGGAATTTTAGATACCATTTACATAAGGAGGCAATTTGGGTCAAGATTGTTGATTCTAAGTACAAAACTGAAAATCCTAATATGCTTTGCTGCTCTGACCTGGGAGCCTCACCTTTTTGGAAGGGTGTGATTTGGGCTACAAAGGCTGCTCTTATGGGCATTAGATGGGTTATTGGAAATGGGAAGAAGGTTAGTGTCGGGGGACCTAAATATTGGGCCCCGAGACATTCTCCTAATAGCGAGAATCCGTCGCCCATCAAGGCCCAAGAAAACCTAGCCCCGCCATCGTCCCGCGCTATGAAAGACGGCCCAACAGCGAAGGACTAGGCCAAAGAGCCATGACGACTACATGAAACCGGAGTCGGCCCACCGACCCACGGAGTCACCGCCACGAAGGACACCGAGTAAAATACTCGGCAATCTACAAGCCGGGTCTACGACCGGCTTGTCTTCCTCCATGACCAACCGTCGACCCAACGAGCTTCACGGCTCGGGGTGACAAGGTCGAGGAACTCCACGGGAAGGAGAACCGAGAACGCACCATGACGTCACCGGCCGGCCCAGCCTCGGACTTAGCTCCGATCTCCGTCGCCCCGAGGGAGACACAAATTCTCTCTATCCTCTGGGCGCTTGGGCGCTACCTCGTCGGGGTGGCCTAGCTCACCACCCTCGGGCACGACCTCCACCTCGCCGGCGAGACCCGGCTCTCTAGCCTCGGGCTGGGTGGCCCAACCATCTCACCCAAGGTCACACTCTCTCGGGCATGGGAGGTTCCGGGTTAGAAGGAAGGGAAATAAATTTGCATTTAATGCGGCTACCGGCCAGACGAGGCACCAGGGCCATCGATTATGCACAGTCAAATCGGCCTGCCAAAATCTCTTCCCAATCCGACTGATGGGACACAAAGCTGGGCCGGTGACATGTTACGCCGCCCCGCACGGGAAACCAGGACGACACTGTTCATTTTCCAGAAACACCGCCAAGACGCCACGTTGGGCCAGACCCTCGGGCGCAAGACACGCCACAACCGGGCGTTCTCGACCGCCCCTCGCCATGCGGACTGTGAGGGACGCCTCACAGACCCTCGGGGGCGCACCAGGCAATGGCACGCCCGCCACCCGATCAAGACGCGTGTCATCATCAAGCAACATCCAAGCCAACGGACGCTCGGCTGCGCACATGCAACCAGCATAGCCTCGGGTATTAGCCACCTAGGCGTCCA
Source organism: Hyparrhenia diplandra (assembly GCA_015847255.1). Taxonomy (NCBI): domain Eukaryota; kingdom Viridiplantae; phylum Streptophyta; class Magnoliopsida; order Poales; family Poaceae; genus Hyparrhenia; species Hyparrhenia diplandra. The sequence goes on along the minus strand of JADLZK010008613.1, from coordinate 141,604 downwards.
CATATGTAAACATTATTTCCCCTTTCTACTATAAAAGGGGGAGTAATGCCCCATTAGCGGGATTCGACGATCACGCGGGGGGATCACTTGATCAATCAACCGCAAATATATCTAGCTAGACAACCACCTCCACACCCACGATCGTGAGGCTTGAGACCGCTTCTCCCTCACAACCGCACAGAACCCCTACGCGGGCTCCTCGTTTGAGCCGTGAGGTAACACGAGCGAGGACACCACCCGGCCGGACGTAGGGCCCCGTTGGCCTGAACCAGATAAACCAGCCGTGTCCGTGTCCATCTTAGCTACGCCATTGGGGAGGGGCACACGGCCTACAAATTCTTTATTCTGCCGGCACACCGAGGCGCCCGCCGCTCGAGAAACGCCGATTGGCGCGCCCGTAGGGAATCTTATTACGTATGCAATCCGCATCTCCGATAGCCCTCATGGCGTTTTTCCCATCGTTTCCACCCTACTCGCCGGTCTGTGACGAGCCTTGCTGAGCACCGGTTCTCGAACGCCGAGTTCGTGGCGCCTCGCCGCAACTACGAGATGCTCCTCCGGTCGCCATGGTGGCGGAAAGGAGGGTGGCGTCTCTCCGCGCCATGGCGCCATCACGGCCGCGCGCCAAGGCGGGCAAAAATCGGGCGCACCGGCCGAGCGCAAGGCGCGATCTCGCGACGACTACTCGAGTCCGACGACGTACCCGGCCTTGCCGACTCGCAGCGGCGGGTCTCCGGAACCCGGCGTCGGGTGTAGATCCTTCCACGGGCGGTTGCTTGTGGCGGATGCCCGGGAACCCTAATCATAGGGAGAATGCCCCACGGCAGCACGGGAAGAAATCCCCGAAACCTTCATCGGCGGGAGACCTCGGTCGGCGAGCCGCGCAAGGGAGAGCACGGGCCGAACCCACGCTGTTCCGCTGGAACGCTATCCCACGGATGATTACGCTGAAGAACGCGCGCGCCAAAGGATGCCGCGAGACCCTCGTCTTGCCTCCTCGCCCAGAACGATTGGGGCTGGTCCCAAGATCTGACGGAGTCGCTCTACCGTCCGAGAACCGGAAAACTTCCTCCTCGCGTTCGGCGCCTCGGAGGTGACGACGAGGACGACTACTATGACCCCACGCGGGAATGCTTCAACGTGAGATCGAAGAAAAACGGCCGCCTCACCGACGCGTCTCGAAGAAGAGGTGGATCGTACCGCCCGCGACGGGCCCCGATCCAGCGACCGCGGCGCTTCGCCTGTCCCCGCCGTGGCGGCGCCGGCACCGGCCGCCGTAACGCACGCCTGCAAGATTTGCAAGAACGAACCGCGTGGAATCCGCGCGACTGGCTAGCGGAGCGGAACATTCAATGGGAGCGAGCTCGGTAGCGCCGCCCCGAGGGCACCCCGGCTCGCGGTGGCGGTGGACGCGGATGGACCAGGCGAGGCACCTCCACTTCACATAGCGGCCCCGTTCACGAGCGGCCTCAATGTGGTCGGCGCCGCCTTTGGCGGGTACGAAAATGCCGAGCCCTCTACCACCAAGGGTAGGCGCGTTCGGGAAGGACTTCGACATCTTCTCGACGCAAATGGGCTGGCGTGCAACAAGCGGAGAGCTGCGCGTCCCCGCGATCGGGCGTGCGAACGCCACGACGACGGGGCAATCCGGCCGAGTCGGCGGGGGCTCCGTCGGACCTAGGGCGAGCCAAGCCTCGGTGAGGCTGTCCGGAACGCCGTCGACAACCGCGCTAAAGAACCGCCCAATCGGGAACGCATGGAAGACCCCGCCGAGATCATAACCGAGGCGCCATGACCTCCGGGAAGAAATCGAGCAACGGCGGGCTCGCCGCGAGGGTGGCTCACCTCGGGGGCGACCAACGGGACGGACGCACGAGATCTTGTGGGGAGATCGAGGGTACCCCATCCACCGGGCCACGAGGCCTTCACAAGGCACATCGGGAGAGCACCACTCCCCGTGGCGCCCAGACCTCGGGCCATCTTGAGAAATACTCGGGAAACTCGACCCGAGGTATGGTCAGTCCGACTATCGGCCGGCATGTCGGTTCTGGGGCACATGATGACAAAGTAATAATCAGGAAATTTGCCCCTGTGCCTCTCCAAACTCAGCTAGGGCCCGCGGCCGAACATCTTCCACCGGACCTCATAGCAAATTGGGCGGACTTGGAGAGAACCTTCCGAGGGAACTTCAAGGCACGCACTGCGCCCCGAGCAACTCATGGGACCTCGAAACTACCGCCCGGCTTTGTGAGTCCTGCGTGTGGACTACATCCGGCGCTTCTCCAAGCAACGGACCGAGCTCCCTAATGTGACGGATTCGGACGTCATAGCGGCCTTTCTTGGCCGCACCACGTGCCAAGATCTCGTGAAGAAGCTAGGGCGCGGACTCGGCCCGAGGCCAATGAGTTGATGGACATCGCCACTAAGTTCGCTAGTGGCGGGGAGGCCGTTGGAGCTTTGTTCAATCTTGGCTCGGGCAAAGGAAAGCGCAAGGAAGGGAGCCCAGGGTTCCCAGCCTCGGGAGAACAAGAAGAAGAAGAAAAAGACAAGAGCCGCAAGGGCAAGGGCCGGCCCCTCAATGCGATGATGAGGACATGGTGGGCGCAAATTGACCGCAAAGAAACCGACCCCCGCCACAGAGACCTTGACGGCATGCTCAAGAAACCATGCGGAATCACAGGCTACCCGTCAAGCACCCTCCTCGAGGAATGCAAAACGGTGCGCGCAAAACACTTCGCTAAGCTTAAGGCCATTCCGGAGGGAAGAGGAAGGAGCACCCGAGGGTAGCGCCGAGGGGAACAAGGCCTTCCCAAAGGTGAACAAGCGCTTCATGATCTTCGGGCGGCAACACCAAAGAATATGTCGGTGCGGCGACAACGCAAGAAGGAACGGCGGGAGGTGTATGCTACCGAGCCGGCGATCCCGGGTCAAATGGTCGGACCAGCCATCACCTTCGACCGGTCGGATCACCCTCGGCACATCCCAAACCCGGGGGGCTTATCCACCGGTAGTGGATCCCATCATTGCCAATACTCGGCTCACCAAGGTCCTCATGGACGGAGGAAGCAGCCTCAACCTCATCTATGAGGAAACACTTGACCTCCTTGGGGTGGACAAGTCCAAGATCCGTCCCGGAGGACTGGCATTCAACGGCGTTGTCCCCGGCAAGCAACCGAAGCCCCCGGGCAAATCGACTGCCGGTTTGCTTCGGGACCCTCCAACTTCCGGCAAGAGATGCTTACCTTTGAGATTCTCGAGTCCGAGGTACATACCACGCGACTCCCCTCGGGCGGCCTCGCTATGCCAAAAAATTATGGCTGTCCCGAACTACACCTACCTCAAGCTCAAGATGCCGGGGCCGAAGGGTGTCATCACGACCGGTCCCTCGCACCACCACACATACGAGTGCGACGTGGAGAGTGTGGAGTACGCCGAGGCGCTCGCCATCGTTGAAGCACTCATTCTTGGACTTGAAGAAGAGTTTCGACAAGATCACGGATGAGAACGAGGCCAAGCATCACACCGGGAGCTTTGAGCCCTCCTCGGGCACCAAGAAGATCCCACTCGATCCCAAGAATCCGGGAGAAGGCTGGCGACCATCAGCTCGGAGCCGGATCCGAAATAGGAAGCGATCTGCTCGTCGACTTCCTCCATGCGAACGCCAAGACATTTGCGTGGGGACCCTCGGACATGCCGGGCATACCGAGGGATGTTGCCGAAAGCACTCCCTAGACATCCGGCACCGCTCAAAGCCAGTCATGCAAATATTAAGCGCCGTTTTTGACGATGCCAAGCGAAAGATCATCGGCGAGGAGATCCACAAGCTCTTGGGAGGCCGATTTAAAAAGAAGTATCCCACCCGAGTGGTTAGCTAATCTGTATTAGTAGAGAAAAAGAATGGGAAATGGCGGATGTGTGTGGACTACACTAGTCTCAACAAAGCATGCCCGAAAGTTCCCTTTCCTTTGCCTCGGATCGACCAAATTGTCGACTCCTTTGCTGGTGCGAAAACTTTGTCCTTTCTCGATGCGCATCTCGGGTTACCATCGAGATCAAAATGAAAGAGTCCGACCAGCTCGTGACTTCCTTCATAACACCCTTCGGGATGTATTGCTACCTCACAATGCCCTTTGGGTTGAGGAACGCTGGGGCAACATACCAGCAGTGCATGCAAATCATCTTCGGGAACTCATTGGGAGGATCGTAGAAGCCTATGTCGATGACATAGTGGTCAAGTCCAAGAAAATCGCGGACCTCGTGGGAGACCTCTGGGAAACCTTCTCGAGTGCTTGAACAAGAAGGGAGTCAAACTCAACCCCAAAAATGCGTGTTTGGGGTCCCCCGAGGGATGCTCTTGGGCTTCATCGTCTCACAACGGGGCATCAAGCAAATCCGACCAAGGTGGACGCAATCACGAAGATGGGACCAATCCGAGACCTCAAAGGAGTTCGGAAGGTCATGGGCTGCCCGGCTTCATTAAGCGTGTTCATTTTCCGCCTCGGGGAAAGGGGACTCCCCCCTCTATCGGCTCCTACGCGAAGTCCGAAAGCACTTCGCCGATGGACACCGAGGCCGAGGAAGCCCTCGGCAACCTCAAGAAAATCGACTAGTCCACCAGTCGATACCGCCAAATCCAGAGAAATATTGCTCTCTCGTCCCACGCCACTACTCGGGTAGTCGCGCCGTGGTCGTAGTTGAGCCGGGAAGAGGGACATACGTTGCCGGTTCAACGTCCCGCTTACTTCATCGGCGAGGTACTTTTCCGACACCAAGACTCGGTACTGCGCAAATGCGAGGAAGCTCCCGTGCGCCATCATATTGACGCGAAGAAAACTTACCGCCACTACTTCCTCGCGCACCTTGGGCGTGGTGTCTTCTTTTCCGCCGGAGAAAATCCTCCAAAACCGGAGGCCACGGGAAGAGTGGCGAAGTGGGCGGTGGAGCTCATGGGTGAGGCAATCTCATTCACCCCCTCGAAGGTGATCAAGTCTCAAGTCTCGGCGACTTTGTGGCCGAATGGTGACACACAACTACCCCCTAACACCGATCGGGCGAATCTTGGACCATGTATTTCGCGGATCCATGATGAAACGGGCGCGGGGCTGGTTTGCTCTTCATCTCACCCCTCGGGTCCACACGAGGTACGCCATACGGTTGCACTTCCCGCCTCCAACAACGTCCGCAAAATACGAGGCCCTCGTCAACGGTCTCGGGATCGCGATGAGACCTCGGGATCCGACGGTTGGAAACCGTGAGGATTCTCAATTGGTTATCGATCAAGTCACGAAGGCCTCGGCGTGCCATGACCCCAAGATGGAAGCATATTGCTTGGGAAGTGCGCAAGGTGGAGGAGAAGTTTCACGGGCTTGAGCACAAGCACACCTCGAGATGCTACAATGAAGCCGCGGATGAACTTGCCAAAGTCGCCGCAACCCGAGGTACGATTCCCGAACGTGCTCACCCGGGACCTCAATGAGCCCTCGGTAAAGTACATCCTCTTGGAAATACCCTCGGGGGCTCAAGAAGACGGAGGAGAATAGGCCGAGCCCGAAGCCATGGAGGTTGACCAAGACAATCGACCGAGGGAACCTCTATGGGAGTACCTCTCTAGGGGAGTTGCCCAAGACAAGACCGAGGCTCATCGCTTGGCCGAAGGGCTAAATCCTTCTCAAGCTAATAGGAGACAAAAAGAACTTTATAAAAAAGGTGCCTCGGGAATATACATGCGATGCATACCCTTGGCGGAAGGCAAAGAACTACTTAGGGACACCCATCAAGGTGAATGCGGTCATCATGCCGCCCGAGGACCCTAGTCGGTAAAGTCTTCGGACAAGGCTTCTATCGGCCCTCGACGGTACGGGACGCCAACCGGATCGCGGCGCACCGCGTGAGGGGTGCCAATTCTACGCGACGGAAGACGCACCTCCCGGCGCAGAAGCCCCCCGCAAACCATACCCCTAACATGGCCATTTGCAGTATGGGGGTTGGACATGATTGGTCCCCAAAGGGCTGGAGGACACACTCACGTCTTAGTCGCCATTGACAAATTCTCTAAATGGATCGAAGCCCCGAGCCGTGGTGAACCCTCGGACAGAGGGAAACGGTGAAGTTCTTTACGAACATCATCTCCCGTTTCGGAGTCCCGAACTCCATCATCACGGACAACGGAACCAACTTCATGGGAAAGAAATTCCTCAACTTTTGTGACGACTACGGCATCCGAGTTGACACTTCGGGCCGTGGCCCATCCGGAGGACCAATGGCCAAGTAGAGCATGCCAATGGCATGATCCTACTGTGGCCTCAAGCCGAGGATCTTTGGTCAGCTAAACCAGTACGGGAGGAAGTGGTACCAGGAGCTACCATCGGTACTATGGAGCCTTTGGACAACAAAAAGCCGAGCCACGGGCTTCACCCCATTCTTTCTAGTCTATGGAGCCGAGGCAATCTTGCCCACAGACATTGAATATGGGTCCCCGAGGCTCCGAGCCTACACCGAGCAAGGCAACCAGCACGCAAGGCAAGACTCCATCGACCAAGCCGATGAGGCCCGAGACGTCGCACTTCTACACTCGGCAAGATACCCGCAAGCCCTTCGAAGTATCACGCCCCAGCGCATCGAGGCCTCGGGAGTTCCAAGTCAACGACCACGTACTCAAGCCGAGACAAGACAACAAAGGGCGCCGCAGTAGCTAACGCCACCTTGGGAAGGGCCTTATTTCATCGCCGAAATACTAAGGCCCGGAACTTACAAGCTCAAGAACGAGAAAGGCGAAGTCTACTCCAACGCGTGGAACATAGAACAGCTACGTCGCTTCTACCCTTAACCTCGCACATAAAGTTGGACACTTGTGTTTTTCTTTTCGCTCAATAAAAGATCTACATCTTTTATGAAAATCAACTTCTTGTGCACAACTCAAGGGAGTCTTAGCCTCGTCCCAAAGACATGGCTAAAACTCCCTCGGGGGCTATGCGGGGACCCCTGGGACCCCTCCCTCCTCATCTTCTTTTTTTTTTTTTTTCAAACTTTTTTCAACAAAAGTTCTCTCGTACACACGGATCGATTGTTTGAGCTGCGAAGGTCGCACACGCTTAAAATCCTAAGTGAGATAGCCGAACTAAACGGATCGCCCGAGGCACCCGTGCTCACTATCTTATGAACGGAGAAATCCTCGGTGGAGTAGACGAGCCAAACGGACCGCCCCCCGAGGCACCCGTGCTCACTACTTTGCGAGCGGAGAAGGCAAGCGACCTGGCCACACAACAAACATGAAATCCGAGAAACGCAACACCATCATAAACGCACCACTTACTAAGTCACATGCCTCGGGCAGCACCAGGTGTTTATGTACATATTTCTCACAAATTTAACTTCTTCATACAAGGGGGAGTTCAAGGCGCATCGCGGGCCTCATCCACCGGCGCCGCGAATAGCTTCGGACGGCACCCTCGGCGGTAGCATCCCGGGGCGGGCCGGACTCGTCGGCGTATCCTCGGAGGCGGCCCCTAGCATCTCCGTGTGCCGCCTCGCATAGCGACTCTATGGGGGGAGACGGAGGGCATACCTCGTCTTGAAGCGGAAGCCAACCGAGTCGCGGCACCCCTCCACGGAGTCGTAAAACTCCTTGGTCTTGACGGCATCGGGCAGCGGCCTTCTCGGCGGGTCGGGTCGGTCGCGTCCTCATCATCGGAGCCGAGGAAGAAACCAGTCGCAACATTGTTCAACACCTCGGGCACCGGATAGTTCCGAAAGTGCGAAATGAACACGCCCATGCACGTCCGAACGCCGATCCCCGAAGGCGTTCAAAGCTCGGACCTAAGGAAGCCGCCCAAGGAGCTCAGCGACTACACGCCGAGGGCCCGACCTCCAGGTTCTCCGCCGAAAGCGGCGGGTGAAGTCCGACGGGGCCTCTTCCGGCTCGGTGCGACTTTCCTCTGCTCCGGGCGCGGGCGGCGTAGCCGCGGTCTCCACGGCCTCGGTCCGGACCTTCTCCGCCTCGATGATAGGCACCCGGACAATGTCGGCAAGATGAAGGGATCAAAGATGACAAAGCCTACTAGGGATAAGACGTACCTTGGCACTTCACTGCGGCCCGATGACGCCATGCTCGATGCAGCGACCTTTGAGCTGGTCCTTCTCCTTCCTAAGGTTTCCCCCTCGGACACCGGCTCCCGATCGCGGGTGTTGAGGCGTCGCACATCTCCGCTGCTTCTTCGCCTCCTTCCCCGGACTTGTCCCGCTCATCATTAGCCTTCCCGAGGGCTGGAGCGGCCGCTTCCCGAGCGTCCTCAAAGTATTGGCTCATCCGAGCCATTTTTGACCGCCAAACTGTCGGCCTCGAACCTGGCCTTGACGAGCTCTGCCCGCCCGGGGCTGTCGGCTGAGACTCCCTCTCCTCGGCGAGAGCGATGGCGGTCGTCTCGCTAAGGGCGGATCAACTTCACCCGAGGTTTGCCCAAGGGCGTTCAGGTTCAAGACATTCCGGCGAAGGAGCTCGAACCTCTCCATGGCGAACCCGCCGGAGGCTGCCGCAAATCGGGACAACACGGATTACGACACATACACAAAGAAGATAATGCGTAAGAGACAACAGCCAGGACACTCACCTCGTTGGCCTCGACAAGGCGCCGGGTGATTGCGTCGCCAATCCTCGCAAGACCGTCTGCGGCCCACTAGCGGATCTGCTCGTGAGTCCTCCACGCCAGGACTTCGGTGCGGTCATCAATCACCACGGCGGCGGACTCCCGGGAACATCACCCAAGGTCAAGGGAGGACCGCCCGGCCCGAGTTGGCTCCTCGGGGAATGTCGCTTCCACCGGCAACTCCCGCGGCTCGGGAAACCCGAACCAATAGAAGTCCAGGGCCCTTCCACGGTGACCACGGGGGCGTCCTCACCGTCGCCGAAGACGGCCCGCCAAGGGCCACGTCCGATCCAGTGCCCGAAGCAATGGGAAGTCGGGATCGTACTCCTCATGAGCCCCGACCGGGGGGCACATCGGGGGGCGCCGCGCGTCTCCGCGCCTCGAAGAGCTCCTCCCTGAGAAAACTCCCGGACAAAGGAGCTTGGCTCCTCGGGAGGCGGCCTCGTCGCGGGCTCTCTCCAACAGACCAGGGCTCGGGCGCCGGGCTGATGTCGCGGCAGCCTAATCGGGCCCTCAAGTCGGTCATCATCGGCTGGATGGACGACCGCTATCACCTCCATGGGCCGGCCCTTCTCGGGAGGGGAGTCTCGGCCGCCGGGCTCGGGCCCGATCCCTCCCGAGGCTCGGGGCTAGCGTCCCGGGAAGCAACACCACGGGGGGCCCGACGCAGGGGCGAGGGCGTCTTGACGGGACGATCCACTGGGCCCCGGCCCAGGGCCTGGCAGCGGCCTTTAGGGCCTTCTTAGGGTGCAAGGTCGGGGCGGGGCCCTCCCGCCTCTGAGAGCAAAAAGCACATCGGGGAGAGAGCCCCCGGGGAAGAAACAAGAAGAGGAAGCAAGCTGCGAGAATATAAAGGGACTTACGGCTTGGGGGATCGCCTTGGCGTTCTTGAGGCACACGGGGAGGCTGCGGCCCGGCGTCGCACTCGGCCAAGACGGGCCGTCTCTCCACGGCTCCGTGCGCTCGGGAGCCGGGTTCGGGGCGGGCGTCCACCGCTCGTCGCCCGAGCCGCACCTTGCGGTGCCGGGATACCCACATTGGGATGCATCGGCTCTTCCCTCCGAGCCGCACCTTGCGGTGCCGAAGTTCCCACATTGGGATGCGTCGGCTCTTCCCCTCCTTTACCGCACTTTGCGGCGCCGAGGTACCACGTCGGGTAAAACCTCGGGACCGCCCGAGAGATTTCGAGGCCTTGGGTGGAAGGACCTTGAGGCTCGGCTGGGCCCGGCTTCCTCCCGACTCCTCGGGTTCATAACGAAAGCCGAGTAGGTCGGCAATCCTGAGGCTCGGTCGAGGCGAGCCCCACGATCATCATCAAGGCGAGTTCATGGCGAACTCATCCTCATCTTCGTCATCGTCCTCCTCGGTGGTGAGGCATCGAGCGACTCGCCCCGCCTCTGCCGCCGGCCGGCGGTTGGCGCGAGCCACGTTCCTCTTCTTCTTCTCCTCTTTTCTTCAACGCCCGAGCCCTATCCCGCTCATTCCGAAGCGGTTCTCCCTCGGCCCGCGCGCTGCATCTAGCTCGGGCATGGGCGAAGGGAGTCGTGGTAGTTCAAACGACCTGCAGGGAAGACGAATAAAGATCACCGAGGTGGGAACCCGACAACAACAAGATAATGCAAGAATACCGAACCCGAGGACACTTACCAAAGAAATGTACCCACGAAGGGCGCATGGGGATCCCTCGGGATGTCGGCTTGGGGTATGTGACCCCAATGCCTCCTTCACCCTCTTGGCCAAAGCCATCGGTGGAAAGCGTGTCGGGTGACATCCGACATGCCTCAAGATTGGCAGCCAGGAGGTCATCCGGTACATACACAAAGGGCGAGCCATCAATGGCAACACCCGACGCCGGGTGGAAAGCGGCGACCACCACCGCCAGCGTTCACATTCGCCTCCCGGCCGCGGCAAGACCGCTTGCCTCGGGCCGCCCAAATGGACAGAGTCGCCGGGGGACCCTGGAACCACTTATTCGGACGGCGCGAGAGGACGCGCCGGTGTACGCGGGAAGCTCGTTCCCCGCCGTTGCGTAGGTAGAACCACCGATCCTGCCACCCTTTGTTGGAGGTGGTGAGCATGGAAAGGATGTACCCATCGGCTGGTTCGGCTTGCCACCGCCCGATCTAACTTGAGCGCCGCAACCGCCAACGCCAACGCCCCCTCCGGCGTACCCTTGGACACCGGCGGTGGTGAGGTCCGCCTTTGAAGAACCACGCCAAAGGTCCCAGTCTGCTCGATCCCCGGAACCCCTCACAAAGGGTAACAAAGATAGCGGCTTGGGAGATCGAGTTCGGGCGAGATGGTGAAGCTCGATGTCGTAATAGTGGAGGATCGCGCGAATGAACCGCCCGGCCGGCATCCCAAACCAGCCCGATGAAGATCAATCGGGCTCACAACATAGCCATCGGGGAGGGTTAGGCTCCTCCTCGCCCAATGCGGGGCTCTCCACTCCGGCCGCCAGCTCACCGGTGTCGTGCGGGACGAAGAAGTCCTTCCTCGACCCGGTGAAGCTTTTCCTCCATCGCCGTTGTTCTCGGCCACGGCTCGGCATCGAGCACCTCCCGCACGTTGTCGCCACCACCGGGCTGCCATGGATGAGCGGGAGAACGGGAACCGCGACCCCTTAGCAACGCCACTTTCGCACGAGCACAAGGCAAGTGGATCTCTCCCTCAATCTCTCCTTATCTTTCTCTCTATTTCCGATTGCCGCAAAGAAGAAGGCTAGAAGGTGATAGCGAGAAACAAAGGAGCAACCGCCTTGCCCGCCTACGACCCCATATTTATAGGGAAGGGAAGGCAAACCGCCGGCCCGGGCAAACAAACCGACACACAGAATGGACGGCCCATGATGGAACGGGAACCGCTCATCCGACGGCTCGGCCCGGCCGCAAAGCCGTCAATCAAGGGCATTAATGCACCTCGACGGCGTGCTCTCGATTCGCCCCCGACAAGTGCCACAGGGCCACGCCCCATCGGATCGAACCGGCACACCGCCTCGGGCGCGCGAGGAGACGCTTCGTCTCCCATTCAGGGGCAAAACCGTCCAGGCCATCCATATCCAAGAGCAGCCCGACCCTAAGGGGCAAAAAAGTCGGTCCGATGACGGGTTCTCACCCCGTGGGGACAAACGAGCCTCGGGCCGACGCCGTCCCACGTGCACCCCTACGTTCGAGGTTGCGGAGCTGGGCCCACGAGAGGTTTCTCTGATCGCCTCGGGATAACCCAAACCGAGGATGAGACGGAAATGCACAACCGGCTATACCGAGCCCTCCCGGGCTCGGGATTTCTGGTCATGTTTGAGACCCGTGGATCTTTGTTTATAGAGATGTCCCATCCGTGGGAGGCCTACGCCCTCGGGGGTTGACCCGCAAAACCCCGGGATCCGCTAAGCGGTCCGTAGGTTTTCATGGGGTGAATCCTAGATCACACGGCCCGACCCTCGCTCCGGCGAGGGCACGGGCACCCCACTTTAACCCCGACCGCTACAACGTTCAAACGGAGCGCACCATGGTCGGGCTTTTAGGGCACCGAGGTGTATCTCCCCCTTCTCCTCCCTCTCGGGCGGGCGGAAGGAGCGTATAATCAAAGTCGAGGAAGCCCTCGACGACCTTGCACATAAGAGCGGGCCTCGGGCTGCCCACGCAAAAAATATGAAATCGACTCCGCACAATCAAGGCGCAATATAGAGTCACATTTTCGGTCTTGCCGACGTGGTAAGATTTAAAAGACCTTGAAGGAATCCGCCATTTCATTCAAGGCCTCGGGGCCATTCCAACGGAAAAGCGCTCACTAAGCACCCATTGTAGACGAACCACCTCGAGAAGAAATATGGCGACGGAACGGCACAAACCCCCGGGCGAGTCCCCACTCGCTCGGGGGCTCGGGGCTACCGTCGGGGACCTAAATATTGGGCCCCGAGACATTCTCCGAATAGCGAGAATCCGTCGGCCCGTCAAGGCCCAAAAACCTAGCCCGCCATTGTCCCGCTAAGAAAGACGGCCCAACAGGCGAAGGACTAGGCCAAGAGCCATGACGACTACATGAAACCGACAGCCCACCACCGGCCCACGGAGTCACCGCCACGAAGGACACCGAGTAAAATACTCGGCAATCTACAAGCCCGGGTCTACGACCAGCTTGTCTTCCTCCATGACCAAAATCACGACAACGAAGCTTCTACGCTCGGAGTGACAAGGTCGAGGAACTCCACAGGAAGGAGAACCGAACGCACCATGACGCCACTGCCCCAGGGCCTCGGACTTAGCTCCGATCTCCGTCTCGCCCCGAGGGAGACACGGCTCTCTATCCCGGGCGCTTGGATCGCCCTCGACCGAGGGTGGCCTAGCTCACCACCCTCGGGCACGAATCTCCACCTCGCCCGGCGAGGACCCGGCTCTCTAGCCTCGGGGCGGGGGTGGCCTAACCATCTCACCCAAGGTCACGGACTCTCGGGCATGGGAGGTTCCGTCCAAGGAAGGGAAACAATTTGCATTTAATGCGGCTCTTGCGCATATGACGAGGCACGGGGCCATCGATTATGCACTGATCAAATCGGCTGCCAAAATCTCTTCCCAATCCGGTGATGGGACACAAAGGCTGGGCGGTGACATGTTACGCCGCCCGCCCGCCGCGAAACCAGAGCGACAAATCGTTCATTTCCCGAAACACCGCCAAGACGCCACGTTGGGCGGACCCCGGGCGCAAGACACGCCACAACGGCGTTCACAGGACCGCCCCTCGCCATGCGGACTGTGAGGGACGCCTCCCGCGGACCCTCCTCCAGGCGCACAGGCAATGGCACGTCCGCCACCCGATCAAGACGTGTCATCATCAAGCAACATCCATCCAACCAGCGGACTTTCGGCTGCGCACATGCAACCAGCATAGCCTCGGTATTAGCCACCTAGGCGTCCACATATGTAAACATTATTTCCCCTTTCTACTATAAAGGGGGAGTAATGCCCCATTAGCGGGGGATTCGGACGATCACGCGGGGGATCACTTGATCAATCAACCGCAAATATATCTAGCTAGACAACCACCTCCACACCCACGATCGTGAGGCTTGAGACCAGTTTCTCTCCCTCACAACCGCCTGTAACCCCCTACGCAGGCTCCTCGTTTGAGCGCGAGGTAACACGAAGCGACCACCACCCGCTGGGCGTAGGGCCCGTTGGCCCCGAACCAGGATAAACCAGGCCGTGTCCGTGTCCATCTTGCGCTACGCCATTGGGGGGGGGGCACACGGCCTACAAATTCTTTATTGCCGGCACCCGAGGCGCCCGCCGCTCCGGGAAACGCCGACAGTTAGATTCTGGGAGGATCAATGGTTTGGGAACACTAGTTTGGCTATAATTTTTTGGCCTCTTTATAATATTAATGAACAACATGGTGCTACTGTGGAGAGGATATGGGATGGGGTTGAGCTTAAGCTCACTTTTAGAAGAAATGTATCTGAAGCACAGTTAAACATGTGGTGGGAGCTTTGTGCTCTAATGGAAGGGATTACCCTGAGTAATGATGAAGATCAAATAATCTGGGCCTATTCCTCTAAGGGTAACTACTCTGTACAATCTTTGTATGCTATTGTGAATAATAGAGGAGTTACTCCTGTATATGTACAGTCGGTGTGGAAACTGGTAATTCCACCAAGGGTGCAATTTTTTCTTGTGGTTGGTTTCTCACAACAGAAATTTGACTAGAGACAATCTACAGAAAAGAAGAGAAGTCAATGACACTAGTTGCTTGTTTTGTTCTGAACAAGAATCTGTCTATCACTTATTTTTTTTGAATGTTGTGTGGCATCAAATACCTGGAGAATTATCTCTGACATGGTGGGTTTGGATCTGGGGGCCAATTATGAATCTGTAGCAAAGTTTTGGTTAGCTGGGAAGAAACATATATTTACAAATGTTGTTTCAGCAGCAGTGATGTGGACTATATGGAAATTACGTAATGAATTTTATTTTCAGGGTGTCTCATGGCTGGGGACGAAGATGGTGCTGATAAGAATCTCAAGGATGATTCGAGGATGGCTTCCGCTTTACAAGGAGGGAGTCAGGGAGCGCCTGGAGAACTTGATCGGTCTGCTGGAGAACTTCTGCAAACGGCTGGCTCAGATAGAGTGGAGCTCAACGGCGTCGTCATCACTGTTGGAACAATCGGCTGCTCGGTCTTTGGAGGCTTCAAGTGATGGTCTGGAGATGCTTGAATCATGTAATAATGTAGCTATCCAGAACTTGAGGGAGGTTGTTTCTCTTTGTCAGTCAGAGCTGCGAGGGAGATTCATCCAGCTTCCTTTCTATTAGTTAGTTGCAGGTGATGTTCAACATATATATACCCAGTGCATGATATGATTTGGTTAGAATTATTTTAACTGTAACTAACGAAAGGGATTGGTAGCTTGGTGTGCATTCTTTCTGGTAGAAGAGTGAAGAATTGACTCCCTGTCAAAATTGGCAGGTTGCTGCTGAAACTTCAACCAGGTCTTGTTGCTGGTGGCTGGTGCTTGAAACAGTCAGAAGATTTCAGCAGAGAATAGCACTGGGAAGTCAAGATGGGAAGGCACAGTGAATGGACCAATTCAAATCAGTCTCGAGTGCAGGCGTATACATTCAGGTTCATAGATATGCAGCTCCTGCATTGCTGATGTCATAACAGACTTCCAGGAAGACACTAGATGATAGAATATTCATATCATCAGTGAATCAACTTTGGCCGTTCACACTGGCCAAAGCAAAGCTACGTCCAAATGAATGGGAGAAACCGAGAAAGAACATTCTTCCAAATACATGATTAGTGTGGATGCTATCTAAACTACTTGATCAGTTTTTTTTTGATAAAATGTACCTGTATATTAATTATGCAACATAGAAGAGTACAAATACAGGAACACCATAAAAGATACGGAGGACAACCGTCCAAACCAACATGCAAAACTAGAAACTCGACGCCGAAGAACGCCAACTCCAGACGCTACACTCGAAACCATGGCGAAAAAAGCTCCACCGCATAGCGGCTTTGATGTGGACCGCCCGTAGACGCCAAACGCCGACGAGCAGAATTTGTTACTGAACGCCCATAAGTCAGTCCACGTCCCCGACCTTCGTCGACCTTGGGCGCAAGCTTGCTGCTGTTGACGACCCGCTGGCCGCCGCGAGCTTGATCCATCCTCCTGTCTTCCACAACGCCCGCAGCATCCTCCGCACCCTTGAAACAAAAGGCCGACGACCCCTTCTCACCACGAGACGAAAAGCCGCCGCCGACCGACTCTTGTAGACGAGCCGACGAAGTCGGGCTCCACCTCCACGTGCTCGTCGACGGTGCTGGAGCAGAGCACCCCCGAGGCGGGGAGAAGCACGAGAGGACCTTATTCCATGAAGACGCCGCCGCCGCCGCCTCGACGTCGTCGTCGGACACCAAAACCTAAATCTACTAGGACTACCACCACCGATCGGGAGAGGCAGCGGTCTCCGCCACCTCGCCAAGAGCCCAAAGGGCCATCGGAGGCAAGGAAGACCGCCGCCGCCCGGCGGCGACCGTGCACCTGCTCTTGAAACCCTAGATTTTTTCTTGCACACCAAAGATTTAAAAGTTTGACAACATGTATTAGGACATCCAAACACAAAGAGGAAACATATAACAGGCGCTTTCAGCACACCATGTTGGACTTTGCAGTTGAGTATGCCATTTACTCCGAAGATCTTCAGATTTAGACACAGAAAAAGGGACATTATTAGTGATGATCAGATTTTATAAGTTCAGAAAATTATGTGCCAAACCAGCGTCTGATAAATTCATAGACATACTCAACTCTATTGTGTTCTACTCTGCTCTTTGTAGAATTATGAATAGGTGCAGAAGAAACATTCAGGTTTCATCTTATACACCTTGCATTTCAATGCCGTTGCAAAACGTCCGGATGAAGTTATACAAACATATTTCTAGTCGGCCTTCATCTGTTTTCAGAAATACAGTTCATCTGCTTGCGGATGATTGCGCTGTTCTAAAGTGTTTTTTTTTTTTTTTCGCGGTGACAGGAATACAGACTAAACAGGAACAGACAGAAGAAGCTGTACAAAATGACTTTAATTTCTCCAAATCCCAGTTGGGTTTTACAAATCCCTTTTACAAGAGCTACAATTCCATCTAAATCTTGTACAATTTCCACTGTTTTTCTACAGAATAATTCCCTTGTGTATGCTCAGGTACACCTTTTACCTATCAGGAGGTAATATTTCAAATCGATCTGGACCATTGATTCTTTACAATTTAATGAGTTAATGAATTAATTAATTGAATAAAACAGCTAGTAAAACCCCCGCATCCTCTATTGATGGAAGGAATCCCGCATGCGGACTCAACAAATCACGGAAGAGCTGCGTGGGATCCTGACCCTATTTACGTGCGTGACATTGAACATATTAAAGAGTATACACAAACAAACATGTTCAGCGTATATAAAACTTTATATGCACATATATAAAATTCTGGTATATGTTATTTAGAAATAAATACTTAATTTCCATTCGAATATATGATTTAACGCAAAAATCAAAGCAATTGGTGAAAATATTCAAAGAAACAAAACTTGGGGGCTTGGGGAAAAAAAAATAGATGCTAGCACGAACAATACTTGAACTACTTAAATATAAAAAGTTATTTAAAATAAGAAGTTCAACACGTATAAAAAAAATAGGAAAAGACATGCATGCATGCCTACACGAAAGGAAGGAGGCCCGCTGCCCCGTAATAAGGGGATTTGACTTATTTCTTTTTTTGTTTTTATGTTTTATACTTTCTTTATTTACCCTATTTTATCTATATTATATATACCTACTAATAAAGAGAGAAAAAAATTCTGCCTCCACCTATTTTTCTGCCTGCCTATACGATTCCTAGCTGTATACGATTCATACGATACTATGTATATACAGGATTGCATACGCATCGGAGGAGTTTCACGCGCGCACGATTCGACGAAGACGCTGGCGGCCCTAGCATTCAGCGGCCTTCGGCCCACGAAAGAAAATTTTGCACAGATTTGGATACTACCGTAGTACCGCACGTGGCTAATACGGCGAAACAGGCTACGCATGTCTGAGGGGGTGCATTCGATCACGTGCTCGACGTCAGGGTGGGGGCGTGTCGTGTGCACTAAACTTTGGTTGGACGAAAGTGTCTCCTATATTTTTCTAGGTGGTATATATTTATAATATTTATATTTATATTTATATCTTTATTTCTATTTGTCTCGCTAATACTTAATTGGCAAAATTTCTGGCCTGTATTTTCTTCCCCCTGCCTTCAACCGTGCAAACTAAGTGTAGAAGTGGGGAAGATAATTAAGATGTAAAGATGCTAGAGAGAATGAAAAGGTGAACGAGCCTTAATTATTTTTTGATATAGATAGGGGTTCTTGATATCAAAAAATCTGAGTGGGCCACTTCTTTTAAAATACACCTGGACCGAATCCTTGCAATTGGACTGGAATAAGCCCATACAAGCTTGTTTTTTTTTCTTATCTTTTATATATTTTTCTATCTTGCAAAATCAACTGAAAACTATAGAAAAACAGAAAAATGCGAAATGAGTTTTATTAGTTTCAGAAAAATGTGATTTATCCATAGATGTTATGAATGTTGTTAGGTTGTGTTATGTCTATAGGTGTGTAAAATCAAGCCTGCATTGTTGCATGCATATAGATTTGGCGATGATCGAGAACGTTCCAGAGGTAAAATCGAAATATGTGGATGATGTCCTCATCGTTGGTGTTCTCGAAGCCTTCACTAACTCACCTTGGGTAGATTATTGTCTAATAAAATCTAAGAAAAACAAAAACAAAAGAGGCCTCTCTTCATAATCATTGGCGGAAAGGAACAATCCTAACACATCAACAGAAATTACGGAGCTTGGTATAATGTGTAAAAAAGCCACAAAGGTCAATATTGAGTTAAGAAACGCAAGGGTACAATATCTAAAATAATTATACGCTTTGCAACTAAAGGAAAAATATACCAATATGTATTTTAATTTCGATATAGGTTTAATATAATATTACTATTTATTATCAGCTTAGCTTAACTTATAATAGGGATGTGATAGTTATTATAAAATAAATTATAAATACGTTATCGTTTAAATAAATGCTTAGTATTTTTTCTCCCGTTGCAACGCATGAGCATATTTGCTAGTAAAACAAAAATTAAATAAATACTATTACCT
Organism: Hyparrhenia diplandra; assembly: GCA_015847255.1. NCBI lineage: Eukaryota > Viridiplantae > Streptophyta > Magnoliopsida > Poales > Poaceae > Hyparrhenia > Hyparrhenia diplandra. The sequence continues at coordinate 122,738 of JADLZK010008613.1, read as the reverse complement.
CTTAGAAGGTAACGGATGATCATGACCGTTTGATTGAAATAAATGGGCGGTGCACAGTTATTTGGGAGTACCGTAACAATTGCCACAAAGGGCACAAAAGAATGAGCACGGACACCAGAGTGACCATGTTGATCAGTCTCTTCACCTTCTCCACTCTCCAACTCCCATCTGATGACATACTACCATCAGCATTTTCCAACATTTCTTGGTTCGAGATCGACTCCAAAAAGAGATGCATCATCTTCCTCTCTCGCCTCTGCATGATGAACAACACTGCACTGGTCTTCCACTTTCCAAAAGAGATGCATCATCTTCCTCGCTCGCCTCTGCATGATGAACAACACTGCACTCGTCTTCCACTTGCACAACAACGACCTGAACAGGTGGAGCCATGGTCGTTTCGTCATGAACAACAACCAGATGATCATTTGCCGGTGACATCTCTGACACAGCAACCGTGTCCGTTGCACTGAAAACGTCACGATGCTTGGACACCGCGAGCAGCAACGGCTGCCCGAAATCGGCATGATCATCATCCTCATCAACGACCTTGGAGGAGAAGACCTCGCCGTCGACGTGGTACATGTTCGTCGTGCGGACCTCCTGCGCCAGCGCACAAGGCCAGCAAAACAGCCACCGCGCTAGTCCGTCATCGGCATGGATCCACAGCACGCGGTGCTGCCGGGGAGCCCGAACCGTCTCCGCATCTGGATCCTCCAGTACCCACCGTAGAGCAGGCCGCCGACGCAGAGCAGCACACCGGCGCCACCCACGGCGTCGCCGATGACGACGTTGTGGATGTGCAGCGCCGAGACGCCCAGCACCCAGAGCGGCGCGAAGCACAGGAGCGCGAACGTGACGGCGTGCACGCACGCGTTGCCTAACCCTAGCCTCTCCATGTTCCACCCGAACACGCAGAACGTGCACGACAGCGACAGGCACCCTGTTGCCACCGCCGCGTCCTCGCCGCAGTCGAACATGGCGCCAGCCCATTCTGGCTCCACTACGACGTGCCCGATGGGCGTGGTGGTGAGTGTAAGAGAATGGAACGCTCAGTTCATTCATGTTCAGAGAATGTTTACATATACACAGGGACGATCAAGGTGATCCAAGCAATACTAACTGAATCCTATATGCGTGGATCACCTGACACCTAAGCTACAACGGTTACAGGAGGATCCTAAGCTAGCTGACTGGTTGGTTGAGAAGCGGTCGCTGACACCCCCCTCAGTTGTAGCTTCGTGTGATCGAATACACAAACTATCTCTGAATTCTGTGAACAACGGCGTTGGTAATCCTTTTGTCATGATGTCTGCAAATTGATACCGGGTAGGTACGTGCAGCACCTTGAACTGCCCGAGGGCCACCTTCTCGCGAACAAAATGTATATCAAGCTCGATGTGTTTTGTCCGCCGATGATGAACTGGGTTCTCAGATAGGTATACTGCTGAGATGTTGTCGCAGTAGATGATGGTGGCTGTGTTGACGACGACCTGCAGCTCTTGAAGAAGATTTCGTAGCCAGCAACACTCCGCAGCTGCATTGGCAACCGCCGGGTATTCCGCTTCGCACTCGAACGTGAAACCGTGGTCTGTCTCTTGGACGACCACGAGACCAGAGAATCACCGAGAAAAACACAGTAGCCGGATGTCGAACGCCGAAAGTGTCCGGGCATCAGAGTAGGCCTTCAGTGTTGTCGATGGAGTAGCTGAGATGGTGATGCCGCGGGTTGATGGTGCCGCGGAGGTAGCGCAGTATGCGCTTGACAAGGTTCCAGTGAATGTCGCGCGGGGCATGCATATGAAGGCACGCCTGATTCACGCCATACGCGATGTCCGGGCGTGAGGGTGTCGCAATCGAAGCGCACCGGTGGTAGAACGTGCCGCCGGTCATAGCTTCGCCGGCCGGTGGTAGACAGCTTGGGCTTGACTCGACCGAGTAGATGCAGGCTTGCAGTTCGCCATGCCTGCCCTCTCCAAGATATGTCTACGGTGTACTGCGCCCTGGTTGAGGTGGAACCCAGCCTCATCCCGCCGGACCTGTACACCGAGAAAGAAGTGGAGTGCACCCAGGTCCTTGATCGCGAAGGCTTGACGCAGATGGTCGACGATGCGACGTAGGATTGTCGTGGAAGACGCGGTGAGGATGATGTTGTCAACGCACACCAGAGGTACGCCGTGTCGAGCCCGGCCGATAGAGGAACAGGGGAGCTGTCGGAGTGAGACGCGACGAAGCCCATGGCGAGGAGGTGGTTGCCAAGCCGAGGAATTGTGGCCCACGGCGCCGCTTGAGCCCGTGAGGGACTTGACAAGGAGGCACACGTGATCGGGATGGTCGGTGTCGACGGCCGCCGGTTGGTGGCGAGAGACGTGTTCAGCAAGGTCGCCGTGCAAGAACGCGTTCTTGACGTCGAGCTGGTGCACTGGCCACCGTCTTGTTGCCGCCAAATGGAGAACAGTGCGGATCGTGGCTGGCTTGACCACCGGGTAGAAGGTCTGGTGGAAATCGAGGCCAGGTCGCTGCGAGAAGCCCCGCACTACCCATCGGGCTTTGCGGCGCTCCGCACTCCCATCGGGTTCAGCTTGTTCTTGAACAGCCATTTGCCGTGATGATGTTCGCACGGGCCGTGGAGAGGCACAAGTGTCCATGTGCCGCTGCTCTTCAGGTGTCAAACTCCGCCTGCATGGCGGCCGTCCACTCCGGATCACGAAGGGCGGCACGCACAGTCGTCGGCGACGGTGAAGGTGGTGTCGCCGTTGTAGCGACGTGGGCATACTTAGGATTTGGCAAATGAATGCTAGCCCGTCACGCAGCGGACCATCGGATGTTGTGGGTGCCGCCATGAGATGCCGCCGCGAGGTCGGGTCGGTGACACAATGGCGCGCTTGGCGATGCCGTAGGGTCAGCCGCCTCAGCGGTGGAGAGGAGTCGACCACGCGCCCCGTGCCCGTTGGTGAGGTAGCCTCGTGGAGGCGGCGCCGTGTCTACCGGACGGGCGAGGGCGTCGCAGCTGGTTGGAGCCGACGGGCACACTTTGCCGCTCCGACGCGTCCGAGGGGCGCGCTGCGACGGCGAGGCTGACGGGCCGGCCGATGACGATGTCATCTGCCGGGCACGCCGGGCACGAAGAGCCCGACGGTGGTGGTGTAATCGCATCCTGCACAAATGGAAAACACGTTTGTCGGGTAGACATGACGAGAGAGACAATGACGTGTTTTGTGGTGTGGTTGTAGCACTTGTAGCCCTTCCGATCGATGGGGTATCCAAGGAAGATGCATCGAGCGCATCGTGGGGCAAGCTTATGTGGTGTTGTAGCAAAGAGATTGGGGTAGCAAAGACACCCAAAAAACACGGAGAGTAGAGTAGTCGGGAGGCACACCAAACGAAGCTCGAATGGCACCGAAGTTGTCGCGAGGGCGGCATGGGCGGCGATTGAGTAAATATGTGGAGGCCGCAAGTGCATCGAGGCCGTAAGCCGGGTGGCGTGGATGCTTGGAAAAGCAATGTGCGGATGCCATCATTTAGAGTGCGTAGGATGCGTTGGTCGCGGCCGCTTTTGCTGTGATGTGTATGGACAAGTGAGGCGAAGAACAATGCCGCTCATGGCGAAGAAGGCACGTGATGCCGAAGTTATCAAACTCTTTGCCATTGTCGGTCCGAAACACAGTATTGGAACCTGAATTGAGTGCGCACAAATGCATGGAATGAAATAAGTGTGGGTATAACGTCCGGATTTGTGGCGTAGAGGAAAGGTCCATGCGTAATGTGAGTAGTCATCCAGAATAACAAGATAGAATTTATAGCCTGAGTTGCTCATTATTGGTGAGGTCTATACATCACAATGCAAAAGTTGAAAAGGGAAAGTAGAAATGTTTGTGGATGCACTGAATGGCAGCCGGACATGTTTGCCGCGGCGACAAGCATCACAAGTGTGCCGAAAGTGGACTGGGAAGCGGAGAAGCCGATGGAGCAGGACAGCTTTCGAAGTGTGGCGTGTCCAGGGTGGCTGAGACGCGCATGCCACAGCGTGCTGTCTTGAGAGGCAAGGAGAGCGGTCGGGGAGCACGACGATGTGGTGGACGGCTGGCGTAGAGGGTAGAGCTCGCCGGATGAATCACATCGGAGGAGTGCCGTCCGGGTGCGTAGGTCCTTGATGGAGAAACCCCATGGATCAAATTCAACAGAAACCGAATTGTCACGGGTTAGAGCTCGAACAGAAATAAGATTCTTGACGAGTTGAGGAGCGATTAAAACATTGCAAAGTTGTAAAGGATTAGAGTGAGTAGGAATAGATGCGGTGCCAGAGGAATGCGCAGGAAGAAATTGAAAATTGCCGACAACAATTTGACAATGAATAGTGGAGGTGGGAGAAGTTATTAGCTGCCATAAATATAAGTATCGGAACGTCTTTGCCACTCATAACAGAAGTATATTTCATCTTAATTGATGACGGGTCTCTGCGGGAACCCATATGCCACTAGCCTCGCTTTGTGCCAAATTTATTCCTTTTCTAGAGGAGACCAATCCATCGCCGGGGATGACCTTTGGAGGTTGGGTCTCCAAACCCAAAAACCTCTCTTTCATAAAGCGAGCGCTGCTCTACCTTGATTGCTGCTACCCTTTTGTCCCAATCTAAGTGCTTCTGGCACTTTGCCATGGACTTTTATTATGGATCCGGATCAATTGAGCTAGCAATTCTTAGGACAGAATGTATGTCGACAATGGTGGTCTCTTCAATCATGTAAATCTCCTGATTCCACATTTTCAGTGGCGATCACCCCGTGATCATCCTCTAGCTCATCATGATTTCCCATAACGATTGAGCGAGGGTGTTCCAATCTTCCAATGCGATAATATGCGCGCACGACGCATTGGGATTTCCATCTCTAGGATGGCGTCCTTCAGGGACCTCAACTTCAGGTTGAGTTGCCTCTTCGGGGCCATTCTTAACTTCGGGTTGAGCTTCTTCAACTAAATCCCTAAGCGATGCAAGTGGCATGGGGACTTGTCTATGCGGACGTCTCCAAGGAAACTTGTCCCGAGCACCCGGAGGTCTCCCCCTCAACCTAGGATCGGAGGAAACAATAGAGCTGGTAACCATCTGGGGAACCTATGCTCTCTCCAGCGCGTTTACCACGAGTAAACGCGACGTTGTCACTTTTATGATCAGTGAAGAAAATTGGCAGCTCATTTGCAAGTCTTTGCAAATGCTTAATTCTCTGAACTTCTGGTTCAGATTCATTAGTGCGTGAGTTTGGGGAATGCGTCTTGCACTCCATGCAATTTCCCGGCATTCCTCTGGATGCCTATCTCCCCATAATGCTGGGAAATACATTCAGCGTATTGAGCCTTATGGAGATCCCAATCATAGGCTCTCAATATTTGATAATGGACATCCTCCCAACTTCTGGTGGGGTTTCATTGATATACGCCGAGGTGACGGTACTGGCACATGTACCGCATAACTCAATATACACAGATGGGAAATACTTACTCCTTTCCCACGCACTAGGTGTAAGGGGGTATTATTTTCTTATGCAATTGTCCTGAGTTGGTTAGTATTGCATCTTGCAATTTTCCACAGCTCCTCCTCCCCCGACCTAGGGCTACAGTGCCTTAGGCGATTCGAAGCGACGGGGGCGACTCGCGCGCGTCCCCCCCGCCGGCAAGGCCGCAGTCCGGCCCAACTCCGGTGGCGCTGCGGCCACGGGGAGATGCGGCGGACCACGGCTCCTCACCGGTGAGTGGGGATGGCGTGCGGTTTTAGTGCTCCCCCCGCAGCGAGGAGGCTTCGTCCTTCTCGATCCGACCGAGGAGCTCGGTTCCTAGGGGCCGCGTCGGGCGAAGTCGAGGCGACGGCGTGGCGGCGGCTTTGCGCCCTTCCGGCTCGTCCCTGTCTCGGCGGCGCTTGCTCCAGGGGCCGAAGAGCCGGTGAAGGTTTCGTCGGGCGATCGGAGCTAGCTTCTTCATCTTCGGCGGCGACGTGGTGAACTTTGGCGGAGGCGACAAAATCGGGTACTTTCCCTTCTTCTTCTTCGTTGTGGAGGTGGCCGAGGCTCTTTCAAAGCTCGATTCGGATGGGGGAGGTCTCGATCCGATGAATGTTGCGGTATAAACATGAGTTTCCTTCATGGATTGGAGAGGGATTTCGTTCTCGTGTAGTCGTCCGACGGCGATGGACGTGACAAAAGGCAATGGAAGATGGAGATTGTTGTAGAATCGCCTCGTAGGGTTTCTTTTGTAATTTTTAGTTTTACTAGGGTCTTTTTCACGTAAGTTCCAGATGTACTGTGCTCGGTGGTCTAGTGAGATCTAGGGTTAGGTTAGGTGGTAGGATTTCGGTCTTCTCTAGCTCCTTCTTCTTCTTCAACGACGACGATGTCGTCTCCGGCGGAGGCGGTGACCATCGGGTCAGTTTCTTTTCCTCCTCCACGTTTGCCCCGCCGCGATTTACCAGATATGGCGTGGATGGTGGTCCGGTTCATGTAGAAAACTCAAGTTTGAGGATCCATGCCGCGTGAAGAGGAACTGGGGCTCCGGTGGTCACAAATGCGGGCGGCGGCGAAGGTTGGAGAAGCCGAGAGAACCGCTAGGGTCCCGTTTGTGATTCCGAGTTTCTTTAGGGACTTTTCTATAAACTTACGGATGTACTTGTGGTACCTTTTTAATATAAAGTTCCTCTGTCGCAAAAAAAAAAAGCATTGCATCTTGCAATACTATGTAGCCTCAACTTCTGGTTGACAGGCTAATTTTTGCAACAACAACCATATAATCTTCTTGATCTCCTTGATCAAGAATTTAGCTAGACCATTTTGTATGTGGACACTTGGTACTTGAATGCTCTACCTTGATGCCCATAATTAGGTGATAATCATCAATAGCTTTCAACCCGATCTCACCAAAGATTATCCATTTAAATGGACTAAATGTGATTATCGTGGAAATGAAGATTGGAGGAAACATTGGTTTCTAGTGGACAACAGTCCACCTAGCTCCATCGGTAGGGGCATCAATAAGTACCATCAAAATCTAACCAGCCCAACGGGAGCTGAACATGTCTACAAATGTCACCTTGTATCCTTTGTAGAAACACGGGTGACTCATCCCTAAGCTTCGGGTGGGATGGTCTAGTTATGAGCTTTTCGCTTTGCACATGCAATGCAATTTAGATCTTCGAGATTTTAGGAAGCTCTCCAATATCATGGGTTAGCGAGGGTGTCGATTACCATTATCAACATTCCCAACTCAAGGAGATCCAAATCACCATGCCAACTTGGGATGACTCTCGGATCCTAACGATGGATTTTATCGCAACATATTATTTGGTGGGCTTTATGCACATGTAGCGCAAACCTAGTGGCAACGAAAAGGAGTTTTTCCACCACTTGATTTTGACATCCATGAGCAGATATTCGGTATCTTGCTCAACTTGGTCCCTATGCGGAAACCATCCCCATGGATACAAGTCGAATTGGACTTGTATGGCAAGTCCAACTTGAAGTTGTATGAGAAGTACGCTTGAACTTGGATGCCAAATCCAACTTGAACTTGTATGAGGATTTCAAATTGAACTTTGATGCCAAATCCAACTTGAACTTGTGCAAGAGTTTGAATTGAACTTGGATGCCAAATCCAACTTGAACTTATATGAGGAGTTCGAATTGAACTTGGATGCCAAATCCAACGTGAACTTATATGAGGAGTTCGAATTGAACTTGGATGCCAAATATCGCCACGTTTCTAAGCTTCGGTGTTCAGTGGTGAAGTGAGGATTATGTTGACTCTTCTTGTCCTTGCCTCGGAAGGACTTTGGTAGAGCTCAACTAGATGTTTTAGGGCACGATAAATGCGGGACCAATATCCCGTGCCTCCGCATCTAGAACAGCGGTCCTCGCCGCTTAGGTGTTTCACATATGACCTTCTCGGATTCGCTTCTTTATAGCACAAGGGGGCGTTTTTATGCGTTATGGATGCAAAGATCTAAGTACCCATAGGGAGAACTAGGGTGACACTTACGGTGTCTACTAGAATATTGCTTCCTAAGAATAACCGTATTGTTTCCGATTTTTCATGGAAATATCTAGTCTCCTCCGGACTATATTAGTGGTGCTACGGTCAACAGGACATATTTCCTTTCTAGCCATAGGTGCCACCGAATAATTTTCCTATCAAATATTTTTTCATTCTAGGAAACAATATAAGGTTTGGAGGCCTTATAAAACATCATCGCTCTTCAGAGCATTATTCATGACCATAACACCGATGGTATGACATGCATGTAACATTTCATGGTACTTTCGGTAGGGGAATACTTCAGGTCCCATGAAGACAGAGTTCTTATCAAGAAGGTCATCCACTATTGGCATCAATAATCTTGTTATTGTGCCTTCACGAGCTACTGAGCCTCGATGATAAGAGTGGGACTCATGCTCATTTTCCTTTTCTTCCTCTAAAAGAACATTGGTAGAGCTTGGCTAGGTGTCTCAAGGTACAACAATTGGTAAACCATTGTAATTGTACCACCACATCCGTTGCGGGGATCCTACTCATCGATGTTTCACCTGCGACCCTTTTAGTTTGCCACTACCGTGGGTCTATATATGTATCGTCGGGTTTGACCCCGACATTGGTAGCCCAAGTGTGGTAGGCTGGCGCCATATAGGCCAGGCTTCGGCAAACTTTCTTTCCAATTTCTAGCATGTCATGCAAAAATAGTATTTACTTCGGGTAAATACAACGCGCAAAAATTACGAAGTCGGTTATGCATAATCTTCGAGGATTATGTGTGCATAATCTTCATGATTATGCAACCATACATAATCTTCGTGATTACGTTGTTTCCTAGATATACATGTTCCTAGATTACCATGCAATTTATATCAAATGTAAACTTGCAATAAATAAATCAAAGGGATTTAAGTAAATGCAAGAAATAAATTGCAAGAAGTAATGTAAAACTTGCAATAAAGTAAATATTCATGCCGAGTGTGTATGGCTTCCGGTCATAATAACCTTTTTTATGGACTTCATACCGCATAGTAGCATGATATAGTGAATATCATGTCCACTATCTACTGTATAGGGCTTCGGGCCATATGTGTGTTGACTCCGTAATCATTGGTGCACTAATCAAATGGTTTATACCATTACCATGTAAGGCTCCGGGCCTCTTCATGTAGTGACTTGGTCACTTTTGTAACATGATTTAGTACACATTGGTCCAAGCAAAAGTTGTTTCCCGCAAATATATAGCGTTTGTCGCCTACAATCTTCGAGATTACATTCTGCGACCTTTCTCAAGGTACATAATTTACAAATAAATGATTTGTCGAAAGTAATGCGAAAAGTAAACTATATTTAAATAATATACGGAAATTAAATACGAGAAAGTAAATTGCAAAGAAATAAATCTGCGGGATTTAAATACTGAACATAAATTCACGGAATTTAAATGCAATAAGGAAATTGCAAGAATTAAAATTCACATGAATTTAAATGCGGGAATTAAATTGAGGTAAATAAATTTATGAAATTTAACTACAATTTAAATTGCAGTAATTAAGTAATTACGCAAATAAAATAAATGAGCATAAATATCGTATACGACTTCTGGTCGATGATGCGTGTACGAAACACGCAGCAGCTTCCGGCTACTTCGTTTGTTCAGTGCCAGGAGAAAAAATCGGCACTGTACATGTCGAAATCGACACCATATGCAGCTGGCATATGCTTGGCATCCTCACATCCCATCCTTCTCTCCACTCTGGCCTTGTTTAGTTCCCCAACTTGGGGTTCAAAAAGAAGGTTTTTGCAAAAAAAGATTAAAAGTCACATCAAAACGCCGCAAGCATTACGTTTCAAAGACTTAAATATAGATAAAGTCAAAACTAATTGCACAGTTTTGTTGCACTTTCCGAGACGAACATTTTAAGCCTAATTAATCAATATTTGGACAATAATTCACAAATACAAACAAAATCTTTACAGTGCAAGGCTACAGAGATTCCGGATCCTCCCAGCTTTGGAAACTAAACAAGGCCCCTATCTTTTCAGGATACGAGAAAACAGAGAGAAGGAGAGGGGCATCGGCACCAGGGCCTGTGCCTGCGCGTGGGGCGGCCGCAGCCCGCGTGCTCGCACGGCTTCCACTTGCTCGTGCGGTAGTAGCCAGCCATGGCTAGGCGCATGGCGTCCTTCGACAGGTCCTGCGCGCGAGGCCTTCGGAGCCGGGTCGTCGGCGACCGGCGGCGCGTATCACGCGGTTGGGCCAGGATCAGCGCTCGCGGCTTCAGGCCATGGCTTGCTGTTCATGCCTGCGCAGCTTCCAGCGACGGTGGTGGGGCCGGGGCTCCCACACGCTCCCGCTGGTTTCGTGAGCTGGGGCCGCGTACGCGGCTCCAGGCCGCGCGGCGCTCGCGGAGGAGCCGGCCGGGGCCGCTCGTCCTTGCGCGGGAGGGGCGTGATCCGCGCGCTTCAGTGTCGGCGGCGGCGGATCCGCCCGCGCCTGGCCTTCAGGGCCGGTGGGGCCGTGCTGGCCGGACCGGGCAAGCCGCGCGCCGGGGCAGCCCACCGTCGGGAGCTCGCGCCGTTCGTGCCGGGACCGCGTGCGCCGAGCGCCCACGCCGAGGCGTCGGGCCGCGCCCGCACTGTGCGCCCAGGCCACTCCTGTGGCGGCGTCGGCCGGATCCGCCGGCTGCTAGCTGGACCAAGGGCGCAAAGCCCAGATCCGGTCCGTGGCGGGCCTGCAGGACCCGCACCATCCCCTACTCGAGGTAAATGTTTCATGCTTGTCTGCAGGACAGTGGTGGCACTTCAGGGCCGTTCATGGCGAGCGGAGGCAGGGCCTTCCTTGCATCGCTGGGCGAGCAGAGGCAGAGCCTTCTATGCTTTGCCTTGGTTGGAGAGCAACGGCGGCATAGCCGCCATGAGGTTGCTTTCCTAACGGGCAGAGGCAGAGCCATCCTTGCACCGCCATGGTCGTCTCCGGGGTGGACAGCAACGGCGGCAGAGCCGCCTTCACGCTGTTGGGCGCTACTGACGCGCCAACGACTCAATAGGTGTGTTCATGTGTATGTGCTTGTTCATAGTAGTGTTGCAAGAACAAGCTGTGTATGTAAAGAATCGATTTCTCACCTTCGTACCCTTTGCTTTGTAGAGTCTCGTGTGTTAGAAATCAGTAGTTCTTTGGACACAGGAGCACATAGACACAAGAACACAGGATGAACACATGGTGCTGGAGAGGAAGAGAGTTCTATGCTTTTATTCATTTCAAGTCTGTACTACACCTGAAGGTGCCCTCCCTATTTATAGCAAAAGGGTTGAGGTACACACTTTGATTTTCTCCTCTCCTGGCATTAATTTGGCCACCATCCAAAGTCTATGTCCATACTGCTTTTTAGACTTTGGTTTACAACAGTCACTATCACTACTTGCTGCGATTATATGAAAGTAGATGCTCTATAGGATCGACGTGCTTGCGGCTGAAACGAAGAAAGAGGCAAGGCCCGCGGGCCAGCGCGACAGCTAAACAACCAGAAGGGGGTAGCGCCGGGCTGGGCTACAAGCCGGAGCGGGCCAAAACAGAGAAGGAACGAAGAGAAAGAAAGAAAGAACTTCTCTTTTGTTCTTGAAAACAGACCTTTGAACCTACTTTGGTCGAATCTTTTAAACATATTTATTTAGAACTCATTTTCTGAAATACAGTTTTGAAGCTCTATTTCCAAAACAGAACAACACTAATTCGTGACTTAACCAAAGGTTTTACAAATTCATTTTTCACATAACAAGACTTATGTAAAGACATGACTGCAGCAACCACATTTACATTAGCTTGTAAAAATTTTATAAAACCACATTTGAACTCTTTGAACTGACAACACCTAAATAAATTTTATAAAACCACATTTTAACTCTTTGAGTTGACAACAACTAAATAAATCTTAATTTTTAAGAACAAATCTTTAAAGTGTTCATTTTATTTATTGTTTTCATTTCACAACCGGAAAAACAATTTTTTTCGAGTATGACACGGTGAGATTGTGTACTTTTTAGAGGATTATCCAAACAAGTCAAAGTTCAAGGAGGGAGGAGAGGAAAAGGTCACGCCCTCGCTAGGATCAAGACATGGGGTGGTTGAAAGATCCTAAATAGCTAGAGGGGGGGTGGACCTCGAAAAAAATCATTGTGTCATCTTGATTGCCGAGGTTTCATCCTTGTGATTGTGATCGTGATTGTGATTGTTTTGATTGATTCATCTTCTCTACATCGGTGGTCTCCCTTGTATATTCACTTTGGTAGAATTATCTTCTTGTGTAGTTTAGCTCTCAAGAAGTAATCTAGCAACCTAGCTTTGTTGGTGTGATTAGAGATCATAGCTTATTCTTGCTAGAATTGTTTAGGTGGCTTGCATAGCATAGTTGAGCTAGTGCTAGAGAAGCTTCGCCATCTTAAGTTCTAACCGGTGGTTTTAGTGTTTTGCAAGAAAATTTTGTAGGCTAGTCCCAGACTTCCAGTGACAATTTAGAGAACATGTCAGCAACTTACATTTGCTATTAAAGTGTGAACACATGGTTTTTCCATACCATTGTGTAGAGCTTTTGTGATGAGCGATTGTCAACGTGCCAACACTTTGGTGCGTGGTTGGTTCGGTGGTTACGCTAATCCACGCACGGGGTTATGTGTCGAAAACGTGTCTCTTGGCTTGTGTTGTGCGGGTGTGGAGTCCTGGAGGAGGTGGCAACGATCGGGAGAAGGTCAAGTAGGGCATGACGTGCCAACGGACCGGGAGCGATGAAGGGCAGACGTGAGGCTTGGACCGAGGGACCAGACGGCCGGGTGGCTAGCCGCGGTGGGCGACACTTGGGACATCGACAAGTGCAAGTGTACATGGCGGGGGCCGTATGGACTACGCTACTTCGCGAGGAGGTTTGGTGGTTTGTCCTCAAAACCATCGGCGGAGGTTTGGTGGTTTGTCCTCAAAACCATCGGCGGCCGGTTTCGTGGGTTTGGGCCTTAAAACCGGGCGGAGGTTCCAATGCGGAACGGATGGCACGTGGCGGCATCGGGGGAGTTCGCGTCGGCGAAGCTACCGGTGAGAAGGTCTTTGTGGTCGTCGGATGAAGAAAGAAAATCGGGCGGTTTTACCCCTAGAGGGTATTTGGGTTGTGTGCTTCATGTAAGGGCATTTTAGTCTTTTGATGTGCGCCTATATATATATGTGAAAGGGCTGATTGGGCAGCCATCCTTGGAGGGTCACCCTCATTTGTGTTGTCTTGAGAGGAGGCCATCAACTTGTGCGGCTATGTCATTTTGGGCCATCAACTTCAAAAGTGTATTTTTAGGTCCAACATCTTCACTTGTGCTGCATTAATAGGACATATCCCTTCGGCTCATGTTTTTAAACTACGTGGGCGATCACCGTGGGCGTCTAAACGGCCGGCCGCTAAATCTTTGGCGCTCAAAGCGCCTCGTCGTCATGGCTCCGGCCGGGCCGCTTCCCACATGCGGTTGTCGTGGGCGCAGCCCTCCAGGAGCCCCCCGCACGCTCCTAGCTCTAGATCGACATCGGGCCCGACGTTCCCCATCTGCGCCGCCCCACCGACCGCGGCCATGGCGATGTCGTCATGGCCGGGAGCGCGCCTCCCCGCGCCACACGCTTGTGCCCATGGAGGGGAGCTCATCGGTGCCCACACCCTAACCGGCCGTGGCGCCGCCTCCTCACCGCTTGCCGCCTCGATGCGTGAACGGCCCGCCACACCGCCATCACCGAGCCGCCGACGCCGGAGCTCTCCTCGCGCTGCGCGACCACCACGGCCGGGCGGTATAGTGAAACGCCGGCCACAGCGCAAGGCCACGCAACGGCCGGCTGCGTTCCCACTGCGCCTCGTGCTCCACTACGCTGCGACCCAGCCACGGGCGAGGGAGGAAAGGGAGGAAGACGGTGGCGTTGGAGGCGATGTAGGAGGAGACGTGGTAGGCGCCCCGGGAGGTCTCCCTCTCAGGATGGGGCGCCGTGGAGGAACATGGGGCGGGGCCTTGTGGTGGAGGAAAGCGTGTAGATGAGGTTGAAGGCGAAGAAGCCCAAAGGGACTACAGGTCCGTGGTGCCCCAAAAGATGTTGCCGAGGAGCGAGCCGCCTACGGTGTCCACATCACCGCCTTGGTGAACCGCCCCGCTGGATGCGCACCTCCGCCATAGGCGAAGTTGGTGTACCCATTCGCCGCGCAAGTGTCCGATCCGTGGAGTCGGATGGCGCCGCCGGCGAGGAGCACGACTTGGTCGATGAACTCGAGGATGCGGAACCAGCAACAACAAGTAGCCGAACCGCGGCGTGACCGCCAGCTTGGACACCACGGTGGTCGCGGAGCGAAGGGTATAAATTTATTAATCAAAGACAAAAAAGATGTTGGGCCTAAAAAATGCACTTTTTTTTTGAAGTTGATGGCCAAAATGACACCGCCACACAAGTCTATTCTTGTCTTTTACTCTTTTATTTTCTGTGATTTTCGGAGGTATTTTCGAGGGAATTTTCGTTCGTCGGTTTTAGAGCGTTTTGGCTCGTTCTTTTTGCTCCGATTGATGCTTTGTCGAGTGAAGAACTAGATCACCGAGTGATTTGAACCAATTCCACTCGTGCATCAAGAAATCGAGCGAATTGCGTTTTGGGGAAAAATGTGTTCTTGACCGAAATCTGAGACTTCCCGGGGCTTGAGTTGATTTCGGGCGACGATCTCTTAGCAGTAGCTCGCCAACCTGATTGTGAAGGTCTGTGCAAAGTTTGGGTTCGATTGCTTTTGATTTGGATCGATTTTCGTCGGATTTTTGGAGGTGCCCTTCTCCTGTTCTTGAGTTCGTCGGCTCTGCGTTTCTGCTTGGGGCAGGGAGGCTACCTGCAGTGCCCGCGTATCAGCACCTTGCGTGCTCAGTTGAGTGGCACATGCCCCTTGGAGCCATCTCGTCTGCAAGTTGCCGAGCTCATGTCCAGCGCCGTAGTTTGGTGTTGACCGATTTCTTCTGCGCATGGTGAGCAGCCCCGCCGTCCGCGTTCATGTCTGTTCTTCGTTTTCAGGTCGCGGTTTTCTGCTCTGAGCCGAGCGGTGAGACATCGAGCTGAGCCTAGCGCGGTGAACCTCTTCCCTGCTCGTCGTGTGGTGGTGCTAGGGGATCGGTCCAGCAGCACAGGGGTGCACCAGCGCCGTGCGCCACAGCGTGCACCTTCTGCTTGCTGAACGAGCATCAGTAGTAGGCAACTCCATCTTGACTAGCACCAACAGTTTGTGCAGGTGATTGAATTTTCAGGGCAGCAGGTCTGCAGCAGCGGAGCAGCTGCTCGTCCATCTTTTCTGTCTCAGGTTTGATTGGTTCAGTTCGAGTAAGAGGAACTGCAGTGCCTGAATTCACTTGTATGCATTGTCGATTCTATGGTACAATGATCATTAGTTAAATAATCATTGCAATGCTTTGTCCTCGTTTCATTCACAAGCTTTCTAATTAGCTAGCTCATGTGATGTCTCGGTATGCATACATATATGAACTAAATTGAACCTTGTTTGCTCTTGCCGATTAAAATATAAGCATATGTTGCAGTTCATTTTTGTTGGGCATGAGATGGTTCAGTAAATTAGCTTCTTTCTCTTGCTAGCTCAATTCAGTCAAGGGAAGTCGTTCCATGTTTTTTGATAGCAGCAGCAAACTAACAATTCCTTTTGACGTGACAATTGATCATTTGTGTTGCTTGCTGTTGTTGCGAGAGATCGAATAAAAGTAGAAGATTGCTAGCTTCTTTTTCTGTGTGACGTCAAATGGATATCTAGCAGCAGCAGCTTGTTCTTCGCTGCTTGGTGTTCTCTGTTTCTTGAAGGTTCAGGTTAGGAACGACTGAGGAGCAAGTGCTCATTCTTAGGCACAAGAGGCCATCGCCAGCAGCACCCAGCGTGGCCCTCTGTAAACTTGCTTACTAAAACCCTTTTCATATTATGGTATATCTGGAAAGCAAGAAATGATCACAGGTTTCAAAGGAGAACTTGGACTCCACTGCAGGTACACAAAGCAGCCGCTGCACACATGCAGTTACACCTCGACTCTCTGAATGATCAGGGTCGAGATTCACCCCCCCACCACACACTACAGCCAACAGTCCATGATCGGATGAATCAAGGTATGATTCTGGCTGTTTCAGGTACCTCCAATGGCGGCGGCACAAATGCCAACTCGGCAACAACAGCCATGGCGAACAGGTTCCTTGTTCATCACCCTACCTCTTTGTCAGGGGTGAGATGTTACACTGATGCCTCCACTACCACCGACCTTCTTCAAAATGGTCCAAGAGATGCAGAGTTAGGAATCTTTATTGTTCACACTGAATCTCAGCCGCCTTTGAGTGTTTTTGTCAAGGCGGCTATGCAGGGGTCTTCGTCTGTTCTTATGGCGGAATCAGCTGCTATGGCGCTAGCGGCTGCCCTCTTGAACAAAGATGCAAATCCACAATGCCAATATGCTGTCAGACAACCAATAGTTGGTGTCTTTCCTCAATGGTTCTGATCTCTCCAGTCCTCCTGACTGGAGGATCAAACCATTCACTCAATCTGTTGTTTCCCATTTGACAGGCACAAACACAGGTGTTAGAGAGAGAGAGAGTTGTGCAAAAGTTGCTGGACATTTGGTTCATACATTTTGAAGATCAGTTAGCTGATGAATTTACTAAACCGATTGTGGCAGCCAAGATGGACAAGTTCAAAATCAATCTCAACCTAGTGGCCGGCTGAGATTGAGTGGGGGTGTTAGAAAACGTGTAACCCAAGGGTTGTTAGGCGTGCACCACGCCTTGTACATTAAGATAGGAAGTTTGGTAGTTTGTTATAGATGAGTCTATCTCTTTGTAAACTGAATTATTGTACAAGCCACACCAGGGACTGTTCCTAATCTCTATAAACATGGAACCAAGTTGTCAAGGAGAGGCAACTGTTCAACTACTTTCGCAATTCATACTATATCTGTTTTCGGACACTCAAATTGGATATATATGATGTCGATATCCATTCATATGTTATCCAAAATATCCATAACCGAATTTGAATATGAGGTTTACGATAGCTATCTGTATTCGTCTATAGGTATCCAACCATATTCAATCCGTTCACACACCCCTAGCTTAATATATCTCCTGCCGTTTTAGTTCCACATCAAAATTCAGATACATAAAATTAATCTCCCTGTAATAATACATTATTACCCATACAAATTTATTATTTTTGCACTGTGACATACTCATTGACAACGATCGACGGTGTCATATAAGACGATCAGATCTTCTTGAATATAATCGGCGCGCCATGCTGAGGATGCAGCGTAGCGACGGTGTACGGTGCATGCGTGTACAAAGGCGACAGTTGGAACTGAAAGCGCTGGAGGATCATGCTCAAGGCCATCTTGGCCTCAAGCAACGCAAAGTTCTGGCCGATGCAGATTGTCGGCCCCCACCCGAAGGGAAGAACGCTGGTTGGTCGTCCTTGGTCGCCTTTGAGATGCCGTCAGCGAACCTCTCTGGCTTGAACTCGTGTGCGTCCTTCCCCAGACGTCAGGATTGTGGTGGACAAGGATTATGGGAAGCTCGAGGATTACCCCTGCGGGGTATGTGATGCCTCCAATCCGGATGTCTTTCAATGTGCTTCGGGTAGTGTCACTGCCGGCGGGTACAACCTCAGCACCTCGTACATTATCATCGTGACCTGGATAGACAACATTAGCAGTAATATTATGGTTCGATGCAAAGATGCCTACTTGTGTGCAGCTGCCATAGTATTTATGTAGCAGCAGAGGTAAACACTTGCCGTTTTGAGTCGACTTAGGCCGTCGAAATTGGGCTGCTTGTCCCTGCCGAACACGCTGAGGACCTCCTCCCTCGCACGGTCCTGCCACTCAGGGTGCATGCCTAGGACGACGAGCGTCCACGTGAGCAGCACCGATGTGCTTTCCATCCCCGCGAAGTAGAAGAGCTTGCACTCCTCAATCACGTCCTCGGTGCTCATCCTCATGCTGCCTTTCCCACTCTCCATGTTCGACTGCAGCAGTAGGCCGAGCAAGTCCTTGCCGCTGGCTTCGCCATTCTCGATTGCGCGCTCCCTCTTCTCGATCACGCCTCTTAGAATCGTTTCGATCTCCCTGTTGATCTCTTTCATCCTCCGATTGTTCTGCGTCGGGAAGAACCTATATATATTTAAAAGTAAAACAACGGCACGAGAGCATGCATATATGCCTTTAACGTACTAGAAATATGTACTATGTGACAGATCAGAATGTGCTCACAGGAAGCCTGGGATGTATATATACTGCACGGCCTTCATTAGTCGCTCTGCTTGCTCGCCCTGAAGTTGGAAGATCCTCCGCCCTTCCATGAAGCTGCTGCCGAAAGCCGTGCGAGATATCACGTCTCCAGTGAGGTTCTTAAATTCTGGCCAGATATCCAGTTCATATGATCCGTCAGAACCAGCGAGCTTGTCCTCCCAGCGATCTATAAGCTCGCTACAGCACATCGAGAACGCCGGCAGCATGCGCTGAAAAATAACTCTAGTATAAGAACACACATGTATATGCTTGAGGCCGTGCAGTAATGAAGCAGATTGCCTAAATGAAGGAAATTAGAAAACCTTTGAGCTCTTCGAGATGGAATGCGGGGTTCAGGATCCTTCTGTGTTTTGCCCATTTCTCACCGTTGTAACTCAAAAGCCCAAGGGCGAGCATTTTTACGAGACGCTTGTTAGTGACGAACTTCTCGAAGTGACCAAACTTGTTTGATAGGATGTCTCTGACTAACTCTGCCTCCGTGATGACCACCCTGGGAATTGGTCCGAACCAGGTGATACAAATCTTGCCTGCAGTTCAGCGTTTGTGACGTGAAAGCTATGAAAAATTTCAATTCAATCTTTAAAGTTTCAAATCCATTTTCCAACCACCAACTTCTTGATTTTTAACATTCAAAACCACCAACTGTACATAAGTGACAAATGTGATTTTCTATTTTCTAAAATCAGAAAAAAAAATGAAACTAGTAACAACTTTCTTCTGAAAATGTTACCTATTTATTGGTTCTCTATTAAAGTTATTTGGATCTTATTTGGTTTAGAAAAAAATAATTAGCGTGATTACAAGAAATAAAGCAAAAACAATAGAAATAAATCAGTTTCAAATAAATATATATAGATCATTATAAGGTAGATAATTTTTTAGAAAAATGGTACTAGTTTCATATTGTTTGATTTAAACTAATTTTTTATGGTTTTTAATAATACCTGATTTTTACTATTTTTACAAAATATAAACAACAATTGAAATCGACAAGTGGACCAAATTTGTCGAATTTTGACAGTTGAAGTGCATCCATTACCCAAATTTGTAGTTTAAGGTTGCAAATTGGACTATCATGCAAGTTGGAAGTTAAAAATATACTTTACGAATCTTTAAAAATCAGGGAACTTTCTATGGTCTTGGAATGGAAGCATGTCAGCATGGCAGGGACTTCCTGAAGTTGTTTACTGTTGAACAAAAATCAAGAGAGATAGCGATAAGTCAGACCTATAGGGGGACATTTAGGTCCAACTATATATGTCCAAATAGTCCAGCTAAAGCGCAGATGGCCTAGGGCACAACCCGTGTAAGCATGACCCAAGCACAACATGTGTATTCAGGTACCCCATCATTGTGCCACTAACTCAAACCCTGATCATTTTTCTCATTTTCCACTGTGGGTGCTCTTTGTCATGCCACCAACTCGCCATCTCCACCGCCTTTAGCTCTCTATGTCGTCGTATTTCTCTCATCCATCTCATCATCTAATCAGCTCTCAACCTCTCTCACACCCAAAATATTAAGTGCCGATCTCTTTGTGCCTATATTGATTGAAGTTTGAAGATTTGAAGTGATGAACACCCGAAGACTTCAATTGAATTTGTAATGTATGAAATATATCAAAAAATTGTAAATCTCTAAGTGTTGCTCATCAGTTTGTTTTTTTTGTAACATGCGGGTGATGGGTGGCTTAGCCCACATACCATGGCGGTTCAGCAGAGTTAAACCTTCCACAGACCGCTGTGCCTTGGGCTTTGAGTGATCTTGCTGACAGGCAGACATGGTCCAGCAGCGGGTTGTGCTTCGATGGGCCCGTGATAGCTTGGGCCACCTATTTGGACATGTTTGCTAAAAAAACTCTTTGGACATGTACAAGCGGGATGCAGACCCAAGCCACCTGTCGAGCCACCCACACCCCCCTCGTCTTCCCCACGCTTTAATTATTTTTGGCCCAGAAGGTCCAAGAAGGCCTCCCAGATATGTTGTTTTTCTAATTTTGTTTTTTTTTCTTTTTTTTCTTTTTCTTTCCTTTCTACTATTTCTTTTTTCCTTTTCTTTTTTATTTTTATTTTTTGTTGTGTTCTATTATTTTTGTTATCTTATATTCTGTTTATTTTTCTTTCTTTTCATCTTTTATTATTTGTTATTTTTCTTTTCTTTTCTTCTATTTCTTTTTTCCTTTCATTTCTTTTTTATTTTTTCTTTTTTTGTCGTCTTTTATTGTTATTTTGGCTTCCTTTTTTACTATTTTTGTATTTTATTCTTTTATATTTTTCTTTCATTTCTTCTATTTATAATTTTGTGTTTCACCTTTTTTTTAATTTTATAGACACATGTGATGTTCATGTATTATACATGTAATGTTCTATGAATGTATTTTTTTGATGTCCGTGAGTAGAAATGTGATGTTCCACGATATATTTTGTGATATTCAGTAAGCATACATTGATGTGTTAGGATTTTTTTAATATTCTGTAGCATTTTTTTCTTCTTATTTTTATTTGACTCCAATTATTTAATTCACTATTTTTATTATTTTGTGATATTTGTGATGTTCACGTAGTATACATATGATGTTCTATGCTATATTTAGTGATGTTCGTGTAGTGTTAATGTGATATTCTATAATTAATTACTTCACTAATTTTATTTTTTGTTTTTTTATATTTCATGATATATGTGATATTCGTGTAGTGTTAATGTTCTGTGATTACCTTTAAGATATGTGCTGGTGTCAACAATTTTGGATTTACTGCATGCCTGCTTTCTGGTGTCAGTAGGTAGCAGGGCCCATGTACATGGGTGTGTTTTTGGTTTAGGCTATAGTCTGTGTAAAACTGTCGTGAGCTAAGAAAAAGCTGTTGTGAGTTATGTGTTGTAAAAAAATGTTGATCATTTGATTAAAATAACTATAAAACCTACCCTACCACTTCATCTCACTTAAAATGGTTATAAAAGGTCTCTTTATTTCTATCTATTTCTAAAAGTTGAAAAAAAGCAGGGACCAAAGGTACTGCGAAAATTGTACTACGTGAAACCAACTGCTCTTAGAAAAATAGCAATTCGCTCTACATGTTTGGTTGGCTTTCTGCAGTTGTACAAAGGAATCACATTCCTGACCATTTCCACCAGTTTTTCTAACCCTAAATTATATTTTTGTTGTGTTTAATTATGAACATTTGGCTCGGTGAGCCTTTTAGATGTTTCCTTGCTTTTCTGATAAGAATTATTCCAGTGGGACAAAAAAGTTTGCATACCTAGAAAGCCAAAGAAACCATTCGACATTATATTATATTTGAAATTATATTAGCAGGACAATATGGTTTTACAAATGCGACGAATTGAAATATAACATGGAACAAATTATCCTAGGTCCGGTGCTATGTGGGGCCCTCGGGAAGAAACAAAGGCCCTGTTAAGCTATTTATCAGCCAAATGGGTCGGCGATTTTTTCTCACAAAGATCGTAGGTAAAACAGGCCTGCCAGCATCTTTCTCACAAAGATCGCCAAAGCCAGACAGCCCGCGCCGAACAGGCTCAAACATGACTGTCGGGTGGCCAATTATTCATAACACTAGTCAAGCGACATCAACCTCAATGTTCACGTGTGGACAAGCACGGCAAGGGACGGCCCCGCAGCAGACATTAAGCCCAGGGAAGAAGTAAAACATGCCATGTGAACATGAATGACTGTTGAGTCTGTCGGGTGGCCAATAATTCACAACACTAGTCAAGCGACGACTTCAACAACCTCAATGTTCACGTCGGATCAGAAGCAAACATTCAACGAATTCGATATATATCACCATTATGGGCGACTTTGGACGTACCGTGCTCCTTGACAGTGTTGATGAGATGTGGCATCACGCGCGGAACAACGTCATGGCACAGCGGCAAGGGCCTCGACCACGCATCGGTGTTGAGCCTGGCGTTCTCCTTGAGGTCGCCTGCAGGGAAGGAGTACTCAGTGCCGCTGAGCCCCTGCGCCCGGAGTGCCCGTTGGAGCCGCCGCGGCCGCAGCCAGAATATCTCCGCGGCCCGGTAGCCCCCCACACTATGAGCAGGGCAAGCAGCCCCTGGAGCAGGCTCCACGGCGATGGCGGCCAAGCTGCTACAACGTCGTCGTCCATGGCTTCCTGCTTTCAAGTTATGAGCTGTGATGACAATCACAAGTCCACAATTGTGGAGTGCGTGCTTAGTGAGACGATATAAGTAGTAGTGTCGTGGTAGGCACCGCACAGGCCAGCGAGTTGCTGAGCGGGTTCCTTGAAATCCTCACGGAAACGAAAGCAGGCACAGTCGTCATCACATGGGTGGGTGTCCATCCTGCCGCATCGCATGTGACTTTAAATGAGGCTTTGAACAAGGAGAGGATGCACATGCATGAGCAGAAAACGAGTGTAATAGGAGTTTTCTTCATTTTTTTACTGGTGCGGCAGCGGCTGGCCCTCGGGAACTCCCCGGCCAGCGACAGTCTTTCCTGTTGTAGGTCAGTCATCGGCCCCTTCGTTCTTTCTTGAAATGATCGAATAGCACTTTCGTTTGTATTTGTTAATATTATTTAATTATAGATTAATTAGATTTAAAAGATTCGTCTCGTTATTTACAATCAAACTGTGCAACTAGTTATTTTTTTACCTATATTTACTGCTCCGTACATGTGTGCCTAGATTGATGTGGTGTGATGTGACGAAGAGAGTGAAAAAACTTAGAAGTTAGAGGGCAACTAAACAAGGTACTCCCTCCGTCCCACCGAGTTTGTCACCCCTGATTCCTTTTTACACAAATATAATTTATTTTTGAGTACGACTTATTTTATCAATGAAGATACTTGAATATTGATTAATTTATTTTATGATTTATAAAAATATTTTGAATAAGACAGATGGTCAAACATGAAGTTCAAAAAAAAAGTCGAAAACGGCGAACTTCATGGGACAGAGGGAGTAGTTCAGTTTGGAAGGACACTGAACCTCAAGTGGCAGTAGTCAACAAGCCAAGGTCAGTGTCGGCAGTCATAGTAGTGTCACCACTGGCACTCGGCTGACCAGTCACTGCGATTGCATAGACACGTAAGAGCTTACGTCATAGACAAACTGTTGAGGCACTTGTAAAAGTAAAATGAGCTGGCTCCGTGTTTGGTGATCTATCTATCCAAGGATTCCTCGATTTGTGATTGGTATGTAGCTATAGATAGGAGTCTGTAAACCCATCCCCTCCCGGTCGCCTCCCACGAGGGCGACGCGGGAGGCTCCCACGACACCGTCGCGCCGCCCCTCCCCCCCCGCTTCTGCCGCGCCGCCGCTGGCCGGCCGCCGGTGCAGCGCCGCCCGGGCCGGAAGAAGGCGGCGATGGGGCGTTTCATGGCGGGCGGCGCTCCTTCCTTCCGGGGCGGGCGTGGGGCTCGGCGGTGGCCGGGCGGCGTCTGCGGCTTGGTCCCGGGCGCGGGGGAGGCGCGGGCGTCCAGTGACCGGATCCGGCCTTCGGTGGTCCGGATCGACGGCCCGGCAGCCGGCGGGCGGCGGCGGGCGCCGGTCTCGCAGCGGGCGACGCCCTTTGGCGCCCGAGAGGTGGGGGCGCGCCGATGGGGTCGGGGCGAGCAGCGGCGTCTTTGCTCCTTGTCCTCGCTCCCGGTGACGCGGATCCGCCCCCTCGCCGGATTCGCCTCCCTCGTGGCCGGATCCGGCGACGCCGGCTCGGATCTCGCGGGTGGAGGCCAGGTGGTGTCGGGAGGTCCTCGGTGGGGATTTCTCTCGGCAAGTGGATTGCTTCGGCGACGGCAACCGGAGGAGGGCTGGTGGAGTGGTGGAGTCGGGCTTCGGCTAGAGCAAAGGAGGAGGAGCCTTGGTGTGGGAGTGGGCAGCCGAGATGCAATGGTGCGGGCGTTGGCTGGTCGGGCTTGCTTCGCGATTCGTGGTTGTGCGGCGGTGGAGGTGGTGGCGGCGGTCGTGGTGGTGTGTCTGTGGTGGTGGCTGTGGGTCCGCTTGGGCTGCGCAAGATGGCCGGCGACACAATGGCGCGGGAGTGCCGGCGCGGCCTGCGCGGGGACGACGGCGGGCGGTGGCGGCGGCAAACAAGGTGCTTTGGCGCGGCGACTCTTGGCCGCGGAGGCCCCTGCGTGGGGGCACTTCTTTGGCTGACCGTTCTCGGCCATGGTGGTCGGGAGACGACGTCGGCGGTCTTTCCTCGCGTGCGGGCGGCGGGGCGGCGGTGAGTTGGTGGTGCTCCCCGTCTTCTACCTCGTCGGTTGCGGTCATGGCGTCGCCTTGGTGGGGCGGGCTGGGGCCGGTATGTTCTTGCGGTGTCGCGGGCGGCATTGTAGTGATGTACCAAACCTCCTCCTCGGCCGAGGAGTCGCGGGCGGTGGAGAGTCGTTGCTTGTCCGTGGAGCGTGTGAAAGGGGCGATGTCGATCCGGCGAAAGCCTTCACCGACATTCTTCTTGCCGGTGGTAATGGTGGCGGCGCTATCGGAGCGTCGCTCTTCCCGCTGGGGACACCATTATGGGGCATCGTGTTCTCAAGCATGGAGTCTCGGGGTGAAAACCCGGTCCGCTTTTTACGACGAGGCGACGGCGGCGCCTTCGGGCGTCGCGTCCTCCCTGAGGAGGCGCCGAGACTTATCTCAGCTTGTGGCGGTGTGGTGGCTGGACTGGTTGGCCCGTGTGCAGCAAAGATATGAGGTGTGCCCCTGGTCTTGGTGTTGGCGGCGGCGAGGTGCGAGGGCCCATGGGTGCTTCGGAGGCCTTGGGTTGCTGCGCTTGGTGCCGTGGTGATCTCGGTGATGGCTGGGCGGAGGTGGTGTTCTCTCGAGCGGTTTCCCAGCTTATCCGAGTCCCGGCATGGTGGATTTAGTGGAGTGTGAGTCGGTGGGTGGCGAGGCCCCACACCGAGTAGCCGGGATCGCTGGTTTTCAATGGTGCCGTGACGAGATTGTTCTGGCGATGCAACGCCGGAGCGGGGATCGGCGATCATGCGTGTGCGGCTTGGGGACGATGGTCCCGTGGTGGAGGAGTGTTGGTAGCCGCTCGGGCTTGCGGCGGGCTCTACGGCACGGCGTTAACAACGACGGCGCAGGTTTCCGACGGCTGTTTTCATCTCCTCTCCCAGTGGTGGTGGTGTAGTTTGTGTTGTGTGTGTTGAGTCGATGTCCCAATCCGGCCGGGTCGTTGTGGATGGAGGCTCGTGTTGATGACCCAATCCAACCGAAAGGAACTTCTTGTTAATTTTCTCCCATCTCGAGTGTGTTGTTGTATCAAGCGGTAGGGGGTTTCTCCCCAAGTTGAGTCGAGTGGGCGCTAGGGGTGGCGCGAGTTGAGTTGATTTGGTACCCGCGAGGTTTTAGAAATTCATTTTTTACACAATAAGACACATGATTGCAACAAACACACATTTTCATTAGGCCGTAAAAATTGTATCGAACCAAATTTTAACTTTTTATTTTCAAACAACTAAATAAATTTTGTAAAACCACGTCTTAACTCTTTGAGTTGACAACAACTAAGTACTAAATAAATCATAAAAAAATTAGAAGAATTGTTAAAGTGTATTTATTTTTATTTAGTGTTTTTGATGTCACAACCTTAAATTAAATTAAAAATCCGGAGCAGGAATGGCATGGTGAGATTTTTTTTTTTTTTTTACACATTACAACGCAGACGCTCAATTGTTTTGGTTCATGGAACTTTTTTTTTTTTTTGTGTGTTGGGGCTTTAAAAATGCCTACAAAACCAAATAGGGTGGGACTTTTTAATAAAATTATCTAGAAGCACCTCATTAAGAATCTTTTTCTAAAAGTTCTAGGACTAGAAAAAAAAATCCTAAGACTAATTAACCAAACATCCCTAAGAATATGGGGAAGGAGAGGTAAAAGTCCCGCCCTCGCTACAATCAAGACATGACAACACCTCAAACGTTTGTTTGAGAATAAACCCAACACACACAAAGTTTGATGTGCTTGTGCTCTCCATCCACCACACGTTCATGATCTCAAAGTTTGATGTGTCCCTAAAATACATATTCATGTATCTCACGTGTTCCAATCAAATTAAGAAAACAAACTCCAAGTCCAATACATAACATCGACTCCGACGTAAACACGTAGCTAGCCGACCCGGCCTGTTCCCAGCTCGTAAAAAAACCTAGTCTTTTCCCCAATCAAATCTCCTCCCATCGCATCGCCAATTATCGCCGGACGGACACGCTAGCTTTCGGCAGTCGGCGACAGCGATCCGATCGATACGATGGCCTCCAGCCGGCCTTCCGACGCCGCCACCCCGTTGAACACGTACAGCTACGAATTTGCGGAGGAATCGGACGCCGACGGCGAGTGGGAGATGGTGCCGAGGCCCGTGCTGCCTCGCGAAGAAGAGGTGGTGGAGAGCACTAGGCCGGTAGAGGTGCACGCTGCCGCCGGCGAGCCCAAAACGAAACTGGCGCCGGGCGAGACGTACACCGCCGATGGAGACTGGGAGATGGTGCCGCGCGCTCCAAATTCGTTGCCCTTCTCAACAACGTTGGTGCCTCCGTGTTGGTGCCTGCGCTGCTACCCCGGACTGATCTGCTCGACCAAGCTGACTGCGACACCCAGTGTCTATTTGATTACCCACCTAACACCAACAAATAGACACCTTGTACATAAATCATATCATCAGGTATAAATTCGATAAAACTGCTTGCCCTTCGTGCGTGAATTTGTAATTACTTGGCAAGATTTGTTTAATTTGCTATGTTTTTGAATAAATACTTATTTGATATTTGTGCTTATTTTTAAATTATCAATATTCTATTGAATCATGTGTGTATTGCTGTTAACGAAGAATTAGGGTTCCACGCCAAACAGGAGGGCCATTCAGGACATGCCAAGTCATCACGTTGCAAAAAGAATGTTGACTTTTTTTTTTTTTTTTTTTTTTGAGGAAAAAGAATGTTGACTTTGTCTATGGAATGGGGAAA
Source organism: Hyparrhenia diplandra (assembly GCA_015847255.1). Taxonomy (NCBI): domain Eukaryota; kingdom Viridiplantae; phylum Streptophyta; class Magnoliopsida; order Poales; family Poaceae; genus Hyparrhenia; species Hyparrhenia diplandra. The sequence continues at coordinate 95,443 of JADLZK010008613.1, read as the reverse complement.
ATTGGAGCATATAATTTATTTCCAACTCAGTTGTTTTATCTGTTCGTTCAGCTGTTTTAATTTTTCAAAGAAAAATGCTTTTACAGATGGTGTGTCACTGTCACAACTTGACCTGCTGCGATTAGAGTAGACATGCCAAGTCATCACTGTCACAGAAAACTCATATGCTTTTACAGAGGCAGGCCCGTGGGCCCGCACGACAGATGAACAAGCAGAAGGGGTGGCGTGGCGCCGGGCTGGGCTACAAGCTGGAGCGGGCCAAAAATGAGAAGAAAGAGAAAGAAAAGGAAGAAGTTTTTGATAAAAAAATAGACTTTTTAACCTACTTTGAATTTGGATCTTTAGAATTTGCAAACTAAAATTTAAACGTATTTCTCTTTTCAAAAAATTTAAACGTATTTGTTAAGAAATTGTTTGCTGAAATGAAGTTTTGAAGCTTTGTTTTCAAAAACAGAGCTACACCAATTCGTTGCTTAAGCAAGGTTTTAGAAGAATTATTAAACTGTTTTTATTTTTATTTGAGCAACGTGAGACATAACGTTTGTTTGAGAAATATACCCAACACACACAAGACGCATGCATGTTGGCAACACTTTACGTACGTTGTTGTGCTTGTGCCGTTTGTTTGTTGTGCCGCCGCGCCGATGCTAGTAATGGCCGGGTGGTGCGTACGTACTGTTCTTCTGTTTCCTTGGTCTTTGTCCTCCGTACGGTTTGCCATGGCATCTGCTGATTTGGCCGGCCATGGCTGCCTTATGTCAAGGTTCTTAGCGGCGTCGGCGGCACGAAGTGTTCCCACGGGGAAAAAAACGCAACTTAAAACTAATAGATGTGGGGCTATTTTTGGATATTTTAGAAGTGAACTTTTTTTTGAGATTACTACAACGCCAGACGTTCAACACGCACGCACACTTTCGCCTATGAACACACGCGCACGCAAAACCAAAGACCTTCCCGAAGGACTGAGCCGATGAAACCATTGGAGATAGGCTTTTTTTTTGGCCTCTTGTGCTCGAGTATGCCCCACCACACAAAGTTTGATGCATCCCTAATAAAATACATATTCATCTCACGTGTTCCAATCAAATTTATTATATATAACAAAAGAGAACAAACTCCAAGTCCAATACCGTCTTCGGGAACCGTTCGCACGTGTCGGCCCAAACGCGTCATCTGGTCAGCTCCGACCTGGCCCGTTCCCTCGTAACAAAACCAAACGCGAAGGAATCCCCAAACAATCAATCACCTCCCATCGCAAGCCAGCCGCAATCAAGGCGAATTATCACGCTAGCTTTCGACAGTCGGCGACAGCGATCTGATCGATATGATGGCCTCCGGCCGGCCTCGTCCTCCTCCTCCGACGCCGCCACCCCGTTGTACAAGTACAGCTACAACCTCTACGACCCTTGCTACGAATTTGCGGAGGCGGACGGATCAAAGCTGCCGCCGGCGAGTCCAAAACGCAACTGGCGCCGGGCGAGACGTACACCGAGGGAGTCTGGGAGATGGTGCCACGCGCTCCGACGTGGTGGCCCAGGCCCGTGCTGCCGCGTGAACGACAACAGGTGGACGCCGCGGAGAGCACCAGGCCGGTAGAGGCCGTGCACGGAAGAAGAACTGCCGCCGGCGAGCCCAAAAGGAAACTGGGGCCGGGCGAGACGTGGACCGCCGAGGGAGACTGGGAGATGGTGCCGCGCGCTCCGCCGTTCCGCTTGGTGCTCAGTCGAGACCCAACAACGGTCAGGACAAAAGTTGAGGGTCAATGTTGGTGCCTGCGCTGCTGCCCCTGGACTCTGCTCGAGGAAGCCGAGTGCGACAGCTGGTGTCTGTTTGATTCACCTAAGACCAACAAATAGACCTTGTAGTATGGATCATATGATCAGGTATAAATTCGATCAGCTAGCAAGTAGCAACGCATACTGTGATATACTAGTACTGCATACAAGTATTCTTTTCAATGGATTATATCTTATTCACATTTTTTTTTGACATACCACTTTCATGTATGTCCGCCGCCGCTGTCTGCCTCCGTCGTTATTTGCATGTCATCAAGTAACAGTTATTTAGAGAATAAAATAGAAAATAGAATTAGAGATTTCTTTAGATCTAAGTCTTTTCCGAACTATAAATAAGCCCTGTATTTAGGTGGTTCCATTGGGATTTTGCGGAGGTAATAAAGAGTGACCTGTTAGAAATGTTTAAAGATTTTCAGCAGGGTAATTTGGATTTAAAAAGGCTCAATTATGCATTGATTACTTTTATCCCTAAGGAAGAGAGAGCCACCTCAATGAAGAAATTTAGGCCCATTAGTTTGATAAACTGTAGTTTCAAAATTTTTTCTAAGGCTCTAACCCTAAGACTAGGAAAGGTCATCAACAGACTGGTCATGCCACACCAAAGTGCTTTTATTCAGGGGAGGTATATATTAGAAAGTGTGGTTATTGCCCATGAAATTGTACATAGCATTAATAAGGAAAAGGAACCAGGTGTAGTTCTAAAATTAGACTACGAGAAAGCATATGATAGAGTCAACTTGGAGTTCCTTTTTGAGATTCTTCAGACTAGAGGTTTTAGCACTTGCTGGATAAGTTGGATGAAAGAGCTGGTTTTAGGTGGTTCCATTGGGATTTTGATAAATGGGGAAGAAAGTAAATTCTTTAAGACAGGCAAGGGGCTTAGACAAGGGGACCCTATATCCCCACTTTTGTTTAATCTTGTTGGAGATGTCTTGACAAGTGTAGAATGAAATTTTGGCATATCATAATGTTACGTATTGAGGAGAAGGAAAGGTCATACGATGACGCTGTCTGTACGTGGTGATATATATTTGCCAAATAAAGGTTAATATCAAAGATATTTGTTTTTAGGCTGCAAAGGGCCAATCAATTAGTAAAAGAGAATTGGTTAATCAAAGTGGCCCATCAAACATCTCTTCACATATATATGCAGCATGCCAATTAAGTAGTACCGACCGTTAGCCGCCCCTAATCCTAATCATGGGCCGCTAAGAGGTGGTTTCGCATGGCCCATGCAAATCACGTAAGTGTACCTACTTGCTTGATAGCTTCCTTGCCTGAAAGCTAGCAGGTGTGCATACGTATGTATCTATTCTTTGTAACCAGCCTATACATGCACAAATACGCCGTTGCAGCACATATACACGCTGAAAGCACAAGAGTGTTTAGAACGACCTCATATGAGTGCTATATTTAGCAATGCCATGGTGTACGTCTTGGCCGTGCAATATGAGTGTTATATTTAGCAATGCCATGGTGTACGTCTTGGCCGTGGAACACTCCAGGCCAATAGCATGCACCTCACATCCCATTCCGAATGACTCGCAGATTTTGAATACAGCATCGTGACATCATCCGCGCGTCTCGGACGTGAGAGGCTCCTGGCCAACGGATCGATGGTGGCATAGGCCTATAAAATGAGAACAGCTCTTCTTGCCGAGTGACACACGGACACTCAGCCAAAAGGGCCAAGCTGCTGTCCTAACACACTCACACAGGCATCACGTCGCCATTCTGTTGCACCACGCACTGCACGCACACCACCTAACGCCGGCCACCACAGCAGCCACGCCGTCGACCTCCTCGCCGTCATCAAGATCACCGAGTACTTCATCTTCTCCGGCAAGCGCGGCAGCGACGTCCTCGACTCCCTCGCCGTCAACTTCGTCGTCTCCGGCAAGCTCCACATCGCCTTCGACAAGCCGAACCTCTACATCGCCGTCTCCGGCGAGCTCGTCTACATCTTCACCGGCAAGCCAGACGTCCATAGAACGCACGCACCCGTCACCAGCAACGTCATGGCTGCTCATTTTGAAGGTGAAATTCTTTATATGTTTTGATCAGTTGTCCTCTCATCTTTGCATGGCCGTAGCACAGATTTCGCAAGCATGTACATGGCCAGCTAGTGATGAGAGTCCCGATCGATGACGCCGGAGTAACGACGTGTGCTGACGGCAACCGTACATCAAGAGATCAGCTACTCCTACACCAGTGATGACTACGCCCGGCAAGCATGCAATGTGCCGTATTCAGGCCCGGCGGCAAGGGCGTATGTGCAGTAGCAAGATCGGCATTGGCAGCAAGATCGTCAGCGGCAGCAAAGATCGACAGCATGACACATTCATGACCGCCGTGGCAGCCCGGCAGAAGCACTCTCTTCAGCTCAACAAAGTTAGACTCAGCCATGAATCCAGCGATGATCAACATAGCAATGAAGAAGAAGAAATTGAAGCAACGTCGCCCCAGCGAGAGCACCATGGCAGCAGCTACTCCTACACCAGTGATGACTACGCCCGGCAAGCATGCAATGTGCCGTATTCAGGCCCGGCGGCAAGGGCGTATGTGCGGTAGCAAGATCGGCATTGGCAGCAAGATCGTCAGCGGCAGCAAAGATCGACAGCATGACACATTCATGACCGCTGTGGCAGCCCGGCAGAAGCACTCTCTTCAGCTCAACAAAGTTAGACTCAGCCATGAATCCAGCGATGATCAACATAGCAATGAAGAAGAAGAAATTGAAGCAACGTCGCCCCAGCGAGAGCACCATGGCAGCAGCAAAATGGCAAACAAGATCGGTGTACCAGCAAGATGATGATAGAAGCAAGGAAGCATAGCAATTCAAGAGAAGAACAAGGCACGAACGAGAAGATAGAAGAAAAGAACAGCAATGAGAAGACAGAAGCAAAAGAATAGCAAGCAAGATCACCGTCATTCCATCTCAGCTTATCCATGAAGACCGTCATAGCAGCTCAACAATGGCCCACCGTGGCAGGCCTTTGACAAGCAGCACCATCCGGCAATCTCTCTACTGCGGCAGCAAGCAATGGCAGCCCGGCAGCGCCACATGATGAGTTTGTCCGACCTCAGCAACCATCTACATCTCACCTGAGATGCAGTGTCGAGCGCGGCGCAAGAAGCAGTAACTCGGCAGGTGTTGACAGCGATAAAGCATCTCCAGCTTCAGCAACAAGAAAAGACAGACGATAGAGCATCCGGTGACAGCAAGCATGTCAGCCTGGAAGTGTCTTTGACGGCCCTGCATCTTTTGACAAGCCCATCGGCGATCCAGGCCATGTGGCAGTCCAGCTCAGTGGCATATATAGCTAGCCCGACGATGCATGCAACGCTTATACACATTGCAACTACATGAATCAAACAAGTTAGCAAGCCGGGCTTTTCTACCACATATATGTCAAAGAAGAATATAGAAGAGAGTCTACAGTTCCGTACAAATGTTGTTTGTGCAAAGTACAAGCTTGACCAGATCACAAGCCAGCTTTGATGATTGCATATTGCTCGGCAAGTTTTGCACACATACATGAATTAGAAGGCGACTAAGTGTCAAGCCAATGATCCCAGAAGTTTACACGACAGAGAAGTCTCCTGAGTATTACATCGAGTACAAGTCTCACAACTACCACCACCGTTCAGCGTTGTCAAGGCCGGTGAACCATACGAAGTCATTCCCTTCCCGGACCGGCGAGGCTGGGGCGTTTAGTTTTTCCGCATAACCGACGAGGCGGAATAGTTTGTTCGTGACCGGCGAGGCCGAACACTTGACTTCATTACGGGATCCGCCGCGATGAGGCGGATACCTTTGCTAGAGGCCGGCGAGGCTCTAGCAATTCACCATTTCATTTAATATGTGCTTGTGCATATATTTGGGAGATGACTCTTATTTATTCGAGGCGACAATGATGATCATCGGCATAGCTTAATCGGAGGTGTTCTCCGCGCCCAATGCCGTGGATGTAATGCTTGGCGGCCTCACGAGGCCCTGGAACCGAAAGCCACGCAATCCACGATTGTTAGATAAGGCCCGGTGCAAATGTATATATTAAAGTGGGAAATTGTACTTTGTAATTCTCGATGAATAATAAAGTGATATTTCCACGAGCCCTTGTCTCTTGTGTTTTTATTGCACATTTACTCAATTTGTATACGAATGTATACTTGCACGCCACGCATATTAGTACTGAGTAGTACAACTCGCGGAACACAGAAAGATCCGCCTTAGTGATTTTTTTAAACAACAAGGTTACTCATCAAAGGTGCTAAAGAAAATCTTATTAAAGGTCTAGGAAATAATTTTAGAGAAGAAGGGATTATATCCCTTCAATATGCTGATGATACAATATTGTTTTCAGATTGCAATATGGAGCATCTAGTAAATTTGAAAAGTATTTTAGTCTGGTATGAACAAATTTCTGGTATGAGAATTAATTTTCTAAAAAGTGAAATAATTCCAATGAATGTTTCTCAAGAAGTAGCTGAGTCTATAGCCTGCATCTTTGACCCGTCCAATAGGCAGTTTTTTCCTATTAAGTATTTAGGGGTACCTTTACATTTTGAGAGTTTGAAAAGAGAAGATTTGCAGCCACTAGTTGATAAGTTGCTAAAAAAAAGAATGGCTGGTTGGAAAGGAAATTTATTGTCACATGCTTTGCTAAAGTAGTTCTTATTAGGGCCTGTCGAGTAGTATTCCTATTTATTTGCTGTCCTTTATAAAATTCCCCAAGTGGGCTTTAAGGATTATTACCTCTCACTTAGCTAATTGCTTGTGGAATGATAAAGATGAAAATCATAAAATTCACCTAGCTAATTGGGATAGTGTTTCTATGCTTAAAGAATATGGGGGACTTGGCATACCAAATCGAGGGATTTGAATGTATGCCTACTTGCCTCCTGGATTAAGAGATACAATTTAGACAAGGACAAGTTGTGGAGACAGGTAATTGATCAAAAGTATAAAACTAGTAAACCAAATATCTTTTTGTACTCCCAGTCAGGGAACTTCACAATTCATGAAAGGAGTTCTTTGGGCCTCTAAGGCTGCTCAATTAGGATATAGGTGGCAGATAGGTAATGGCAAAAACATTAAGTTCTGGGAGGATAATTGGCTTGGCCAATCTAATTTGGCCATTCAGTATTGGGATGTATATGTTTTGGTCAATGAGAAGACTAGTACCATAGCAGAGTTATGGGATGGGGAAAATCTGAAGTGCACCTTTAGGAGATGCTTTGACCAAAACTTAATGAATAAATGGTTTAAAATAGTACAGCTAGCTTCTACTATTGTCTTCACTCAAGATGATGATTCTTTAGTATGGCAATTCAATTCAAATGGTGTATATTCCTCACAGTCCCTCTATAAAATTGTTAATTTTAGAGGAATAACTCCTGTCCATGTTCCTGCTATTTGGCACCTTAAAATACCTCCTAGAGTACAATTTTTCCTTTGGTTGCTCTCAAAAAACAAGCTGTTAACTAGAGATAACCTCAATATTCGAGTTAAGCTTGATGATCTGTCTTGTTTATTCTGTTCTGAGAATGAATCCATCAACCATTTGTTTTTTGGTGGAACAGTAGCTAGGCAAATGTGGGAATATATGTCAGAAGCATTAGGACATTCAGTAGGAGAAGATTTTATTTCTATAGGTCAAATGTGGTTGAGTAACAAAAAATTTGTAGTTGATAATGCATTTTGTGCCGCTGCCCTGTGGGGGCTTTGGAAACTGAGATGCACAATTTGCATGCAGGGTACTCCTTGGCTAGGTGTGAACCACTTGATGATGGCCATAACTGTGATGGTTCAGTCCTGGGTGCTGCTTTGTCCTCAAGCCCACAAGCAAGACTTTTTGAGGAAGGTGTCGAGGCTAAAAAACATTGCTACAAGACCTCCAAGGATCTCTGCTTAAACAAAGTGTATGATGCTTGGGACATTTTCATGTTCAAGACAGCGACAGATACTGAGATGCTAATCATACCTGAAGAAGTAAAGGCAAAGCTGATGACAAGTGGTGATATCAAGATGAATGAATCTGGTAAAGCTTGGTGTGCATTGGAGAATAAGTTTCTGTATTGAGTTCGTAGTTGCATAATAGCCTGAGTTTAACTCATTGTATCCCAAACTGTTAGTGACCTGTGAGTCACGTTTTATGCTCTTGCTGAGACTACCTGGAAGGGTGCTGAACCACCCCAATGCTGTAAACTGAATGTCGATGTCTTTGGTAATACTAAAGGCAGGGGCAACACGCCCTAAAACTCTAAAAAATATAAATAAGCCCTGTAATCATTTGAGATCAATCAGAAATAATTAAAAGGTAACACCCGAAAACTCCAGTCTTCTACTCCTCAAACCCCTAACCTCGCGGCGCAAACGCCGCGCCCGCGCGCCGTCCTCGACCGCCGTTCGCGGCCGATCTACACCGCACAATCGCTGGAATCCGTCCGAACTGTGACAATGTACATGTCAATAAAGATATATAAACTTTAAGTTTATTTAGATAAACACATATGTTCTTGAGTTAACTATAATTAAAACAACCGTTACTAGATGATGTTTTCTGTTCATGACGCAGGTTCAGATGAATCCTCTGAATTTTTAAATTTTAATAAACATGTATGGCTCCAACGAATGCACATATTTGATCAACAACGCAAAAAGGTTCCCTCAAGTGGTGAAATACTGTAACAAGAAAGTATTGGCTTAATCAAATAAACAGGCCGGGCCGCGCCCCATGTTTTCCAGTAGAATTCTATAAATCACTCGAACAAAAGTAGATATTTTCCTGAAAATGACAGGCATTTCACTCTGTCACATTCACATTTAGAAAGAAATAAATATTACTACCTCCATTTTATTATATTTGACCTTGGCTATTTTTAAAACTAGAAGAATTCCCCCAATTCTTGCAGCGGGTATGAAGAAAGAATATAAAAGGACTTGAAATGTTGATCACTAAGAATTATAATATATTAGTATCTTTTACTAAGTATGAAGAAAGAATGTTGATGTAAGTATCTTTTTACTTTCTTAGTATCTTGGTAGTATTTTTAATCGCACCAGTAATAAGTATTACTACTCATTGTAACTTGGTGTTTTGCTACAATAATAATTCCTCATTGTATTAGTAATAATATATTACACTTGAATTTTTGGACTAAAATTAAACGGTAGTATTTTGGCGCTTTGCAATAATAATCAGTGAGTAAATAAAAAGTAAAGCATTAATAATTCCTCACTACATTAGTAATAATAATATTATTACACTTGAATTTTGGACTAAAATACCAAAATCAATTGTACTTTGTAACAAAAATCAAAAATTAAAATCTAACAGCCTGAATCTAGCAGCACCGTCTCTGAAGTTTCATCCATATAAAACACAACTTGCCGTAAGAATATTCACTTACAAATTCATCAACACCTGTAAAAGATTAATCAAGTAGTATCGTCAAGCCTTGCAACAATAAAAGAGAACTCAAAGGAAAATTCTGGGGGCAAAGGCAAACAAATTCATGGACACCTGTACGTAGACATTCATCCCGTTTGTACACCCAAATTCATCAAATAAAATACCATATATATATAAAGTATTGATTGTAGTAATTGGTAATTAGAACTTCGTATACTATCGAACGGAAACATCACAGAACTGAGGGCTGAGGAGGAACAGCAGGCCACCGCAGCCAGCCCTGTCGCCGATGTCGTCGTCGCCGATGCATACTCGAGCCAGATCCAGAACAGCAGGCCGCCGCAGCCATCGTTGGGGTTGGAGCGAGCCCCGGCCGCCGATGCGTGCCGCCGCCGATGCATACTCGAGGCGGATCCAGATCCTTCCCACAAGGATGGGCGCTAGCGCCGGACATCACCGTCTCACCGCCATGAAGGCTGGTCTCGCCCGGACCTTGCCCCGCACCACCAGCCATGGAGGTCGCCGTCGCGCTTCGGAGCTCACCGCCCCACAACCTCCGCGTCGCCGTCTCGGGGCTTGCCTTCCGCAGCCACATGCCCAAATCGCCTCCCGACCCCTCCCGACCATGGGATTTCGGGGACCTCGACTTGCGCCCGCGGGCGCGGAGGGGAGGAAGTGGATCGTGGGCGATTTTATGGACATCGACGGGAAGGAGAGGTGGGTGGAGAAGGCACGCGCGCGCGGCGGCCTTTCGAGTCACGGGTGGAGAAGAGAATGCAGAGGACCGGGGGCGGACAAAAAAACGCGACGGGAGGGGAGGGAACGGATGCGGAGGCCGCCAGTTTTTTTTTCTCCTTTCGTGCGTACAAAAAAATCGGATGCAGAACGGACGGGAGGGGAGGGTGCGTACAGGAAAAAACGGGACGGGAGGGAGGAACGGATGCAGAGAGGAACCGGTTTTTTTCTCCCTTCATGCGTACATAAAAAAATCGGATGCAGCAAAACGGGACGGGAGGGAGGGGATGACGGCGTGTCCTATGTGCATGTTGAGAGAACTCTCTTAGTGAGTCTTGTCTTTATAGGGGTTATAGATAAACTAAGCAATGTCAATTAATATGTGTTGGAGAGAGAGTAGCACAATTAACGGATGATTCTTGAGACAGCAACATTTCTGCTGCCAAGACCATTCGAGGTGTTTTTCTTTTGTGAATTTTAATGTTTGGATGATGGGTTTTTCCTCTCTTTTGAAGTATATAAAGATCAAAATACAAGATGTAATAGGACTATATATTATGTAAAAAGCGCGCGATAAGGAATGAATAGAGAAGAGGTGTGCTGTTGGTACACTCGAGAGAGTTGTTCCCCAAATCCCAATAGTCATCTCAAAACAAGTAGTGTATATATCGGCAATCATCATGGCTGGCCGGGACGGAGGAGTTGCCACAGGACTTGGAGGCCACGCTGCGGGCGGAGCTCCATAGGCTCGTCCAGACGGGCGATCTTAAGGTGGTTGGAGTCGTCGGTGGGGAGGAGGAGCACTACACGTAGCCACGCGTCATCCATCCGTTGCGGCGGCGTACAGTACGGGCGGCCTGTACGCCAGGGCCGTACCCCATTTTTTTCCGATCCATGAGATAGGAAGCGTTTTCTCTCGCCCTTTTCTATTCCACCTATCAGCGATGACTACAGTAATGTTCACATGCTTCACATGCATCAATTAATACAATAATAACCCTTGCCGCCCCCTATTGAGGTCCGGAGGGAGTAATTCTGTTTGATGAGGATGCAATGTTTTTTTCCCCAATTTTCATGGTGCAGTTCAAATAAATTTATTGTCAAATTAAATTGGTTATCATGGGCTGGCTCGCCTCGCCTCGCCGGTCATGGTGTTCAGCGGCCACACGTCCACTGTCCACGCCTCAAAGGTTTGCTCTACTTTTCTCTTTCCTTTCTAGGCAGTACTTAAAGCGCCATATTGTGGAGGGCTTAAGGCCATCTCAATGGAGATTTCATGGGTGTTTCATGCACATTAAATACACTTTGTCACATCGAGTAAAAAACTTCACTTTTTGAATGAAACTCCGAGGAGAGAGAAAAAAAAGTTTCACCATGGTGAAACCTTTGGGCACTGTTTTCACATGCGTTGGAAACGGGGTGAAACCCCATTGAACAAAAAAAAAGAGTTTCACCATGAAACTATACCAATTAAACCATGCAATGAGAGGGAGACTGTGGGACCCTTGAGCCAATGAAACGTGCATTGAGGGAGACGCCTATTTCATGCTAAAGTTTCACATCTTGGAAACCGGGAGGTAAAACTCCCCCATTGAGTTTGGCCTAAGGACACTCTCACAATCACGAGACTCTACGTAGAGTCTAAGAGTATTAATTACCTCGATGATATCATAGACTTGGAGTCTAAAAAAGACTTGGAGTCTTAGTTTTTCTACCTCTCTCTTCCATAAATATCTTTGCCACATCAGGCGCCACATCAATAAAGTGCAATAAATATGAAGATAATAAATGTGCTTAGACTCTATGGTAGAGTCTACATTGTGAGTGCTCTAATTCCTCGTGCAGCGGTGGCCGGGGCTTTATTTATACCACGAGAATCGAGATAACTATCGGTCCGTCGGTTTTAATAAAAACATAAAACGTCTTTTACTTGTCTTTTCTATAAAAATATTTATTGAAAAGTTATATATGTATATTTTTATGAAAGTAATTTTCAAAACAAATCTATTGATATGATTTTCACATTTCCAAACTCAACGACCTAAAAGTTATTCATGATTTATATTCACAATGTTTGACTCAAATCTTATCCAAAATGCCTTCTTTTTTCCAATATGGAGGGAGTACACTTTAGTCATACATGCAATTGAGAACTTAGTCATTTACTAATCCTAAAATTTATATTTTTACACATGTTTATATTATAAAAATAATTGTATTTTTACACATTTTATATTATTTGAAAACCATTTACTAAGCCTAAACCAAGTTAAATCGAGAAATTAGTCATACATGCACCGACAAATTTGAAATTGTTACAACTGAATAAGCGTGACATTAATAGACTAACACAAAAATTTTATAGCAATTGGAGCAATATACTGCAGATATGAATTTCACACCGAAATGCATATCCAAACACCTACATCAAAAACTTTCTACCGTAACATGTCATATTATGCGTTAACTGCGCATAATAAATCTACCTATGTGTGGAGATCAACAAAACTAGTTTGCTATATTTGGATTTTCTATGAATTATTACGCATTTATGAAATTTCAGCCGATTTAAAGAATAAAAAGAAAAAATTTCTGCCATCTAAGAAAGCCTGAGACATCGACCGGGCCAATTCCTACACTGGCCCAAAAGGTGCATACATGGCCTTGGGCTATAAGGCTTAGTGCCAGTGGGCGCCCAGCAAACCTCAGTGTGCGAGTAAATTGATACTTACTCGGGTCCATTTTATCTGGCATAAAATAAAATAACACGGTCTCCTAGATTCCACTTTGATCATTCATTTGCTTTATACTATTATTTATGCTTGTAAATTTATAATCATTAGATAGGATAATTCCTTATAAATCTAATCATACAAAGTTTGCATTATAATAGTTAAAAATCATGAGCCTAATTGTTGGTCAAAGTTTTCAAAGTTTGAATCTTGATATACGTTAATGCGCAATAAAATGGGTTGGAGGGAGTATAATGTTATTATATATATTAGCACATCTAAAATTACAACAAAATTTCAATTTAATTCAATATGAATTAGAAATTTGGATATTTTTGTAATATTATTTGGATGTATTTCAATAAAATATCGGATATCAAGAGGGAGTATTTGTATTCAATATTTGTCCGAAAAAGATGTTCGTATTGCATATCATATTTAGGTCACCATCTAGCGGCCTTCTCGATGTCTAATATACTACACCTACATGGAGAACCCTCACTAGGGAGTTCTCTTGACACGCGAGCATGCCAACTCAGCGAACCCCACGGGGTGTTTAGTTGGTGAAATATTTTGGTTAGGCTATTATAATACTTTTCGTTTGTATTTGGTAATTGTTGTCCAACCATAATGTCACGTGCCAAAATAGGTGGGGCCCAAGGTGGCCAACGCCACCAGCCTAAGAGGGCAGGTGCGCACGCACGGGAGCCCCAGTGGCCGGCCGGCCGCCGCCTATAGAATCGCTGGAGCCATAGTGTCAAAAATCAACTCGAAACTCGAAAACCAACCATAGTGTCAAAAACCAACTTCGAAACTTCGATCGGATAATTCGGCACTGCGCCGCTCGGGGCCAAGCGGCACTGCCGCTCCAAGCGGCACTGCTGCTCCAACGAGCGGCACTGCCGCACCTGCAGAAGAGGTTAGCCCACAATTCAAAAACTACCCAACGAAATTTAGATCGGTTAAATTCCTTAGCTTCCTGGAAGGGTAGAGATTGCAGATCGAGTGCTAGAACAAGTAGATCACAAGCCACAAAGTAGATCGACCTCAAACCCTAGAAACACCTCAAAAACAACAAAGTATATGCAATGACAAGTAAACAAGCACGCGGTGATACGGTGATTTATCCCGTTGTTCAGCTCGTCACCAAGGCTTGCCTAAGTCCACGTTGTTGAGGTTCCACAAAGGAATGAGCTCACCACAAAGGTTTGCCTCTTTGCCTCGTTCACAAGTCTAGGAACCGAATCCTAGAGATGTGGGGTGATTGTATTAGATTGCAAGAGGGTTACAAACCTCCCTAGGCTGCCACACAAGTTGGCACGCTCAAGGGCGACGCACTATCCGGCTAGGAGCAAGCTCCAAGAGTAAAAGACCACAACCGCCGGCCAAAGTGCGAACCAAGTGCTTCTAAAATGATGAAGATCAGTGGAGCAACTCTCCAATCGAAGAATGCTGCCTTTCCTCTCAAGATTTGATGGTGGAATCAAAAGATTTGCTTGAGGGGAGTTGGAGCTTCAATGGAGGAGAGAGAGCTTGCACTTCGGTGAGTTTCTGTCGAAATGGCAGAGGTAGGGGACGAGGTAACCGTTGGGGGGTAGAAATGGAAAGATATAAATACTTCCCACGCCAACGGTCAGATTATGAGCAGCAGTGCCACACATAATCAAGCGGCACTGCCGCATAGCGGCATCGCCGCTCCCCCTGAGCGGCACTGCCGCTCAGGCTAAGTCAGGTGGAAAATGGAAATAGTTTGATCACTGACTTAGTCTAGAGCTGAAGGTTATGTGGTGTGAAAATGAGCACTTGGTTGCACGCTTTGACATAGTGGTTCTAATCCCTCTTAATAGTACGGCGTGTCCTATACTTAAATTCAAAATGTAAAATAAATATAAACCTCCTTTCCTTGAAGTATCATCGCAAAAAAGAATTGGGGTACTCCTTCTTTAGGTTTGCAATATCCTCCTTGCTTATTTCACGCTTGTCATCTCGATAAATCTCATTAGTCCTCTAGTTAGATTGTCATCAACGGCAAAACCCACATTAGAGGTTGATTGCACTTACACCGCCCGGCGCCCCGCCGTCATCCTTCGCTTCATCGTTAGGTAATAGTTATTTAGGGAATAAATATTTAGGGAAAAGAAATAAATTGCTTTGTCAAGAGGTATTCCGATCTATAAGGAAACCTCCTAGATATTTCTTAGCGTGCAAGTATCCCTCGGACTATAAATACAAGGGGTATTTAATCGGTTGGATCTTAATCGAGAAAAATTAAAGGGGTAACACCCAACAACTTCTGTCTCCCCAGCTCTTTCTCTCTCTCTCTCGCCAGCCCTAGCCACCGCCGCCGCCGCGTGTGCCGCCCCTCCCCCTAGTCACGCGCGCCCCCTCGCCCACCGCCCGAGGCCGCGCGCCGCCGTGTCACCGATCGCGGAATCCAACCGATCTGCGTGACTCATAGACTAACTATGCTCAAAAGATTTGTCTCGTACTTTTCGGTCAAACGTGCAATTAGTTATTTTGTTTACCTACGTTTAGTACCCCATATATGCGTTAAGAGATTTGATGTGACGTTGAACTGTAGCAACTTTTTAGGTTGTGCATGGGAACTAAACACCCCTAAGACTATGATACCCGATTAAGCGAGACCCCATTGTTTGAACTAACTAAAAAAATATTATAACTCACAAATCAAAAAACCAAATTATTAAATTCCGATTACATCATAGAATTTCATTTAATAAATCCTTCAAAACAAGATCACATATGGATATATTTCGATAAAATTACTGGTGGACCCTACTGATGATAGTTAGTATAGAGTAAAGTAAAAACAAAAAAAGAGAATGAAAAAGGGAAAAAAAAAAGAAAAAGGATAGGAGGGTGATAGTAATATTCTAACTTATAGATTTCTCCTTTATACCCACGGCAACGCTATGGAATATGACGCGTGAAGGACGAAGTTAAAGGGATTAAATCATCTACCAAAGATTTACTCAAATAAATTATTATATATGTTTTATTACATTACTAGAAGTTGTCACACATCCAACATATCTAAATATTCCTATTCAATGTTGGTTCAGCTGAGAGTTTAAACATAAAAATAAAATTAAATAATCTTTATGCCAGTGAGTATATACTCTGTTTCCTACATTTAAGTTCTTAGATTTACTAACTCTGTTTCTAACCAGCAAAAGTACTTAGTAGCTAATTGTGATAAGATTTCTTTGTGCTTACAATTCAATCCTTCAACAATACCGCTTTCCTACACACGGCAACGCGCAAAAGGAATCCCTCTAGTTTACAGTGGCTGCTGCCCACTTGCCGGTCTCCAGAAATAAGATTTTCTAGAAGGGACACCGCAACAATATAGCCGCATCTATACGTCGTTTTCCAGAAATAAATACAATAATAAAATTTGCGCCAAAAAATAGCAAAATAATTACAAGTCATGTGATAGTCCATGTGTCGCTAACGTCTTGTGGAACATTTGTGCAGCTTGGGGCCGGGTTGACAGAAGATTTGTGGAGCTGTCACACAATCGTGCTTCACAAGTCACATGATAGTCTATGAGTCACTATTGTTGTAGCACTATCGTGGTTCACGAGTCATATGATAGTCCATGTGTCACTACCGCCCTGTGCGAACATTTGTGCAGCACGGGGTTTGACATAAGACTTGTGGCTGTGCACATAGCTCCTTGAACCACTACATCACATAGCTCCTTTAACCACTCAATCTATAAGTAACTTGTGTCTGTATGAGATATGCATTTCTATTTGTAGCTAATTTACTTTTCATGACCCGCAGGCCCCCGCGTCGCTCTCTCCCCGGGGTGACACGGGCGGCGCCATTCACCGCCCGCCGGAGGGCTCCCCTCTCGACCTTCACTGCGGCCGTCCCGGGAGGCTCGATGTCGGCTGTCCGGCGGAGGGTGAGGATGGCGGAAGCTGGGCGTTCAGCCACCCTCTCGTTGTTCGGTGGCCACGACGAGGCCTCTTGGAGGCGTGCTTCGGCGGTGTGATTCGGCTCGGGTTTGGGCGGATCCGGGCGCTCCCAGTCCTGACCGCTTTGCCCGTGCGTGGATTCTGGCGTGAAATTCTGCTACCCGATGGGCGGACGGCGTAACCGGCGGCACGGCCGGAGCATGGCTCGACGTGGTGTGGAGGCGGCCTGCGTGGTAGTGTGGAGGTATGGTGGAGGTCTGGCGGTGGTGGGGTGTCCAGCGGCCGCGGGTGGCCTGGTTGGCGTTGCGGCGGCGTTGCGGTGGTGGCGGGTGGATCGGTGCCATGGTGCGGGATCTGCACGGGGTGGTGGGCTGCCCCACGGGCTGCTCGGCAGGCCGCGCGGCGGAGCATCCGGTGCCGATTCCGGCGTCCGGGCTGCGACTCAACGTCATGGCGTGACTTCCTCGGCCGATGTCGTGGTGGTGTGGCTGGCCATGGCTACGGCTTGCCCGAGGTACCGTGGGTGGTGCTACGGTGGTGCCGGGGCCGGTGGTGGCCGCGCTTGTCCGCTGGGGCTCGCCCGGCGCGGTGGTGGTGCCCATTTGGGCGGGGAGGGCAGCGGCGGGATTCCCTCCTCCTCCTGCTTGTCCCTCCTTCCCGATAGTGGTCGCTTTGCGGCGGGGGTTGGGGCTCGTGCTGGCGTTGGGGGCGGTGCTGCGTCTATGTCGTCCCTTCCCCATGACCCTATCCTCCGTCGGTGGGCGTTCGTTGGAAGGGACGAAGGCCTTGGCGTCCCACGGGGGGAGTCTTTGGAACGGGGCCTTGCCTCGGTTACCGTACCTTGTGGGCGAGGGGTGGACCGCTACGTCTGGGGACGTGCACGGTGACGGATGCTGATCTTCGGCAGAGGCTTGACGGTGGGGTGTTGGCGCAGCTATCGCGGCCGCTATGCGTGCGGGCGCGTCGACTCCGGCGTTTACATCGGATGTCCGGGCGGCGGCGGATCCGGTACTGGCGGGGACCCGGCATCTTGATTGATGCCGGTGTTTATGGGTTCTTTGGGCGAAGGCCTAGCGACGGCGACACCCGGGGTGCCGCTCCCCGTTGAGGGCGGCGCGCGCTCCCAACACTATCCCCGGGTGAAAACCCAATCCTGCCTTGACGAGCGACGACGGTGCTTGAGCCGCCGTGACCTTCTTGAAGGCGTGGCGGAGTTCGGCTTCGGCCGACGCGTCTCGGGGCAGGATTGCTCGTCGTTTCCGCTGTTGTGTTGCGCGCGTTCGTGGCAAAGGTGGAGTAGACGTAGTTTTGTTTTAGTCGTCGGTTTTTGTTTTGCTAGTCTTTAGTTGCTTGCTTGCATCTGTTGTGGAGTTCGGGGTGGTTCAAAGTGGAGGCTCATGTCGGCGACCCAATCCGACTGAGTTCTAGTGGTTATAAGCTTGTGTCGATGTCCGGAGTTGAGCTGAGTTGAGTTGAGTTGGCGTCTTTTTTGTGGCGCGAGCTGAGTTGACTTGGTACCTAGGTATGCGAGATGGAGTAGGGTACCCTCCACAATTGTATGTCGCGGTTTAAGCCCGGTTTACACCTCAAAAACTGGGTGGGGCACTTGCCTTCTTTTCCTTTATTCGTCCTAATAGAAATCGCAAAAACTTTTTTGCCGTCCTTTCGAAAAAAGATATGCATTTCTATCGTATTCAGTTTACCCAATTTTGATATGAGCAATTGAGACCCTAAACAAATTAAAATAAAAATGTTTTCAGCTACAAACTTGTTGGTATTATTGAGTACCAAAACTTTGGTTTTGGTCGAGTCCTTCTGACATCACTAGAAATTTTGAATTTGAATTATGAAAAAAATCAAACATAATTTTCTTTTGATAAATGATTTTAAATAAAAAGTTATCAACTTTAAAGTTGTATAACTCTTCGAGATCTATAACGTTGGTTTTTTCATTTCACAATCCAAGTAGTTTAAAAGTCCAAATTTTATTGTGCAACACCTATTTTAGAGACTGCTCTAAATCTAATTGCCGCTACAAATCGATTTTTTAGAGGCATGTTGTCACAGCCGCCGGTTGGGTGGGCGGCGGCGACACCGGCCGACAGCGCCTCGGGAGGCGCGATATGCTGGCGCAGGGGAGCAGGGGTGGCGGCGACTAAGGCAATGGCGGGGAAAAATACTTCTTTATTGCTGGCCCGTAAGAGATTACATCCTCCCTATTTATATAGCCCTTTTATGGGACTTATTGTATCTCAAGCAATCTCTAAAGGTTTTTTTCATAGAGTTGGAATAACTTTTATAAGCAATCTTATTTATTTCCTAATAGTATAAAGTGGAATATTCCCTTCACACACAAAAAAAGTCCTAATCTTATCCTAATCGAACTCTTACTTTAATTCCTGAAGAAGTCGCTGGGAAGCGGGCGGCGGGCGGGCGGGCGCTACTGGGGCGGAGGGCACCCCTTGCCGGCCGCGGGTCTCTTGGGCCGTCGCCTCTGGGCCCCATCCTTTGGGGTGTGACACAGGTCCAGATCCAGCCACCTCTAGACATCCAATTGTAGAGGCAACTATGTGTCCCTACAAATTCATTTCTACTCATTTCCAAAACTATTTTTTTTAGGGGCAACTCTAGATTGAGCGGCCTCTATTCAAGGAAGGAAACATATCTCTACAAAGCATTTATATTTTTTTACATTTTTATATTATTTGAAAACCATTTACTAAGCCTAAATCAAGTAAAATCAGAAACTTAGTCATACATGCACCAATAAAGTTGAAATTATTACCACAAAATAAGCATGACATTAATAGCCTACCACAAAATTTTTTATAGCAATTGGAGTAATATAACTGCATATCTACAAAAGCATAGCCAAGCATTTACAGCAAAAAAAACTTTCTCCCAAAACATGTCATACTATATGTTAACTGCATAGATCGGCTTACGTGGAGCTCAACAAAACTAGCTATATTTTTGAAATTTTCTATGAATCACTATGCATCTATTAAATCTCAGCCGATTAAAAGAATAAAGAAAAATTTAAGCTGTCTAACGGTAAGCGTTTGGTTGGGTTTTTAGCTGCTTTTTGCTTTTGCCAAAAGCCAAAAGCCAACCAAAGGGCTCAAAAGCTACAACAGCTTTCACCCAAAAGCGACTTCCACTCTAGTACAAATTGAAAAGCACTCCTCCCCTGCTTTCAGCTGCTTTTGGTGCAAAAGTTACCCACCTGCCACTGGTTACACAAGTAATGGTTCGTTCTTTTCCCCTTCTATTGCCCTCCGCACCCATATCGCGAGGAAAGGGAGCCGCGGCGCTCGTCCATGTCGCCCGTCGCCCCTCCCCGCTAAGCCTCTACCGGTCTGCCCCCCAACCCCGCTTGCTTCCTCCACGAGATCGACCCCATGCGCCCCGCCCTTCACCCCATCCGACGAACACCGCAGACGAATCCATGGGCAAATCGAATCCATGGCGAATCCGTGACGAACAACTCCATGACCGCCCGAATCCATGGCGGAATTGAGCTGCAGGTGCGTGCCCATGACCGGCGCGGCATCGGTGCGGCGGGGCGACCCTCCCTCCCCTCCTATCCTCCTCTCCCGCTTCCCACGGGGCGGCCACGGAGGCGAAGCTCGCCCCGCCCTTGCCCAGCCCCGCCGGGCACGCGTAGTAGCTGCAGTTGGGGTCCTGGTCGGCCTTGATGAGCATGGAGTAGTTGCAGAGTACAGTAGGTCTTGCCCTGAAAGCATGATGCAAGCCGTGGATCATTATTCACATTATAACTTTGATAAAGTCATTGGTAAAACTCTCGTGGAATCATACTTGGCTTTCTCAGGAATGGTAGAAACACACTAGCCCCAGAAAGAAAAGTTATCATTTATAAAAATTATTGTTATCTTGCTTAAATAGTCGTTTTATGTTAATTAATGAATAAATAAGTTTGATATGAGCTATTTGCATATAAACATGTCGCAGACATTCAGTGCATTACAGACATTTCACCTACAATTTGACAGCACTTCTAACCAAACGGCCTTTCTTTTCCTCCTACGCGGTTTGCTTTCTCCAGGCGGCTTCCACAGCCCACAACCCACAACAGCTTTTCCAAAAACCATAGCTCAACCAAACACAGCCTAAGAAAGCCTTTTGTTTCCCCTTTCGCATAACGTTGCTGAGAGCCCGAGACCTCGACCCCTAACTACACTATAGGCGCTTACATGGCCTTGGGCTTAAAAGCTTAGTGCGAGTGTGTGCGTGTAGCAAAGACTCACGGTGCGAGTATGCTTAGAGCAACCGCAACAATCGAGCTGGCACACTAGCTCATAACATGCCACCTCGCACAAGAGACAACACATAAGACAGTGTATTCAACGATTTGACTCTTGTCCATCAGCACGGATCCCCACCTAGACGTTCAACTCCTGACCAGCTAGAGAGGCGTGGGTGGGAGTTGGAACTAAGAGCTCTCTCGTGTTTTGTGCGAGCTAGGCGTTGGCCGTCAGATGAAGAGTTAGCTCTCTTCGTTTTCTTCTCTTCTCTCTTTTTCACCTAGACAAAAATACTGAGTTGTATTCTATGAGCTAGCTCCACATCGATGCCTAGCCAAAGACAAGGGAGCAAAGCTCTGCTTCCTATATGACCGCCGCCAGTGAAGGCCTGATATCCACAGTACACAGAGCTTAATTAGACGCAGGATGCGATGGGGATTAGTCGATATAATGCTATTATGTAAAATACGTCTAAAATTTTAATTTTAATTCAATTCTATCATTAATTTGTGGATACAACAATGGAGTGTGTTTGTGAGTTACATGACAGCAAGCACTTGTACAATGATACATAACTTGTCTTATAGTCTTAAATTTTAGCTCATGAGGTGGCTGTTCGTGAAACAAACCTCTCTCTTTCTTCCTTGTCTCTTTTTCCTTCACATCAGCACAATCCTATGTGGCATTACTGCATTAGATAGAGTATGAGACCACTGACGTGAAGCAATGTGCATGCTCTAAAAAATCTGGTTTGACTCGTCCCTATTAGACTATAGGGTTGTTTAGATATGCACGAGTTGTTACCGTGCGTAGATATGATTTGGCTTCTTGCTTAAGTCTTGGAAGCTAGCTAGGTTGTTGCTCATGTAATCTCTAGATCCTGTACGTAGATCATCTTGTTGTACAAGTATTGTAACACTATATTAACATGTAACTGTACCGTGTGATCGGTATCTCGTTCTCTCCCATTCCTGTTTACAGTCCCATGGGACGATCATGGACTCGTTTTTTTTTTTTTTTTCAAGAAGCTCCAAGGTTCCCATGGTATTTTTCTTTTTTTTCTTTTTCTTTTTTCTCTTTTCTCTCCGTAGTAGCAGCTTCCATAGTAGCAGCCTTTGTGTAAATACACCCAGTCCACCTAGGAGTTACATCAACTGAGGTGACCTGTCGATCACGCCTCCACCTGGGATTCGACAACCGAAGCCTCATCCTATACCGCCCGGCGAGTTCTCTATACATACTTCGGTTCAACGGCGTGGATTATATCTACGGCTCGGTCGTCCCCTTCTTCAACCGGCGCATGGCGCGGTCATTCCATCCGGCTGTCCTCGCCTCGGGCGAAACATCAGCTTACCGCCGGGCGAGTTCGCCCTACGTCACTGCTGCTTTCCTTGTTGTAATCTGGTCGGTGGACCTACTGTAATACAACCTTCCCCGGGTTTGTCATATAATTTGGCTGCTTAATCTATAAAGCTGCTTGTTGTCAAAAAAAAAAAAAAAAGACTCGTTTTTTTTGTTCGACCCGGAAAATGCTCAAATCTATGAGTGGATAGGAATGAACGAAATGGTAGAGAATAGAATTGAGTACGACATGTTGTTGCGTGGTTGAGCAAGGTCGGCGTCCGGACCTTTGTGGAAACTACAAGATCGAGTCACAAAGGCTATATGTAGTAACCTGTGTCGAGCCTTTGTCGTTCGGTCTCAAATCCACAAACTGAGTACGTGTACGTTCCATTCACCATTCCGTGGCAAAATTCACGCGCGAGCTGATGCCATGGCTCCTGCCGCTCCTCCCTCTCTTGCTCCTGCTCTTACGCTACTCGATGACTACCAACAGAGCGAGGAAGAGGCAACAGCCAGACGAAGATGACGACCATCTACCTCTGCCGCCTTCGCCTCCGGCGCTGCCCGTCGTTGGGCACCTCCACCTCATCGGCTCGCTCCTCACGTCTCCCCCTGCGCAACCTCGCCACGAAGCACGGCTCCGACGTCATGCTGCTCCGCCTCGGCGCCGTGCCGGTGCTCGTCGTTTCGTCGCCCCGCGCCGCCGAGGCCGTGCTGCGCACGCACGACCACGTGTTCGCGTCCCGGCCGCACTCCCTGGCCACCGAGGTCGTCCTCTACGGACCGTCCGACATCGGCTTCGCGCCGTACGGGGACCACTGGCGGAAGGCCAGGAAGCTCGTCACCACCCACCTGCTCACCGTCAGAAGGGTGCAGTCGTTCCGCCACGCCCGCGAGGAAGAGGCCAGCACGGTGATGGCTCAGATCGCCAAGGCGGCCGCGGCTGGCGCGGCGGTGGACATGGGCGAGCTGCTGGTCTCGTTCATGAATGACCTGGCGTGCCGCGCCGTGATGGGCAAGTCGTCCGGCCGGATCCAGAGCAAGCTGTTGCGGGAGCTCGTTGCCGACACGTCGCCCCTCTTGGGAGGCTTCAACGTCGAGGAATTCTTCCCGTTCCTGGCTCGCTTCGGCGTTCTCAGCAAGGTGGTCCGCGCCAAGTCCGAGAGACTGAGGAAGAGGTGGGACGAGCTCCTGGACGGGCTGATCGACGACCGTGAGAGCATGTCCGAGCCGATGGCAGTGGCGCCGGCGAGTGCACTGAAGGAGGAGGACGAGGACGAGGACGAGGACTTCATACATATCTTGCTCTCTTTTCGACAGGAGTGCGGCCTCACCAGAGAGTCCATAAAAGCTATCCTACTTGTAAGTTCATCTCTAACCGGATATACTGATGTTTCGCACACAAGAAGTTGTTGATTCTGGTAGATTGTACATGCATGCAGGATGTATTTTTCGGCGGCATAGACACAGCAGCTTCGCTACTCGAATACACCATCACTGAGCTCATCCAGAGGCCACATGTGATGAAGAAACTACAAGCCGAGGTTCGGAGCAGCGTGCCCCTGCCCCACCACCACCAGCAGGGACAAGACATCGTCAAAGAGGTCAACCTGCACAACATGTCCTACCTGACAGCAGTCATAAAGGAGTCGCTCCGGCTACACACGGTGGCGCCGCTGCTGGCGCCGCACCTCTCCATGGCCCCTGCGCCATCGACGGGCTCACGGTCCCGGCCGGCGTGCGCGTCCTCATCAACGTCTGGGCCATCGCCAGGGACGCGCGCTTCTGGGGAGGACGCGGAGGAGTTCGTCCCGAGAGGTTCCTCGACGGCGGCAGCGCGGCTGGCGTGGGCTTCAGGGGCACCGATTTCCAGTTCCTGCCGTTCGGGGCCGGGCGCAGGCAGTGCCCCGGGATCAACTTCGGCATGGCCGCCGTCGAGGTTATGCTGGCGAACCTCGTGCGCAGCTTCGACTGGGAGATGCCGGCGGGCAAGGCGGCACGCGACATCGACATGACCGAGGAGTTCGGGCTGGTGGTGCACCGGAAGGAGAAGCTCCTCCTAGTCCCGAAACTATGCGCGTAGCTGCTTACTGCGTCGTCAAGCTCCTGGATTATACTATTATTATTGATAGTGATACCACAGGGGAAAATTCCATAGATGGTGATTTGTGCCCGTGCTACACGCAAACAACAGTACATTTTACTTATTTCGGTATATATAGATTTTTTTTTTTTTGAGATCACGCCTCAGGCGCGTTTTTTCATTAAGCAGGAGAAGATTATAACAATAGAACACTTGGTAACCAAGAAGTTACCCAAACTTAACCTAGAAACCCCCCGGCTACATAAGAAAATGGGACTACATTGGAATAAATTTGCTACTTCGAACACCAGATGCCGTATATCAGGCCATGGCCATTAGAGCCCCGAGATGCCTGAACCGACACCAAGCAGTTACCTCCCCTAAATCACACTTTAGTTAACTGCACCGCCGGAGTCGCAGTCGCAGCCCCCTCAACGTGCGAGCGTTTCTTCTTTTTCCAGAGCATCCATCCAATTAAGAACACGAGCAAGTCAAACCCCTTAGCAAGTCAAAGTAGCCCTAGGGTTCTGTAACTAGTTTTTTATAATTAGACTTTTATTTAATACTCCTAAATGGCAAGATTCCATGATCTAGAATTCTAGACCTAGGAAAACAAACAAGGCCTTGGCTGCTCTTTTAGGATGTACGGTGGGCTCTATGCCATTCAAATACTTGGGCCTTCCCTTCGGCACCATGTCACACCCCAAATTTTTCTATTTTGGGTTATGACTTAGAAGACACTAAATAACAACCAATGATTTTATTATTTTCTACAATTTATCAACTTAGTTAAGTTCTTAACATTCTAGATAATGAAAAATGTGTGTTTCTAATTTTTATAACTAATTATATTGTTTTGTTGCATTTCATGCCTTTGCATAGTGTTTTTGTTTGAAAAAAATGAGTTTAAATGTTTTCAAACGCGTATAGGGCTTAATCCAAATCATATCTCTCTTGATCTTTGACCAAGTTTCTATAACCTCAAAACCATGATCAAATCATTAGAAACCATGCACATTGATCCTTTTTTCCAAAACCCTTGGCGGATCTTCAATATTTCATCACGTCAAAAACCCTAACTGGTCATGTCTCTCTTTCCATCTTTTCTCCTCGTCTGGACCTTCTAAGTCTTTCTCGACTGAGTCTTATCCAAAAGCCCTAAGTTTATAATTGATGGAAAATCATTGTATATAATCCCTCTCATGCAAATCCATCATCACTTGTTCAAGCAAAGTCGCTCACATGGCATGTACCCAAGTTATCCACAATTCTTACCAATATGAACCCCATGTCATCCCTAGCTTTGTTCTTTCTTTCTAATGGGGTTATCCTTTCCTCACCTTGGGCAACATTTCAATCCTCTCTACCTCTTATCCACTCAATCAAAGCCAACAACCCAAAAATATTACAAGCAACCCGCCCTAGAACTCTATATTCGCTTTGGGCCGAATCGGATCAAAACCGTGCCTTGGCTCTCGTCATGGGTCAAAGCCCAACCATCTTCCTCTCCTTTGTAATCCAAAATGAAGCCCAACCAGCCCTATAACTCTTCCTCGCCCCTCTCCCACGTCACCCCATGGAATCCCTCTCCATCTTGCACAAAATATGAACCAATACAACAAAAATATCAAGCATGGCCCTTTGCCTTCCTACCTCTTCACCTCCCATCCATTCCCCTTCATATATACCACCTCCCCCAGCCCCCTCACGCCTCCACCTTCATTTCTCACAGCAAGAACAGAGGAGGGATGCCCCTACACCTCCTCCTCCTTCCCCATGGCCGCCCCGATCAACTGCAACGCTAGAAGCAAGCCATGTCGCACCACATCGTCGTCACCGATCGTCGTTGATGCGTCTCATCGCTCCACCAAGCCATCCTCCATGGTGAGAACACTCCATCATATTCTCCATCTTGTTTTTCTATTCCTTGCTGCGTATCATGAGCCATGGATGACGTATGGTCGATTCGGTGAAGTTTACCCATGATACGTGTTGCTGTCCTCACGGCCAGTGTTGCTGATGCTTACGGAATCGGTGTTCCTCGCTGTTTTGTGGCCTGGATCAACAAATCCTTTGGTGAAGTTGTGGTTAACATCCTTGAACATGCCTCTGTAAAGGGTTTTGCCATATAAGTTGTGAAATCAGAGATATGGTCATCACCGTGCCCGTTATTCCTGCTGCCTTGACATATTTCAGCTCTGTGTGCTTTTGGCGTTCCCCTCTAATCCACTGACCAAATTATCAAGCCCTTGAACCTACATGTCCATAACATCCTTGAACATGATCCTGCTAGTTGGTTTGGCTATCAAATTCCCTATGGCCGAGATATCAAAGCGGAAGTGTCTGCTACAGCTCTTGTCCAAACAGCAGCCCACCTTGTTTTCACAATCTCGTTCCCCATTGATCCAGCAAACCATATGTCGAAACCTTTGATATAATACCATATATATAGTTGCACATGCCTCTACAAAGTTTCATGGCCATATCATTAAATGTGAAAGAGATATACTCCTATCTTGTGCTCGTTGTCCCTGCTGTCCCACAGCCACACTGATGTCGGTTGGCATGCACGTTCCCATTGAATCTCTGCAGCAATAGTCATGCCATTCAACCACAATGTATACAACAAAGTCACACACATATCCACAAGTTTTCTTGCCCA
Source organism: Hyparrhenia diplandra (assembly GCA_015847255.1). Taxonomy (NCBI): domain Eukaryota; kingdom Viridiplantae; phylum Streptophyta; class Magnoliopsida; order Poales; family Poaceae; genus Hyparrhenia; species Hyparrhenia diplandra. Next base: position 68,461 of record JADLZK010008613.1, on the reverse strand, counting down.
TACCAACCTCAACATTGGAGTTCTAAGCATCGCTATTCTGCTGTTCCTACCATGCCAACATCTATGCAATGCCTTTGTTTGTCATCTTGCTCCTTAGCTATTTGGTCATCCAAATATCATATCCTTTTGTCACAATATGTTTCTTCTAGTCGGAAATCCACCTTGTTCACATAAATCCATTCCCTTCCATCTATACTTTTCAACTCTCACACCTTTTAATCATGCCTCCTATTTTGGTTAGTTTATGTGCTCACGTAAGTATAGAACAAGTCATACGCTTTCAAAACCTTTATATATTATTTTTGTAATGATTGGTGTACTGTTGCTAGGGTTGTGTTCAGATGCTTGTGATGGTTGTTGCTATCAATAGAAGAGCTATGCGGGGAAGGATCTGAAGAAAAAGCTAGAAAGTTGGAGAGAACATTGAAGGCAAGTGTAACATGAGTTTCCTTGTTACCTAACAACCTATAATCACTTTCATATGCATGTGTCTAATATGATGCTAAGGACTTTACCTAGTACTTTTGATATCCTTATCCCTTGTTTACCACCTGGTTGATGCATATGGTTAGTTTTGCTTAGCTTGCAATCACCAAATATTACAATGTTAATCTTGATTAATGGCTTATGAAATTAATGGTTAAAATGATGCTTTTGAGCAACAAGAATAGAAGGGGGCTAGAGCATTGGGCCTTTGGGTGCTCTAGTTTGCCCTCAATAAGGATTGAATCTTAAAGCGGCCACCCAGGGACTTATAGTACAACCATGAGGACCACATGACTTTGATCTTAGCCAAGTAACTTGACCTGTTCTAGTTCATAAGCGACTTACCGAAAGGGCAAGAGGGGGTAACCATGATTGGTATGGTCATTTTTCTCGCCAAAGTGTGTGCTGGGCTGCGTGTCAAGTGTGCCACTTCGGAGGAGAGTCTTCCATAAACACGGGGTCGAAACCTTGGCGGTTGCTACTTATTAGGACGGCTGGCGAAAAGCTTTGTAGTGAACCCTGCCTGCTCACCTTGGAAGTGTTAGGGGGTCGACGGGTCTTAGGCATATGGGAATCCGCGACTCATGGTGAATTTGTACACCTCTGCTGCGAGTTTGTTCAAAAGCGATATATCAGCCGTGCTCTCACGGTCCACGAGCGGCCTGGATCCTTTTCGAGATAGATGGTTCTATGGATGGTTTGGGTGATGATGATAATTAACTATATTCACATGGGAGCCCTAAGTATAACCTAGCGATATAGGTTCAATAAACAAAATATGACCAACTAAAAATGCTTACCGCAGTTCAACCATGTCTAGCCTTTTTGAGCCTTGCATAACCTCATGTTATACTTGCTTAGCATGGTGAGCTGACGCTTGTTGTATCACCAATGAAAATCCTGGATGGGTACCGGATGGTGGTTCAAGAGATGAGCTTTCCTAAAGGAGTTTCACGAGTACTAGGTGAGTGCTCCCCAGTCCACCGTCCCTCGTGGAGTATGGAGACCCGAGGATAGAAGATTAAGAATAGTTTCCGTTGTACTCGATGTATATGTAAGTTTATGTAAATATGTTTTGCTATGTAATAGAGCATTGCTTCTGATATTTACCATTTTTTTGCTATATGTGTCGTGTGGACATCCTGGGCACACATATAGTTAGCACTTGGTATTCTTGAGAAAACCGGTGTTACACACCACTAGGCCACCTGTCCAGGAATACCTTCCTTTGCTAAATAAAATTGAAAGAAGAATGATGGGCATTAGTACACTGCTATCATACGGGTCGGCTCGGGCTTGTGAATTATGTGCTCTCATCACTTCCAACTTACTACATGTGCACTCTTAGACTACCCATCTCGTGATTGAGTAAATCACAAGTATAGAATGCATTATCTTTGGAATGCAGGTGAAGTGAATAGGAAAGGAGGATGCTTGGTGGCCGGGGAGGACGCTTATCTCTGTAACACCCGTGTTTTACATCATCTTAAAAATCACTAAAAATATAAACTTTTGAAATACAACTAAAACTTGATTTATTTTCCGCACTACCAAAACCCGTTTTGAAAACCTTGCATTAAAACATCACCATGTAGAAATAGGATCCTTGTTTGTTTGTTTGCTTGTCGAACTTATGGTGGCAAAGAAGTCGATGCATAACCGGGATCACATGCGATATAGAAATGCATGCGTGATCCTCAGTTACATTTTTCTCTGGGAAATAATTCTCGAATTCTAGTATACATATATGAGAGCAAGTGTGTGTGTGTGTATATGTATGTATGTATGTATATATATATATATATATATATATATATATATATATATATATATATATATATATATATATATATATATATATATATATATATATATATATATATTGTGCACCTGGTGCATCTGTATGTGAGGATACACCGGGCCAACCGACGCGCCGGGGGTGCAACTGGTTGTCCCGTCTCATACCGCAGACGAGACCTTCCCCCCCTGGGAATCCCGCATGCAGGGGAATCTTTTTTTTTGTTTCGGATCAAAAAATGCAATATCTCCTAAACCGTAGCTCCAATTTCTCGACCCGTTTGCACCAGGTTGTTCAAAAAAATGTGCTTAACAAAATGAGATCAAACATGACTATATTTCACAAACTTTTTTTTTTTTACGTAATTACAACTTCATCGTACTATGAGTTGCCATCGTGACTACAACACAATTGCAACTTGATCAGAAGCATACTTAGCCCATTGCAGCACTTTGACTTTTTTTTTTGGAGCTCAACCTACACACTCATATACAATGTGTGACGAGTGTATTTGAAGCGGATGGGGTAACTGAGATTGATGATTTCCGCGTCTTACGGACACATCTTGAGACTGAACTTGAGCATTATCCTGACTTCCATGAGGCCAAGCTGGTTTGTATCTTATTATCTCTCTCTCTCTCGACCTCTGTTATTGCAATTTGTAGTGAACCTAGTCCGTATGTGTTGCAACCGGTGTGTACTTGATTATTTTTTCCTTTGCAATTATTTCTCTCACTCTCTGACCTCTTTTGTTGTAGGGTGTTGCAACTGTGGTAATCAACCTGTTGCAATTGGCTATAAACTAGGTTGCAATTTGCATTTTTTTTTGCAACAAGGTTTTTTACAATTATTGTTTGAGACTACGCAAGGACGAAAGATTTGTAAAAAAACGAAATGGTGCATGTTGTAATCGTGTTATTTTTCATTTGTTGTAATTGTGGACACTCCAATATTACAAATGGAGTTTTTACTAGCGTTGTAGTCACAACCGTGTTTTTATCACCCTTATTGTTACAAATGGTTGTTAACCAGGTTGCAATCGTCTAACTTGTGGTGTTGTAACTAGAGACACTCCCTTGTCGCAAATGGTAATTTACTAGCCATTGTGTTACTATGGGTCATCACCATGTTGCAAATGACTATTGACCATGTTGTTAAGCATGCCCCCCTTCCCATCAAGGTTTTTGAGAGACACTTTTAATAGTGTTTGCCGACTTACCAGCCGTGGGTTGTTGCAACTGTGGTCATCAATCTATTGCAATTGGCTATCAACTAGGTTGCAATTTGTATTTTGTCTTGTCAATTGTCTTGGGTGCGAGTGATTTGTCAAGTCAATTGACCGGATGACTAGTCGATCGCCGGTTTTTTGATCGTGCACGGTCAATTGTTTGCTTTGTTAGGACAACACCCTCTCTTGTCTATTGTTATTCCATAAAAAAAAAAATTGTCTATTTTTTCTTGTTTTGCCGCTCGGGATAGTTCTCTATCTTGTCTCTGTTTTTTTCCATAGAAAAGAATTGTCTATTGTGAGTTGTTTGTTGTGCTAGGACAGGACCCTCTCTTGTCTATTGTTATTCCATAAAAAATTATCTATTTTTCCTTTTTGCTGTTCGGGACAGCTCCCTATCTTGTCTATGTTTTTTTCATAGAAAAGAATTGTCTATTGTGAGTTGTTTGTTGTGTTAGGACAGCACCCTCTCTTTGTCTATTGTTATTCCATAAAAAAATTGTCCATTTTTCCTTGTTTGCTGTTCCAGACAACTCCCTATCTTGTCTATGTTTTCCATAGAAAAGAATTGTCTATTGTGAGTTGTTTGTTGTGTTAGGACAAAGACCCCCTCTTTTTGTCTATTGTTATTCCATAAAAAAATTGTCTATTTTTCCTTGTTTGTTTGTTCGGGACAACTCTCTATCTTGTCTATGTTTTTCATAGAAAAGAATTATCTATTGTGAGTTGTTTGTTGTGCTAGGATAGGACCCTCTCGTCTATTGTTATTCCATAAAAAAAAATTTGTCTATTTTTCCGGACAGCTCCCTATCTTGTCTATTTGTGAGTTGATTGTTGTTTGAATTAGCTAGTTCCGTCAAGTTGCAATGAGTATGATGTTATAGTTGCGATTGGTCTAGTCTCGCAGTTGCAATGGGTAGAGTACAAATATAGGGTGTATAAAATACACGTTGTTCACTAGCTAGACTTACAACTAGGCTGTAACTAGTTGCATGTAATAGCAACAAGCGCTACGGTTGCATGTAACTAGTTTGCATCTAGCTAGGCTTGCAACTAGGTTTTTAAAATACGTTCTAAATGGTTACAACAAGCGCTAACTACGCTACAGTCAAGTTGCAATTGTGTTGTAGTAACGATGGCAACTCATAATACAATGAAGTTGTAATTACATATTTGAAAAAAAATTCTTCAAATATAGTCATGTTGGATCTCATTTTGTTAAGCACATTTTTTTCAACAACCTGGTGCAAACGGATCTAAAATCGGAGCTACGGTTTAGGAGATATTGCATTTTTTCGATCTGAAACAAAAAAGATTCCCTGCATGCAGGATAGACACGTGGAGAGAGAGATTAGTTAGCAGGTCTGTGCGAAGTTGCAACTGGAACACATATAGAGTTGCAAGCCGAATACACTACTCGTTGCAATTGGTACTACAGGCCAATTAATTCTGCATCAACTCTGGCCAGCCTACCTCCATCGGAAGAAAATTCACTTGCATGCTGATCAAGTGATTAGTGCTCTCCGTAATCAAGGATGCATGGCTGCACGCAGTATAGATTAAATAATCCACCGTGTGCATGTGTCAGTGGGCCCTGTGGAGAGAAAAAAATATAACACGCAGAGGGGCATGTGTTGTGCGGGACTTGACACTTGACTAGGGGCGCACGCACAAGCAGGAAAATGAGGCGCGCGGGGCCGCATGGGACGTGACGAAGGGAGCTGGGCTCGCGGGGAGGGAGCTGTGGGGAGGCGCGGGACAGGCTGGGTGCATTTTATATAGAGAATGCACTGCACAGGTTTTTTAAACGCCAGTATATATATTATTTAGTTGCTGTAGGCTCTAAATAATATATAGAGCACAGGCCTCGTACCTCAGGTCATGGTGCTAACTAAAGTGGCCAATAGCCGTAAGTATTACTACCATAACGAACAGAAATATTCTGTAGCAAATATGGCTGGTGAGACATGCAGCAGTACTCACGGCATTTATTTAGCCATTTCATTCTTTTCTTCTGTATATATATATATCGCTGCATACACTTTTTTTTTTTCCATTTTTCCCGCACTCGTTTCCTTCCCATCGGAAAGCAGTACCGGCGGCGGCGCTCCTCACAGCCGGTGGCCGACCGGCAGCGTTGTCCCGGCGCGGTGCTCGCGGAAATGGCCCCTCGACGGCAGTGCCCCTCCTTCCACACCAGGCCACGAGCATCACCCTGCGCATCTGGCCGCGACGTCCCTCCCATCCGCGACTCCATCTAGCGGCGGCACCCTCCCATCGTGACTGCACCGACGGCGGCGCCCCTCCCGTGCACAACTCCACCGGCAGCGTCGCCCGTCAGCCTTTACTCCACTGGCAGCGGGGCCTTTCACCAATGGCAGCCTCCCTGCGTGCAGGGTACACCAGTGCTTGGGAGGTCCCCTAGAGGTGGATCTGGGCTGACTGGGATGCGGAGGTAGGTTGAATGGAGTGGATCCATGGCGATGTCCTGTCCTCTGCATCCTCCGGCCAGCCATTTGGTTTGTCTGGGAGGGATTTATGTGAATTTTGCAAACCGAATGTACAGCTCTGCAGGGTGCTTCTTTTAATCCATGGAGGAAGCCAGCAAATCAGGTCCGTGGAGGTGGCGTCGTCTCCTGCATCGATGGAGCGTCCTTGGTGACCTCCTTTGCCGTGACCTCCACACAGGCTTGTTAATTCCCCATCTCAATTTTTAGATTTTTTTTTTTTTTATTTTGTTAAACTAATTTTGCTCCTTTATATGTTCTTTCTTTTAGATATGCTTTACTCTGCCTTGCCCCAAGGATCAATCAAGTTACTAATGTCCAGAATCTATTTTTGGTAACGTACGACAAGGGAGCCTGGCGTTCAGCCGCATAGATGATTTCGAGATTGTCGTGTGAAGAATATTCCCCACGCCGGCTGCACCCTCTCCGATCTATTGTTTCGATGAACAATGTGAAGAATCTTACTACCAGTTCAGGGAAAAAAAGGAGAAAGAGTTCATAATCTTACTACTAGCATGTTCATTTTTTTTTTTCCTTGTTATAATTTGTAACGTCGAGAGGAATATTGTATTGTATTGGCGTACGGTATATGGAATCACCTTGAAATTTAGCTTTAATTTTGTCATTGCATTTTTCTAAAGTCAAACAATTACTACTAAACATCATCTAAAAGAACAAAAAATACTTAAAATATTACTCCTATCATTGCTATTTCTACTACCGCTCCTATAGGCAGCAACACGTAATAATTACTACTCTAGACATTTACTTTAATTGAGGAGGAATATTTGTTCCCCAACACGTAACAATTACTACTGTAATAGGTTTACTACTACGTACCAGTCTATTACTAGTTGGCCACGGTTCAATTCTATATATTACTACTTGATTACGAGATAAAAGAAGTATTATTATTACTACCAAGAATGTTTACGGTCACCCAAGGCGTATTACTCTTTTGTTCATGCGGTGGGAAAAACATCACTTATAGGTGAACGAAAAATCAGGAAAGCGACAGCAGTTATGACGCCCATTAATGTCGTGCCAATAGTTGACCGGCATTACGATTATGCAAACGATATTTTAGGCACTCTGGTAGTAATACTTACTCTTGCTGATGAATCGTTCACGGCCGCCAGATAAAGCCGGTAGTAATACTTACGGTTCTGGGAGCTGGTAGTAATATTTACGGTTGCGGGATGAAGATTTACTCTCGTGAGAAGGCTCATGCATGAAGTTGGTAATAATTCTTCACGGTTGTGGGATGAAAATTTACTCTCAAGGGAAGGTTTGGGTAGTAATACTTACGGTCAAGGATGAAATTTACTCTCGCGGGAAGGCTCTATGCATGAAGTTGGTAGTAGTACTTATGGTTGCGGGGGAAATTTACTGTGGCATGAAGGTTCGTCGGTGCTCTAAATAATATTTAGAGCCTACAGCAACTCATGAATAAAGCCAAGGGAGTATATATATACTTGTACAAATATTCTAGGGATGTATGTATACACGAGGAATTAAAAGAGAATAATAAAAAGTCAAGGCATGTATACTAATATATTTTCCAAACAGGTATATATATCCAGGTGCTCAACAATAGACCCTAAGAGTATATATATACTCGTATAATTACGAATGGAAAGTATATATATAAGTATACATGAGAATAAATAAAGGAAATAGTATTGGAAAGGAAATAGGAAAAGAAAAAGAAATAGAAAAGAGAAGGAAAATGGAAAAGAGCATTGGGCTCGTTTCTGGCCCAGCTCGCCTCCTCTTCTCCCCCCTTCCTGGCCCAGCCCGCTCCCTTTCTCCTCTAGCCCAACAACGGCGTTCGAGTGGGCCGGCCCAGCAACGAAAGGCCACGACAGCCTTCCACCTCGTGCCGTAGATGATGGAGTCGTCTTCCACCTCGCGCCGGACGCGCACACCGCGGCCCCATCGGGACCCCCTACCCTACGCCGTACACGGCAAGGTCAGTAGTTAAATGTATCGCCTAGGACCTCCATCTGAATCTTCAGAGGCATCAGTCGGTGGTGTTGCCCACTGGATCTGAGCACCTTGGGATGTTGATCCAGTACTGCTCGTCACAGGAGTGTGAGGTGGTGTTTGAGGACTCCCTGGACCCCCCTCACCGTCTTCTAGAATTGCTGCAGTAGGCGGGGTAAGTGCACCACCATCATCAAAGGAATCAGCAGCCGGACCTGAACCACTGTCCGTTGTCGGACAAGGAACAATATCAGTGTCTGAATACTGAACACTGAAAGAATCGGGTGCAGCTTCTCCACCACTAGCACTGCTGACTTTCTCCCCCAAATTCCATGGATTCTTCTCATTGAAAACCACATCCCGTGATAGCATTAGCTTCTCATTTACCGGATCGAACACCCGATAGCCCATCATACCTGGTTCATACCCAAAAAACACACATGGAATTGATCTGTCGGCCAACTTATTTACTCCTGGCCCGTTGCGTTTAGCATAAGCAACGCAGCCAAACGTCCTCATATGACTCACTCTCGGTTTCTTCCTGAAACAAGCCTCATACGGAGTCTTCTGATTTAGACTTTTGGTGGGCGACCTGTTCAGTATGTAAATTGTCGTCTTCACTGCCTCCCCCCCCCCCCAATACTTATTCGGTACCTTCATTGATTTCAGCAAACAGCGAGCCATTTCAACCACTGTCTGATCGCGTCGCTCAATGACACCGTTTTGTTGGGGCGTATACGGCGTGGTCTTGTAATGCTTGACTCCTTGCAAAACGTGACCACCACGGCAGAATTGAATTCGCCACCACGATCTGACCTGAAAGCCTTCAAACGACGCCCTGACTGTACTTTAGCCGCCACTAGTATCTTTTTCAGACACTCAAACGCCTCGGCCTTGGATGCTAGCAGCTCAAGCCACATATAGCGACTGAAATCGTCAACCACAAGTAGGAAGTATGCCTTGCCGCCCGGCGTGTGCGGCGTAATTGGACCACAAAGGTCACTGTGCACCAACTCAAGTCCGTTCGCTACTCTGAACGCTGATGCATGAGGAAAAGGTGTCCGATGTTGCTTTCCCAGGGCACACCCGTCGCATACTTGTTCCACTTGCTTAATCACGGGCAAGCCTTCAACCATTGTCTTTGCACCAAGATCATGTAGCGCCCTGAAATTCAGGTGCCCATACCTGGCATGCCATAGCCAGGCCGTGTTGTCCATCTTAGTCAATAGACAAATTGGAGCAGTGAGGTTCAACTTCAACACATACAGGCGATTTTTTCTTTCTGCTCTTATCAGAACACCTCGCTCTCTATATGCTGGCCAGCTATGCTCAAACACCTCCATTACACCGTGATCCATCTCGACCCGGCATCCTGCTTCCTCCAACTGTACAAGACTAATGATATTACATTTAAGAGAGGGTATGTAGTATACCTCAGTGAGGACTCGATGGTCCTTCGTCTTTCCAGCAATGGTCACAGCGCCAATGCCTTGGATCTCCACTCTCGATCCATCGCCGAAACGCACAGCTCCTCGCACCGACTCATCTAGGATGGTCAGTGCCTCCCGACAGCCCGTCATATGATTCGTGGCACCAGTGTCGAGTATCCACGCCCCTTCCACGTACTCCGCTGGGAACACGCGTTCTTGATTCAAGAACACATGCTGGTTGTCTGCGTTTGGTGTGCCAGCCACTGTGCAGACCTAAGCAACTAGGAGTGCTCCTGTTTCGACGTCACTGACTACATGGTGAGCCGCTTCCTGCCTCTCTTCTTTCTTCTTCGTCTTGCATTCTTTTGCGTAGTGCCCATATATGTTGCACTTGTTACATCTGCCTTTCCGTCGTGGTGTTCCCATCGACGTGAGTTGCCTGCCACCGGAGTCACGCACATTGCCACTGCCACGTGCCCTAGACTGCTCCTTCTTGGCATAGTGCCTGCCACCCTTGCTGCCGGATGTCGATGATGACTCCAGCTGCCCGCGGCCTTTGGTCTTGGCTGTCCACTCCTCTTCTGTCAGCAAAAGTTTCCCAGCCTTCTCAACCACTTGATCCACCGATGGCTCGAATCTGTCTTCAGCAGCCCGAAGGTGACCAACCAGCTCCTCTATGGTGAGCTTCTTCATATCTGAGAACATCTCAATCGTCACGGCTATCTGACTATAACGCGGTGGAACCACGCGGAGGAATTTTTTCACCACTCGTTCGTCGGTGACTCTCTCCTCCCCTAGCCCTCTTAGATCAGTGATGAGCTTGGTGATTCTCATGGCAAAATCATCAATGGCCTCTCCCGGCTTGAACGTGATAGCTTCAAATTCAGCTAGGAGCTTCTGGGCGTTTACCTCCTTGACACGATTGGCTCCAAGGCACATCTTTTTGATTGCCTCCCACGCTTCCTTAACAGTTTTGTTGCTAAGAAGCATCGGGTGCATCTCTTGTGGGATGCCGTGTAGCATGGCACCGAGAGCCAGCCGATCGCGACGCTATTCAACCTTAGCTGGATCGGCCTCTGAGACTGCATCCCACAGGTACATCCCCTCCAAGTTGCATTGGATGTGCGACGACCACTCCTGATAATTCGTCCGGGTTAACATCGGCTAGACCAAATTGCCCGCTGCCTGATTGAAAGCCTGGTCCTGGGATTCCTTCTCGCCTGAAGTTCCCGTCATGGCGATGACGGCGTTCAGCCAAACTCCTCCCTCGAAACCGGTGAACTCGGTCACCTCCGTGCTCCTCTACACCTCCCCTGCGACGAACTCCTTCGCCCTCGATCAACCGCGGCTCCGATACCACGTGTTGGAGCAGCTTGGTGCTCACGGTCAGGACCACGACGTCGTCGGCGTTCCGGTGCTCACCAGCCACCGCCGAGACACTAGGGTTTAGTAGATGGAAATAACACGAATAAGATGGATGTTTGTTGCCGCCAATCTCGCAGCCTTTTCGGTCCTTTATTCATGCTTTATATACACATGATTCAAACGCGATCTTGGGCTCACACGCCCGCGATCCCCGCGCCACGCGTGGCGGAGGACAAAACAAAATTAAGGTGTGGCGAAATCGATAATATATAATGTATATTCGTGACCACCGGCCATGGCCTATATGTTTGTGAGCAGCCCAAGATAAACAGAACATCGCGTTTTACTGTTTTTCTTCATCTCATTGCTGCCTAAGAATTCATCCTAGTATCTATAAATAGTATATAGTATATATGGGGTTCACAATTTTTCAGACTTCAAGGTATGGCGAGCGCCACACCTTGCCACCACATAGCTCCGCCACTGACGCCGCGCACCGTGCGCGTGCCGTTTCTCTGCGACACACACCGCGTGCGCAATACGCGTCGTGGCGCTTACAATGACCAATACGGCCTAGATCACAACCTAGCACGCCACCGGTTGTGTCCATGCCCTAACCGACTAACCTATGACTTAGGAATCAAAGATTACATATGCAGGCTTCTAGTTTAGCTAACACCCGCTTTTCTGGGACTCGGGGAGCGGACCAGGTAATCGTCACGCACGGGCTGGAGGAGACGACGGTAGCCGCCGGCCTCTGGTCGTCGGGGGCCCAGGTACCAGTCCCTGCGCAACACGCAGCGGAGCAGCGTCGTCGGGGGCGGGGCGTCGTGGGGCATCCGGCAGATGTACAAAAGTACGAGGCCACTGAAGAGTGCTACTCGAGGAACGTCACCAGCAGCGATTACTGCATCGTGTCGGATCAGTCCAGTGAGGCGTGCGTCAAGGGGCCATAAGTCTATGTACTTGAGACAAAGCAAGCAAGCCATACTGATCGAGAAAGCTATGCTTATATCACTGCAAAAAAGAAAAACACGAGTGCAAGCTTCTCCTTTATCACTGCAGAAATTTTCATTCTTCAAAACCCGGCCACTACTCCATCTGACAGGAATGATTCATTATTTAGCAACAAAGCTCCGTTTAACAAAAATAAATGACAACCAAGCTTGAAACTGGCCCCATGAATTCCCAATTAAGCAACACAATAATGGTTCTGTGCTGGTGATTTAATCACTTGGTACTTTATTTCCGCAAGGGTTATTCAAACGTGAGATTAGTGAAAAGTAGTAAATTACACATGCATGATCGATGTAATTTTAACTTTGTAAATAACTCCCCTGCTGAGTGCTGACTGCTATCGTACGTCGTCCAAAATAATATAATGACACTGCGTTTCGCGCAATGAAAAATAGAAAATAATAACGCTTTCCGATCCTAGGCATGCATGTTGTAAAGAAAACTTTTAGAGCACAATTTGTACAAACATTCTACAAAACTTATGAGAACACAACATATACTACGACCAAGTTTTTGGGACACTTATTTGAGTAATTTTTTTGTGGTGAAGTACGCCAGGGCTTGAGGCCATGCCCATGAGCTGATGAGCATGCATGAGCCGAGCAGAGAGCAAAATAGGATCTGAATGGAGTTGGATAATTTCCGTGGGCGGTATGGCCCTAGGGGCGACGCACATCGATTGTGTGCTCCGTGCTAGTGCATACACACCAAACTGGACTTCCGGTCAATGCAATTTGCAGATCCAAGTGGAGCAAGCTGTCCCTGATTGACTCCGTGCATGCATGTGCCGGCCGGAATCAGCGACCTCAGTTGACCTGGTTGTCCTTGCAGTCCTCCCTCGAGTTTTAAAGCCGCCGTGGCGCGCGTACTACGCAGACGGCCTCTGTTTGAGCCATGGCCGTGCCATGCGTCCGCCTCGCCCTCCTCCTCTGTTTGATGATCCTCCCAGCCACCGTGGCCTCACCTCGGAGCCTACGCAGATCCCAGGCCAACGCGTCGGCGTCAAGGTCGCGGCCGACCACCTTCTTCGAGGTGGAACGCCCGCTCCGCCCGCCACGCGGCAGCTCCGGCCGGTGCTCCACGCTCCTGCTCTCCGCCTCCTTCGGCTCCACCTTCACCAAACACCCGCCGCCGCCGCCGCGTACTCCCAGCCGCGCTGCCTCGTCAGGGCGGGCGGCGATCTCCCTCGCGGTGCTCGAGTGGCGCGCCGCCTGCCGGGGAGCCCAGCTCGGCAGGATCTTCGGCGTCTGGCTCGGCGGCGCCGAGCTCCTCCGCGGCAGCAGCACCGCCGCGCCGCCGCCGCCGAACGGTGTCGTCTGGTCCGTCTCCGGACGTCACCAAGTACGCGTCCCTCCTCGCCACCGGCGCCGCCGGCAAGTCCAACTCCACCCTCACCGTGTACCTCGGCAACCTCGTCAACACCACGCTCACTGGCGTCTACCATGCCAACGTCACGCTCCACCTCTACCTCCGCCGCACGCCGACGACGGTGCAGCTGCCGCCCACCGACCTCGCGCTCGCGGTGACCAACGCCGTGGGCGTGTGGTACGTCGACGCCAACCTCCACCTCTGGCTGGACCCCGGGAGTACGGCGACGGTGGCGGGCCTCGTGAGCTACGTCGCGCCGCCGGCGAACACGACGTCGTCCGTCCGCCGACCCTGTCGACACCGCGACGGCGAACCGGCTCGTCTCCACCACCGGGTGGGTGAGGTCGTCGTACGGGAACGTCACGACGGACGTCACGCGGGCGTTCGCCATCGAGTATCTCCTCACCTTGGAGACGCTGGACCTGACCGTCGTTGCGGACACCTGCGTCGTCGCAACGGACCACGCCGGCGTCGTCCTGTACTCGGCGCAGACGCACGGCAACTTCCCGCTCGGCTGGGTCTATCAACAGAATAGTCTAGCCGTCACGCACGGGTTGGAGGAGACGACGGTGGCCACCGGCCCGTGGTCGCCGGGGCCGCCGTACCGGTCGCTGCGCACCACGCAGAGCAGCCTCGTGGAGGGAGGCGGCAAGTCGTGGGGCGTCCGGCAGACGTACTGGTACAAGGCCACCGACGGGTGCTACTTGAGGAACGTGACCAGCAGCAGCGTCGTGTCGGACCACTCCAGTGAGTGAGGTTTGCGTCAAGGGGACGGCATCCGCTCCATTGCCACCGCTTTAGACTCCCCACAATGCGAGCGATGCTGAACTGAATCTGCTCGTGAAATAATTTTTTGTTTGTTTCAGCACCGATGCGTCTACATGCCTCGGCGCATGAGTTTTCTGGCTTTAGCATCGTGCCCTGCAGTGTGCTGCATCGATGCTGAATTCTTCTCTCTCTTCGTTTCAGCGCTCTCTCTCCTCATTTGAGCATCGATATTTCATACACTGTGGCTAGTCTTAGATCCTACTAGGTTGAACCGGCATCTGCTCCGTCCGTTGCCACCACTTTAGATCCTACTAGGTTGAACCCCGCCTTGCCGCGGGCTATGTCTAGCCATATCATTGAAAGCAAGACATCATTTACGATCAGTTACATGTCTAGCCACCATGGCTGAACGCTCGCGACTGCCATGGCCATGCTACCACTGCGTGCACGCCTACGCACAAAGCCTACACACCGCCACTCACAGCCGCGGACGGGAACGGAGAGAACATCAGAACAGCACGCCCTGCCCTGCGTCGAGCACCTGGTCGACATGCTGTCCTGCTCCTTTCATTTTCACCCTGGGCCGCTGAACCTGCCTACGGCCCGCTAGCACCCGCAGCCCTGTTGGCCTTGGCCCATCTCGGCTTCCCTACTGTTGGGCCAACATCAAGCGAGTGGCGGCTGCCTGAAGGCGAGAGCTGTGGCTAGCTGAACCCATCCGAAGCAGGCCCAGACAAATGCCGGACCTGTCCTAGAGGCCCAGCTTGCACGCCGTCGCCCAGAAGACCTGGTCCAGCTAGACCTTACACCGGCCAAGCCCAGTAAGAAGAGCGACCCACCGCAGCAGCCCTGGTCTTTCCCCTTTTTCTGTTTTCCAGAAACCAATATCTACCTTCGAAAATTCATACGAGTCCATCCTGGCTCCAAAAAATAATGAAATCAGTTTCATTTTTTTTAAAAAAACAATCCCTTACCTACCTCTCAGTAAAGTTCTTGAGTCCTTTTGTTTTACTTTTTGTCGCAGTTTTATTTCTTCTTATTGGTTGATGTTCTTGGCATTTTCTTTATTTGGGTAGCGACGACTTGATGTCAGAGGACGCACTTGGAGGTGATGGACCCTAGTAGTGGACGACCCCAACTTATGGATTCGCTTACCAATACTTCCTCGACATTGCAGGTGTCATGGCAATACCACCTAATCCTAGAGAATCGTATTTATGCATTGCAAGCAGAATGCCTAGCAATTTACTTTCACTCACATTGCTAGTAAATGTAATGCATGCTTTTGCCTGAGTGTTGGTTTCCTTAATGGAATTTACTTCCATCATAATTACAAATATATTTTCCAATTACTATTTTCTGTCTTGCTCATTCATACATGACTTTTTGGTCAGGACTTTACAATGGTCCAGATAAGGAAGTTCTGGAAAATGGTGCCAATTTGATGCTGAAAATTGCAAAAGAAGTTTTGGCAAGTCAAATCTCAAGGCAAATTGATCATCTACTCCTGCAAGACCCGTCGGACGGCGAGCAAGATTGAAGACGAAGCTTCAGAACAAAGTGGTGGGCAGCTCTGCTGTGCTTTTTGGAAAGGCATGTGTCGTAGGGTCTTGTAGTCAGGAGTTGCATCTCAGGAGTTTCTTCAGGCTGTTGGCGCCAAGTAGTTCTTGACAGGTTGTAGTTGCAAATTAAGTTTCTGGTAGTTGCTTTTCTTTTCGCTGTTACGGCAGTCCAGTCAGTTTAAACAGGTTAAGTCTTGAAGTGTTCTTTTTGTTGGCAGTAGTGGTGCTTTTGAGCAAGTTTGTTGAAAACATTTGGGTCCGTGGCCAGGAGGCCGTCCTGTAAAACTCTTTAACTCTCCTGTATTTCTGTTCTCATCAATGGAAATGGGGTTTCCCCGAGTGGATAATTACAAATATATATGCCTTGTTATGTGATATAGTGTATGATGTGGTTGGTGGATAGAGGTTGACGTGAGGCTTTCCCATGAGAGCAAGGATTATAATTTCACGAACCAGCCGGCTGCAAGCACAGCCATGCGCTAGCTGCTACGCTCGCTGCAAGCTGTAAGCCGACGAGTTGGCCCCTGTAGGCCCACCCTGCAGAGAACCCCGCGCTCAGTTTCAGCCGGCGGTAAGTTAAGCGCTGGTTCTCTTTTCTTTCTTCCCCTCTCTCCTCCACGTAGATGCAGCCGCTTTATAGCCTACCATAATACCTGCCCGAGGTAGATGGTAGGCTGGCGCGATGGGAGTGTTGAATTTCATGTGGGTGGTGAGGTGTTGTAGTGATACTCCTTGCCTTGACCCCTTTTATTTTGTGATACCGGCCAGAGTGATAGCGCGGTTTACTTTGGAGGTGAAGGAGAGTGCGCGGCCCGGATCTGGTTTTTGTGGATAGATGGTGGTTATGCTGATATGTTGTGATAGGCTTACGTTGAGGTGGTGGCTACCCATGAGAGGTGGGCTACGTGGTTATTTGGTGGAAGGTGCTTGCTCTAGCTAATTAAAAACCGTCATAGAATGATGCCTGAAACACGGGACTATGTCAAACATGCATGCCGCAGGCCCTGTATGAGGTGGGGCCGTTTCATCATTGAGTTAGTGCACTAAGCCAGTTTTGTGGGAACACAGGTGCACGGGGTTTTGCCTGCGAGAGCACAAGTTGTGGTGTTTTGCCTCGTCCACTCTCTCGCTTTTTTTTTTTTTGCAACAACGTTTTTGTGGTGTTTTTCATCGTTGCAGTGGTTTTTTTTTTCTGATGTTGCAAATCATATTTTTTTCTTGTTGCATTAGTTGTTTTTTATGTTGCAATAGCTTTTTCTCGTTTGTTGTAGATAGACTTTTTCGATATTGCACTTCATTTATTTTCCTTATTGTATTAGCCCGGGTTCCAAGGAGGTGGTGGTGGGGAGTTAGAGGTGGGTGGGGGTGCTGGGTTCCGGCGAGGTCGGGGGCTGGGGCGAGTGTGGGGGCAGGGGACGGAGCCATGTGGGGGCAGTGGGAGGGGCGTGCGATAGATTCAATCCCATCGGACGTTCTAGCGCTAGTAGTGTTGCTAATCTAAACAATAAATGTGTGTTTCTAAAGGCTAAAACAACCCGATTTACAAACCACGTGATTAAAATCTAACTTATTGTCGATAAAAAAGTTCTAACGTATTGTTGTCCTTTGCTATGAGTACTTCAAAAAGTAGGCCCAAAATTGAGACATAAGGCCCAAGAAAAAGACAACAGGCCCAAGACTAAAAAATACATGTATGAGTACTTTTAAGGATCTTTAATGATATTCAAATACATCAATATGTATTAGAAACCTATACATTCCAGAACAGTGGCGGAGCTAGGGGGCTAGCAAGGGCCGTGCCCCCAGCATGGTCCTTTATTTACATATCGAAATTCATTTGGATAGCTGAAAAATTATTATTTCACTCTATTTTGATGATAAAAAATAGGCTAAAATTTATTTGAATAGGCTAAATGCATATAGAAAATTTTAATATTATATGCACAGAACATATTTAGCATGCTTACGAGGTGTCGTTGTATTGTTCAACCTCCCTTATTCAAAAGTTCTGAATCCTCCTCTATTTGAGAAGTACTACTATTTTTGTATCAAACTAATAGGGTGTTTTTGGATTGGGGGACTAAAATTAATCACTTGTCACATAGAATTTGAACATTGGATCGACACTGAGATCAAGGAGTCGGACAAGAAGTTTCTTCAAGGTCTGAATGAGTGGGATGCGGGAGTGCCGAGAGAGGTATAAGAGAAGGTTGAAAGAGGAGGCTGCAGAGAAGGATCACAAGGGAGAGGAGGAAAGGAGGAAAGCTGCTGCCTATAGGGAGGAGGGGGAGAAGAAGCTCAAGCATGTGTGCCTAAGAGAGCAAGGTGGAGGAGAGGGAGAAGAAGTTCAAGCGTGTGTGTTGGACACAAGAGCAAAGGTGGAGGAGAATCCCGATGCCCTTAGGAAGCGAAAATGATCTTCTTTCATGTAAAATTCACCCCCGAGAGTCAAATCAAATGACTTCAAATTTGTGCTATACACGGTGTATGGTCCAGCACAACTTCACAATAAGAGCGCCTTCTTAGTAGAACTGGCAAACACATGCTCCAAAGAAACTCTTCCATATATAATAGGAGGAGATTTCAACATAATGCGAAGTCCAGAAGATAAAAGTTCTAGGGACTTCGACCCTAAATGGCCAAATCTTTTTAATGCTGTCATTGAATCTTTGAATCTTAAGGAGATTTTAATGGCAGGCCGCCATTACACTTGGGCGGGGCCAGGGGATAATCCAACCTTTGAAAAGTTGGATAGAGTTTTAGTAAGCACGGATTGGGAACTCATGTTTCCTTTATCAACAGTTGAACCTAGGGATAGGAATATCTTAGACCACACGCCCCTTGTGCTTAACACGGGCATGTCGACCCATTATCCCACAACCATCCTTTCAAATTTGAGAGGGGATGGTTGATTCGAGATGGATTTTATGATATGGTTGCAAATATTTGGCAATCTCCTTGCTCGGGTCCACCCCCTTGAACGCCGGCAGTTCAAGATCCGAAGACTTCGAGCCAGTATCTAAGGGGTTGGGCGAGACATTCTCAAGGGATCTTATCGAAAAGAAAAAAGACTCTGTTGACTCTTTTAGAGAATATAGATAAGAAAGCTGAGATATCTCCCTTATCTGAACAAGAGATTGATATGAAGCATTATCTAAAAGAGCGTTTAGTTAATCTTCTAAGAGAGGAGGAACTAAAATGGTATGAGAGAGCCAAAGTTAAAACACTATTGGAAGGGGATGCTAACACTCAGTTCTTTCATTTAGTTGCCAATGGGAAACATCGTAAGCAATATATTTATAAACTTGAAAATGATCAAGATGTTGTAATCGGTGATGATCGGCTCAAAAGTCATATTACGTCTTATTACAAAGATCTCTTTGGCCGGCCAGAAAATTTCGATATCTCCCTTAGGGAAGACCAAAACCCGGATATCCCACGGTATCTCCTGAGGAAAATGATATCCTCATCGGCCCGCTCACCGAATCTGAAGTGAGGGAGACGGTCTTTCAAATGGAGCATAATAAAAGCTCTAGGCCCGGGATGGTTTTCTGCGAATTCTATCGTGTTTTGGGGGTAATCAAGGATGATCTACTATCCTTATTTGCTGAGCTACATAGGGAGGCCCTTGACGTGTACAGCCTGAATTTTGGTATTATTGCCTTAATTCGAAAGGTGCATAATGCTATGAAAATCCAGCAATACAGGCCAATCTGTGTTCTTAATATGAGCTTTAAGATATTCACTAAAGTAGGCACCATAGGCTCAATATGGTAGCCAAAACGTGGTTAGACCAACACAGCATCGCCTTTATGCCCTAAGAAATATAATGGAAGGGGTCATTATCTTACACCTAAACCATTCATGAACTTCACACAAAAAGAGATGGTGTCATTTTCAAAATTGATTTTGAAAAGGCATACGACAAAGTGAAGAGGTCTTTCCTTCAACAAACTCCTAAACTCTGAATGGAGAAAGGTAGAAGATCGTTTCAAACAGAAACTCTCTTGCTGGAAAGCAAAGTATCTCTCATATGGGGGAAACTAATACCGCTTAATTCAGTCCTAAGCAGCCTACCTATTTTTATGATGTCTTTTTTTGAGATCCCCAAAGGGGTGATTAAAAACCTCGATTATTATAGATCAAGGTTCTTCTGGCAAGGATCTTCAGATAAACATAGATATAGATTTGCCAGATGGGACATCTTGTGTCGTCCTAAAGACCAAGGGGGACTAGGTATCCTTAATCTAGAGCTGCAAAATAAGTGCCTTCTAGCCAAATGGTTGGTCAACTTGTTGAACACGGAGGGCATGTGTCAATCTCTTTTAAGGAATAAATACCTTCGATCCAAATCCCTAACTCAAGTGACAGCCAAACCAAATGACTCTCATTTTTGGAGAGGCCTCATGCATATCAAAGATGAGGTGTTGGCTAAAGGTTCCTTCGCTATCAAAAATGGAACCACCACTAGATTTTGGGACGATACATGGGTAGGAACTAAGCCTCTAAAAGCTAGTTATCCATCCTTATATATATATAGTGCGGGATCCTCACGCAACCGTCGCAAAAGTGATGGATTCCAGCCCTCTAAACATCTCTTTTAGGAGGGCTCTGGTGGGTAACAAACTTACAGAATGGCTTAGTCTAGTAGCACGAATCTCTAATGTCGAATTGGTGGAAGGGGCGGATTATTTTAAATGGAGCTTAACCAAAAGAGGACTATTCTCTGTCCGCTCTATGTACCTCGACCTTATTGATACACAAACACGTTTTCAACATAGGAAGATTTGGAAGATAAAAGTTCCTCTAAAAATTAAAAATCTTTCTCTCGTTTTTCAGAGGGGGGTCGTCTTGACCAAAGACAACCTTGCTAGAAAAATTGGAAAGGAGTCGAAGTGTGTATGCTGCAATGGGAATGAAACTATCCAACACTTATTCCTAGATTGTCCCCTTACCAAAGTAATCTGAGGATTATCTTTTTTGCTAATTGACTAACTCAACCTAGATCAATTAGCCATATGTTCGAATTGGCTAACTAATCAAAATAAAAAAAGGATTAGAAATTTGATCCGGGTGGGGGTAGCTGCCATGAGCCGGGCTCTCTGAGATGCCGAAATGATGTTGTTTTTAATCAAAAGAAATCTAATTCTTTTTTTTTGCGAGGTAATTTTCAGAGGGCATATTGGTTACGCCACCGGGCCCAGCTTGCAGCATGACGAGATAGCCAAGGAAGCGCTCTCAACGATAAGCAAGAAATTAGAAATTATTGCTTTAGAGATTTCCAATAAAGGATGGAATCATTTATATTGTTTGAGATAGCTTCCCCGGTCGTTCTATAAGACCGTGGTTTTCTTTTATTTTCACGAAAAGTATGTAATAATTGGTTGTGTACATCCTTGGATGTAGAGGCCGGATATTGTTATCCATTATCTATAAAAAGAGAAAACACAATCCTGGTACTATTGTTTTGGTTTCATTCTAAGTAAATCTTTTTTTTTGACTAAGTTATTGGAAAAATTTATTTATGTACGCAGTATACTTATGGTTTAGCTATGCAATTTAGAGAAATTAATTTAACACCGTAGTTATATACATTTAACTATAAACTTAGTCAAAATATAAAAAATCGAACAGAAAGAGCATGTGATAAAATAATTAAGTGGATGGTTGAAAAAAAGAGGTTTGCAACAAAGAATACAGCTGGTACCATCCTCTCGCCATGTCAAATACCTCTCCTTGGCTACCGGTTCCATTATTGAACACAGCAAATCAGCATGACTATAATGCACCTAGCTACCTACACTATCGATCGGCAGGTTCATTTATAGCAGTGTTGTGGATTGAATCACAAATGAATATGCAGCGAGGCGCGTTGCTAGCTAGCTGCTGATCTCGCTGCCTATTTGAGCACACCATCCCCTTCCTCGGTTCGTACACCACCACCACATAGCCTAGCTCCTCTCTCACTCGTCGATCTGCACTGATGGCGAATAATACCAACGCCGAGCTAGAGCTGGCGAGTAATCCCATCGCCCACCAGCTGGTGGAGCTGGTACGCTCCAGTTCCAGCTCCAGCTCCATCTCGACAATAATGCCCCCGCCCCCGTCGTGCTTTGGTCCGCATGCGATCCTGTGGGCGATCGAGCGGCTCGTCGTCGAATACAACAACGACAACGCCGATGCGGGGTGGACCTTGAAACAGATCAAGGGCTTCTTGCAGAAGAACAAGGAGGAGGAGCTGCCACGTGACATGCTTCGGGCGGAGCTCGCTAAGCTCCTCCAGATGGGCGATCTTAAGGTGGTGGAAGTCTATGGGGAGGAGCACTACACGGTGTCCCCCCCTATCTCCCGCCCGCCGTGGCTTCGTCTGGAGGCGGTGCTGAAGGCGGTCAGGGAGCTCGACGGCATCAACCATGGTGGGTCGACCTGGGCAGAGATCAAGGATTTCTGGAACGAAAAATACCAGCCGGATCAGCCACTGCTGCCGGACTTCGGCACCTTGATGCGGACGATGCTCTCCGTGCTCCACTAGAGGGGCCACCTTACCATGATTACCAGGGGACGAGCCAATGGCCAGAGGCAATACACTCGTCAGCGAGCCCCGGCCATCGACGAGCCCAATCCCATTCGCATCCCTAGCTATCTCTGGTGCTATTATCTCGGCTACAAGCTGGGCGCCGGTGACGCCTTGGATGGCTCTAACCCTGGCGAGCAAATGACGGATGAGGATGATAACTATCTGGCTTATAGTCTCAGGAATAATAGCAATGCCCCGCCGTGGTTTGGTCCGGGGACGGTCCTGGAGGAGGTGGAGCGGCTCTGCCTCCACGACTTGAACAACGACACCACCGGGTGGACCGTGGAAGACATCAGGAGCTGCCTGATGGGGACACACAAGGAGAATCTGCCACAGAGCTTCGACGACGCGACACCACGCTGCGGGCGACGCTAGCTATGCTATCCAAGAGAGGCTATCTTACGAGGGTGGTCGAGGGGCGCTACAAGCTGTCCATCACCCCTCCCAGCTTCCCGTCGTGGTTTCATCCGGCGACGGTCCTGAGGCGATCGAGGAGCTCGACCACGACAGCTACTTCGCCGGCGGGTCCACCAGCGGAGATATCAGGGGTTACTTCGCGAGCAAACACGGCCATACGCAGCTGCCGTGGTTCGTCACGCAGCTGCGGACGACGCTCTCTGTGCTCCACCAGAGAGGACACCTTACCTGGGGAGACATTGGCCCGGAGTACTACACGCGGCGACACGCTCCGGCCTCCGGTGACATCGACAATGATCTGCTTTCCTATTATGTCGGTTACAAGCTGGGCCGTGGTCGTTACGGCTTAGATGACGGCACGGAATCGGGCAAGGCTGGTGACGCCGCCCCTGAATTATTCCGGCGGCGGCCAGTGAACAACAAATCGTCAAATAATCCAGGCAACGACGACACATCAGAGACGGAGGTGGGATCGATCTTTTATCCGAATCATTATTGCCTTTCATTTCTGTGGCCTTCAAAACTAATATTTGTCATGTGCAGCCATTGCTACTTAACGCCGACGACGAACACAAAAAGGAAAGAGTTCGGATCTTGGAGAAGAAAAAATGGTAACATATCTCTTGTGGTGATTACTACTAGAATATTCATAAATATTGTTAAATATATATATTTTTTCACATTGAAAAATGAGAAGCATGTACGCTTTCATTTGTATACACAATGTAGTTAAAGACACTAGTAGTATATAACAGGGCTAAGCTATAGCGCGCTTGCCATGTGGGTATTTTCAAAATTCTAATGGAACTGTATGATGAAACGCTAATAGATCCTAATGCGTGGCCACACTATTTCCAGACAAAGACCCCTGCTATATACTATTACTAGTGAAAGAGACTACTAGTTGCTTTCTAGTGCTTAATAACATTTGACCTCGTATTAATTCCTTTTGTCTTCTGGATGCTGGACAACAGATACAGAGGCAGCAACAACGTTTACGGTACACGATACAGAGGGTGTGTTTATCGTTCATTGGCCATGCTATTCTGTATGGTCTCTCTTTATACATGGAGGAGGCGGAGGAGACCACCAGTGGGCATCACCAAGAAGAAACCTCCAAAAATGAGTGGATAAAGTGGGCGGTGATGGATGTAATTTTTCCATCGTTTGTGTTGATTGTGATGGTTATCATGCAGATATTCTACGTCGACCTAGACCTAGAACAAGACACATCACAGAAACCGCTTGATGATGAAGGCAAAATAACAGGCATCAATACCGATAAAAAACAACGTGTGAAGAGGATAATTAATCAGGCACTGCTCTCATGGTCAAAGCTTTTGTATGCTTCATTCAAAGAAGCACCTGGCGTAGACGACAACATTGCGCATGCTGTCGCTTTCGTGATCGATATGGCTGCTGCCCTTTACCTTGGGTGGAATCATCGTTGCCTTGACAATCCAATGTCCAAAAGTGCAAGCACAAGGAGAGCCCCGGTGTGACATGAATGTCCAAAACTAGCACGTACGCAGAGTGCTTTTTGGTTGTTCAATTTTTTCCTCATATATCGTTCTAGTTCAATCGGAATCAACCTGAGACACTGGTCCTGTACGTGTGCCTTCTTTAGTCATGTTCAAACTTGAGTCGTCCTACCTGGGATTTTGTTTCTTGTTTGTTACAGCATAATTCTATTTGATGAGATTGCAAAGTTTCATATGGTGCAGTTGAAATTAATTATGGGTGTGTTTGGTTCGTTTTCAATGCTAGCCTGACCAGTAAAAACTAAGCCATAATAGCCCAAGCATGTCCCAACCAAGGTATCCCGTGCAACCCAGCTTTGTGTGCAACCTATACAACCACCAATTAAGGCCACGGGATATGGATCCAACATCTGAGATTATTTTCACTTAAACCCCTCCACCTGTGGGGTTTAAATCTGACCCATGTGTATCCAGGTGGAAGGGTTTATGTGAAAAACTTAGACGTTGGATTCAGATCTTGTGGCCTTAATTGGTGGTTGCATAAGTTGGGGTGTCATCGGTGGCTGCAGATATTTTCTTGTTGTAAGTCTTGTTCTGCATGTGCTTTGTTTCCTGCATCCAGTCCTTGGTATTTTTTTCATGGAACATGTTTTAGTGATCCCATTTGTTTTGTTATATGTAGGGTTTTTACCTTGATTTCTTACACTATGGAGGGGGAATCAGCTGCCCAAAGACATGCCGAGGATCTACTGTTGGAAGGGCTCAATGATTAAGAGGTATTCTTCGTATGATTGTGTGTCTCGGCCACACTTATGGAAAGAGACCAGTGAGTTGCAGTTTTGATTATTGTGATGTTTTATATTGGTTGTCCATTGTGTATGCTCATCTTAGAACTTAAAAGGCTATAAATATGTTTGACAAGAATCATACCTGTTTTTGTGTAGGTGAAATCTTTCGAAGAGACAGTGTATGCAAAAAAGTATGAAGTTGAAGAAGCATGTGAGAATTTTAGGCATACTATGGCTAATCATTGCGAATTCATCAGGCCTAAGGTATGTTTCTTTTTCTAGTATGTTTATTATGAGCATTCTTGGATAAATTGTATGGCTAATCATTGGGAAATCATTGTGAATACATTACAGGATAAACAATGTATGTATAAGCTTTTAGAGAGCATCAGACTAGACTTGGATATTCATGTCCTGATACACTTGTTGCCAAGATGTTCACTTACATGCATGAGGTTTATCTAGCACGTGCTGCCTCTGATGGAAATGCTCGGTCCGAGAGTTCTCGCTGGCAGAGCGGCTTCTACAAGAGATGGTAATGGTGATGATGAAGATGTTAATGCCGTCCCGGATGAATATGAAGCCCCTTTGCCTTTACCTGGACATGTTGATGTTCCAAAATCTGTTTCTGATCCGACAACCTTTGTCGGGTACTAGTACTACCGCTGTTAAAGAGGTCAATATTGCTAGTGCTGCTGCTGTTGGTATTACTGGTACTAGTGCTACTGCTTTGAAAGATGTCAATATTGCTAGTGCTGCTGCTGTTGGTGTTGCTGCTGCTTTGAAAGATGGAGATTGGCAGTTTGCAGAGGACACCAGAAGGAAGATGGCTGAGAATCAGGTGAAGAAAGCACATGGTTACAGCAGTGTTGAGATTTAGCTATTCAGAGATTTTGCATATAGGAACCAAACCACAATAGGGGCAGCAGCCTTTTTGTATTGCAGTGAATGTGAATAGTGAATGCATTTTTACAATCATCTTGGTAACAGACAGGCACACTGAAATTAGGTTAGATAATGCTTTTGTTTGGGCACACTGAAATTGATTCGTCCAGAATACTTTTGTTTGGGCATTTAGTGTACACTGTTTGCAAATGCAGAAAGGATGTTGTGTCTGTTTCGTGTGCATTCATAATTTGAGATATGAGAACTTCAACTAATGCCTAATGGGTAGCACTGAATACTGACAGAATTATAGAATCAGTGAGGTCGTAGTGTACCAATCTCATGAATCAGCTATGGACTACGGGCGTGAGTAACGGCTTCCCGGAGAAGAAGGCTTGGAGGTTCCCAATCATGAGTTCTTGGAGGTGACCTTGTGACTCCTCGGTGAACACCGCCTCGTGCGCCGTTAGCACGACATTGTCCATGTCGCGCAGCTCCGGCGGCACGTGTGGCTCGTTCTGAAGACGTCGAGGCCCGCGCCGGCGATCCTCCTTTCCTGCAGCGCCGCGATGAGCTCCTGCTCGTCCACGTTCCCGCCGCGCGCAATGTTCACCAGGACGCTTTCCGGGCCCAGCGCGTCCAGCACGCGGCGCCCCACGATGCCCCGCGTCGCGTCGTTGAGCGCGCACGCGACGATCAGAGCGTCCGAGTCCGCGGCGAGGGCGTGGACGTCGGCGAAGTAGCGGTAGGGGAAGGAGGCCGCCGCCTTGGGCGTCCTCGAGTGGTAGGAGATGGCGCAGCCGAATGCCTGGAGACGCTTGGCGATCTTTGAGCCGATGCTGCCCAGACCGATGAGATCTTTTGAGCCGATGCTGCCCAGACCGATGATGCCTACGCGCTTGCCGCTCAGCTGATCAATCAATTCATAATGTGTTGAGCTGATGAATCAAATTGACTGAAGACGAGGGAAAGAAGCCAAGATCCGTAAAAACAATGGAACCTTGGTGGTAAGCGGAAGTCCCCTTGCTTCGGCCAGATCCCAGCGCGGACGTAGCGGTCAGCGGCGGCGACGCGGCGGAGTACGGCCATGAGGAGGCCGACGGCGTGGTCAGCGACGTCGACGGAGAAGATCTCGCCCGCGCCAGCCACATCGACGCCGCGAGGATGGCGCCGCCTGCCACCACGAGCGCGGCGCGGGGGGTCCGCCCGGCGGCGGCGGCGAGGAAGTCCGGCAGCGACGCGCCCGAGGCGTAGAAGTCGTGGATGCGGAAGCGCGACCGCAGCACGGCCATGAAGGTGGCGTCCGTGCGGCGCAGGAGGAGTCCTGACTTCACCGCGGCGGATGCCATCGGCTCGGTACGACTAGGATCGTGTGTTCAGCTGGCAATGAGCAGCTGGCATGTCGCTGTGGCTGGCAGTGCGCGTGCGTGCTCCTGCGGCTTGCCGTCGAGGCATCGACGAGGAGGTGCTCGGTGAGTTGCGGCGTGGCCATGGGGAGGCGCACGCTGGAGCCGTGGTGGACGGCGGTGGTTGGAGCATCGTTGCTTCCGGTCACAGCCATCGTGGTACAGTGGCATATTTTTTCTAGAGCCTCTGCCATCCTGATGAGAAAGACATAAGTGACATTGACGATCAGAATAGACCAAGCAAGCCCTGAACTCGGAATGGTCAATCTTGGGTTCTAGAAGAAGCGCCTGCCATTCAGGACCTGATGCTGCAGCTTCAATTCGTTAGGAACACGTTGCAAAAAGAATATTGACTTTGTCCATGGGATGGGGAAAATTGGAACATATAATTTATTTCCTCGGTTATTTTATCTGTTTCAGCTGTTTTTTTATTTCTAAGATGACGAAAAATGCTTTTTACAAATGATCTGACACTGTCACTATCACTGTTTTTTTTTTTTTTTTTTTTGAGAAAAATCACTATCACTACTTGAGTTGCTGTGCTTAGATTTCCTCGCCTTGCTTGCGGCTGAAACGAAGAGCAGAGGCAGGCCCGTGGGCCGGCGCGACAGATGAACAAGCAGAAGAGGTGGCTCCAGGCTGGGCTACAACCTGGAGCGGGCCAAAACCGAAAAGGACGGAAGACAAAGAGGAAAAAAACAGACTTTTCAACCTACTTTGAATTGAATCTTAAAATTTTGAAACTAAATTTAAACGTATTTGTTTAGAAATCGTTTCCTCAAATAAAGTTTTGAAGCTTTATTTTCAAACACAGAACTACACCAATTCGTTGCTTAACCAAGGTTTTAGAAATTCATTGCATACAGTAAGACTTATGTAAACACATGACTGCAACAAACAGATTTTCATTATTAGAACATAAAAATCTTACCATAGCAAATTTTAACCTTTTGAATTAAAAACAGCTAAATAAATTTTATAAAACCACGTTTTAACTCTGAGTTGGCAATAACTAAATAAATCCTAAAAAAATTTTAGAAGGATCGTTAAAATTGTTTATTGTATTTGTTAGAAAGCGCAAGGAATCCGCCCGGAATTATACCCCGAGCCGGCGCTAAACAGGCCTAGGTCACACATCAAACCCAACTCGAAGAATTTTACAGGCCCCGAGTTTTACTTCTCGGGTCACAAGGTTTTTCGTGACCCTTCGTGAGACACGGGCTACCCTCGTCAACATGTGACTTCGGAGATGTTTTCACGTGTTCTTGTTAGAAAGCGCCATGAATCCGCCCGGGAATTATACCCCGAGCCGGCGCTTAAACAGGCCTAGGTCCAACGGAGTCCACAATAACAAGAACTTGAGCCTAACTCAACCCAAAAAGACTAGCCTTATGGGTAAAGCTGGATAACGAGCCAGCCTCGGCTCGGCTCGACTCGGCTCGCTCGGCTCGTTAGGATAACGAGCTAGCTCGGCCTCGGTAACGAGCCAAAAGTCCAGCCCGGCTCGGCTCATTAAAAGCTCGAAATGGCTCGTTAAGCTCATAAGCCAAGTATATAAAATACACAAAATATAATATTTATAATTTTGTATGTTTATCTAAAGTTAAAAAATAGTAATAATACAAAAAGTAATACATCTTGGCACTTTAAATTGAAAAAAAAAATAATATGTGCTAACATATATAATGCACAAAGATAAAGTAATACAAAAAATAATATAGATTTTGGTGTTCTTTTTCTAAATGTGTAGCTTGAAGTAATACAAAAAATAATATAGATTTTGGTGTTCTTTTTAAATGTGTAGCTTGTTTGGCTTCATGAGTCGCTCAAGATAGCTAACGAAGCTAAATGCCTTTGGCTCGCTCGGCTCGTTAATCGGTCGAGCCGAGCCAGCCACGAGCCGAGCAAGCTAACGAGCTTTCGAAGTTTTTCCGTCCAGCTTTTACTTATGGGTGAGAACTGCCCCACCTTTATGTTGTGCTCCCCACCATCAATTTTCGATGTGGGACTAAACCCAACAGTATTTAGAGTTTTTCATGTCGATTGTGTAGGTTTTAGAGGATTGTCCAAACAAGCCCAAGCTTAAGGATAAGAATAAGGCCGGATGAGAGGTAAAAGTCACCCCCTCGCTACTATCAAGACATGTGTTGACGACACCTCAAACGTTTGTGCATATGGATGGTTGCCGCACTTTACGTACGTTTGCGAGCTTATGACCTTTGCAACTCGTTGAAGACCCCACTCTTTCTCCCTGCCTCCATCTCTTTCTCAAAAATAGGCGGTATCGATCTCTCTCTCTCTCTCTCTCTCTTCACATGTAAGAATCGCTTTTACAGTTAGTGCATATGGATGGATGGTTTGACCGGTCGTCATGGTTCGGTCAATGCATTGGCAAGCTGGGGAGTGTGCCAGGTAGACGGCAGCGTTCAGATTCATCGATCATTCCTTGTGTCGCGACTTTCCGAGTTGCGGCCACCACAATACAGAATAATTGTAACGGGCTTGTGCGTTACAATAGAACCCAATATTTTTTGGAATCAGACTCTATGTCATTCTAGAAACAAGTAGCTTTTTTTTTAGATAAAGGATATATTTCATACCCGGCTTCATCTACCAACAGAGAATCGGGCCAATCATTACAAAACAGGTAGCCAGTATTTTTGGTAAGACAAAAGTCACCGGACAACACCGGTACAACTAAGAAAATGAAATAAACCGACGGAAAAATACATCTCCAACAAGGAGCTTGAGATCCCGGCAACGACGCCAAGCACCTGGTATATCGCGCAAAGGAGCCACCATAACGCCGGCACCTAAGCCGACAAACGAGGATCTTCCAAAAGCGACGTCTCCAACGAAAAATGACATTCAAAGACGCCATCATCGCCCACCGTAGATCACTGGTGTAGGGTTTTAACCCGTAGAGATCATATGAACGACACCTCCAACGAGGAATGTGGCACCGCAGCGCCACCGCCGCCGAAACATGGTAGGATTGCCGGTGCCCACAAATAGCCGCACCGCTACGCCATCGATCCGAAGATTTGGCCACCGACGTAGCCGCCAGGCCGCTGCCACCACCGCAGCAGATAAAGCGAAGAGCCGCTGGCGGTGGATCTGCACATGTCACGCCATGGAGGAAATCAACACCGGCGCCGCCACTCCACCAAGGCGTAGGTTGGACCTCGCCGAAGCCACCTCGCTAAGTGCCATGGGGCGACAAAGAACCGACCCGACAACGTGCGGCCAGCCACCGCGGTGCACCACCTCCTTGACGTCACCAACCGCCGGTCAGAAGCCTCCAAAACAGGAGACCTTGCCGATCCGGCATCGGGCGCCACTCCCGCCCAAGGTCCCCGGATTCGCCATGAGACGGACAACGGGTACCCCCGGCCCGCGAATTCACCTCCCCCATGGCCGACGTGAGTGCGACACCCTTCGACCGTGCCGCCGGATCTGCCCTCATGGGTTCTCCCAACGCCCAGGCCATTGACGGCCGGCACTACGCCACCGCGAGAGGAGGAAGGGACGACGGAGGGGACGAAGATCCACCCCCCACGAACCACCCCGCCCAGCCCGGCTCCACCACCTCTCCACTACCGCTACCACCACTGCCGGGCGCCGACCCCCATCATATCCGAAAGGAGGAGGTGGAGATCGCCACCACGCCCGTGCCGCAAGGCGGGCGCCAGCGCTGGAGCCTGAACCGACACCAGGCGACGCAAGGCCGCCCGATCCGCCGCCCCATGCCGCACCGCCCGGGGCAAGGCGGATCTTGCCGCCGCTGACGACGCCGCCACCGCCCACAAGCCGGGCCCTGCCGCCAGCGAATAGGGAGCGCGATGGCGGAGAAAACACCCCGCCGCCTTCCTCGCGCTCCGCCGAGCCTCCGGCGTCCCGCCGGGCGGGCGAGGTTGGGAGGCCAAGGGGTGTAGGGGTGGCGGCGCTAGGGTTCGCTTCCGCCCGAGCTGCCCCTAGGAGGAGGAGCGACGCCTAGAAACAAGTAGCTAGTTCTAATAACACAAGGATATAAAATTGTAGGATAATAACGGATCGGTAGCTAAAGGATTATATTCTGTAGCGTGTAAACTATGTCCTTATTAATAACAAAGCAAAGCACTCCATTAGGTTACGTTGTTGCTGTCGCTTTTACACGCTTTTCATTCCATGTCCGCCCAATTCCATCGATGACGAGGCGCTGTGCCGGCAGTACAATCATGTTGTGTGCCATATTTTTAGATAAGGGAACAAAGTTCCATCCTCTACCACCCAGCCTAGAGTTAAGGATACAAAAGAGAAGTCATAAGGCCACTCAAGTGGAGAAACCAAAAAATACAAAAACACAGCATCCGCCCAGGTAGCTAGTGTGAGCACAGCATGCAAAAGAAGCTAGCCCGCAATACGATTATTATTAAATCTCCATCCAAACTTCACAAAGACTGCTAGAATTAAGGGGTGATTTCTAATAAGCAATCAATATAAGCTTTTTGATATGCACTCACCACACGTTCTAACTTTCCACACGGGCTTATTTTTTCATTTTTTATTTAGGGAATCTGAATCTCCCCGTACCAGCTAGGTAGCAAGCACTAAGCACAAAAGGAATTCCACGATCCACTGGCTAACTAATGCATTATCCAGAGTACGTACAGAGTAGGTGACCCAATTATGTAGACGTCAGTACAGGTCGTCGTCAACCTTAATCGACCAACGTGGAGACGACCTGCAGTTCGTCATTCTTTTCGATCTATAGCAGCTAGAGCTAGGTCTGCTAGATTATATTTTGGAACTCCTTTAAATTTCTTTTGAGAAAGCAGCTAGCTTTAGGCGGGAAACCAGGTGTTATTACGACTATTGTTATTGACCGACTCTCCGCAACCACAGACATACAACGACGCCTCCGGCCACTTTCTTCTACGCGTTCAAACCCCCAAGAAATCATTTCTAGCGGCTGACCCTTGAGGTAATTTAAAATTCCCTTATTGGTCTCTGCCCTTGGTGGCCATCGTTAAGGGGGTTAGCCACCCAAAATAAATTATTTTAGATAAAGGAATAAAACATCCAACATTCACATTCGCAGGTGAATGCTTATGGCAAAACTTATAGTCGCGGTGTTAAGTGTTACTTAGTGACATGGAATTGAAACGTGTCACTAATATAATACGAGTGACGTGGATAAATGCCACACGTCACTGGTTAAGTGTTGCCCATGGTCCAGAAGCAAAACGTGTCACTATTTACAGCTTACTAGTGACTCTTCCCAAAAGGACGCGTCACTGATCTGAGGACTCGCTCCTTCTCAGCCATGTATTTCAACAAAACATGTCACCTCGGACCCAAAATAAGTATGACAAATAATTAAGTCTGGACTCAAGTCCGACCGCCCTCGGGCCTCTCCCCTGTCCAGTCCCCTCCTCTCTCTTTGTCTCGCCTCCACCCATCCCGATTCTCTCTCATCCCCTCGATCTCCTTAATTTCCTTCCTCTGCCGCCACACAGACATACAACGACGCCTCTAGCCACTTTCTTCTGTGCAGACTTTTCACGACGCCTTGGTCATTAACACATATACCTTAGGGCACTCAAGAAAAACATATATCCTCGAGAGTACTACATTTCTTTGACACCATTCAAAAAGCTAACCTCATCTTTGTTTGCTCTGCATCCAAACCCCTAAGAAAATCATTTGTCGTGGCTGACCGTTGAGGTAATTTGATATTCCATTATGGCTAGTTTAGATTCAACCATTCACCTTCGTAATTTGAGGGATTGAATTGGTACTCCTCAATCCCTTCCAATCCCTAAGGGGAATGATTGATCCGAAGGAGCCTTTATTGGTCTCCGCCCTAGGTGGCCATCGTTAAGGGTTGGCCACCAAAAATAATTTACCTACCGGTTTTTAGTTTCCTTGAGGTTTTTGGCCCTCATGATATGCCTTTTTCGTGGTAGTGACATGGTATGATCTGTATCAGTTCAACTTGGTAGAATTATGGTATCGTAAGATTTCAAGACATAAACCGGGATCTCGACAAGTGACAACCTTGCACTGCTGGTTCAAGGAGAGGGGGCAACAAGCACGGTATTGTGGATGTTTTTGAGGTGGAGATTGTTAATGACGGATTATTTATGACTGGCCCTGTTTGGATCCCTCTAGCTCGGCTAGAGCTAGAGCTAGTGCTAGTTTCTAAACTAGCCCTGAACTATCTCTAGCCCAAAACGTGTTTGATACAAGGGCTAGTTTAACAATAAATACAGTTATCTAATATTTGACCCATTGAACCAAATCTCTATTCGGATTTGGTGTGGCAGCCTCCGGTGTGTCCTCCTTCCCTGAACTAGCTCTAGCCCCTGAATCCAAACAGGGCCTTTGCCTTTGTTTAGCTCCCATGCATGCATAACCTAAAGCAGTTTCACACGGGGCTCCCTTTTATCTTTCTCTTCTTAATTAACTGCTACCAGCTAGCACTAAGTGGCCGCCGGCTTGATTTGACTCCCACATGCCTGCACGTAACGTAAAGTCTGCAGGCACGTTTATTTCCAACTTTCCACACATGCTCCTTTGGAATTTCTTATTAGGCGGGAATCAACATCCTACGTCGCTACATGAATGCTACTACTTGCTAGCATTATATATGCACAAAGTGTCTTGCAAAACGAAAAGAAAAAAATATGTTAAACATAGACGTACGACCATTGCCGGACAAGGAACAGTCCATACAACTTTTGTTGTAAAAAAGAAAAAAGTCCATACAACTCAGTTAAAAAAACATTGAAGGTTTGCGGTTCAGTGCTGGGACTCAATTGGGATCCAATTCCAGAATCAGCCGAATATTTTCCAGGCAATTCAGCAAATAAAAACCCAAGCAACCCCGAGTTCTTCATGGTTATAGCTATTCTAATGTCTTGGAGCATCTGGACAGCTAGAAATAATCTCATCTTCAAAGAAATACCTGTCAACCTGGCAAGAGTCAAGGCTATTTTCAGTAAAGAAGTCAAGATACTCTCTATGACAGTGAAGACTCTATCTTGTATCATCTGATTCATGGATCCAAAATCTGTTGTAACTCTTCTTTGTGCTGTCATTTTTTTCCTTTCTTTTTTCGTTTCCTAGTTTGTTTCCTTTCGCTATTGTTGGATCTTTTGACTTTCAAATCTAATAAATTCCTGTAGGGGCTAATCAGCCCCTCTAGTTCTATCAAAAACTCAGTTAAAAAAAGAGGTAGGTATCAAACATAGGGATTATTTGGGTTTGCCTTGGGGCTCGGCGCCCTCTGAGGGTACTCCGATAGCCTTCTCTCCACCGAGAGGAAAATCTATCTCGCTTTTGATATTACTATTCCCTCCTCGAGAGGAAACAATATCTGCCTCTATTCCCTTCCCCGAAATGATAGGGCATCTCAATGACAACATCTAATCCTCCTAAACCCTTTACAGTACGGGGCTACCTCTCTGTACGTAGTACCGACGGTAGATACAGCCTTGTACGTAGCTTCAATGCACACTATGGAGGTTGTCATCCCCGCCGATGTAGCTTCAATACACACTATGTCATCATAATCATAATAATTAATCTATGCACAAACGACGTCACTACGCCCAAACAATTTAACGTGGAAGGTCACACTAGCATCCACGCTAACCGGACTATGGGGCCACTCTCCCCACGCCTCGCTTCCCGATAGATCGTTCACCTACGCCGACACCTTGGTTAGAAATTATACTTCAACCCAACGGGGTGTGGAATCAAGTCGCCCCATCCCAACGTGTGGTTGTACGTATTATCGCACTAGGTAGATGGTCTATGAACCGGTCCTTACGAGGCAAGTATCTCTCCACAGAAATCATTCCCAAAACATGTTAGCCCACCTCCATGTAGACTAACACCACCCACCTCTTTTGTTGGTTATGTTCATTTTATTATTAACAACATTAATCTTAATCTCTTACTTGATCATAACATGGCCGTCAACTCAATGAATATCTCATGCTCAAAGCATCATCAATAAACTCATGAATCTCATATATCAACATCATGATCATCATATAAATATACCTCATGTATATAAGCATCTCATAAAGCAAGCCATGATCAACATCTTTGTGAGCTTAAAGGTTATTTAGTTAGGCCAGATTAAGGGGGGGACTTGCCTTGTTTTCTAAGTCGCCGCTCGATGAAATCGTGGTCGCCGTTCTCCCGATAAAGGTCCTCATCCGCTACTCCCCATGTTTGACGAGATTATCGAATAAATATCAGAGCAAATGAATAGCGATGAAAAAAAACCATGTGATAATGGGTGAAATCATAAGAAATGAATAAAGATCGATTTTAGAAGAATTTCGGAAGTGGTTTGACCTAAATCGAGTTACGGTTTAAAAGTTATGATTTTCTCGAATATTAATTAAAGATCATAAACTATGTGGGATTTT
The DNA here is from genome assembly GCA_015847255.1 of Hyparrhenia diplandra. NCBI lineage: Eukaryota > Viridiplantae > Streptophyta > Magnoliopsida > Poales > Poaceae > Hyparrhenia > Hyparrhenia diplandra. The sequence continues at coordinate 32,966 of JADLZK010008613.1, read as the reverse complement.
TATGTCAATATTTTTTAATATAAAAATGGTATAAAATACATGACAATCATCTCCATATGATCTAGTTTATTTATATATTTTTTCTGGAATTTTTCTCGAGGTCCAAAAAAATATACTTATAACATTTCATGCACGAAAATAGGGTGTACATAGCAATTTTCCTTGGTGTGTACACACAGTGTGTGCCATCCCACGTGGCTGGCCAAGGCCATGGGTCCAGCCCACCTGGCGCAGCATAACGGGAGGGGAACGGCATTCGACAGGGGTGACCACATGTCGGCTCACCGTTGGTCGCCCCTTGACGCCGTGGACGGTGGGTGACGGCGACGCCCGTCCGGCCCCCCGTCATCGGCTCTTGAGCGGCGGTGGCTCACCGGAATTCGGCCGGAACGGTGCGGACCTCGCCCAAAGCTCGTCGTGAGGGACGTGTTGGATGCCCACCCTCACCCCGACCTCAACGGTGTGCCTCGAGGTGGCGGTGGAGATGTAGCCCCACGGCGGCGGCGTCTTGTGCGGCGCCACGCGGCGGTGCTCGAACACGACGTGACACTGCGCATTAGGGAACAATAAGTAGGGGAAATGAAAGAGGGGGGAGATGGAGAGTCTTACCGGCCCACCAATTTGCTTTCCCGATGACTCAATCGACGGCGTCACTCGAACACTAACCGGCGGCGGCAGAAGCCTGATTTGTGGAAAATCTTCTTGGAGCGAAGAGGGAAGGGAGAGGGAGAGAGAGGACGCGACCACGGTGTGTTCTAGATCCCAGCAGAGCTCTTGCCGGACGGGCACCGGGTAGGGCTATTTATAGCCACATAACCGCGGGCGAGCCTCCCCGCGGATATTTTCCGTGGCGGCCGATATTTTCTCGGCAATGAGTCAGCGCGCGCTGGATTCTCGTAGCTTCGTGCCGTCTAGTCGTCGTCTATGGCGGGCCGGTGAGGTTGGTTCTTGCCTAGTCATGTCACGGCGGCTGGCGGTGGGCCTGGCGAGGTTGCCGTTTCCCCTGTGCGCATTCAAGGCGAGGGGCGAGCTGGCCTCGGTGGACATGACGGCTCGGGCGGGGTTCAATGCTGTCCCCTGTGCTCCCGTCCCGCGCCGTGGACGCGTAGTGGTACGGGCGGGGAGGCAACGCTGGGCCCCGGGCGGGGCTATGGCACGGTCGTCGCCTTCGGGAGAAGACAGAGCACACTCAAGCCCCGCACGTCATAGAGAAAGAGGAAGGGGAGGAGGGAATGGGCCGGGGCGGTGGCGGCTTGGGCCGGCCCGTCGGCAAAAAAAGAAAGAGGGGGAGAGGGAGAAGAGAGGTGGCCGGTTGGGCCGTGGGTGAGGTGGCCCATGAGCCTTTTCTCCTTTCTTCTTTCCTTTTTCTTTTCCTTTCTTCTTTCCTTCCTTCATTCTTTATTCATAACTCCTTTTAGGTTCTAACCAAAAGTTCCTTGTTTCAAAAATTCCGAAACATCAAACTAAGTCATAAGATATTGTCAGGATGGCAAATCAATTCGGGTTTTTGAATAGTTCAAATTTTTAGCGATTGTTTTAAAAAAATGGCCGAAAATCGGGGTGCTACAGCTCCTGCCCTTTACCTACCTTAACTCTACTTCTGCAAAACAAATTCCAAGATGGGATGCCAAACTTTATACTCAAACTTTTAGGAAAGCATGTGAAGGAAGAAGCTCCAGGGTCTACAAGGTTTCTAGAAACCTCAATAGAACTGCTCATGTCCTAGGCTCCCAAGCTAGACATAACTCACATGTAACTCCAGGTGCAGATGTAATTTCAGGTGTAGATGTCACTTGTCACAATGCTTCTGATATCTCGAGCTGCCCCTTCAGGGATGCTCTTGATCATGTAATGTGTGGGAAACTTACCCACATCGCAGCCTCATGTTGCTAATCTATAAAGTTGTTTGTTATAAAAAAAACCCCTTGGGTGCGAGTGAAAAGCGAATGAGTCGAACCAAGCCGTATAAAATATTGTTAATCAGGACGGAGGAGAGAGAACATATAGTACTGACTAAGGAAGAGGACACAGAAGAGTGGCTGGCCGAAAAATAAAAAGGTGTTTTGTGGATCAGCGAGTTTGTCGTCCCATGGCAATTTATTTTGAGTTGTTTCTTTAACTCTTCAATTTAATTTGTGGCATCTTGTTAGGTCAATTTCATTGGAGTTTTTGAGAGTTTTATGGGCACTAAATAAGCTGGTGTGACATATTATAAATAAAGAGAGATGAAAAAAACGTTTCATGGGAAATAGATGAAATTTGTTTACACCGTTTACACTGGCAAAGACTCCGCACTTTCGGCAAAGAGCTCCGGTAGTGCAACAGGCACAGAGCAAGGTATGTAGATAGTGATACTAGTAGCTACTTCCTATGTATCATTTTTACATAGTTTTGTCCTAATTAAGTCAAACATTTTTATCTTTAATCATCATTTTTTTTATTAAAAAAATTGTATAGATTAACAACGTACATATAGTTTATATATTTATACTGTGAACTACATGCATTTTTAGAATTACTGGCATATATGATTTCGGACAAAATCTAATACTGACATGTAAAAAAAAGTAGTAATTAAGCAGCAGCTAGTACATAACATACACGCATCCACAACAACCCTCAACTCATGCACACACAAAGACTCAGAGTACTTGACAAGCAGAATTCGAAATCGCACGCATGCAGCTAGAGCTAGCTCTTGGTCATCATCATGGGTACGTGGCTACCCAATTCGTGCCTCACAACCATGTAAAGTTCCCATTCCGCCCGACGGCGGCCGGCCTCATAGCCCAGCGAGAAGCCGAGATAATAGCCCCAATGGAATTCATGGATGGGATCGGGATTGGGATTGGGCTCAGGGACGGTGTAGTACTTCTGGCCAAGGGCTCCCGTGGCAAGGTGGCCTCTCTGGCAGAGCAAGGAGAGGAACCTCTGCAGCACACTCGCGAAGCCTGGCGGCAGCTGCTGCTGTACCTGCTGTACCGCGTCCAACAAGGAATCCCTGATCCGTGCCCAGGTCGACCCGTTGTTGTTGTCGTTTTCGTCGTCGAGCTGCTGGACCGCATGCAGGACCCGCTCCGCGTGGAACCACGGCGGGAGGCGCGGCTGGACTCTGTGCAGCGTGTGGTGCTGCACAGTGACTCCCCGCATGAGCTCTTTTCTGCCGCGCAGATCAGAGAGCATCGCCTGCAGCGCGGCTTGCGGCACCGGCTGCTGCTGCTGGTCGGCGGCGGCGTGTGTCTCCATCAGGCAATTCCTGATCTCTCCCCAGGTCGACCCTTCTTCATTGCTGTGGTTGATTCTGTCCAGCTGGTCCACCGCTTGCAGGATCGCCAGATGATCAAACCACGGCGGGAGGTCCTCTTCCGCCATCAAATAACCTTCACAACTCACAAGGCCTGCTTGTGCTGTGCTGGTGGAACTGTAATGGTGGTGGTGCTGATGCTAGTGAGTGATATGCAGGATTCGGGCGCCGGTGTGCTTAAATAGGGCAGCCGGCCGGGCTGGGACCGGCGTTCTAATTAACTTTTCACACGGGCATATATATTTTTACCTTTTTTATTTAGGGAATCCCGTACCATAGCACTAAGCACAAAAGGAACACGTACAACCGTCCACTTGCTAACCAATGCAGTATTATGCAGAGTACGGAGTAGTAGGTGACCCAATTATATGTACCATAGCACTAAGTAGTAGGAAAAATTCAAGCACTCCATTAGGTATGCCGCCATTAGTTGCGTTGGCTTTTTACGCTTTCGTTCCCTTTTCATCCGCCCAACTCGAGGCGGCGCTGTTGTGTCATATATAAACACACGAGTCAAAGACACAAAGGTGGTTTGAACTTTGAAGGGGCACTACAGGAATCCGCTTCTTTGCGAGTGCAAAGAAGTTTGCCGAGAGGGAAAAGTCGGACACTCGGCAAAGAGCTTTTTTCGCCGAGTGCCAAACCCGAGCACTCGACAAAGACTACTTTGCCGAGTGCCCGGCCGTCGGCGATGTACAACACTTGGAAAATAATATATTTGCCGAGCGGCGTGGCCGTCGGCAAAGAAATACACTTCGGCAAAGGATAACGATCAAACGGCCACGTCCCTCCGTAATCTTTGCCGAGTGTCCAACGTTAGGCACTCGGCAAACTAGGCACAATTTGCCGAGTGCCGCACGTATAGGCACTCGGCAAATGGGTTCTTTTGCCGAGTGTCAAACATGGCACTCGGCAAATTAATCATTTTTTTTTTTTTTTCGTCCCATTTTTTTTGTGTTGCTTTGGTACAAGTAATTACATGTCATATTCAGAATTTGGGACAATTTCAAGTTGTTTCGCTATATTTCATGAATTATTTCTATTTTCTTGCATTTTTCGGGCCACTCCAATTTTGAACTGCAGGTACATTAAATAATGGAATTTGGTCATTCAAAAATTATTATTCATGATGTTTGGCGTATGTTTGGGCTCAATCCAGGGCACTCGCGCGAAATTGCGAACATTTTGGTGTCGGAACATGACGAGTTAGAAGCGGAATAAGTGTTTTTAAATTCTATAAAATCCAAACGAAATTCAAAAAATCACGAAACTTTTGCGAGGTGTCTTTTCATCTCATGAGGACTCTTTGGAAAAAATTTGAAAAGTTTGGAGCAAGTTGTGACGTCGGATGCCTAAAACTCAGACATCCCCAAACTTGATTACATGTGACAATGTTCTTTGACTTGCCTACCGCCATGGCTACTCTGACAATGTTCTTGTAGCGAATGCAGTAATCAATATGCTCTCACAGTGTGGCCTGCTGAGCTCTGCTTATATCTTCTTCTGTAATCTCGGTGTCAAAAATATTGTGACATGGAACGAGTTCACCTATCCACCTGTTTTGTCGGCCTTCCAACAAGATCATGATGCAAGGAACCATGAGCAAAACCACGCAAGTGTTCTGAAACAGGGGTTCGCTTCATGCCAGTTCGTATCGACTGCACTTATCAAAGCAAAAGTAGCCCTTGGCTCAGTTCTAGATCCACTGAAAATCATGAAGGACGCTGGCAAGATGGATTTAGTGTCATGGGGAGTCACCATCTCTGCATTCGTGAAGCATGATTTGGATAAAGATGCCCTTTTCCTTTTCAACTTGTTCAGAGTTGACTGCCTAGAGAAGCCTCATGAGTTCATTCTGGGTACCATCCTGAATGCTTGTGCAAACTCTGCATTGATTAGGCAGTGCAGATGCATCCATTCCCTCATTGTCAGGACTGGGCACAGCAAGCACTTCTGTGTGTCCAGTGCCTTGGTTGATGCCTATGCAAAATGCGGTGATATTACAGTTGCCAAAAGCGCTTTCATTGAAGTTTCATCGGTGACCGAGGACGCCATGCTATACAACACCATTCTGACAGCTTATGCTAACCATGGCTGAAAATCAAGTGGAGAAAGCGCAAGGTTACAGCAGTGTTGAGATTTAGCTACTCAGATTTTGAATGTAGGAACCAAACCACAATAGGGACAGCAGCCTTTTGTATTGCAGTGAATGTGAATAGTGAATACATTTTGACAAGCATCTTGACAAGCAGTGAATACATTTGGGCACACTGAAATTGATTGGTCCGTAATACTTTTGTTTGGGCATTTAGTGTACAATGCTTGCAAATGCAGAAAGGATGTTTTGTCTGTTTCGTGTGCATTCATAATTTGAGATATGAAAACTTCAACTAATGTCAGGTCGTAGTGTACCCATCTCATGAAAACTTCAGCTATTGCTATGGACTACGGGCGTCAGTAACGGCTTCCCGGAGAAGAAGGCTTGGAGGTTCCCAATCATGAGTTCTTGGAGGTGAGCTTGTGACTCCTCAGTGAACACCGCCTCGTGCGCCGTCAGCACGACATTGTCCATGTCCCGCAGCTCCGGCAGCACGTGCGGCTCGTTCTGGAAGACGTCGAGGCCGGCGCCGGCGATCCTCCCTTCCCGCAACGCCGCGATGAGCTCCTGCTCGTCCACGTTCCCGCCGCGCGCGATGTTCACCAGGACGCCGTCCGGACCCAGCGCGTCCAGCACGCGGCGCCCCACGATGCCCCGCGTCGCGTCGTTGAGCGCGCACGCGACGATCAGAGCGTCCGAGTCCGCGGCGAGCGCGTGCACGTCGAATGCCTCGAGACGCTTGGCGATCTTTGAGCCGATGCTGCCCAGACCGATGATGCCTACGCGCTTGCCGCTCAGCTGATGAATCAATCCATTGTGTTCGTTCAGCTGATGAATCAAGAAGAGGGAAAGAAGCCAAGATCCGAGAAGCAAAGAGATGGAACCTTGGTGGTAAGCGGAAGTCCCCTTGCTTGGGCCAGATCCCAGCACGGACGTAGCGGTCTGCGGCGGCGACGCGGCGGATCACGGCAATGAGGAGGCCGACGGCGTGGTCAGCGACGTCGACGGAGAAGATCTCGCCGGCGCCGGCCACGACGACGCCGCGGCGCGCGCACTGGGCGAGGTCCACGTGGTCCACCCCGGCGCCCGTGGTCACCACGCAGCCGAGGGAAGGGACGGCGTCCAGGAACGCGGCGTCGACGAGGATGGCGCCGCCTGCCACCACGAGCGCGGCGCGCGGAGGGTCCGCGCCCGCCGCGGCGGCGGCGAGGAAGTCGGCAGCGACGCGCCCGAGGCGTAGAAGTCGTGCACGCGGAAGCGCGACCGCAGCGCCGCCATGAAGGTAGCGTCCGTTCGGCGCAGGAGGAGGAGCCCTGGCTTCGCCGCGGCGGCGGATGCCATCGGACTAGGACTGTGTGTTCAGTTGGGAATGAGCGGTGCCGACCAAACAGACAAGTGCAGAAAAGGGATACTACTCAGTTTGTTGTTTGCCCATTCGGCCATAATATTTTTTTTTTTTTTTTTTTTAAAAAACAAACCAGGATGGAGAGCTGCCAATTATATGGAAAAGAAGGTAACCTCACACTGAGCACAACAATACAACAAATAGACGACTACAAACAACAAGAAGAAGAACCACATCCAGTGACCATGATAGAATTTAGAATAATCAAGATGAATAACATCATTTCAGCAACCATCCACATCCAGTGACCAAATGTAGGCTTGGACCGGCTACCTCAAATTTATTGCACATGTAAGCACAGGTCACCAATATGACAGGGAAAACCCTGACCAAATACAATCTGATAATGGTAACAAACATAAAGTAGCTATCTCTGTTCACATACTCTGCTCTCATCTATGCCTCCACAGACACACAAGTGACGCACCCTCTTCCTCACCACAATTCTCTAAACTAGAAATTCAGTTCTCGGTGTGCCGATTACACTATTAACACTCGAAGGCCCTTAAAACTGGAGTCGATCACCACAAATTATTTAGGCTCATATATATATCCAGTGGACTTATTTGCCTACACCAATGCTATGAAACTTAAAACAAACTCTTGTGACAGTACTCAGGTACCACTAGACAACTACAGTTAAAATTAATTTACGTTAGCATACTTGCAATAAATTTTTCTTTGCAGGCACGGGTATGGGTACAATTTTTTAACTGACCACGGCGGAGGCGGCTAAGAAGGAGGCCTAGAAAAAGGACACCAACACTCTGAAACGGGCCACCACTGCCGAAGATCGGGTGAAGGAGTTGGAGGGTTTGCTGACTGCCGAAAAGGAGCACACCAAACGGTTGACCGAAAGCTTTGCTTCGGCGGCCGAGACTGGATTACAGGCGTACCAAAGCCTACTTACCAATTTCGGCTTTGAGTCGACTCCTCCAACTGATTCGGCGCCCGAGGTTGCTCTTGCTTGGCTGGTTGAAGAGCTCAAGACCCTGGAAGACACCGTGGACACCGCTCGCGCCTATGCATCATTGGAGACCCTGCGGGCCTTCTGCCAGACACTAACCGAACACGGTTTCGATCGTCTGGCAGAGCTTGCACCGAAGCCGGATATTCCTTCGTACTGGCAGGCGTCTCCTGAGGCCAAGGCTTGCGCGGAGAAGTTTTATGACGCGTTCTGGTATCCAGGTGGCCGAGACCTGGCGCTGCTTAGGGCAGCCATGTCTCGCGGCAAGGTGAGCTGTGCTTCCTCTTATAAACCGAATGTCATAGATTCGGCGCTTTTCTTTATCTCTCTTTGAATAACCTGCTCTCTTTCGCAGACTCGGGAGGAGAAGGATGCGATCAAGGCCAAGGTGACTGCGTACATCCAGTCCCGCCCGGCAAACCAAGATGGTTCGGCATCTGGAAGCCCGACGACGTGGCAATCCTCAGGCGACATCTTCACAGGACCCGCCCGTGCAGGAGCCGACTTCTAGGACAGAATGAGATGTGCCCCCAGAACTTTAAGCATTTCGGTTGTGATCAGTCGAACTGTGTGTTGTAAGATACAATGTGCCACTACGGTGACTTGCAGGTTTCTGATGAGGGAACTTTTATTTTATCGAAAAATCTTCGTTTTAGGTTAGGCGTGATAGATTCAGGATTAGTCGTGCTTCGTGGCATGCCTTTTCGGTCTCGCTATTAAGACCGAATACGACACTTTTTAGACCGTGACGCCGAAAGACTGCAGGGAACGCGAAAGTCGTTCGAACTTCTTGGGCTTCTTTTCGGCCTTCAACGTGCCAAATGTGATGAGCGTCGTTTTCTTTGGACCTCAGGAGAGATCTATTTGAGGAGACGGTAGAACGATTGGCACTGGCTACGGATATTATGATACAGCTTTTGTGAAAAGGTTGTAAACACGTTGATCGTCAGGTTTCGGGAGAGGGTACACCCATGGGAAATTTTCGAAGAAACCCCCTCCCCCTTTTATCCTCTGCCGAATAGCTGCGAGGTATTGTTTTATGACGTTGTGAACCGGATGCTCTGGCTTCGGTGGGATTGGTTTCGGCCCTTTTCCTGAGATTACTTGCCCATGTCCAGGCTTTGGCCCCGGAGGGTACGTTAGGCGCACCCACGGAGTGGCCGAATTTTGCGCTTTCGGTTAAATTGTAACCGAATCTTATATCGTTTCGTGGTGTTGCTTAACTTTTACCAATGTCCAATGGATCGGCTGGATCACAGCTGAAGCTACTGACCCTTGTACAAAATTTTCGATTTGTGGGCTTTACTTTTGCTTAAGATGGCCCGAAACTCGTTAGCTGTACATTAAATTTCCCTTACAAAGCCGTAATTTAGCTATTCATGGCGACCGGATGGTAGGCGAGCCTCACTGAGTAAAAACGAACAGCACCGCCTTTCCCGGGTTGCCTGGAGCCGCCTTCCAATTGTTTTCTGCAACAAGACCTCCATGCGCGATCTGGTCTCCTGAACCGGTGCGCGGGCCCTTGTCATACACGGGCTTGATTCACTCTCCAACCTGGTGCGTGGTCGCCGACTGTGTGACGCGGCCACATCGCACAAGCTGGGAGAGTCCTCCGACGATCTAATGATTTCCAGCCGCACGCTTATGTTGTCTCTTATCCTTGTGCCGACCGGCTGGAAGCAAGTTTGCTTCTTTCGGCTCCAAAACACCTGGGGTTTGCAGGTTGCCCGCGGACGCAAGTGGTAGCCTTTCCGGCCAAGGGACATTCGGCTCTTGAGGATGAACTTTTTGCCATGTTAATCGTACATGGTAGTCCTGTCAGCCTACTAGGGTGGTTAGTAGCAGGGCACTTTCGCCTGCCGAAAGCCCTTGGCTTACTCCCGAAACCTCTCAATCCTAAGCGCGGCATATGCGGATTGGCCGAATGTTGCTAGAGCGGAACCTTGGCCTTGCTGAGGTTGATGTTGTGTCTAGGTGTGTCCTAAACAATGCTGATGTGCAATCTGAAAGAGACGGGGGCTTTGGGCTTTGTTTTATAGCGTCTCCTGGCTCGTGGGTTGGCATGCCGTCTTTAAAGTTCATTGATGCCGTAACCTAACTATTAGGTGTAAATTGATGAGTGGGACCCACAGCGGTGATCCTGCACCTTTACCATTAATACAGTAAGGAGGTACACTTGCCTCGTTTCTCACCGTTTGATAGAGTGGGGAGATTCGGTTCTTACTATTTCGGCTGCTTCTTTGTTTTCGAAGAAACCCCCACCCCTTTTTAGTAATTGCCGAATTGGACCATGACAGATGTTAATTATTAGTGCTCTATGAATCACATGCGTCAGAGTTCGACAAGCGACTTTTTATTATATGGAAATTGATTCCTTTTCTTTACATTCGGTTTTTTATACAATTGTGTTGGCGACTTTCCCCTTTTCGGTTCCTGCGACGTCGATTATTTGTTTTGGCGCGATCTGGTTTGCAGGACCCGCCTGCTTGGGTTTTCCTGCGTCGCCGAATCGTATATTTTTTGGTTTTCGACACCCGAAAGTAACTTTAATATTGTGTCATCCGGGTGATCGAGTTTTGTGTTACGCAAGGGCTGCCGCGAGGCACACCAGTATCCTTTGTCTCATAGGTCTCCGTGTTTATTATGGCATGGGTGATGCGCCCCTTCGAGGTTCGCTGACTTCCTTAATACGTGATCTTTGGCCTCCGGTACTTTTGGCCTGCAACCTGGATGCTGGTGGATCCGTTGCAGTGCTTCCGGCTTGGCGGTTATCTCGACCGGTTATGACATTCAAGCTTTGCGCATGCCGAATGTTAGCTCTTTAATCTTCTCCCGGCTACTTGCCACCTTGACCGGAGAAGGCTTCAGCGTGGTAACGCCTGGCAGAACGGTCCTCCTGCCTATGGGTCTTTTGACCATGAAAGCGGGAGGGAGCTATTGCAAACGAAGTGCGAAGTTATGGTTGGGCCGGCGATGGATCTTTGAATGCATGGACCGAAAGCTCTGCTTATTTTCCTGAGACCTCCGAATCCTATTATGACCGAATTTGATTCCGGCGAATGCTGGCTATTGGAGGCTCTTTTTCTTGTATGGAGGCTATGCTACCCCAAGTGCATTGTCTTTGCATTTCAGTTGGGGTGAACTATGATGGCTGATCCGTTTTATAGAGTTTTCGAGTGTACTCTGTACTACCCTCGATTGAATGCTCGTTGCATTAATACGCAATGAATGAAAGTACCGCAGTACAGCCCGTGCTATGTGTTTTGTACCTAATTTCAGATTTGGGGGAAACTTTGCTCGGCGCCTCTCGGCTAGAGTGCTCGTACAGGTGGTCTTTCGGTCAAATGCTATTTTTCGCATGGCCGAAACGGACTTTTTCTTGGGGTTCTTTACCCTCCTGGAAGGTTCCCGAGAGTTTTTCCTCTTTGACCAACCGGTGATAAGGCTTTTTCTGCCTTGTATGAGCCGAAAGGGACCGATATTTGGTTCCTAATGGCATTTTCGGCCTTCTCTGGCCTTTCCACTTTTTTCGGCTTGTCGGCCGATGTTTGCTGATTTCTTCAGTAAACTTTTCCAAATTACGGCTCTTTGCCGAATATACGTGCTGCGAAGTTTTTCGCTGCTTGTTTTCGGCTGATTGTACACATTGCTTCTTTCGGGGAAAGGAACTTTATAAAGAGGTTGGAAATATCTGCCCATAGACGGTTGCCTCGTTAAAAAATCTCACACCCCCCTTTTTGGAAGGATTCCCCGGTGAGGAAAAAGAGCACAACCGCTGCAGTTGTTTTAAATTTAACTTACATCAAAGTACCGAAAGTAAAATTACAACTCCGCTTTTTGGGAGCGTGCCTTTAGGCGTAAAATCTACGAAGGTTGTCCGCATTCCATGTGTGGGTCAATTCTTCGCCTTCTTCATTTTTGAGCCGGAACACTCCATCCTTGATCACCCTTGATACGACGAAAGGGCCGTACCATTGTGACTGCAGCTTCCCCTGCTTGTCGGTGTGCCGAATTAGGACCAAGTCTCCTGCATAGATTGTCTTTCGGAGGACTTTCTTGTCCCGCCAATCCGCCGTCTCCCGGTGATACTTGTCCAAATTTGAAGCCACCTGCAATTTTCTGAATTCAGAAGTGTCAGCATCGACATATCGTTGGATTTCTGTTACCTCGGCCATTTCAGTTCGAAAGGACCCTAATTTTAGTTCTTCGGGGGTAATGGCTTCTTCACCGAACAACAACCGAAATGGGGTAAACCCGGTTGCTCGGATCTTGAGATATTGTGACCCCGCATCTGCGGTGGTCATTTCGGTCGGCCAGTTTCCTTTTTTTCGCATTCCACAAGGACTTTGAGACTGCTGCGAAGATGAGGCCGTTCGCTCTTTCTACAGCACCATTGCTCTGCGGGTGATACACCGAGGTGAACGATAGCTTGATAGACAATTCGTCGCAGAAACTCCTGAACTCGGCTGAGTCAAACTGCTTCCCATTGTCCACAGTGATGTATGCCGGCACACCGAATCTGCATACGATCTGCTGCCAGACAAAACTGATTAGGGTTCTCGAAGTGATTTTCGCTAGGGGCCTAGCTTCGATCCACTTTGTGAAGTATTCCAACACCACAGCTGCAAATCTCACGCTTCCCGGAGCAGTTGGCAAAGGTCCCACAATGTCCACACCCCAGCGCTGTAAAGGCCAGGATGGGACTATCGGTTTGGTTGGGTTTCTTTGGGGCCTTTTGCTTCTTGCTGAACATTTGACAATTCTCGCATGTTTTAACCAATTGCTTGGCGTCTTCGGCAGCTGTTGGCCAGTAGAAACCTTGCCTCATTGCCCTGTGTGCTATCTCATGTGGCCCTCTGTGCGCTCCGCACATACCACCGTGGATTTCGGCTAGGAGCTTTTTCCCTTCTTCAGTCGACACGCACTTTAACTTTGGAGCCACAATTCCATCTTTATACAATTCACTGTTGATGATAGAGAAATGTCTGGTCCTTGAAGCCATCCTCTGCATCTCGTGCTTGCTATCAGGCTCATATGTGCCTAATAGGAACGCGCAGATCGGAGCCCTCCAATCCTGGCTTGCTATGACATGAATCTCCTTCAGTTCCTGTTCCTCCTCTTTGATTGCTTTCATCGATAACGGCCGAAAGAACACATCGGGAGGAGTGGGGATTCCCAAGGCTGCAGCTTTTGCTAATTCATCTACTTCTCTATTCTTGGTCCTGGGGACATATTTTATCGAGAATTCGCTGAAGTGCCTTTCCATAGCTCTGACAGCCTGGAGGTATTGCGCTAACATCGGTTGCTTCGCAGTGTACTCCTTTTCACAATGCCTACTGACCACTTGGGAATCAGTGTAGACTGTGCATCTTTTGACACCCATCGCGCGTAGCTTGCGCAGTGCCAATAGGACTGCTTCGTATTTGGTTGTATTGTTTGTTGAGGGGAACTCTAGCCTGGCTGCATACCGGACCGCTGGGCCAACCGGGGGTGCCAGTACTGCCGAAATTCCGGCTCCTTTGTCGCACCATGCTCCATCACAATGTGCTATCCATACCGGTTCCTGGAACACTTTCGGCCCCTCCTTTTCGGCCGAGGTCCAATCGGCTATGAAATCAGCTATTGCCTGTGATTTGATGGCAGTTCTGTGCTCGAAGTCAATGACAAACTCATTCAACTCGGCTGCCCATTTGCCGACCCTGCCGACGGCTTTGCTGTTCCTGAACAGAGCTTCCAACGGTTGAGAAGAAATCACTCGAATCTGGTGGGCCTAGAAGTAATTCCTCAACTTTCGGGATGCCATGAGCACTGTGTATGCTATTTTCTCCAGCTCTGAATAGTTCAGCTTTGCCCCGGATAGTGCCTCCGACACATAGTACACCGGGAATTGTTGGAGTTTGTGATCCTCTTCTTTTTCGTCGACCAGTACAGCACTTACCGCTACTGGAGAAGCAGCGAGATATAATAGCAAAGCCGCATTCGGCTTTGGTTTTGACATAGTGGTCATTCGGGTTAAATAGTCCTTTAACTCGTCCAGAGCATGCTGTTGTTCGGGTCCCCATTCGAAGTTTGCTCCTCCCTTCAAAATTTTGAAGAATGGTAGACCTTTTTCTACCGACCTTGATATGAACCCGTTGAGGGCTGCCATCCCGCCCTGTTAGACCTTGGACTCCTTTTCGGTTCCTTGGTGGCTTCATTTTCATGATTGCCGTTATCTTGTCAGGGTTTGCCTCAATCCCTCTAGTCGAAACTAAACATCCCAACATTTTCCCTTTGGTAATGCCGAATATGCACTTCTCTGGGTTTAGTTTCAACCCACTTTTTCTCAAATTTGCGAAGGTCTCAGTGAGATCCGCCACATGGGAATCCTTGCTGGCGCTTATCACCACAATATCGTCGACATACGTTACCAAGTTTTTCTTCTTCTTTTGCTCTCTAAAGACTTTGTCTGACATTCTGGAGAAGGTAGGTCCGGCATTTCGCAACCCCTCCGGCATCCTCCTGAAACAGTAGGTGCCTCCTGGCGTTATAAAGCTGGTTTTCTCCTCATCCTCCGGATTCATCCATATCTAATGGTATCCCGAGAAGCAGTCCAACAAACTCATCCTCTCACATCCTGCCGCCAAATCGATTAACATGTCGATTCGGGGCAATGGGTATGGATCTTTCGGGCAAAATTTGTTCAGTGTAGTGAAATCTACACACATTCGCCATCTTTTGACATTTTCTTCGGTTGCCTTCTTTTCTACCATAACTACATTTGCTAGCCACTCTGGGTATTGTACCGGCCGAATGACCCCTGCGTCTAGTAACCTCTGTACTTTCCTGGCGGCGGCTTCGCTTCTTTCTTCTGACAGCTTTCGCAACTTTTGCTTTCTTGGTTTTGAGCTTTCGTCAACGTTTAGACTGTGCTGAGCGAGATTTCGGCTGACTCCTTTTAGATCAGCTGCTGACCAGGCCAAAATGTCCTTGTTTTCATCCAAAGCCCTCACCAGATTCATGCTTTCTTCCTCGAAAAGTTCGGCTCCAATAATGACTTTTCGGTCAAGAGTTGATGCGGACAAGGGCACTTTTCGGGTAGCTTCGGCTGTGTCCACTTTCGGCTCTTTTTGTGGTTCGGTCACTTCAGTTGTCTCAGTGCCGACTTCTTCTTCTGCCTGATTCCCAAAGACTTCATTTATCATGCTAAAGCCGGGGACCGGCCCGGCATCGATCTTACGTCTTTGCCCGATCACCCCTGACAGTTATTATGCCGAAAGGGGACGGAATCTTCATGCACAAGTAACTCTGTTTGATAATAGCATCGAACTTGCTAAGCACACCTCGGCCGAAGATTGCAGTGTATGGACACTCTATATTAACTACATCAAAAGTGATGATTTCGGTGCGTTTCGGGTCTCCTTCACCGAATGTTACTATCAAATCCTTTTTTCCGATTGCATCTATTTTCCTGCCGCCAAAACCGAATAGAGAATTTCCTGCCGGTTCCAGAGTCCTTCTGCTAAGGCCCATGCACTCGAAGGCCCTGATGAAAAGAATGTCGGCAGAACTACCATTATCGATCAGGATGTTGTGCACCTGGAACTCATCAACGACTGCCGTTGCAAGGAATGCATCGTAGAGTGGGAAATCCCTGACTTGGAAATCGTGTTCGTTGAAGGTGATAGGCACGGTGGACCAAATCGGCCTGTTCAACGGTAGCCTCGGAGATACAGTATGAACTTTTCTGATAAAATCACGTCGTGCGCGTTTGTTCTCGTGTTCTAGATTGGAACCTCCCGTAATAGCGTAGATGTGACCCCGGGACTACAGTACTGAATTCACTGTCTTATTGCCCTGGTTCCCTTCGGGCTTAGCCGGCTGATTTGACTGCTGATAATCAAGATTTGTCGGGGATGAAACAGTTGTCGAAAGGGTCTGGTTCTGAGGTAATGGGGGAGCCGAATAGTATCCGGGGTGATTCCAGGAATATTGAGGCTGCATGGTGTAGTGCGGGGCTATAGTTGACTTGCCGTAGGATACGCCGGATATTGGCTTGGGCCTGGGACGAAGTTTGAATTCGGCTGGCCCCCCGCGGAATTGTGGAAAACGTGCTTCGGTGCCTGACTGCCTGACGTCCCTTCGTCTTTCAAATTTTTCTCTTTCGCCAAATGCCCATACTTGCAATCTCTGCTATAGTGGCCCTTGTCCTCACCACAGATGAAACAGTATGGCACTTTCTGACCGCCTCTGCCCCTGCCGCGGCCTCTGCCTCTTCCACCGCGACCACCTTG
This sequence comes from Hyparrhenia diplandra, assembly GCA_015847255.1. Classification (NCBI taxonomy): domain Eukaryota; kingdom Viridiplantae; phylum Streptophyta; class Magnoliopsida; order Poales; family Poaceae; genus Hyparrhenia; species Hyparrhenia diplandra. The sequence continues at coordinate 16,919 of JADLZK010008613.1, read as the reverse complement.
GTTTGATTGGGTTGGCCTGTCATTCGGTTGACTCTGACCTTTTGGTTCTTGTGAGGGATCGGCGTCTTCTAACGGGTCTTTCTGGACATTGTTTATCGGTCATGCAGGCTTACCCCCCTTCTGCTGGCCGCCGTCAACTGGGTTTGGTGACTGCTGCTTTATGTCTTTTTTGGCCGCTTTCCTCCGCTTTAGTCCTTCTTCTGACTTCACGAATTTCCTGATTGTTTCATAGAGCTCTTTTAGAGTTTCAGGTTCCTCCCGACTAAAGTGGACGCCCACTGAACAATGGCCATGCCGACGATAGCAGCGGCAATGACGACTTCATCCGACACATTCGGTGTCTAGGCTCTTAACTGTACTATCTTCTGGAGGTATTGTAACAGCGATTCGCCGTCTTCCTGCTTCAATTTCAGAAAATCCCCGGTACCCTTCTTTAAGGACTTGAAGCCTTCAAACGTTAGGAGTAATTGTTCTTTGACCCGCTTCCAACTGGTGATCGATAGCGGCCGAATCGCCACGTACCACTCATGCGCTATGTCTTCTACCGCCATGATCAATGACTTTGCCAATGCTATCGAGTCTCCTCCGGCCGAATGTACGGCGGCCTCGTAGCTAGCGATGAACTTCCTCGGTTCTTCCTTGCCGTTGAACTTTGGTAATTTCAGCTTGTAACCAGGTGGCCACTGAGAACGCTGCAGTTCCAAGGAAAGAGGCGATGTAAGATCAATGTCCTCCGGTTCGGTCTCCGTGCCCCCGACTTCTGTGTCTTCGGGATACTCCTGGATTCGGTTGATCTCGCAAGTTAGCCTGGTCTTCTCAAGTTCAGTCAATCTCAGCTGCTCCCGAACCGTAGCTTCCCTGCGCTTTGCCGCCTGCTGCCGAATAAGCATGTCCCTTTGTTCCTTCAGAGCCTTGTAACTTCGGGACTCCTTGTCCGCTAGCCGCTTGAGGAGCCTAGCCTGCTCCACCACATCATCCTCCATCAGAATTTCCTCCTCTGGGTCTTCTCCCCCATCTTCGCCTCCGTGGAGCCGATTAGCGCCGCCTGCCGCTGCCGTCGCCTGGACGGTCACCCCCTCCGGGCCCGTGGCGTCCTCTTCGGCCGCCGCTGAATTAGGTTCGAGGGGTGACGTCCTCGGCAAAGCGGGACAGATTCATCCCGCTCCACGATAGCTGCCGGTGGCTGCCCCTTCGGCCTTCCCATGGTTATGTCCGTGCACAACCACGGTGGGCGCCAATGTTGGAGTAGCCCCCAAAGTATGCTACCCCCGAATGGAAGAAGGCTCAAGTAAAGAGACACGAATAGAAACAAATAACACTCTTCTCTTTACTTTTTCATCCGTCCCTTACAAAGGCCTCGCCTGGCCGTATTTATAGATGTCCGTAGGACTTTACATGACCAAATTACCCCTGCCCACCTACCGCTACCTTTCTCTGACACAGTAGGTGGCGGGATATTTCCGGGATTGCCGACGCCTATGCCCAACCACTCCCGGGTCCACCTCATGCCTCCCTGATCCGGCTCGGCAACGCAGAGTGAGGGGCGTTCGTCTCCGTGGCTCACGGGGCGACCTGCACACAAAAGACAACTGTGGATATATTCGGCAACTTGGTAACCGAATGTCCTCACATCGGTTATTGTCCACTCGGTACTCTGCTCGCGGATCATCCGTCCTATCTCGACCGAATGCTCCTGCCTCGGTCTAGAGGACTGGACCGCTCCGAGACGAGCCTCGCCGAATAGTTTGCTCTCGGTCTAAAATCACCGAGAGCTTGACCTTCGGCCACTCCATGCGGTGTTGAGACCGAATATGGGAAGAGGGGGGCCTATGCCTAATTCCCTCCCCCAACAACACTAAAGACTGTTCTCATCTCATGTGGTAACTGAAGTTGATAAGCTACTTTCCCTTTTCTAGCGATGATGCGATAAGGTCCTACAAACCTAGGCGCTAGTTTTCTCTTAACTCCAAAGCGTTGTACTTTCTTCATAGGTGATACCTTGAGATAAACAAAGTCTCCAACCTCAAAGTGTATAGGTTTCCTACGTTTGTCTGCATAACTCTTTTGACGAGCTTGAGCTGCTGCCATGTGTTGCATTATGATCCTCACTTTATGTTCAGCTTCATCCACAAAGTCAATACCATAGTAGGGTCTGTCTCCTGTTTCCACCCAGTTCACGGGTGTTCTACATCTTCTCCCATACAATGCTTCAAATGGTGCCATCTTAATACTAGCTTGATAACTGTTGTTATAAGAAAACTCTGCAAGTGGCAACCATTTGTCCCACGATCCTTTAGCTAATAACACACATGCTCTCAACATGTCTTCTAAAATCTGATTCACACGCTCTGTCGACCTGTGGTTTGAGGGTGGTAGGCAGAACTGCGAACTAGCTTTGTATTCAAGGCTTCTTGCAAACTCTCCAAAAATCTATTGGTCCAAGTTGACCCTCGGTCTGACACTATAGATTTGGGTACTCCATGCAGACGAACTAGCTGGGAAATATAAATTTCTACATATTGGTGTGGCTCATAAGAAATATTTATAGGAATAAAATCAGCTACTTTTGTTAGACGATCCACAATCACCCAAATAGAATCAAATCCTTTCGGAGTGCGTGGTAATCCAACAATTAAATCCATAGTTATGTGATCCCACTTCCAATCAGGAATTGGCAAAGGTTGTAACAATCCAGCGGGTTTCATGTGTATGGCTTTGACTCTGCAGCAATTATCACACTTGGCTACATGTGCTGCGATTTCTTCCCTCATTTTGGTCCACCAAAATTTGGTTCTTAAGTCTCTGTACATTTTGTTGCTACCAGGGTGGATAGATAAAGTAGACGAGTGTGCTTCTCGTTAATATCGATCTCTCAACTCTCGATCTTTAGGCACAACTAAGCGATTGTCATACCAAAGAATACCACTCTCGTCAATCCGAAAATGATCGCTAGGTTCTTTCTCAAGCTTCTTTCTGATAAATGATATTCCTTTATCTGTTTTCTGACCTTCAATTATTCTGCTTTCGAGATTACTTTGTAACTGGATATTGCATAGTATAGCCGGATGCATAGGAGGAAAAGTCTCTTATGACTCAAGGCGTACTAGCGTACAATGGGGTTTCCGACTCAAAGCATCTCGCAACAACATTTGCTTTGCCCGGATGGTAGTGTAATTCCAAGTTGTAGTCTTTGATTAATTCTAACCATCTCGGTTGCCTCATATTCAATTCTTCTTGTGTAAAGATGTACTTCAGTGCTCTTGTGATCAAGTATAGACATGACATACATTCCCGAGTAGGTAATGATGCCAAATCTTCAAAGCATGTACCACTGCAGCTAATTCCAAGTCATGGGTCGGATAATTAACCTCATGCTTCCTTAGCTGTCGTGATGCATATGCGATTACCCTTCCTTCTTGCATGAGTACACATCCCAAACCGGTACCACATGTGTCACAATACACATCAAATGGTTTCTCAATGTCCGGTTGAGAAACACGGGAGCGGTAGTTAGCAATTCGCGTAGTGTACGGAAAGATGCCTCGCACTCTGGTGTCCACACAAATTTCTCGTCCTTCTGCAATAGTCTGGTCATGGGCTTGCCTATTTTTGAAAAGTCTAGAATAAACCTACGATAGTAACCTCGCTAACCCAAGAAAACTCCAGAATCTCCTCAAACGTAGGGTCGGTGCCTTCCAATCCATAACCTCCTCGCACTTTGTTGGGATCTACGATATTTCGTCCTCCTCGAAAGAACATGTCCCAAAAAGTGTACTTTCTTCACCCGAAACTCACACTTGCTAAACTTAGCATACACCGTGTGATCTCTCGAGTCTCAGTAGCACAATCCTCGGATGCTCGCATGGTCCTCTTCATTCTCCAAATAAACCGTAATATTATCGATGAACATAACCACGAATTTATCCAACTCGGGCATGAACACCGAATTCATTAGGTACATAAAATGAGCCGGAGCATTTGTCAAGCCAAAGGACATGACAAGATACTCATACAACCCATATCTTGTTGAAAAGGCGCTTTTAGGTATATCCTAGGGTCTGATTTTTATTTGATGATAGCCGGTCGAAGATCTATCTTGGAAAAACTTTGGCTCGGATAGCCGATCAAAAGGATGTCAATGCGGGTAGCGGATATTTATTCTTGATGGTCACCGCATTGAGTGGTCTATAATCTACACACATCCTCAACGACTGATCCTTCTTCTTAACGAACAAAGCCGACAACCCCATGGCGATAAACTAGGTCTAATCAAACCTTTATCTAGCAACTCTTGAATCTGCACTTTCAGCTACTGCTAGTTCATTGGGTGGCATTCTCGTAGGGTCTCCTAGATATAGGGCGGTTCCCCGGGATTAATTCTATAGCAAACTCAACATCCCTATCTGGTGGTAATCCAGGCAAGTCATCCGGGAAAACATCCAGAAATTCACAAACCACGGGGATATCAGAGATACTAGTAACCGCCAACGCCTTTGAGACACGGTTTAGGTCAATGGCATTGGGAAGTAGGATTTGATGTTTCGTCTCATCATGAGGGTTTTTCAAATGGACTACTCTGTTCAAGGTGTCTATGATTACTCCCCATGTCTTCATCCAATTCATCCCTAGGATGACATCCAAACACAAACTGGGTAAAACTATCAGAGAAGTCACTATCTCTAAATCTCCAATCTTTATCTGCACATCCCTGACATACTGCCTGGTGAGTTGGTCAGCACCGGCTGAACTAATACGATACCCATGCCCCAATTCAGATATCTTTTCATTATGCTTTCTTGCAAATTCTTGGCTCATGAATGAATGCGATGATCCAGAATCAAACAAAACAACAGCACTATGATTGTTAACTAAACACGTACCGGCTGTCACGGTCTCTTCAAGTGATTCCTCAGCATTGGTGAAGTGTGCCTGTCCCACAAATTACTTGAAACTCTTTCTAGGCTGTGGGCAAAACTTGGAGAAATGCCCTGGCTTCCCAAAATTGAAACAGTTGTTGTGGTTGGCCGCAGGCCGAAAAGCATTCCCCTGGGGTGCCTTTCCTTTCTGTACAGGCGTCACATACGCTTTCTTGAAGTGCGGATTCCCAAACTGATTCTTCTTCTGGGGTGGAGCATAACGGGAAGGTGCTGCGGGTGCACGGTAGTTCTGTCTACGTGCAAACGGAGCACTGTTCTGTCCTGAGTTTCCTTCAACTGACCTCTTCTTACCCTTGGATGCAGCATACAGGTTATTGCTAGCCTCCTGATTAATGCAATCAGTAACAAAAGCTTGGAAAGACTCCCTGGTGGAGTTTCCCATGGCCTTCTACATCTTCAGGTTTAGCCCTCTCTTGAAACTAGCCAGCTTCTTGGCCTCAGTGTCAACCATCTCTGGAGCATACCTAGACAAACTGTTGAAAGCCTGTAGGTACTCATTCATAGTCTTGTGGTCCTGTGCCAGCTTGATAAATTCTCCCATCTTCTTTGCCAAAGCACTAGGAGGAACATAAGTATCATGGAAAGCTGCTGTGAACTGGTATCAAGTGATAGGAACATTTGCAGGAAAAGTGGCACGGTGATTTTTCCACCATATCCCTGCAGGTCCCTCAAGCGCACGAGCCGCGTGCGTCTCGCCTACGTTCTTCAATCAGATTCACCAACCTGAATTTCTCCTCCACTGAGTTAAGACATTCCTCAGCCTCCATCGGTTCATTTTCCATAGTGAACTTAGGTGGTTCAGTGGCCTTAAACTCCTTATATGAATGGAACCTGTCTCCAGCACCATCATTTCGGCCTCCTCCTCCGCCTCCCTGTTTAGTGTTGCACGAGATGTTGCGCAACTCTCCCAGAAACTGGTTGAAGAACTGTTCCTGGTTTATGGGAGGTGGCGGTGGTGGCGGTTGTCCTCCCGCACCTGATCGTGTTTGCGGCATCTGCATAATTTAACCAACAATAACCATCGGATGATGTTTGCCAAATTTGTGCAAATATGTCGAATTCAAGTTACATGGAATTTATTGAGAGAATAAATTCATCAACAATAAAGGTAACCATAAACTCAATATGCCCACACATCATCATAATAATTACTGCCAATATAAGTTGTGTATCCAATTACTTCCGCAATAATGGCAACAAAACGTTGCTCAAATCGATATCATCATCTCCACCAAATATCGAACATTGCACAATATCATAAAACATGATACGAGATATATTGCACTGGAATTAAGGTCTCAAATGATACATAGTGGTTCTGATAAATGATAGTAGATCCAAGTCTTACATGCCAATGTCTCTTGAGAAAGGGAAATATAATTAGGGGTAGGCTAACACCACTAGGTTACAAGGGTGCATTCTCTAGATTAGGGCTACTAGCTAACATTAGCTTGCATATATATATGGAGTAGAATGTAGTCATCTAGGTCCTGGAAACGCCCTAAGTCTCGCTTCCATCCTTGTCATCTGGGTTGCTCTCTCCATCTGGCGCTGCTCCTGCTGCAACACTGTCATCCACAACATCAGCCTCTGCACCTGGAGGGTAGTGGTGAGCATAGTACAAACGGTAGTACTCCTCCCTCAGGTGTGCGTACTCTCTCTCGGCATCCACCAGGCGTTCCTTCATCGCTGCTTCCATAGCTCAAGCCTGATCCCTCTCTTTCCTAACCGTCTGAAGGTTTCTGTTCAAGGACTCAGTCACGGTCATGTTAATCTCCATCTGTCCTCTCAGTATGGCAGATGCAGCCTCAACAGTAGTGGCTCTATGGGTGGCCATAGCCAACTGCGTCAGAAGGTCGGCCATCCGTTTCTTCATAGCATCTAGCTTGTCCTCCAGTAGCTTGGTCATCTTGGCCTCCATCATCTGAGCCTGACAGGCGGTGTCTTTTTCCTCATTGGCACGCCTCACAACTCCTCTAAGTCTCCTGCGGTCACGAACCAACTGATCCATCTCAGCTCTCTGTCTATCAACAACGGCCATAGCCCCTTGGAACTTGTCTTCAGTGCTGTCCAGGATCTACATCACAACGAACATGGCACTCATGGCATCACAAGTGCTACCTGTTGACACCTGTTATAGCATAATATTATTAGTCAATTAACATGAAATAAGGGCTTAAGATGAATATCAACATTAGTCTAGGGGTCTAACTAACATATTTCCACAAGTTTTGGTATTCCATGACTTTGCAGGACTGAACAGATAAAAGCAGAGAAGAACGGTGAGAAACCTAAGAGTTTACATCTCATACGATGACAAGACTTAACCGTGAAGTAACTCAACCCAAAATGTGGACTAAAACACTCTAGAAGATACCAGAAGACACTAGGAGGAAGGAGATCACATTGTGATCTTGACCCCTGGCGGCCGCCAGGATCATCTACGGCGACCGCCAGGTGGGTCCCACCAGTCAGCCTCAGATTTCTATGTCCGTTATTGAAGGTCAGTTTGATCCAAGGGTCCTTGTTCACCGCCAAGGGCTATATAAGAAGACCACCTAACCCTAGGGCTAAACCCTAATTCATTATCAATTCATTCTGAGTTCATTCTCAACTCAGTTCTACTCAAGTCCAACCAAGTCTAGATCTAAAGCCCTAGTTCATCATATTAGAAGTAGTTAGCTACCTAGCTAGTTCTAGAGGAAGTCAAGTTCATCTTGGATTCCCTCGATAGTCAAGAAGTAGCGGGAGCAAGGTGTTTCTCGTGGCTTCTCTCTTGTATCCAATCAGAAGTATATTTGTTGGAATACAATCGATATGACTTTGTTCTATATAATGATTATATTCTTAGTGATATGTATCCATGCATGCTATAGTTATATATTTAGTTTAGTGAGTTTGTCTTATATCTTATGCATGGAATCGTATAGCTTCCACTTAGATGATCACTTAGTGGGTGATAAGCAATGTGTAAACGTAGTGTTTATACAACGTTTATCTGCGATTGCACCCTATATTCCGGGACGTGTGGTAGATCGCGGGAGTGATAGTCCCATTGAGTCCTTTGGAGTCCACCCTCCGAATGATAGGCCAAGTTGAGTCATAATTACGGTGATGATCAAGTTTCGTCCTTGATTGTCATTGGTAATGCTTACCATGTGTAGATGTATTGCAACCTTGCCATGATAGCTAGATGTATTTGCACTAATTATAGTATTCATTAACATATGATTAGGAGTAATTTAGGAATATTCTTTCTATTCTTTCAAAACCATGTTAATAGCTCATATGATACTAGTGGCATATCATGATCTTAGACTTGGGTAGTTATCATTTATTCATTTATCTTTATTATGTGACTTATCCCGTTATGAGTATTGCTTGATGCAAATGGCTACTCGCATTATACAACCGCAAGTGGATCTCAAGTAAATCATAAACTAAATCATTAGACACCTCTATCTCTCTACTTTCCATAGACTTCCCCTTCCCCGTGGTAAAATATAAATACGATATCCGGATTACTCCCTAAAGTGCTACGATGGTATTTCTATCCGTGGCGCTTTGCAAATATCAAGTTCATCTTTTATCAAAGCCTTATCAAGAATACCATACCCGCATTTCTTAGAGCGTTATTGCTAGGGTGACAGACTAGTATGTAGGTAATGCCTAGAAATGAGTGGTATACCTTGGGTACATATCCTTAGTGAGATTAACTCCACTATGGATAATGATACTAAGATTACACCCCAAAACTAACACCGCCTAACTCGGCCTTTGTTGGATTGTGAGATTAATTCCACATCCAAGCTGACAAGTTATGATAGATACCATATATATATTTCTTTCGCCTTCCTAATTTAGATCGTGTAAGAAAAATCAACAAGCATTTCTGGCGCCGTTGCCGGGGAAGGGTGCTAGTCAAAACCTAAACAGTAGTTTTCCCAATCGCATAAGTTAGTGTCGTTTCCTGCTTTCCTAGTTTGGAAGGGTGCTAGTCAACACCTAAACAAGAGTATAGTTACCATGGCTCTGTTTCTAACTTCCCTAGTTTGGAAAGGTGCTAGCCAGAAACCTAAACACAACATACATGGAATTAAGAGAGATCACTTGCATCACATAATGCATTGAGAACCCATTATCACATACTCAAACAGGGGTTCCCTGTTGTCTATTTGTTTTTGATCTTATGCGGGGTAAAATATATGTATGAATTGAAACCGTCTAGATAATTTTATAGAAGATCCTGAGAAATTAATCGACGGGCCGAGCAAAAACTCGGACAAACACCAACACGCACATCATCAAAACCTTCTGAGACATCAAGACCTTCTGATTCGGACGTTGATCAAGTCAGGCGAAGCTTATCAACTGAATTTGAGGCTATGGCTACCAAGACACTTCGTGAGTTGTCAGCTCCTACCACAGACAACATCCTCACCGGTCCGAAGGTAGAGGTTGGAGACAATGGTTTTCGAACTCAAGCCTGGGCTCATCAACATGGTGCAAGCCAGCCAATTCTGCGGAAAGGCACATGAAGACGTGAGTGCTCATCTCCAACATTTTCTGGAGATATGCAGTACTTTCACTATGAAGGACGTATCCAGAGACGCCATATTGCTCCGTCTCTTCCCATTCTCACTCTTGGGAAAGGCAAAGCAATGGTTCTACGCTCACGAAAGGAGAAGAATACAACATGGGATTTATGTTCCACAGCCTTTCTCACCAAGTTCTTCCCTATAGGCAAGACGAATGCCTTAAGAGGGAAGATATCCAATTTCCAACAGCAACACGATGAATCTATCCCGGAAGCATGGGAACATTTCCAAGAATACATTTCAGAATGTCCACATCATGGGATGGAGAAGTGGCTGCTGATGCAAACTTTCTATCACGGGCTAGTTCCTAGTGCTCGTGAGACAATGGATCTTTGCAGCCGGGAGTGCTTTCTTATCACTTACACTAACCAATGCTATAGAGCTTGTGGAGAAGATGGCTTCCAACCAAAGTTGGAATGAACAACGTCAACCCCACAAGAGAGGAATGCACCAGCTGAAAGAGGTAGATATGCTATCTGTCAAGATGGACCTAATCGTGAAGAAGCTCGAGGATAGAGATCCTCAACCCAAGGCAGTCATGCAAATTCAAGATTCCCGCATGACATGTGAAGAATGTGGAAACACAGGCCACACTGGCAGGAATTGCCTAGAGATTGTGGAGGACATCAACTTCATCAACAATAACAACAATAACTACCGTCCTCAACAGAATCAAGGTTGGAACCAATAGAGACCCAACTACCAAGGCAACTACCAAGGTAATAATAAAGGTAACAACTTTAATACTTATCAACCTTCTTTGAGAGAGCTAGTTCTTAGCCAAGGTAAAGCTATGGAGAATCTGTCTAGGAAGATAGTTTCCAATGATAAAGCTCTAGAACTTATCAACACTAGAATGGAAAGCTTTTCCTCAGCAATTAAAAATCAGCATAGCTTTAATAAAATGATAGAATCTCGGATTTCTCGGCTAGCAACATCGTTCCACTAACCACACCGGGTAAGATTCCGGCCAAATAAGAATTAGAATCTGCAAATCTTGTCGATATCTTTAATGCAGGTCACTATTATAAAGAGACCTCAGGAAGTAACTGGTTGGATGACTCTATGCCACCCAAGAAGGAAGATCTAGGAAGGCCGGTCATTACCATCCAGATAGGACCGCACACCTTCGACAATGCTATATGTGACTTCGGCTCAAGCGTGAACATCATGCCTAAGGTAATATATGAGAAGATTCATGGTGAACCACTTTTGTATACAACCATGTGCTTGCAGCTGGCAGATCAGTCACTATGCTATCCCAAGGGAATACTTGAAGACGTGTGTGTAGGGATTAGAGGCTCTTATGTACCAGCAGATTTCGCAGTCGTGGAAACCGGAGGAAGCGAAAGATCGACGATCATACTCGGTCGACCATTCCTAAGCTCAGCTAAAGCAATCATCTACGCCGACAGTGCGAAGATTTGTTTCAACATCAGAGGGAGAAAGGAGAAGTTCAACTTCAAGAACAAGGTACATACCTCTCCTGCTCACCCACAATGGTCTTATTCATATTTGCCAGAACCAAAGATCGAGACCTATAACAAGAATAGAAGGAAGAATCAGAATAGATACAAGAAGGCACAGCCTACAAAGGTAATGGTAGTTAACAAGGTAAGTTCTGAAAATGACTATCTACTTCCATCTCCAATGCTTCGCAAGCAGGAAGATCCAGGTACTCCTACCATCGCATGCTCCATTAATTATTTAACTTTCAATAATACATTTTGCGATACGGGGTTTGGTATCAACTTAATGGCAAAGGTAACATATGAATTACTATTTGGAAAATTGCCGTTGCAACCCACATTTGTGCAGCTGCAGATGGCAGACCAATCATACAGGGTTCCAGAAGGAATTGCTAAAGACGTACCAGTCAAGATCATGGACCACTATGTTCTCACTGACTTTATAGTCATGGACATGGGGAAGGATGAAGATCCTCCAATAGTGCTAGGGAGACCGTTCCTCAACACTACACGCGCCATCATCTATATCCATACAGGAGAGATACATTTCCAGTTCCCTACAGAAAAGGTACGTGTGTATTTCAATAGTTATAATAATTATGAGAAACCCAGAAAAAGCAGGTCAGCTCATCGCCGCCAAAGGAGGCAGTGGATTAAAGACTTAGGAGATGAGAAGGTAAGTGAAGGAATTAAATCCCCTACACCGGAACCATCCATGGAGAAAGAAGGATCAACCACTCTAGAGAAGAGTTCACCAGCTAAGCTAAAATGGAGGAAGAAGAAGACATCACCCAGATCATCATCAGAAGAGATAATAGAATCATCAGTGCCACCAATTGTGACAACTGATGTACCATGGGAGTAAAGAGCAGAATTAGAAGTCCGGTTCGGAGGACTCTAATCGCCGAATCCTCGCCGAAAGGTAACTCGGTAGTTATCCATATGTAAATTTCAAGAATTACATATTTATCTTTTAGCATCTATATCTGCATTTGAAAACAACAAAAATATTTTGTGCTTTGTTTTGTGAAAACCTTAAAGCCCCATGCTAATAACCCCGAGGCTTAATCACCTCTAGGCTATTTGCTGTGGTGGCACAAAAATAAAATAAAGATGCATAAATACTTTATCTTTTCTTGCATATAAAAATGAAAATCCAAAAATATATATCCCAGGCAACCTAAAGCAATGTGGCTAACCCCTAATGCTTAATCAAGTTCCACTAGCTTTGTTGTCTATTTTAGTTCAGCAGGATTTTGAAGGAGAAGAGACATGATAGGCGCCATCATTGTCGCCATCCACCTCAAATTCTACATCATCATTAACGACTACACTTCAATCCAGCTTGGGGGAGTGCACCCCCAGTTATCCCGATAAGTATCTCTATCTATAGTATTACTATCATTAATTAAATATTTGGCTTGCTATAGAGTTTGTTAAGAGTCTAGTTTTATAAAGTCTAGTTGTTCAAAGAGTCTTTTATTAGAGTGTGAATAAAATAATTAAGAGAGTGTACACCAGTTTGCTTTGCTCAACTAAAATGAACCCCAAAATCTGCCAACATGGAGATGATGAATAGTTGCTCCGCATAAATACTTTTCTAGTACCGGCTTTTAAGCTTAATTTCTCTTGAGCTCCATTTGCAAATTTGCTTTGACTTGAGATTTACTCTAAACCTGAAACCTATGGGTTGCAAATGCTTGCTCTAAAGTCTAGGTAATTGACGGATATGATATAAGATAGTCCGAGCTACTATTGATCTTACTCCTAGTGACACTAGATTTACGGAGATTTATTTTGAAAATTTATAATGCACATGATAAGTTCTGTATGACGGAGTGTTGAACCTCCTACCACAGCCATATATACATGCTCCCTAGATTAGAAAAACCCCTTTGTGATATATATAGGCTGCTTGCTTTGCATTGAGTTTGTTCAATCTTTGTCGACCCTTAGAAACTTGTCATGCTGATCATGTACAATTCACTCCACCTCACTACACTCCACTCGACTCGACTCCATTCACATATATGCTATTTCCACCCTGAATTACGCATCCACCACATATACACCCATTATATATATACCACTATCCATTCACTCTAGCCACCAAAAATGTTCTACTCCTATCCTGGAGAGAGCAACCAAAAATATTCCCTATACCCATCCACTCATTCATTTCTAGCCAATGTCTTACAGAAGCTCCATTACTTCTGTCTATCTCTCAAAAGTTATTGCAAAAGAGATTTGGGTTATAGATTAAAAAAAAAAAAGAGAGAATAAAAGGGGAGATGAAAAATGGACAAGTGTCCTACAAAGTAGTAGAGCCTACCTCCCTAAGAAAAAGAAAGAATAAAGGAGAGTTAAAAAATGGACAAGTGTCCGCTGAAAACAATGGGTACTTAGATGTTTGCCTCTCCATAAAAGAAAAATAAAGAAAGAAAAGATACGACCCAAGTTCTCACAAAGTTTTCAGATTCCAAAAGAGAGATGAATCTTCAAGGAGCAAAAGTAGAATTAGGCTTTCCCCTCATTCATTCTTTACACCTTACTATATTCCCTACCATATTCTATCCACCATACACATGCACCACTTGATCAGTGTGACTCGTGACTTTGGATCCATTGCTTGAATTTACAATATATGTTTAGTAAGTAAATGTAATTTCTCCTACCTATGAGCTCCAGATATAAGCCTTAGATATAGGGTGAGAGAGAAGAAGGCATAGTGTGCTACTGCCTTAACCAAAAAAAAAAAAACTACATATTATGAGAGAAAGGCAAAACAGTCTTATTGCCTTAGAGAGGATCCACAAATACCACAATTGAGAGATTAGAGAGAGTCATACTAGGAACTTTGAGTTTTTATTTAAAAAACCCACAAAAACTACGAAGGACAGTTGAACAAAAGGGTACAGGTACAGGTGCTCGACTTGACGTTTCTATCTTTCAATTGCCCAAGATTGAAGAAATGGTTATAAGCCCCAAAAAGGTAAAAGGTAATATGGGTAAGTTGAAGGTTTAAAAGTTTATTCTGGAGAGAAATTTTGTTTGAAAGTATGTGTACTCTTAAGGTGTGAAAGCGTTGTAGCAACTCCTGATCCAAGTAGTTAATATAATAATATCATGAGTCTTGCTAGGGACTAGCAAGAGGTAAGCTTGGGGGAGCTTGTTGACACCTGTTATAGCATAATATTTTTAGTCAATTAACATGAAATAAGTGTCACACCCATTTTTAAGAACAAAAGTGGATGTATAAATATCTTATGTGCCCCAAGAATGTCACACACATAAGCCGACAAATGTAAAAGTACCATCACCGTGCTTATTACATCGAGAACAAATATTCATTACAAAGCCTTAAACAAGATAAAAGCAACTAATGACGGCTCTCGCATAGAAGCTCCACCACGGGGGACCGGTTGACTGGTTGACTCAAGCCTAATACTCATTGCGATAATCCTCATTGTAGTTCTCATTCCAAAGATTGATCTATTTGATGTAATTATAGCAAGGGTAAGTACAAACGTTTAGCAAGAATAGCAAGGCACTTACATACCCATGAACCATGATCAACATAACATAATTAATGTAAAGCATAAAACGATTAACATGAGTGATAATAAACACAAGTCATCATCCTTAATGCTATGGTTCGGGGCCGCCCGTGACCTTGGGCAAGGCTAGTATACCGGTTTATCAAACTCTGCTTGTAGGGTGTACACTTTCACTATGAGTCGTGGTTCCTAAATGCATGGGCTCATGACTTCCCATACACCGAAACCACTATGAAGCCCTCAAAGGTTCTTCTAACAAGCTAGGGGCGCTAATTCGGCCGGACATAGGACCCACCCTTCCTACGTGGCACATAACTCGCAGCCTATACTCACATATTACGGGATAGGGGGCATACTATATCCAATTCTGCACTTGCCAACTTGCTAGAGGAATGATCTCTAAGGAACTAAAGTCAGAGCCATATAACCCCCATAGTTGTACTGTAATACCCTGATTCGCTAAAAGCGACAAATCCCCATGTTACTAAAAATCATCTTAACGTTTATGGCATAAACATTCATTAAGTCATATGATCATGTTATAAAGTAAGCAATTCCCAAGCTATACTTGCCTTTATCCTCAAAGTCCTGATGATCCTGCTGGTCTTGCTTGTAGAAGCACTCCCGATCACCAACGAATGGCTCACCGCCTACTCGAATCATCAAGCATCAACACACAATCATCCGAGCATTCATACACGAAGCAAGCAAAGGACTATAGTTAGAACAGTACACCAACAGCAAGAAAACAATATAAAAGGTTTATAAAACAAATCTACGCATCGCTACGATCACATCGATGCCAAAATCACCGAAAAACGGAGCTATAACGGTGAAGATATGCAATTTACAAGATTTACATGAAATAAATAATAAACTAATTATGATCACTAAATTTAAAAGTTGAAAACCTACTGGACAATGGCATGAACATCTAGAGAGTACGTAATTACGGATCCAACGCAATTTGAAAGGTTTGATTTGGATTTAAAATGCAAAAGTTATGAAGATTTAAAATTGGAAGGAAATTCTTTAAATAACAGGAATATGATTTTCGAAATAAAATAAATGAAATCTGATTTTTGATTGCTGGATAGACTACGTGCTGGATGTTGGAGGATCTCAGGGTCTCTTTAGCAAAATTTTGGTGAAGGGGTATGGTTTAATCTTGACCGTAGATCAAACAATAGAGGGCTCAAGATGATTGAATACATATGCGTATTTTCATTGTATTCCATGAATTATTTTTGTAAGGGAAAACGGCAAGAAAAACTTATGATGTCATCACATGATGTCAAAGCTAGCAATTGAATCAACGAGCGGATCACAGAGACACGCACACGGTTCGTGGTCGATGATTCATATGCATGCAGAGGGGGTGCCTGCGAGCTACGAGATGGGCACAATGTTTATAGAGCAATTTGCAGCAGGACGGAACAGGTAGAGCGACGCGGTGGCTGCCATGGATGATTGCAGCAAGCACCTTGCCAAGAGTTTGACGAAGCAACGTATGTAGGGAACTCGGCTTTTGACGGAAAAGCACAGGAAATAGAAAACAGCACGACGAACTCACCCCGGGCGTTCTTGACGGGAGGGAAGATACGGCGGAGAGGGCGTGCTGCTCGTTGGGCGGACGTCTTCAGACAAGATGAAGCGTTGAACTACGGAGTCGACCTCGATAGCAAAGCCCACAATGGCGGCTTGGGTTTCTGCAGACTCCGGCAGCAGATGTCGCGCCGCCGGTGGCTTCTACGGCCTGAGCTCGGCAAGATCGCGATGGTGGCGGCGAACAAGGAAACGGGTGCGGCAATCACGGAGCCGGTCTCACGACGCTTCAGTGCGAGGAAGGAAACGACGACACCGACAGCGGGCCCGGTTCATCGTAGCAACAAGGGAGGGGAGCGAGTGCAGCTGCTGCTAAACTCAAGAGGTGGGCCGGCCTGGTAACCAAGAACGACGACGGCCAACAGAAAAGCAATGGCCACCTCGGGCTGGACTCCAGAGAGAAAGAAAGGAAATAAAAATACCCTTTTCTTTTTATTTTAACAGCTTTCAAAAATCATTTCATTTGCAAAAGAATTTGAATAAAATTTTGAGTTTCAACAAAACCAAACATCACATAAAAATTATATGCTCCAGCATGAATGCAACATCATGTATCTATGCCTTAAATTTGATTTTAATTCTCAAAAAATTTGTTATTACCTATATTCCATGCATCACAAAATTGCATAAATAAATCAATTTAACTATTTCAAAAACATGCAAAATTTCGGTGTTACAATAAGGGCTTAAGATGAATATCAACATTAGTCTAGGGGTCTAACTAATATATTTCCACAAGTTTTGGTATTCCAT